>OX383294.1:3416063-4652659 GCA_947523025.1 Dryobota labecula
TGTGAGTGAGGCCAAGGAGTGTCGTGACTCAAATATATCTCATAGTATAAGGCTGTCTGTCTCCTGCAGTTTGTTCCAAAGTTCTGTTGAGTAAGGAGGTGGTGTAGGTGTCTGACAGGGGCTTGGTTTGTATGAATTATGGTATGAGTAAAGGTAACTCTGCGGCGAGGTATCAATTTGTATAAGAGAGAAGCCGAAGCGTAGCCGGTTTTAACTTAATTCATCATAATCATCATCATTTCAGCCGAAAGACGTCCACTGCTGAACATAGGCCTCCCCAAAAGGAGGGATTTGCCATAATCGCCACGCTTGGCAGGCGGGTTGGCGATCGCAGTATGGTGGTGGTGTTAACTTATTTACTTATCAATAAAGTAAAAATTAATTTGTTAACTTAAAATAAATCGCCAAGTAGCAGCACTACACAAATAAAACTTTCAATGATTTATAAAAATAAACTCAACTATATTAGGTACACACGGCTACAAATCAAGCTATACATATCTAGTATAAGCTGATCTTGCATCGTATAGGATTTCGGTACAATGAGAGGTCAGCTAACACTGGAAACTTATAGTTTGATTTTAGGCCGTGCGTACTATCATTCTAAAATTATTAAAGGAATATAAAGAATCGAATACAATACTGTTGAACAGGTGAAAACTAAATAAAATGTGCAATATTCCTCCATCTCGTTCTCGCTGTCGTATTTTTTCTATATCTGTCTCTATCGTAACCCGTTGTGCAGCGGCTTGCTCTAGTCCATATCAAGCGGTGCCACGTGATCTAAAATGACGTCATGACGAGATCTCTAGTCTATGAATTGATTGTTCCCGATTAAGACGTTTTGGCGACGGATTATTTTAGATTATTTTTTGTTGTTGTGGTAATTCAAAGCTATTAGGCGTCTTGTTGTTTGAATGTTATGGTGAATTCATATTTCGTAGTGTAACTATATTTTTGGCAATAGTAGACTGTGCCATATTTCAATAGCGGCGGAGTTGCTGATGTGAACGTCCGAAGCCGGTAGGAATCGTGTTCTGTAGTGCTTTCGCCAGATAGAACGAAAAAAAAAAAAAAAAAAAAGAATAAAAGTAGAAAGCTAATGTGGACTAAAGACAATTATGATTCTGGAATTTTAAGGGAGACTTGCTCTAGGTTTGGTGTATCGTTGAATCCGACTCGGCTGGGCAGTGTTCGGCAAGCTACACAATATCTTCTCGTCCCACATACCGCAGTGTCTCAAGACGAAAGTCTTTGACCACTGATGTATTGCCAGTGATGACCTATGGTACTGAAACGTGGTCGCTTTAATGGGCCTTATTAGAAGACTTAAATTCACCCAAAGGGCAATGGAGATTGTTATGCTTGTAGCTTGGAGTTTTTACTTAATCGAATCAGAAATGAAGAGATCCGCAGGAGAATCAAGATAACCGGCATAGCTCGAAGAATTGCCAAACTTAAGTGGCAATGGACACGGCACATTGCTCGCAGAACAGATGGCCGTTGGGTTCGAAAGGTTCTGGAGTGGCGACCGCGTACCAGAAAACGTAGTGTGGAAGGTGGATCCACAAGGTGGATCGATGACCTCGTGAAAGCCGCAGGAATCCGCTGGATGCAGCAAGCACAGAACGTGTTGAAGTGGCGGTGCTTGGGGGAGGCCTTTGTCCAGCAGCTGAAATGATGAATGAATGAACGATGATGCTCTAGGTGTAGGGTTATGACAAAGGAGATCCTTTTCTATACTCTAACTCTCGTAACTCTTCAATATTATTAAAGTGAATTGCTTTCCAACCTATTACAGCCTCTTTATTACTGTTATATTCTAATCCACATACTCGCAGGTACTTTATTACGAGAATTAAGATTTCTACAGCCTAACGAGTACAATACTGTTGCAAGAGTGAAAATTAGGAAACTTTTATGTTCTTTATTTATCGTTTTGCTTGTGGCTAAGTAATAACAGCCGCACGGGTCACTCGACCAGGTTAAGCTACGCTTGCCGTGGTTGGTCTGTGGATGGGTGACTATCTTTACATACCAAGACCGCCTCCGTGCCTCAGAAAGCACGTTAAGCCGTTGGTCCCGGCTGTCATTTGTAAATTTTTGACAGTTTTTACGGGTCGTCGGAAGCCCGAAAGTCGGACAGCCAGTCTTACCAAGGGGTATCGTGTTACCCAGTAACTGGGTTGTGGAGGTCAGATAGGTAGTCGCTCCATGTGAAATCCTGATATTCAGCTGTATCCGGTAGTCATATCTTTGCCCAACACCTCAAACATAACTAGATAACTGAATCCTATTCTATCTATTCTACACAGAGTCCGACTCACATTATCCTTTTCCTATTTATTTGTGAGACCTCTAACATAATATACCCACAACAAAGGGGCTCACCTTCCACAAAGTCCTCACATTTCTTTCAATATTTGGGCTCTCTTCAAAGGGACAAACATCTGTCGATATTCTAAATTAACTCCATATCAATGGAGCGGACCCGGTCCTTTCGCGCCTAAATAAAAATACACCCTTTAATCGGATCTACCGTATCTTTGAGGTTCTTACCTTGAAAGGATAATAGAAGCATATCCATCTGTCTCCAAAATATTTCAGAAAAATTGCGAATCTTTTTTTTTTTTGGTGTTTGGCATGATGCTAGTTTTTTTCTAATATGTACTTAATCCGATAGGTAGGTAATCAAAGTCATGAGTATTATTTTTTTACGGTAGGTTTGTCTCTCCAAATATTAATTTTAATGATCGTTTTAAAATGCACTTAATTCTCTTTATTTACATTATACTCCATTTATTATAACATTAGACAAATAACTGTTCTCACCCTTTCGTTATTTCGATGTAAAAGTTTAATAAACTCCGTTATTTCACGATATATACAAAGCACTGTAATCTATTTACCATTCACATTAAAAAAATAACTCTGAAGTGCAGTAATTTCAACAATATTACACAATAACTGTCGTTATTTAGCAGTTATTTGTCTAATGCTGTAAATGGAGTATAGGTATTAAATTAAATGACTAACTAACTAAATATACATATAAAAACAAAAACAAAAGGACATTTAGTTTACTACTTCTACTTAGTTTTCTAGTTTTTAATTGCATAAATGATTAAAGATGCATAAACGGGTGAAGATACTGACTCCTATACATCAGGTACCACCTAGCTCTAGTCAGGGCTTCAATTGAAAATATAAATCTTTTTTTATATTAATAAAATGTGTTTTTATTAAAATATGAAAACTAAATATTCTCACCCTGATCTTCTAGGATTTTTAAGTCATAAGTTTGGCGGTATTACAGTTAACCTATATTTAGAAGATTTTCCGAAATCGGCCAGAACTTTCGTAGTTTATGAAAATACGACATTGTCAGATATGGAACCCGAGCCCGAACTCGCACTGTTTACCCTTACCTGCCCTTTGGTCCGGTCCTGTGATGTAATATTTAATAAGGTGTAAGAATCTCTTTAAAGTATTACTGACCGGTACTAAAACTGGATATTTATGGAAGATGTGCTCGTAAAAATAGTACTTTTAAATAAAGGCATATTTTAAACGGTATTGGTAAACATTTTATAAATGGCTTATTGTTGTTTATCAAGTAAACTCTGTTGTATTTTTGTCAAACTCGATGCGTGATTCAACTATTTTTAATATAAAACACTCCGAAATAAGTTCATTTTCGGAAAACTGGGTTTCAGTTTTTTTTTTGTATTAAATGATTTTGTACCTAAGTGTGGACAGGAAGATTGTACCCGAATTCTAGATCTGGGTCAAAGATAAGGTAAATAGAGAGTGCCCTGTGGAAATATACTTTGGTCAATAAACAATAAAGAGTAAGTATGGAGTTTCTTGCCCATTCTTCTCCATACGTAACTACCTTTTGGAAGGGTCAACTAGAATCAATTAATTATTTTTGTAAATTTTGACGTTCAAAAGTGCCTTTTATGTGCCTATTTGAAATAAATGATTTGACTTTGACTTTGAAACAACATTTCAGCACATCGTCGTAAATACAGGGTTATTTTAAATTAAATGGAGTTTCTTGCCCGTTCTTCTCCATAGGTACCTACGCTTTGGAATGGGAATGTAGCTTAATTTTTCTTACTGACCGACTCCTTGACAATTCAAAAGTGCCTGTAAATGGTTTAATTGAAATAAATGATTTGAACATTTGAACATTTAGCTAGCTAAACTCCGCAGACCGACGGGTGTCGATACCAAAACATATTTTTTTTAAATGACGATTTTTTTTTGTGGGGTCATCAACCGCAGTTATTATAGTCACAAGAAAAATTTGTTTAAAATTGTTTTTTTTTTTCTATAATCTTCACAGGCGTGATGGTATCGATACCTAAACACGATAGAACACAAGAAAACAGTTTTTCTCAACACATACTTAAAGTAACAACACTAACACACTCCGATATAAATCAAGATTAAACATTCCAACTTCTAAAAATACATTTTACAGGTCCCTATGCAATGTCCATAAAAATATAATAACAAACTACCTGAATTAATTACAAAAAAAAAGACAAAAATATAAGTTTATAAGAAAAACTAAAACAATATTTAATATGAAAGTGCTGTTAAAACGACACAATATAAGTGCTAACATATTTAATAAGTATTAGTACAGTAAACTATATTATGTATAAAAAATACCAAATATATTATATCAGACTAGCTTTTGCCCGCGCCTTCGCCCGCGTGGATGTCGGAAAAAATCCAACGGGAACGTACCTACTAACGGGAATGAAAGTACCCTATGACCGGGATTAAAAATACTTTAGAGTAATTCAAAAACTTAAAAATAAAAACTTTTGAGTTATTCAAGGCACGCAGTAAAACTCTTCCCTAAAAACTTATTTGGGATCAATTTTCAAAAACCCCATATATTCATAATCCTTCTTTTTTTGCCTAAATAGTAAATTTAGTAATTTTTCTTTGAAAATTAAGGACTTTTTCATCCCCCTTTTTAACCCTTCGGTGGTGGAATTATCAAAAACGCTGAGACATGTATAAATTAATTTTTAATCATCAGCCTAAACACAAAATTTGAAGATCCTAACTTCAAAACTGATGGACTTTCATATAAACTTCCATCCCCTATTTTACCCCTTTAGAGGTGGAATTCCCAAAAATCCTTTCTTAGTGGATACTTATGTACTTTTCACAAAAAACACTCCCTCCAAGTTTCAAGTCTCTAGGTCCAGCGGTTTGGGCTGTGCGTTGATATATCAGTCAGTCAGTCAGGACTTTGAATTTTATATGTATAGATTTAGTTCCGAAGACTGATAATCTAAGTTTATCAAAGCTTCCTCACTCCTACTATTTTGTTGTACCGACAGAGTTCATAATGATCACATAAATATTGAGTATGGATTATTTTACAGCAGTCATTGACCACCCCAAAATAAAAATCAAAAGTTTTTATCTTATATTTTATCATATTTAGATATTATTATTATTATTTTTTTTTTTTTTTTTGTAACCATCGCGTCAGTAGTGTTTAGCTAGCTAATTTAAAATAACCCTGTATTAAAAGAGTACCTACGCTTTCCCAAGTTTACACTCTCTCATAGAAAAACAAACACAAAACCGTGCTGAACTTTCATTACACTCCACAAAGTACTCAAGAAATCGATCTTAAAACTACATAGAAGGCAAATTACACCGACAATGAACGAAGATGGCTACTAAGTGCATCGCCGACAAAGATAGATGATCCCTAATCCCGTGACTTGCGATCCTACCGCCCCCTACAAATTTATTGGGGAAACTCCGTTCTCTTCCAAATTCCGATAGAAATGTATGAGAAAAGTTTAGTTTAGCCGAACATTTGCGTTGACATTCACAAGGACACATTTAGGGCACTTGGAAAGTTTATGTGTATTTATGACCTTTTTTCCCTTACAAGGCTTGTTGTTAGGGAGTATTAGGAAAGACAAAGGATCAGTATCAATTTGAATCACATAAAGTAGCTAACAACTTTAAAGAACCAGACGTCATTTGGTGTTCGCGTAGTACCGTTGCTACGAGTACGCACGTAGCCACAAGCCAACGCTCGTAGCCATAAGCCAACGCTCGTAGCCACAAGCCAACGCACGTAGCCACAAGCCAACGCGCGTAGCCACAAGCCTACACGCGTAACGGAGTATCTACAGCGAGTGCTACGCGCTATGCTATGCGGGCTGAACGTGCGTGAACGCATTCCTATTGATATTAATATCCCGGTGTGTGAAATTAGGTCACTGTTCGGAGCGAGGTGTGGAACTGTGGATGCAATTGCATGTTTAGTCATAAAATAAGGACATGGTCGGACGAACGAAATTCTAGATAGTTTGTGTAACTCAAAGTGATAAAAGATATTTATAAATATTCTGAACAAAGTCTACTCATTTTACTTACAACCGAAACTTAAACCTTTAGTCGGCACGGTTGGTGCAGTGGTTAAGCGATAGACTGCTGCGCTGCGTGTCGCTAGTTCGATTCCCGCACGGAACAAATATTTGTATGACCTACAAGTAGTTGTTCCGGGTCTGGCTGTTTGTGTATGTGAGTTTAAATGTTTGTAAACGCACCCACGATACAGGAGAAATTCCTAGTGTGGGGCAAAGTTTAAAAAAAAACCTTACTTGAAATCGAATTCAACGTAAAATACCAACCAAGAGGCCAAGTGCGTGTTGGACCACGCACAATGAAGGGTTCCGTAGGTGGGATGAATTTATTCCAAGAACAAACTTAATATAGTAGTTGCAAAACATGTTTTTCAACGTTGTTTTCACTGTTTTTTACGTGTAGAAGAGGTACCCTAAATAAATAAAAAAATTAAGATTTTATTTTACCACTTTGTCGGCGTGATAAATATGTATACCCATGCCAAATTACAGAATTTAGTAACTAAGAGTCTGTGAGCTAAGCCACGGACAGACAGACAGACAGACTGACAGACAGACAGACGGACATGGCAAAACTATAAGGGTTCCTTGTTTACGACGGAACCCCGGAACCCTAAAAAGAGGCAGAATTCATTAATTTCTTTTTCTGAGGCGTAATGTGAAGGTACATAAAGCATTTTTTTTTTCGTGTTTCTGTGACAAATAAACCTATTTTTCTTTCTTTCCTTTTCTATTTCATTTTATTTTTTATATGTAGGTACAACTGAGAGAACTGCCTAAGGCCGTTCATGCGTTGTATCTACACACTGGCATTATTTGACATACCTTTACAAACAACTAAAACTATTGTTAAACTCACCAACTACGCTAACATTGAAGGATTACAGAGCAAATTCGCTTGAAATAACAGCGATTGACAAGTCAGTCCTGTCGGCCATTCTGTGTTTTATGTCACATATTTCAGCCAAACGATTTTGTGGGGTTACGCCGTAAAAAATAACTCTGTGGTGACGGCGGATGTAATACATTTATCCCTACGAAATAGAGGATCAATGTTGTGTGTTTTGACTGCGGAATTTTTACGGTTAGCTATTTGTTTTAGGCGATTGAATTATTTGCTTGTTAAAGTTTTTGATAGAAAGCATAACTATTATGTATCTACAAGGTTTTAATGATGGATGTGAAGTAGAATGGAATGACGAGACCTGTTTTTAATCCCTTTTTTTAAGCCAACATATATTTTTTAACGGAGAGGGCTATGCTTGGAGTTTCCCTACGTGATCGAATCAGAAATGAAGAGAACCGCAGAAGAACCAAGGTAACCGACATAGCCCGAAGAATTGCCAAACTTAAGTGGCATTGGGCAGGGCATATTGCTCGCAGAACAGATGACCGATGAGGCTGAAATGTTCTGGAGTGGCGACTGCGTCCCGGAAGACGTAGCGTTGGAAGGCCTCCCAATAACCTTGTGAAGGCCGCAGGAATCCGCTGGATGCGGGAAGCACTGAATCGGTCAAAGTGGTGGTGCTTGGGGAGGCCTATTTACAGTAGTAGACATCTTTCGGTTTAATTAATGATGATGATATATTTTTAAAACATTAGGTTGTGGCGGTATCTACAACGCCATATGCGAACTACGCATCAAAGAGCTGACGTCACAGAAATCCTGCATCGCGCAATCAGAGTTTACCGCGTGATTAGCATAGAAAAAACTAATTAGGATCAAGGCAAGCTGATGATGTGTATCAATCTTATTGTCAGTAGGTTTCCAAATTATTTTAGAATTCACAAAATAAATATTTCCCGTTAAAAAGTCATAGTGGTCTTTCTTGTGCTTCATGAGCAAGTTTGTGAAACGATTGAACAGTAGGTACACCAATTTTATTCAACCAAATTACTGCTGTGTTAAAAATACCGGAAAACAATTGATCATTGACACACAACAATCGATAGCATTTAAAAAAAAAGAACAAAACGTTATTGCCAACAAAAACAAAATATTATAAGCTTTCCATTGTCAGTTAAAATTAAACGCAAATGTTTTCAGTTGTGCATTTTCAGCGGAATTTAAATGTACTGTGGATGATCGGTGACAGTATTCATTCGTGCTGATTACGCGATTTCAGCGTGACGTTACGTGACGTCTCGTGTTAAAATATTCCATTGTCACGTAATCTCGGTTCCGACGTCACGGCTCGTGTTTTTATTTTTAATAACCCACAATTTTATATCGCAGTTTCAGTAGAGATTAAGAAAGAAGAATTAATTAATTAAGAAACCCATTCAAGTAATTAGATATTTCTGCGAGAAAATCGAATATTGTAGTAGTTTAACACCTCTTAGTATATACAATTTCTACAAAAATTCATCTACGAGTACTGCTCTTAACGTCGGTCGTTCAAATAATAAGTAACTGAATAAAACGAATATTCTTTTTTCAATTATCCTTTGAAAGACGTCGGATGTAATCAAGATTATTTGTCTGAGAAACGATTTAAAATACGACGAGAAGCTTCTGCAGGTATTTATTTTCCCCTCTGACATGCAACTCTATGAATTTATAACAAACTGGAATTCAAATGAAATATTTCGATACTTTTTCAGTTACATGCATCAGAATTGAATTAATATGGAGAGCAACTGTCATTGTCACGGCACTTCATCCGTTTGTTATTTCCATCGGTGAACACGTACACTGGCTAGTTTACTTGACAAGGAGAAAGCAAACAGCACAATGATCGTGCGGCCGTGTTATTATACGCGTCCACGGGAAATTAACCCATTGTGGTGGCCTGTCACGCTGGCTGAGCGCTAATCGCGATGACAGCGTGCACCGTGTTTTGTTTGCCTACAAACACGCTCTTATGCTAGTTGTTTGTTGATTGTTTAGCAGAGGGGTGAAAGATTTTTTTTAAAATTATTATTATTAATTAGTCTATTTCAGATAAAATTGATCCATACAAATTACAAATTATAAAAATACTTTGAAAAATACAGATAATTAAATTAAACAAATTATAGAGAAATAAATTATTACAATTACAATATCATTATTTACCTATTGTGTTACTAAAATCTTATGAACTATGTTAGTCAATACCCATTACAATATGCATCCATTTGTTCTGGATGAGGCAATCCGCACGAGATACAACCATCTGCAGGATACTGTTGCTACTGCCTCGCACGCGCTGCAACAAGGAGGCTACTTTCTTCTGTATTACCGCATGAAAGCCGTCCGTCCGCGCCTCTGCAAACATTCCGAACGCACTGCAATAGCGAGGCAGCCGCATAAGCATCCTGAAGATGTTATTGTATTGGAAACGCAAAGCATTAGCAGCCCGGCGAGTAAAGGTTACCCACAGACTGCTCGAGTATAACGACTGGCAGTACGCCTTTTAGATGACTGTCCTATTCAATGGAGATCATTAAATTTTCGGAACATCGCCAATCGGTTGGTCGACTCTTCACATGCCCAGAGGGCTGGTTTATTCCTTTGAAATTATCAGTATTGCCATACAATGTGGCAATGCTGCCAGCCTTTTGGGCGCTTTTCCTGTTGACAACGATGCGGACGAAATTTTTGATGACCTATTATTCTTTCCCCTCTCTTTTTTAGGGTTCCGTAGTAAAGGAACCCTTATGGTTTTGCCATGTCCGTCTGTCTGTCTGTCCGCTTAGCTCAGAGACTCTTAACACTGTATTTTTTTTATTATTTTATAATAAACGGTTTTAAAGTTATTTAAGACAATATATGAAAAGTGACCATTATCCCAATATCCATTACCCCTCATCTTCAACTACTTAGCCTAAAATTTTGAAAAAAATACAAAAAAAATATTTCTATACATCTACATTACAGGAAAATCTATAAGAAGTCGATGGTCTTAAAATAACATGGTAAATCTGTCAATATTGTGCGTACAAACTTACATGATTTTCAACTACAATGTTAAGTTTGTTCTTGGAATAAATTCATACCAACTACGGAACCCTTCATTGTGCGTGGTCGGACACGCACTTGTTCGTTTTTTTATATACTTGTACGTACATATTATTATTGTTATTTTAAGACTATTAGCTATTAAATAATGTATATATTATCCAGATATAAGAAAAGAATATTGAGATCATTTAACCATATTTGACCGCTTGCATCTGTTAGAAATTAACTCAGTATCGTGCCCGTTTCACGCTGAATGAGAGCTAATCGCGATGACAGCGGCAGCATGCACCGTGTTTTGTTTCCCTTGTACACACATATGAAATGCACAGAGTAGTTATTTGATGATTGTTTAGCTAAGAGGTGGAAGAATATATTCAGTTGATGGCGGCCAAATATGCTCACTGGTAGACTATACTCTACTAGTGAGCATATTTTGGCTGCTTGTGTCTATTAACAAATTAGCTCAATGCGGTGGCCTGTCGTGCCGACTGGACGGTAATCGCGATGACAGCAAGCAACGTGTGTTGTTCATCTAACACGCTCATGAAGTAGTTGTTTGATGATTGTTTAGCTCAGGGGTGGAAAAATCCATACTAATATTATAAATGTGAAAGTAACTCTGTATGTCTGTCTGTCTGTCTGTATGTTACGTTTTCACGCCTAAACCGCTGAACCGATCGTCATGAAATTTGGCAGAGATATAGCCTGGGATATGGAGAAGGACATAGGCTACTTTTTTACGTGATAACCGACATCCACGCGGGCGGAGCCGCGGGCAACAGCTAGTATATAATATATTTAGGTGATGGTCCTACTATGACCGCTTGTGTCTGTTACAAATTAACCCATTGCGGTCATCTGTCACGCCGAGTTAGCGCTTATCGCAATGACAGCGTGCACCATGTTTTGCCTACATTGACATGCTTATAATACTGTTTAATAATTGCTTGTCAGCGTATTGCAGAACGGTGTCACGCTGTGTGTGCGCTTGTATATAATGTTGTCCAAGTTTAATGTGCGATATCAAGTTTTGCCAAAATATTTATTATAGTTCACGTAAAAAGGTCGATCACTTTATTATTTCTTAAAAAAAAAAAAAACCCAAGTTGTCTTCCACTGTTGACTCTCCAACTTACCCATTCTGTGCACTACATCTATGATAGTGATATTTCCTTAAGCCTTTAATTGTCGGTCCAATATCCTACAGTCAGCAGTACACCTACAACATTTCACGACACTAGTATACCTTAGTTCAATTATAACGACATTTTGTACACAAATTGTATAATTGGAGTACGTTACGGCGCAACATGCGATCTCAAGGGGACTTTAACAAACCCATTGAGCCGTTTGTCACGCTGACTGTGTGTTTATGTCCATAAATGTGCGTGTTAATTGGCGTGACTGACGATGTTTTGTTTACCTGCGTTATCATCTACTGTTAGTTATTGTGTGTAGTGTAGTAATTATTATAACTGTAGAGTAATCCTAAGGATTACACGTGTGGGAGTGTTAAATTCGGAAATAGTAGAATTACGTAGGCAGGTGTTTATCGCGTGTAATGGTGGATTAAAAGTATTAATAGTATATAACTAACCTAACCGGGGCTTCGTATGCGTGAAATTTCTTATTACCCCGTTCCCCAATCTGTTCTCGAGATATCATCAAAATAGCCGTTCCATGCAAAATGTATGAGAACATGAATTTTCTTCATAATTTTTTTTGCGTGCAAGTGTATTTTAATAGCTATTCTGCTATTCAGCGCGGAGAAAAACGCGCCAACAAATCAATCATCATAAAAATCGGTCCAGCCGTTCTTGAGTTATAAATGGTGTAACTAATCCGAGACAGGTACTATTTCTTGAATAAAATATTTTATTAACACTTTCTTTGTCAGTACAACCATTTTAAAAATAAAACTTGAAGTTTTATAACCGGTCAATAGGCTGTCAAGGGTCTCGAAAGTTGGCCGCTAAAATGGCTGATGCATCATTGAGCTCGGATCTCGAGAGCTCGAGATGTCGACAACTCGAGATATCGAGATTACGATCGATTCTCACACTCGATATATCGAGAGCCTCCCGGGAATTTTGTACAGATTATATTCCACTGAGAAGGGTTCAAGATATAAAATAAGCCGCATTTGTACGGTTATACTGAATTCTTCTTTTTGTCTGGTATTTTGTCGATATATCATTAAAGGGAATTCATGATTATGCGTAAGAAAACAGCTGAGCTGATGCGCTGGATTCGGGGGAGCGCCAACGGAATCCTAAAGATGTTCTCTGAAAGGCCAGAGTCTGCAGTGCTGGGGAGATTTATCCAGCTTCATTTGACGAGATGATACTACATATATTTAAACGTGACTTGGTTTCCGTACGTCTTTTTCGGGTGACCACTGAAAATCAGCGCTGTGCTGTGGGTCCCTCATAGCACAGCATCATGCTGAGTGGAAGCCTTCTTGTCACAGTCGTGACATGCAGCTGCTGACTATTTCGGTTTTGTACCCATGATTATAATGTAGATCTATTTTGTCGTAAGTGCACGCAGTGTGCTATTTTGCGTTTGTGCAGTGCAGTGGCTTAACGCTAAATTAATGCACTCATAAAACTGTCCTGATAGAGCAGCTTCAGGTACATTTCGCGAAGAAATGTAACTAGATACGAGTACCATACTCAAGAAATCTCTATAAATAAAACGGCTGAAGATATAAAAGAAATAAGATGTTCTATTAAGATGACATGACAGCTATGCAGATGACATGGTGCTGCTGGGTCCGTCCGCGGGAGCAATCAAAGAGATGCTTAAAACGTGTGAGACCTTCGCTGCCGCACATGGATTGAAATATAATGTAAAAAAATGTGAATACATAACTTTTTTTATTAAAAAAAAAACAACATTAACCCTTCATATAACGTTGCTCTACGCGAGACACAATGGGTTTTTAATTATGTCTGTAATTACGGCATACGAGAGGTTAAATTAAGATTAGTTCTGAGAAGACAAACTCACAATTTCGCAGTAATATAAAGACCACAATAGTGTTGTTACCTTGTTACCACTTTTCTCTGAAGTTTCTGATAATAACGGAAAAGAAAGTAGCTGTTGGTCGCAGCTGGTGGCAACTTCGTAACGTTATCCGTCGAAAAGGGACTCGACAAGGTTGCGGAAAAGGGTACTAACTGAAGGGTTCCCCAAGGGAGGTGTGAACGTCATTTGGGGTTAGGAAACGGTGAAGACTTGATGGGACTTCGATGATTTTACGATAAAAATAAGATACAAGTAAAATAAAATACAAGGTTTATATGATGAAAATCGTCACAAAATAGATCAATAGGTACTCAATATATTTATTGCTTCCACATGTGAACTTAGGTGGTAGGTTTTACAGAAATATGATCGTTGTGGACCTTGTTGGGCACAGCAAATGTAGGAGAGAGGAGAAGGGCTTTTATTTGACTACCTACTTAGTTGTTATACTATATATTGCAATTAAAAACCTAAAAGACCTAAATTTGTAAAACCTGTATTTTTTTATATTAACATATTCATTGTTATTGTAATAACATTTAGATAATATAAATTGTTTTAATTAATAAATTTATTTACTAAGGCACCAAGTCCCAATATACAAACCACAAATAGATAAAATTCATTTAATTAATTACAACATTAAAATAAAATACATTAAAATTCAATACAATCATTTAAAAAAATACACTATTACACAAAATTAAAAATAACTAATTATAAAATTAATGAATACAGTACTAAATTTTTGTTCTTCTTTATTTTTTTTCTGGTAATGTATTATATATTTTAACCAGCTGTTGCCCGCGGCTCCACCCGCGTGGATGTCGGTTTTCGCGTAAAAAAGTAGCCTATGTCCTTCTCCATATCCCTGGCTATATCTCTGCCAAATTTCATGACGATCGGTTCAGCGGCTTAGGCGTGAAAACGTAACATACAGACAGACAGACAGACATAGATAGACAGACAGACAAAGTTACTTTCACATTTATAATATTAGTAAGGATTAGTAAGGATTGACTTGACTAGTGTACTTGTTGAGTGCATTTTTAGATTAGAGCTTGGTAAGTTTTTTTGTTTGGTTTTAGATCTGCACTGTCATCAAGTTCGTTTCAGATATTTGCAATAATTGATTTTTAGTCCTTACCCTGCTATATCGTTTATAATTTTCCAAGTTAAAGCAAACTTTCGTCGTTTAAGGCGTTTACAGGTAACATAAGACCCATTACATCCGCTGCAGAATTTGATACATTTCCAAGATTTATAACCATAATTTAATTCGTTTCACACGAATTTCGTAGAACACTCGCCATTTCGTTAAACTCCTCAAGAGATCAATTTCGATAAGAAGAGAAAAAATATACACAAAGTCTGTGAAAAGGAATCTAATTTTGTGAAGGATGTATTTTTTTTTTTCTCGCAAAGAGAATCCCTTTAGTCGCGTATTGGGTTTTATCAGAATATATTCGTGAAATAAGTGTCAATGTTTTTTCTTATCTTGGAGTGGAGTGCTGAATAAGAATGATTTTCGATTGCCTTGATGCATGTTTCTGTGGTATTGAGTGAAGAAAAATATCTTTGTTGCCATATCGACACAGAAAAAAGGGGTAATGGTAAAGCAAAGCAGAGAAGTATATCCAAAAATTTAAGGGTTATATCCACGATAAGAATGCTTGGAAATGCTGATCTTGTATGCTGGTTCTGCTCCATAGGACAATTTAGAGTCGAGACAAAATCAAACTGGTTGCTGATTTAATTGTATAATTTATTATTTTTATGATATTAATTGTATTTTCTGTGATTACTTTAACTCACCCACTGACTTTTCTTAAATACTTTTTCTTTTCACTATATATCTATCACATAATTAATTTGTCTAACATTACTTCACTTTTCATTCTTTTTACCTATTGAGGTATAGTAATTTTATTCTAGGCACATCGTCTTCCATTATTAATTAATGTATACAAAATATTGTTAACATTTTAAAAGAGTAAGTATGGAGTTTCTTGTCCTTTCTTCACCATACGTAATTAACTACCTTTTGGAAAGGGCAACTAGTATTTTTTTTTTTTTTTTGTAATTTTTTACTTCGAACAGTGCCTTTTATGAGCCTATTTTAAATCAATTATTTGACTTTGACTTTGAGAGAAAACAAGGGAAAAAAAGAAACTCATGATTTCCAACTTCCAATATTAAGATATGTCTAACTAATGCCACTTTAATAGAAAACAACAATAGTATATTTTATATCGAGGGACTAAACGAAGCCATAATATACCAGAGGTGGTTTGAAACCGAGGGTATATTAAGTTGGCGTTTAGTCTCGAGGTGCAAACTGTACTTTTCATTTTGAGTGCGAGAAAAATAGTCAATTTAGTACAAAAACATTTAATAAATACCTATTATTCCTCCAGTCCATAAAACTTTCGTAAGTTTTTAGGTAGGTACCTTAATCTTCCGCGATTTTGGCGGCAAATGATTATCTATTATGTCTTTTGCTCTTTGCTCGACGTTAAACTCTTCACTGTCACTGGACATTCTTAATAAATTTATTTAAAACCGAACAAAACACTAAACAAAAATTCTGAAATTTTCGTGGTCAGTTTTTTCTTCTAAACCAGTCACAGATTAACAATTTAAAACACATGGCCCCACCTTCTTGGCGGAAAAACTGTGGAACTAAAACTCTCAACATTTTCGCAATGAAGATGGTCCACACACTCCACAGATAATAGTATATTTACTGTCTGTTTGAGTTTGTCTATGTCACATGAAGGAGATTGAAAAAACTAAGTACTTTTCACTCCCTAGAGACTAAAGTGGTCACTTTAGTCCCGCTTCGTAGGGCTATATTGGCGTACTTTTAGAGCATGAGAAGTGAACAAAAATTAAAAATTCAATGATTGGGAGATCATAATAACTCCATAACAGACCCAATTAGATTGACTAACAACATTAACGAAACTTTGCTTCAATCTCAATCAGGTCACGAATAACAACCAATTGAAAAACTTCCCATAAAGAAAAACATGTTTACTACCAGCGTTTTCCTTAACTTTGCCGATATCAAAGCTATTTATTGGGAGACGAAAAAATATGAGAGCGATTGCCACAAGCTGAGCGGGGAATGAGGTATCAAGTGTGTGACGGGACACAGATAAAGCTGACGATATCGGGACAGCTATACAAATTCAATAACATGTTGTAAATCTAATATACCGTGTTTGATACTCCTGGCGGGAAAAATGGCGCCGTCAGATGTTCTGTTCTGTTGAGGTTTTATTATCATGATGCGTTAAGATGATCTTTCTGTTAAAATTAATGATATTATAGAGGTACATATGTGTAATAGGGTGTAAAGTTCACTCCTCCTCTATTGAAAAGGGAGGTTCCTCCGACCAGACGGGTGTTGTGTTTGTTGGGCAACTGCCCGACGGTTGATGTCGGGATGTTGTACTCGTATAAACGCTAGTCGCGCGGTAAACTCTGATTGCGCGATGCAGGATTTGTGACGTCAGGTCTTTGATGCGTAGTTCGCATGTGGCGTTGCAGATGCCGCCACAATATAAAGTCAAGGAAAATAGTTGTTTGCTAAATTTACTTCTTCATCATTTCAGCCGAAAGACGTCCACTGCTGGACATAAGCCTCCCCCAATTGGGGGGTTTGCCAATAATTGCCACACTTGGCAGGTGGGTTGGCGATATAGTATGGTGTTAAAACTGCATAGAGAACGCTGCTGCCCATTCTCTAGTAAGTTCCTTAGTCGCCTTTTACGACACCCACGGGAAATGAGATGATGCTATTCTTTACGTCCCGCAACGTAAGTTTTGTGCCGTGTGGTGCCGGACGTAAAGAACAGACTTCTTATGAAACTTAAGGTGCGCTTACACGGACAACTAAAATTGCTCAATCCTAGTCAATTATTGTCAAATATGACGTCACGACTACATCCAGCAATTTAGGGCAATGGCAACATGTAGTAACCTGTTGCCAGAGATACGGCCACACAATACCAGGCAATATGGAGCAACTTAAAAAACTAGGCAATACAAGTCAATACACCGACGACACACTTGACACACTGCACGTAGAAAGAAAGAAAATGGCGGCGGAGGCAGCGGCTGCGCACACCGCCGCTGCCCCCGCCGCCAGCCGGTCGGTTCCTCTCGCGAAAACGAGACGTAGTTATAAGTACAAACAAGATAGAAAGAAAATTGACAACAAACCAAACCGATTGTATATTCGGCCACTCATATTGGCGACATTGAGAAATATGAAATATGTGCAGCAATTAGAAGCAATATTCCCGAAACAATTGCCGCATTTTATTGTTGTTGCTCCAGATTGCTCCACTTAATTGATTCAGATTTATCCATTAGTGTTGTCGAGCAATTATTGCTCAAAAAATTGCCCGTATAGGAGCATCTTTAAATTGCCCGTATTTTCAACTTAAAACTGTCAATTTGCAGTCATAGCCATTTCATACAACTGTATGAAATGGCTATGACTGCAAATTGACGTAGTGTGTCACTTGATACACAATTAATTTACCTGACTCTGCATAAAATACTTTTGACAGCCTGTCAAACTTATGCCAAGAATCCAAGATATATGATATGCTGTTGTTCATTCAGTCAGTGGAACACAACTAGGTAACATCAGCTGTTAGCAAATAAGCCGTTCGGAAACTGGGTGTAAGCCTCTCTCTTGTGTTAAAGTCTATGATAATGTATGTGTCAGTATACTTTGTAAAAGTCAAGGGCAACAATCGTCTTCAGGTTTGACAAAGATATTCATGGCATACAGCGTTTTCTCATAACTTGCAGTCTTAGCTATTCAATCTCATGACAGTCGCTAGCATCTTACACGTGTCTAAAAGCTGTAAGATTGGCCTTTTTCTCTGAGCTGTCTGTGCGTTGTTTCGTTTTTCTTAGCATTAATAAAAATGTAACTAAGTGGGTAACTACATTTCTTTATAACATTTTCTTTCAATCAGATGTTCTTTGAGACCAACCATAGTGCTTCTTTGAGAGGATCCTATGAACGTAATCCTATTGGTAATTGAAAGTGCAATCAAGAAAATACAATTTCAATATTTTACAATGTAAATTCCACGTAGAGCTTGTTAGTTTTTTCAATAATAAAAATATTTGGTTCCACTCAGAAATATGTAGTTCATTACGCAAATAATAAAGAGATTTCATTGAAAATAATGATCTATTTTTGATTTGTACTTTGATTTTTAATTTGAAACTAATATCAAAGTTGCCTACACTACATCGAAATTGGTATTGACATTGATTGACGTCACTACTGTTATAATAATATATACGGATGAACTATGTACGGAATCTAGGGTTTTACGCGTACGACAGTTGTTCATCCTAGGGTCACTTCTAAACCTCATAAAAGCCAACACAAAACGTTCTTGTAGCAGTAAGAGAGGTAGGAAAATTGCTGAAAGAATCCCCCTTCCAAAAACAAAAACCCTCTTTGCGACCCGGTTTTCGTCATATTTACCCATACGGGTATTTAATGCTATAAGCAAAACTTTCATTGTACCAGACAACTATGTTGAGGCCAAAACTAAACTAAAAGAATGGTTGCTGGGCCGGACTTATGAGGAAACCGAAAGTTTGCTTTGCAGCACATATTAATACTCACTGCCTGATAGAATACATACCCTCACTCACACACCACACATTTACTCACCTTAACTGTTTTGTATGTATAATGTATGTTATTTATTTTGTTTGTACTCAATTTATTAAAAAAAATAATATATATTTTGTGCAAGCAGAACATCAGAACTTTGTGTAGTGTTTGGGTCACCAAACACTACACAAAGGCTAGGCTGTGCCTGGTTTGGGACCCGTTGCTAAGTCTTTTGTTAGTGAGAATGTCATACCATGCTATTTGTGTATTTAAGAACTTTGTGTAAGCTAATTAAATGAATTTGAATTTGAATATAAATATATATTAATATAATAAAGCTGAAGAGTTTGTTTGTTTGTTTGTTTGAACTAACTAATGTCTGGAACTACCAAGTCGGAATTGATTTTTTTATTTTTATTTGATAGTCCAATACTTAAGGTAGGTTATAGGCATAGGCATAGGTTTAACATCACGCTAGGACCCTCAGGAGACGAGCAAAAAGAAAAAAGTCAGAAGGAACGCTTAGCGAAAACGAAGTACAAGTGCAGGCCGGCGATGCGATGCGACGCGGTGGGTCCGGGGTCCGAGGGCAGCCGCATTATATATATTATGTTAAAACAAGAAATTTCACGCGCACAAATTCTCAGGCAGTTTAAGAAATAATGCCATGTCTTTCACTATCATTCCTAACTATCACTCACTTTCAACATACACCGTTTCGTACCATCCTTTCATATCATATCTCGTGTTAGCTGAACATAGTGATGCAGATATATTATTCATTGACACCAAGTCTATTCAGAAAGCATAGAATTCTACTGACAACCCTCAGATCTGATACTATCAGTTCCACCGTCCCTCGCGATGTCCATTATAGTCTCAGGAAGGACGTGTCAGCGAGCGAGACAGCATTATACCCTTGTCTAACGATTGTAAGGGAGAGACATGTATCATTGTGTTGCGTCTCGATTGTTAGAACTTTGTATGCAGAAAGGAAACTCCTTTTATGTCTGTTCGCCTAGTACACCGCGTTGGTTTTACGACATACTATTTCACTCTGTTTTTTCTATCATGCAACATTATTATTTATTTGTTCTTTACTGGAAGTTTTTTGTTGGTTGGTAACCTAAATTGTGATTTTGAAACCGGCTGTTCTTTTTCCTGGTACTTTTTATTTAGACATAGGAGTTCGACGCTTTTGTTTGAACTTCCGATTGTTCATTTGCTATGCAAAAATTTTTTGGCTGTTTGACTTTGTGTGGAGAAAATTTTAGGCGCCTTTATCTGTTTTTTTTGTGAAGACGAATTCTACTGTTTAGTATGTTTTATTTTTACGTGTGTGGTATTTCATTTGGCTTTTATTTTATGACACATGTTAAGTTCTGACTTCTAGCATATCTGAAAGTAACACTTGATCCTAAATTTAAAACTGTTTTATTTGGATAATTTAGAAAATAACTTTTTTGAATTATTAACTGGTCTTTCAAACCCAATATATACTTCATCAGTAATGAAATGAAATTGTTTATCTGTAGGTATAGGATATCGGAATCATCTCCTCATACAAAATCTGTCTATACTCCCGCCGCCCACCTTCCTACAGAGACTCGAATTATTTTTCCTCCCGCATTAGTTAAGGGCCTCAAACGCGTCACGTCCAACTCTCGTACGTGGACTTAGACCTTAATTCCTTTCCTCACGTGCTCACTTATGCCCTTGGGACTGCAAACTTTTACGCCAATTTGGCATCTACGCCGGAGTAACCAAAAACTTTATTAATTGAGAAATCTAATTAGGAAGTCCAATCTTATGAGACTACAAAATGGTCCAATAGAAGCAAAATCTCATATTCTTAAATGGAATCGAATATTTCTTTCTGCAAACTACAATAACAGTCAGGTATTCGTATATAACTGTGATTTTAACTGCAAGAAATGTATGTTAACTTAACTTCTGGAAAAATATATTATAACCTAGATATAAAAAAACTGGGTTGCGTCAACTTAGTTTTCTTCAAATAAAATTCTGCAAAAAGGATGATATTTTCTTTTTCTTGCTACTATGAATCTCTATGCTAACTAATGAGGGTTTTAAAGGAAGTTTGTTTAGAAATCTTTTCTGAGTATTTGATACGTATTATACAGACGTTTTTGAATTCGGACGAATAGGGACTTAACCTACAACACGAACATAAATTAGTATGGACACATAAAACATCACATTTAAAAAAAGTCGGATTGCCAATTTTTTTTGCATTTTAAGTTGCAAATTGTTAAAAGTTCGTTCTTGTTCTTTTATGTATAATAAAATAATATTTTGATCTTCAACCAACTGGTCACAATGGACAAAGATCATTTAAATCGTTATTCGTAGGTTGGTATTTGATAATTTTAAACAATAACTTTAACGGGTTGACGCTTGTTTTTCGGTAAATGGTGCAAAGGCATACAGAAACGAATTTAGTTCCGCGTTTATACTCAAAACGAGAGGAAATTTTACGGGGATATTATAATAATGCTGAAGGAAATTGATGTAAATCCAAACCAAGCAAGATGACAATATAAATCAGGTTGTTTGTAACTTCGTACGACAATAACACCTATTGAGTTGAAAATTATTGTCGTAGTTACAGCTGACGGGAAGAGTTTGGCGAATATCCGATGTAGAACAATATAACTTTGTTAGTTGGTAGGAAACCTGGATTTGAATGGGAAAATAACGAGATTAGATATTGTTGTTTAGGAAGGGGTTCATAGATCATGCATTTACAATGGTGAAATCTGTTGTTTGGCGCCCAACGTGAGCCACGTTGGGCGCCAAATGTAAGTTAGTCGCAATAGCGCAAAAACACTCGAAACCATAGACGCGATAAAACAGCAAGTAACGAATAATAAATATTAAAACAAAAATAATACTTAGATAATACTTAGTGACAAAAATTTAAAAGAGTATCCTTAAGATGGTTTGGTCATGTTGAGAAGATGAATGAAAGGCGAATAACAAAGGGAATTTACAAGGCAGATGTGAGTGGAAACGTCACGAGGGCACACCCTAGGAGGACATAATGGTGACATAATTGGTGATGTTCTTCAGAAATGTCAGGTTCGTAGCACTTGCAACCGGCGTGCATGTATGACCAGATGTATGAATGTAAACGAAGCAAAGGAATATGTAAGGAGCATAGCAGGTGGCGATCTATAGTTTCTGCCTACCCCCAAGGGAAAAAAGCGTGAGTTTGTGTATGTATAATATGTAGGAACGTAGGTACAATATTTTTTAATACTTTATTTTAGGTGCCAGTGCAGCCAGCAATCGTTTTACAAACTAGAATGCACTTTCAACAGTACAGAACTTATACAGTGCTAGCAGTTTCATTTTATGTTTACCTATGTGTTGTGTCACATAGAACTGCATGTTAAGGTAGATAAATAATGAGTTAGAAAACCGTCGGAACCGCGTACGGGTTACGTCCGGTCGTCAGCTCGATACGGAAAAAGTTTTACTGGGGACTTGAAATAACAGACCTTTTTATTTTATTTAGGCGTCGTATTGTATTATGTTGATTTTTTATTCTTGTCTACGTAGTTTATTGTGTCTGGTGCATTCGTTACTTAACTTTAACAACAAATTGAAATAAAATTGATCATGGCGCATCCAGAATTGAGAACCTGGGGGTCTACTACCCAGTATTTTAATCTTATTTCAGTGACGAGGGTATGGAGCTATACTATAGCTCCATCATTTCGCCACACTGAAGTAAAAAAGATTATATACCGACTTCCGAACTTTAAAAAAAAAAATCACTTTGTAGTGTTATTTTTGGAAGTCGGCTTATATATATAATTTTTTTTCTGTTAAATAGTTGTTATTTTTCACTTTTTAGTTAGGGTACTTACTTACCGCACACAAATTAGAATACCACTATCTGCTATATAAATAATAGTGACAGGAAGTTATTATAACATAATTCACATAGACTAAATGGGAAAAATTCGTATTATTGAAGGTAACTCAAAAAATAACCTAAGAAAAGTAAATCAAATATCGAACCACCGCGCAAGGTTCCTTCTTCTACCAAATGATAAAATAATTTTCAAAATCAGTCCACAGTCGACGAAAATATCGATGAACATAATATATTTATATAGAAAAAAATATAAATATACAGATGAATTGAGAATCTCCTCCTTTTTTAAGAAGTCGGTTTAAAATAATATTGCTAAGGCTCATTTTCACTGGTCGATGTAACGCATTCCATAAGGCCCGTATTCGGGGAACCATTTTCATTAGTCGATAGGGAACGATTGCGGTATACGGCGAACCTGCACCGCATGTTTAGCAGTTGCTATGAAGGTTCATGTCAATTGGCGTAATTTTCATTAGGTGTGGGTCTCTGTACGCTGTTTACCGACTGATGAATTTCTGCGAGGAGTCCCCGCATGCTGTATATCGACCGAGTTATCGACTATTAATAATGAACCATAAGTGATGGTCGCAGGGCCCCAGGGTAGCTTTTTCTCAAAAACTACTAATGGCTTCATTAGTATTTTCAATAACAATGGAAAAATGTAGTCTGATACTCGTAGGTATCCCTCTACATATATTGCAGACAGTGATATTAGAAACCCAGTCCGTGAATCCGTGATATTACAAAGCCTTTATAGCCTTATCATCGAGTTCCTAGTTTCATAGGAGCAATTTCCTTCTAACATTGGTGTCAAACAAGCTGAATTTTCAAAGAGATATATGATGTTATATTGACCTCACACGTGTTAAGTACAATTTCCAAGGCATTTTTCTTCCAATGTAAAAAGCTCTTATAAAACTAATGTAAATCATGTTCCACTTAAAAATTCTCTCCACCATCCAGAATCGAAATAAAAGCATTAAATGGCACTCCAGAAAAAATCTTAATAACGAATTAGGTTAACGCAAGTCAACTTTATCAATTTATCTGGGTGACGGGCACTGCTCCCATTATACCGCCCCGCCACATGTTACCCCAACGAGTAGACCTGCAGGGTACAAGGGAGGGGAAGGGGGGAACAGCCCTCCGGAAAATGTACAAGCTCCTACCGTACACTATTTATGACGGCGCTTTATTTCTCAATAACTTAACATCAAGCTCTCCGCCGACCCATTTCCGATTTTTTTCAGCGACAATACACCTCAAATTCCCGCAGCACCAAGTACCACTTACTACCTTACAAAATGAAACAATCCCTTTTGTACGGTCTAGACAATCAAATATCAACTTACAGTTAACGAGGGAGGATTCATAATCGCCTGGCGCTTTTCCTGTAGTGTTAACGTTTCGGATCGTTCCTTTCGAGATGAATCCGCGAGAGTACTTATTACGAAGCTCCTATTTCGTGCGATCTGTTTATTTCTAGATATACCAGCGATTTACACTCGTATTGGTTGGATATTTGGGAATATTTTGCTTTGGAAAGGTGCGGGCGTTTGTTTTATTTCGGGCAGAGGCAGTGTTTTTCAGTGAGACTGAAATCGTTTTTCGGATAAGACGATTCATCTAAATGTTTTTTGCATCTTTGTTTTCCATTGTTTCGTGTTGTATTGTTGGATTCTCAAGTTTGGTGACCCGTTTTGCCTTTTAGTGACTTATTGTGGAACATTTGTTGGTATTCCGAGTTGCCCTTTAGTCACACAACAATGGATAATTTACGAGGGTTATGTAAATCAATGTGATTGTTCCTCGCTAAGTTTCACCTCTTATAAGCTGCAGATTATTTCTTCAATTCAGTTAAATGATTGTAAAGGATTTATTCAGAGAGGTAAAGTGGTCTCATTTAGACACCGTTTAAAGCTGAAAGTTTAAATAGTATTTTTATATAAGCACTTAGAATTAAGTATGTGTTTTTTTTAATGTTTTTTCCTTATTTGTATCTCATTGTATACTACATCAGTCGACGTCATCATGTCAACGCCGGCTGTCACTGAAAATCAGCACTGGGGCTCTGTCTCGCATAGGGTCGCAACATTCTGCTGAGCGATGGCCGTTTTGCGTGGATGTGACGCATATGTTCCTCAAACTTGTTCTTTTTTGTGTTTGTGTTCTTTCTTTGCGTCATGTTTACCGCAAATAAACGTATTTTCTTTCTTTCTTTTTTTTTTTCAAAGTTTTTTGCCTTTATTAAATTTGTTTTAGAAGGGTTAAGTAGAAATGATAAACTCTTTTATCCTACCCGTTTTTGTGTTTGTGTGGTCTTCATTAATCTTTAGAATAAATAGATCAATGAAATCGTGAATATTATTTCATTGTTGCATTTCACGTTGACATTGGTACCTACATTTTATCCTCCTTCTGCAAATAATATTAACATGGGCTGGGGAGATTATTACGCCTCTTCTCTTTCGTATCTTAAACATTGGGATGCTTCAGTGTTTAAGGCGACGATAACCGACTTTAAATGATTTTGTACTGAAAATCACGACTAAACGAGTAGTGTTAATGATTTGGAAAAAATATATGTTAAATTAGAGCATTTTCCTAAAAACTTAATATGTGAATATTTTAGATTATATTTATAATAAATAGTGAAATTAATTTGTAAAATTATGTCTAACGTGGATAAATAACTGAGAATCACGCAAAATCTATCAAGCGTATTTTTCTGAAACCTTCACCTTTTTAAAGATAATTTAATTATTGATCTTTTAGTATACATGTTTTATTAAAAAATCTTTTGTTTTATGTATAATAGATTAATAATGCGTCTTATTTGGGACAGCGCTCCTGGATGGGTGACTCCTATAACTGGCTGGATGTACGACGCATTGCGTGAGCTCAGTACAGAACACGCAAGCTAACCACTCAAGGTCACTGGCATATATCTGGGCCTTAAGTAGCAGCTCCTAAAAACCACTACCGCTTACAGCAGTTTTATTTTATTGGGGCTTTTTGGAAGCAGCCCTGAACTGATAATTTTTAGGGTTCCGTATGTCCGAATGAAAAACGGAACCCTTATAGGATCATTCATGTGTCTGTCTGTCCGTCTGTCACAGCCATTCTGCTTCGATTCTAATTGACCGATTAAGTTGAAATTTGGTACACGTATCAATTTCTGTGACCGAAACATGCGTCCGTGTTTCGGTCACAGAAATTGATACGTGTTAAGTAAACAAAACGATTTTAAGGATTTAGATTTTTTTTCTTAAATTTCTTTCAAAAGTGACCCTGGGGGTCACTTTTGGAAGAAATTTAAGAAATTTAAAATAAAAAAAGTTTTCTCACTATACCGTGTGACATATCAAATAAAAGGGCTTACTGTTAGGGTCACAAGTATATATTTTTTATAATTTTATAGTAAACGGTTTTAAAGTTATTTGAGACAACAATAGATAACAATTTACCATTATGCCAATATCCATTACAATCATTGTATATAATATCCATTGCATCTTCAAAACAAATGAGGATAAAAAAATAAAAAAACACATTACAGGAAAACCTTTAAGAAGTCTACGGTCTTAAAATAACATGCTCAATCTGTCAATGTTGTGCCTACAAATTTACATGATTTACAAGCACAATATTAAGTTTGTTTTTGGGAACAGGAAAAAACCGACCAAGTGCGTGGTCCACGCACTTGGTCGGTTTTTTTAACTATATATTCCTATCCATATCAAACGATCAAACAAAAACGAAAGGATACACAAGAAATTAAACCCCAAATAACTACCAAACTCGCTCACAATGCAACGCACGGAAGCACAAACAATGTACCATGTAGGTGATACGATCCCACCACTGCTTAACTCGTGCCCCAGTATTCACCACTAATAACCTGTGTAAGTCACATGTGGCGTGTGGCTGCCACATGTGCATGGTTGCCACTGAGTCTAATCAAGCCAAAGAGCATTGAACACGGTGGAGTACGTCAATCAGGATAACACGGAGACTATCGGATTACTGTTGCGCGTTATTGAGTCGATAGTATAGGATTTTTTCATGTTGAACGTTGAAGTGATACTTGTTTTTCTATTGGATGTGATTATAATAAGTAAAAGTGCTCTCAAAACGGTGAAGGAAATCATTGTGAGTAAACCATGGAGTCCACCATCCATATCCTAGAACCAAAAAATTTAAGACATTTGACACCTACCAACCCGCCCTGGGCCCATATGGTGTATCGGCCCATTCCCTCTCACCGAGAGGCTTGTAGCTTCTTTTAGAAGTGGGAACATTATAGGCTAATTATAATGACGTACAGGTAATAGGTAGGTAATAGGTAATACGGGCTGGTGTCCGCAACTTCATGACAATGCGCGTATTTTGCGTACGGATGGGAATTCGATTATTCGATCCATCCCAGCTCCTCAAAGAAGGCCAGCAACGCCTTGGTGTTACTGACAATCTCTCGTAGGGTACCTGGGTTACCGAAGTACTTGGCCCTGTATGTGGTGACCACCGGGCAGTTTAGCAGCACATGAGCTGCTGTCTCGTCGTCCTCCATGCAGGCCCTGCACAGCGGACTCCTATGACAAAGAGGTGTTTATTAAATGACCCATGGCCAGTTATAGCTGCTGTAACTGTACGCAGCTGTTGTTTCGTTAGTCGGAGAATCTGTTTCGTGAGACGGTCATCAATTGTGGGGAGAGCTACCTTAGCCTGCCTGCACTCACTCTGACGTACAGGTAACTGAAAGCCAAAAGCATTATTTTATGCATTGTGTACTTAGAAAGAAAGAAAAGTGTTTTTGTCTAAACATTCACTATCGATATAGTAAGTGTTGTTACACAGTACGTTGTTTCGATTGCAGTAACCCCAAATACGACTAAGAATTCTAAATTCATAACTATCCCCCAAAACAATAAGAACTATTACAAATCTAAAATTGCAAACAACAAACTATTGTTCACCAAGAAGATTCCCGTTTGAACCAAACACACAAACAACAAGACATAAAAGAAGAACAGAAAACCGTTCAGACTGAAGACGTAAACATAAAAATCCAATTAAACCATAAGGACATAATAAAAGCTGTTGCGCCGACAGCATAACGACCAAACACAGCGAAAGTCGTCCACACAGTGCAATAGAAAATCCAATTGGTCCAACTCAATTAAAACCTAGCGACGGTTACTAGCATTCGAAACTGTAAATAAGTAGTCCCAACTGTCAGTGACAAATGAAAGTTGCACAGTGGGCCAATCTGCACACGATTTAGTGGCAATTCCCGCAGACTTGGAGGAGGTTTTGTGCTGCTCGGCGCAAGAGACGGGCGGTAACTAGAATTTAAAGTTGGAACTTCGTGTTGGTTTTAAGTATGAAGATGGGATCTAGTTTAGTGATACCGTGGATTGTTTATCTTGAGGTGAATGTGGATTTGATTGTAGACCTTTTTGATGCACTTTTATAGACTGATTATGATGTTTCTTCGTCGCTGTTCATAATCATTTTGTTTATCTTATTCATAATAATGATCATTTGCAGACATACAAATTTCTGAGGTTAAGGGTTATTGCAAGTTTGAATCATGATTTAGCTACTTGATTTAGCCAAACATGTAGTTAATTTAAATTAAGGTTTTGATACCTTTACCACTATGAAACATTTTCTAGTTGTTATTTGCATAGTTGACTCGGAGGCAAACAACATTTTACGACATTTTATTATATTTCTTCTACTACGAAAACATTCATGATTTTGTTTTTATTTCATTCATATAACCAGCATGTTTCAGTAAATTTTATTTTCCTACGATCTTTATTACTTACGCCATACCATATGCGAACTAAATCGTTGCACACTGGCTTGCTGCCAGGGATAAACTCTCATAGTCTCATGGTTTCTCGGTTTCTCCTTACGAGGTTTTGATTAACCACGGAGCACATTAAATTACATAACGTTTCCTAACCATTATCGTTATTATTATGGTCGTACTATCATGAGATAATAAACTATTGTTACACTAGTGTCTTGAAAAAAATAGTTTATGCCTACTGTGTTATATGGGATGGGATATGATTATCGTATAGTTTTGGTAATGTATGGGTGTTTCTATTTATGAGCGGAATTTTATGGATGTTTTTTTTTTGTTTTTAGTTTATTTCTAGAATAAATTGATCGAAATACAAGGTCTATAGTATTTCTTTAAACTGTTTTTGCAGTACTTTTTGGCAGTATATGCAGAACACAAGGGTATTTATTAGACAATTATGTATCTAGATTTGTAATAGACGCAAACGTTACGTAAACACAAAATTCATATATTTGGGTTTATGATGGTGTGCTACTATCATTACCAAAGTCAGTAACAGAACTTAGCGATGCAAAGTTCAAAACCCACATCAAACGTGTCCTTATCAAAAAGCATAAATTTATAAGATTATAGACTACGTTGAAGACAAGGAAGTTTGGCAGTAATTCCTTCTGCACATGTGGCTTGCTTGGATATCTTTTTTTTTTTTTTTTATGAATTTCATAATTAAGTGTCTATTAACAGTTCCCAAATAATGATGTTTTATTTTTTACATTCTTTCTCGACATAATCAAATAACCATCTCATTATTTGACATATATACCTACAATTATTGTAGTTACAACTCTTTATTAGTTGCTTTTGTGGACGTGATATTTATTCAGTACCTACTGGTTTGGATTTGTTACTGTAATTGTGGCAACCATGTCATTTGATTTAAATAGATTTTAATTTTTATATTGATATATTTTTAAATCTTGTTTATAGATTATTTTCTATTTTGTAAATGTGAGAACGTTGAAGGCCTAATAGACTGTGGATTTGTTGACCATTTTCTATTTTGTTAAGTACCTAGTAGTTGTTGAAAGGTCTACCTTCCTCCCATACTTATTAACACTGTTATTTGAAAATATTGTAAAAAACCAATTATTTTTAAAAGAGTAACCGTGGATTTTCATGCCGGTTCTTATCCAAAGGAAACGACCAATTGGAACCGTGCACCTAGCTTTTGACGTTTCATAACTGCTCATGTAGGTTTATGTGAAATAAAATATTTTGATTTGATCATAAACCAAATGTTTTGCGTTATTTTCAATATGGGACCAACACTGAAATCTCGAAAATGCTTTCAGGTTTGGTCCTTTAGTGAAAGTTGTTCATATTGATGAGTATTATAACCCCTCAAGAGGATGCCCATGAGTTTAATTTTACCCTGTATAAAAAATGGAGGATCGTCCGACCATACGGGTGTTGTGACTGGTGGGCTACGGCCCGACGATTGATGTCGGGACGTTTTATATAAGGTGTATCTATTCATACACGAAATGTTTTAAGAGAAACATCTCTATGTGGTAAAAAATCCATAGCAGCGATTTTTTTTTCCTAATTGGTTTTATTAATTTTTACTTATTATAAATTTAAAATTGAGAAATTATGCATAAAACCTTTACTTACTTATTCTAAGACTGACCCGACCTGACGCGGTGACTGTGGCGGCACGAGCGCGGTGCTTTTTGATAATTAATCATCATGTCAAGTAATATATATATATATATTTTTATAATATACTCAGTAAAAAAATTGGTTGTCTGTAAAGTTGATTTACGGAGATAGTTTAACGTGACAACGTCATAGCAAAACATTGATGCGGCGCAAGCGTACAATTAGCGTAACGGGACAATGAGCGTAACAGGACAATGAGTCATACTTTTTCGTGCATGCAGCCGGCGTTCATCGATTTATTAGACGTTATCACGTCAAAATTCGTTGCCATGGCTTCTTTACCACCTATAGGTGTATCTCTTAAAATATTTCTTGTTTGAATAGATACACCTTATATATGGTAGTCGCGCGGTAAACTCAGCTTGCGTGATGCAGAATTTTGCTTGTGGCGATATAGATGCCGCCACAACTGAACACAGCTCTTCTGATCTCAATTTTAGGAAAGACACGTTTGACCTTCAGAACATCGATATGAGAAACACGAATATAGTCGTTTAAGTGACAGCTATAACAATTCGAAAATCCTACAGGATTCTTAAGTCCACTAATATTCTTCCTTTTTTCACCAGTGACGAGACGAGAGAAGTGGACGGGCGCGCGAGGTCAGAGTCCGGCGACGCAGACTCCGTATACCACGTCAGAGGAGCCCTACACGACCAGCGGTGGAGGGACAATCAGGTGAGGAATGTAAGAACCCTTTGTATATGTCTTTATCCTAATGTAAGTGTCGTTTTCGTGATGGCCCAGTGATTAAGGTCTTGCCTCTCATACACGACGGTTGTGGTTTCAAATCCGGGCAAGTACCCATGTGACATTCATAAGTACTTTCCGAGTTTATCTTGGACGTTACTGATCGGTGAAGGAAGAACATCGTGAGGAAACCTGGACTTATTGATAGTTAATATGAGTCTGAAATCGCCAATCCGTCTTGAGCAAGCTTGGTGATTAATACTCATGCCTTCTTTGTATGAGAAGAGGCCTTTGCCCAGCAGCGGGACGATTTTAGGCTAGTTTTATTATATAATGTGAGTGCAGTTGCAACTTTTGTTAAAGGATGATGCTCATTTTGGTACCCTCCTTCAATAGCCATATGTAATATACAGGGTGTTTGGCAGAACGTTGAACATACGAAAATGGTGGATAGGTGGGGTCATCTGCTACTTACTCAGCCCTAATTTATTTGGCCCTGGACCCTGGAAATTAAAAAAAAATATTTTTTGCTTTCTTTTAGTTTCACCACTTTCTTAACTTTAAAGTGTAATTTTTATTAAAAATAAGTAAAACAGGCAATATTTTAGTTTTTTTTAATCTTTCTGTAAGTTTGAGGACTCATAACTTTTTTTCTAGCTGATATCTGAATAAAGCAATAATTTTATAAGAATCTGCCAACATTAAAGATAAAAAAAAAATTGCCTGTTTTACCCATTTTTAATACAAATTACACTTTAAAGTTAAGAAAGTGGTGAAAGCAAAAAAAAATTTTTTTTAATGTCCAGTGGACCAGGGCCAAATAAATTAGGGCTGAGTAAGTAGCAGATGACCCCACCTATCCACCATTTTCGTATGTTCAACGTTCTGCCAAACACCCTGTATATGATGGAGGTATGAGGATCAGGGTGTAAAGTTCACTCATCCTCTATTGAAAAGGGATCATCCTCCGACCAGAAGGGTGTTGCGTCTGGTGGGCAACTGCCCGACCAAAAAAAGCGTTGTTTCAAAAAATTATGCCCTTAACGTTCGTTAAAAAATAACGATTACAGTAACCGGTGTCATACCAACTGGTTAACGTCATTTTATTCTTCTACATTTGAAGTTTGACGATCGGTTTTTTATGCAGTGAAACAACGCTTTGTATTTAACGAACGTTAAACATCATATGTAATCGTTATTATTTGGCGTACGTATTTTACGTTAACCAACCGTTTGAAACAACCTGCCTCGCATCTCCCAAATTATGAACAAAAGAGTAAGCCATTCCCTTACATCTCTTTCACTTACATTAACTAGAGAACTGGAGGAGGTCGTGGCTAGGTAAAAAAAGCCTCACGGGTCGATCCATCAGGTTAAGCTACGCTTGCCGGGGTTGGTCCGTGGATGGGTGACCATCTTTACATATGCTCCGTTTGAAATCATCATCATCATCATCATTTCAGCCGAATGACATCCACTGCTGGACAAAGGCCTCCCCCAATTGGGGGGGTTTGCCATAATCGCCACGCTTGGCAGGCGGGTTGGCGATCGCAGTATGGTGTTAAAAATGCATAGAGAACGCTGGTGCCCATTCTCTAGTAAGTCCTTTAGTCGCCTTTTATGATACCCACGGGAGGAAATGGGGTAGTGCTATTCTTTACGTCCAGCACCACACGGCCGTTTGAAATAACATTAGATATTTAAGTAAACCTTTTTTACAGTCCGTTCAACCGATTTTGACTTCTATTGCGTTGGTGGCATGACAAATGGCAGCTGCAGTAAACAGTTCGCACCTTTGGGAACAAAGCGTCACTTCTGCAAGGTTTTGCAAAAACAACTTAAATATGCAGAAAAACCGCGATGATCGACTTTATATACACAGCACGCTTGTCCGTGAAGAACTGATCAATTTAAGACTGTGAGAATCGCCTTAAGACTAAAACAGTACAGAGTTATTAAAAAATTGTATAAAAAAAGCCTTCCTGTAAAGTTGGAAAACATGCAGAAATGACCCTTTGTTCCCAAAGGTGCGAGTTGGTATTTTAACCACTTTTTTGCTTTTAATGCCATCCTTCTGCCTACGGAATAGAAGTCAAAATCTGTTGAACGGATTGTAAAAAAGGTATTTTTAATGTTTAATGTTATTTCAAATGGAGTATAGGTACCGAGACTCCTCCGTGCCTCGGAAAGCACTTTAAGCCTTTGGTCCCAGCTACATAATATGTAGCTGGGACCAAAGGCTTAAAGTCTCGGGCTTCTGACGACCCGGTACGGCTGTCAAAGATCCACGAATAATACATATTATGTATTATTCGTGGATCTTTGACAGCCGTACCGGGTCGTCAGAAGCCCGAGACTTTGACAACCAGTCTCACGAAGGTCTTACTGGTATTCAGCTGGATGCGGTTAGACTCGAAGCCGACCTCAACATCATTGAGAAAAGGCAATAACAAAACCTATGCGAAACTGAAGTGCACTATAAAATTTTATAAGCAAAACATTTCTACGAGAGAAGATTTGAAACTAAAATAATAGGACGTATATAAAACGGTGAATCCACACTGTATAAATTGAATTGTACCAGGGTTCCAACGAGCAGGAAGAGATAGCGGGTGTCAGAACTTGCTCGGCCGAATTACCGGCGTGAACGCTACTGCATTTTAAATGAAAACTGCTCCCTGCTTCTTTAGATACATGTGTGCAACAATTTATAATGCAAGTTGGGTGAATATTAATGAGTTACTCGTGTTGTAGAAAGTTCTTAGGTATAGATGTAGTGCTGTCTGTAGATCTTAATATTAACAAACTAGTTCTTTACAGCGACTTCTTCCGCGTGCAATTTAGTGTTATCTTGCATCACTTAGAAAAACTATGATTAACACCGCTATAAATTATTGCTATGTAACTTCTAACAAAAGGAAATACAAAAACGACGATTTTTTTTTCCGATTTTAATGAAACAACACACCGGATTCTACTGTTCCATTATATGTATAGATTGTAAGAAAATGACGACTCGGTTCTTTTGTGCGAGGTTAACTCAATTCGGAAAACGGATGCAATTATATGGGATTTAAATTAAAGAGTGTCCTTGATATTGGCCTCCTCCTATAATTATTATAAACCTCACTCGTAATGAACCCATGAATATGAGTTCTATTCAAGGCAACAGCTAGAATAACGATACCAAAACAAACTCACACCGTTACCAATCAAAAATTTAGGATAATTTGTGCGATTTTGTGAATGTGCGAAACTGGTGACTTTTTAAGGCGCTATGATGCGGAACAAGCCGGCTCGAGCCGATTGAAGTACGCTCGCGAATTCACAAGTGACTGCACTCTCGCATTTGGTAGGTATTTAAACGTAGTAATTTTTATTTTATCAAGACAAACTCGGCGAATTGTGATAAACAATCTTACTACCTTTCATTTTTATTAAAAAAAAACTAGCTTTATTCGGCACGGATTCGCACGGGTAGCACTAACAATCTACCCTTTACCCTACTTACCTACCTTATCTACCCTACCCTACCTAAAACCTTCCCGGGTGCATACAACACTGACATTATGACGTATGATCTGTTTGAATTTTACAACTCCTTGCTGAACACTACCTACCCTACCCTTCCTACTTACTCTATCTACCCTACCCTTCCTATCTACCTAGCTACCTTACCCTACCTATCCTACCTACCTACCTACCTACCTACCTAAATATCTACCTACCTACTTACCTACCTACCTATCTACCTACCCTGCCCTACCCTACCTAAAACCTTCCCGGGTGCATACAACATAGACATTATGACGTATGGTCTATTTGAATTTTACAACTCCTTGATTAACAACTGAACGTATAAAAATATATAAAAAAATAAATAATACAAAGTGCACAAAAAAAAAATACATTTTTATTTATAAAAACGAATCGCCGTAATACGAGTAATATATAAAATAATAATAATAAGTATATAGTATATCATCATATTCATTAATGTAATTGGTATTGTACCGTGTTAATTAACTATAAATAAATAAATCTTTTTTTTTAACAAAAAACGTTCGATTCATTACGAAATGGGGTAACTTTAAGATATTTTTCTATCCAGCAAAGATAATCTAATCGTGTTATTAAAAGCGGTTGCATGTCCGCTAGTTTCTTAAATAGGATACATTTTTTATTTTTAGAATTTTATAACAGTTTTTTATGTTTCCCACGGATAAAAAAAAGTAAGCGCGGACTCTGTCAGATCATACCGCTTTAAGTAAAAACGAAAACGTCGCACGGCTGTAATTTTACCTCTCCGGAAAACCTTTAAATACAAACGCACTAACGAAATATGTATTGTTGCTAGTCGGTAGTTGGTAGAATGTTAACGAATTACATGTTTTAGAGGAACTAGTTATGTTCATTAAGAAAACACGAGGTTTCCCCCGAAGCGTTGATTCGTTTGCGTTCACCCTGTTTTACGAATTGTTTCCTCTCCAAGGAAAATGCTGTTGGAATTAATTGAGTTGAGGTACTGCGATAAGTAAACTATGTTTTAATTATGAGGTACCGGGAGTTATTTTTGTGGTTGAATAAGTTACGTAATAATCATTAATGTATAAAAAAGGAAGAGAAGGCACCGCTCACGTAAACATTATTGGATCAGAAACAATTACGTGTAAACACACCCACACAACTACATTTCCCGATGTCGTTCTTCATGCATCAACAACCGAAATAGAGAGAGATATGACGCGGGCTGTAGCGGGAACGAGATAGCAATAATTGTCACTGTTAAATACCCATAACAACTCAGAAACAAATGGCTACCTAGAAAGCAATATTATTCAGGAGTATTTTAAAGAAAATAACTTTTGATTTACTTACGAGTGGACTGTAATCCCGTGGAACTTGATTTTGGTTTGTGAATTATTTGGGCACATTTTGGAAACACAGGAAGGTATTGTTGCTGCTTATTTAGACGATTACGGTAACTTTACTTAACGTGCTACACATGTGCTACACAAACGCCAGTTCGATTATGAATAAGGTCAGTTGTGCCGGTCGGCATAGTTTATGCGGTCCACATCGAGGAGCGCGTACCTAATCTTCTTTTTTTATACATCACTGGTAATAATAGTGTTAAATTAATCGGAATACTGAAAACTAACATTAAAATAAGAACTAAACTTTGTTCTTATTTTACTGACTCGGTGATCAAGTGGTCGCAAGCGCTACTGCTGAGCATGAGGTCCTGGGTTTGATGCCTAGCTCGGGCAAAGTGTTATTAGTTTTTTCCAACAGGAATTTCTCAGTAGCAGCCGGAAGTCTGGAATTGCGCCCCGTTGATGGCAATAGGCTCGCCTCCAATGGAACATGGGACTTAAGGGGGAAGCGCTAAGATAGCCCACGAAATTTTAATTTTCTTACGATTTATGCACTTTGCAGCTCATTGTCTGGGTGTATGTTGATTAAATTATGATTCGCGACCGTAGCAAATATGTATTTAAAGAATTATAATCATTAGAATCAGTAAAACAACTCCTTAAGTTAGTATAATCCTAAAATTCATGATTTCATGAAATTGTTATCCAATAGGATTATAATGAACTTATGAGAGTTGTATTGATGATTTGTATGATTATAATCATTGTTGTAAAAAAGGAAGATTAGGTACTCGCTCCTCGACGTGGACCGCGCGATATCGCGGGCGCGACGCGACACTAGTAGCACAATTTCTTTGTCGCTGCCTGTCGCGCCCAACCTAACTAACCTACCCTACCCTACCCTACCCTATCTACCTACCTACCTACCTACCTACCCTACCCTACGCTACCCTACCCTACCTACCTACCTACCTACCCTACCCTACCTACCTACCTACCTACCCTACCCTACCCTACCTACCTACCCTACCCTACCCTACCTACCCTATCCTACCCTACCCTACCTACCTACCTACCCTACCCTACCCTGCCCTACCCTACCCTACCCTACCCTATCTACCTACCTACCTACCCTACCCTACTCTACCCTACCCTTATTTTTCGTAAAAACCATAAAAAAAAAACCTTGCTATAAACCTCACGGAGCCCGAGACCTTTCCAACGAATGCAAAACCGTGGAAATCGGTTCGTGCGTTCTGGAGTTATAGCGTCAGGAAGGAAAACCCGACTTATTTTTATATAGTAGATATTTAATACGGTCGCGAATCATATTTAGATCAACATAAAACCTGATACTAACACTAACCTGCAATTTCCAAAACACGTTAAAAAAAAAAAAAATTGCTGTCTACTGACGCTTTCACCTTAAACATAACATCTCGAAATATGGGTATAGGTAGGTAGGTACTACTATAGGTGCAACTCTGCCGTACAATGGTGCCGATTCCCTTGTTCACAAATTAAACTAAATTTAAGTTCAGTGCATCTTTTTCTTTTTATTTCATTAAGAAAAGGACAGAAGATAATTTTTAGTTTAGGCCTGTCAAATTAATCAGCGCCTGTCACTACTCCATACAAGTTTAGACGTGATTAAAAACTTGCCGACTAAAATTACGTCAATTTACGTCAAGCGCTGATTAATTTGACAGGAGTAAACTAAAATGTATCTTCAGTCCTTTTCATAATGAAATAGAAACAAAAAAGATGCACTGAACTTAAATTTAGTTTAGTTTGTGAACAAGGGAATCGGCACCAATGTCTTTCCCCTGCCTGCGTTTTAGTTTTGCGCAAAATAAATATACCAATTTCTTTTCCAACAAGCTAAAACTTCCACACAAAATCAAAAACGAACGTGGCTCTCCATCAAGTCACGGGAACTAATAAATCGCGCTATGAACAAACAACGTTAAAACTTAAGTCTTTTTTCAAAGTCCAAACTCTTGAACAACAATTTTATATCCTACTTAATGTACCAAAACAGTGATTTCGTTGCACTAAAATGTTCGCAACAAACATTTACCTGCTAAAATTATGGCTCGTAAAAGCCCTAAATTGTGGCAAGAAAATATGAAACGTCCACTGCTTGTTTACATCGGTATTGGGTCAATATTTTCTAACAGCAACGGCAATGTATTTGAAATTGCTTTCAATTAGATGTGTTTCATGGAACACAAGAGGGGTGTGATTGGATTGGCTTTGGATGTAATTGGATGGTCGTGTGGCTTCGTGATTGTTTTCTAGATTATTTCCATGGGTTTAAACTACTATGGATCTCTGCATGTTTGTCTTATATATAAAATTCTCGTGTCACAATATTAGTTACCATACTCCTCCGAAACGGCTTGACCGATTTTTATGAAATTTTATATGCATATTCAGTAGGTCTGAGAATCGGCTACTATGTATTTTTTTTTAAGTTTTAGGTAGGTAGGTAGGGTAGGGTAGGGTAAAGTAGTGGAGTTTATACTATAACTTTTGACAGAACGAAGTCTGTCGGGTCAGCTAGTAATATAATAATATTATCAGATCTTCCCTGCTAGCCGAGATGTAAAATAAATGTGAAAATTATCATTATTATTCCTTCATCATCAGGTAACTAAGGCCCATAGATAAAATACACAAATTAATTTGACAATATAATGTACATTAAAACAAATTAGATACTACTAATCTATTAACTAAGTACGTTAATAAAGTCCCTCACAAGTCACGACACAGGGAAGGCAATCCTAGTGTAGGGAATCCCAGGGAATTTGTAAAAATCTAGAACCTAAGGCTTATGTAATCTGTTACTAGTTTTTTTTAAATACTGCGCCGTGTTTTTTTTTGAACTGAATAAAGTTTTTTTATTTTAAAAAAGTAATTTCTGTAATAAGTTTTACTATTATATTATCAAAGTCAAATGATACGAGTACACAAGGGTCACTTAGACTTGCAGAAGGACGGGAATGATAAAAGATAATGTGGGATTACAACGAATTGTATGCGCAAGGAATAGGTCGATTCTTTACTTACGAGGGGTATGGGACAGGGTGACCACCTTAAAGTTTAAGACACTTAACACTTAAGGGGGATACGATAAGGTAGCCCGCGAAATTAAAATTTTCTTACTTTTTTGCAATATGCGGATCAGTGTCAGGTTGTATGTTGATTAAAATAGACCTCCTTGAATGCGAGATGGCATGCCCAAAACAAAAAAAAAAAACTGCGTGTTGGTAACTCCAGACCAATATGCACAGATTTCCTGGTGTATTCCCGCTCTCCCCATCGCTCATGTCCCCATTAATGATAACTCACATAAAATGGCAAAGCTAAAAGTTCCATTTTCTTTTAAGTACTGATTTTAGAAATGATAATTAAGAAATCAGTGCTTAAAAGAAAATGGAACCTTTTTTTCTCTCAATTTTATGTGAAATATAATATCCATAACATTAATGGGGACACGGGTGGTGGGGACAGCGGAAATTTCCTGACGGTTTTATTTTCAACGGAAGTTTGTAGCGACTAAAATTAGACCAATAGATAAAATAATTTGTGGGTAGATGCGGTAGTCAATCAAAATGAAACTAACTTTGTAACCGCATCCGGGTTTGGGTCCATCAGGGGTCTGGTAATGCGTAGTTGGGGTTTACCCCGTCAGGGGTTTAAATTGATGGACGTAATATGATATTAGGGTTAAAATTGTCGTTCTATGACTGAAAGTTATGATTTTAGTGAGTTAAAAATGAGAGTAAGGCTCAATTTACACCGCCGCGGAATGGAATGGAAGCGACTTTTTTTGTACAAAGCATAATGAACTTTATGTCAATACTGTAACGCATAAACTAGTTAAGAGCCATATAACAGGTCGCGCGTCTTCTGGAATATTCTCGAGCATTTTCAGAAATTCCGGCAGTAACAAGCTTGTATCTAGTTTGAACGTTAGACAACTGATACAAAGTTAATTTTGCTATGTACAATGTCGTTACAAAAAGTCGATTCCATTCCATTCCGTGGCAGTGTAAATTGTGCCTAAGGCTCACCAATGAGTTACCAGAATGACACAGCACTAGTACTAAAATGGCGGTCCGTACGCAACGTAACCAATCACAAACTAGTTAAGGAGAAAGCGCCGGGGTAGCACGCGAAATAGCAGTTTTTAGGTCAGTATCAGGTTATATGTTGGTCTAAATATGATTCGCGGCGGTAACAAATATGTATTTACGTAATCAAAATCATTAGAATCAGTAATACAGCTCCTTAAGTTAGTATACACAGGATCGATTGGCATCAAAAAAAGTTTTTGTGAATATAGCCTATTTTCTTCATCATGATCATTCATCATTTCAGCCGAAAGAAATCCACTGCTGGACATAGGCCTTCCCCAAGCACCGCCACTTCGACCGGTTCTGTGCTTCCCGCATCCAGCGGATTCCTGCGGCTTTCACAAGGTCATCGGTCCACCTTGTGGGAGGCCATCCAACGCTACGTGTTCCGGTACGCGGTCGCTACTCCAGAACCTTTCGTTCCCAACGGCCATCTGTTCTGCGCGCAATGTGCCCTGCCCATTGCCACTTAAGTTTGGCAATTCTTCGAGCTATGTCAGTTACCTTGATTCTCCTGCGGATCTCTTCATTTTTGATTCGATTACGTAGGGAAACTCCAAGCATAGCCCTCTCCATTGCCCTTTGGGTGTATTTTAGCCTTCTAATAGGGCCTATTGTGAGCGACCACGTTTCAGTGCCATATGTCATCACTGGCAACACGCACTGGTCAAAGTCCTATCCTTCTACAGCAAGGTGTGAGACAGGGAGAAGTTATCTCTCCGAAACTGTTCACCACTGCACTGGAGGATGTCTCCAAGGTTTTGGACTGGAAAGAGGTTGGCTTCAACATCAATGCCCTAGTAGCATTTTTTGTTGGCATTTAGTTGGGCCACTTACAGAGGTATGTGGCCCAATTAAATGCCAACAAAAAATGCTACTAGGGTGGCGAGTACATCACTCACCTTCGGTTTGCCGACGATATAGTTGAGTAGACCCACTCTTTCGGAAGCTCTACTGAGGTCGTCGAGCATTATACTGAGATCTTCCATAGTCCATGGCTGAGACTATGGAAGATCTCAGTATAATGCTCGACGACCTCAGTAGAGCTTCCGAAAGAGTGGGTCTTAGAATGAACAAGACAAAGGTCATGCCAAAGGCCCATGTAACACCCATTCTCATGCAGGTCGGAGACGCTACACTTGAATTTGTGGACCTATGTTTACCTAGGACAAACTATCCAGTTAGGTAGGTCCAACTTCGAGAAAGAGGTCAATCGTCGAATCCGACTCGGCTCGGTAGCGTTCGGGAAGCTACGCAATATCTTCTCGTCCCACATACCGCAGTGTCTCAAGACGAAAGTCTTTGACTATTTTCTTGCTGACTGTAATTTGTTTTTAAAATCTGTGAATGAGGATCAAAATTTCTCAAAAAAATAGGGACAGTCTCCTGAAACCGTTTTTCTGTAACTAAAAGGGATAAGGTACCTCTCTAGCTGCCCCGTCTCAAAAAACCACCCTGTATGTAGTATACAGGTTGGTTTAATTTTAAGGGCCGTAATTTTTTCACATCAAAGTCAACCATTTAGCTGGCAGGGGGGCATTTACTTGACTCCAATGAAAATTAGTAATTTTAAGCTAAATATTACGCAAACGGATCCCTGAATCGAGAAATGGAAAAAAAATAAAAAAAAATCAAGGCCAGGCCCAACCGTTATAAAAAATAAAAAAATAAATGCTTTCGCAACCCCATATCATGGGATAGACGTAAAATAAAATCATCCCCACTTTACGTGCAAGGGTACCTCCCTTGCACGTAAAGTGAGGATGATTTTATTATCTATTTTATCTATTGTATTATTACTGAACAAAAAAAATATTTTCAAGATTTTTTTTTAACATTTCGTCGGCGTGATTATTATGTATACCCATAACAAAATTACATTACTTTCTAGTACTAAGTGTCTCTAAGCTAAGCCGTGGACAGACAGACGGACATGGCGAAACTATAAGGGTTCCTTGTTGACTACGGAACCCTAAAAACTGAGGGTGCAGGTACTTATACGATTCTGGTTACCCCTTCAAGGAACATAGACGTGATGCTGTGTTATATTTAATCTTTGTGGTTGCTGTTTTTACTGGAAAAACGTTAAACCACAACCTCCAATAAATCAACATCAATTATTGACTCTGCAATTTCGTTGAATTTGGTAATTTGGCGTTTTCGCGTTAAAACCTAGTATTGAAATTAACTTTCTAAATTAAACAGCTCAATTATATAAATGATGCCTTGTTTTATTTGACGGAATAATCGGATGGCGGCTGTAAAACTGAATTTATGATACGGATGGTACCGCCGGCAATAATTACTCGTTATTAGTCGTATTATTTGCTCCTATTAGTCAAAAGTATTATTAACTAGCTTTTGCCCGCGGCTTCGCCCGCGTGGATGTCGGTTATCGCGTAAAAATGTAGCCTATGTCCTTCTCCATATCCCTGGCATATCTCTGCCAAACATGATGATCGGTTCAGCGATTTAGGCGTGAAAACGTAACAGACCGACTTCCTTTCACATTTATAATACCTATTAGCACTTTCGCTGTCCCATGAATCACTTATGATTCACGTTAATTACTTAACTGTTGTGTCTACTTTGTGGACAGTGAATCGGTTAATATGGATTTGTTAGTATAGGATATATATATGTTATGGACTAAGTAATAAAATAGGAGTATTTTTCATAATGCCCGGACATTATGAATAATGACAAGCTACTTAGGGAGAAATACGAGTAATTAATTATAATTTGAACTCCTTATTTAACACTTTGCCTCGTCATTATAAATATCGCCGTGTGGTCTTTGGGCAATCTGATAATACACGTTTTAACCAACCTTACCCAAATGATTCACCAACAATAGAGGGGATCTGGCGTTAATGGCCACTGTTCTACCTAACCTAACCCAAAGGATTGATTTTAAATATTGATTCTACGTTTGAAATAAAAATAATAGTAATAAAACCTGGTTTTAATTGTGCTGCCCCATAGGTGACTAGCATTATAAAAAATGCCCGGTCAATTTGATTATTTCGATAGTTGTTGTCACACTGCCCTCTCATAAAGGGAAAATTTCAAACTGCCCGGGCATTTTTTATAATGTCCTAATAATCACTTGGTTCATAACATGTACATAAACCTCAGACCAAATAAAAACCAAGACAGAGCGCTGCGAACAATACAGTGAAGCATGCCAAAACTACACCTCCGCGCTGTGCGTACACGCTCACACGCACACATTTACAACCATTTACAATCAAACTGCGCCTCACTAAGTGCAGACATGTTTACAAAACGCCTCACGTCACTGTTGACAGCGCTCTGTCTTGGTTTTTTATTTGGTCTGAGACATCAACTTACGCCTCCTTCCCATGGGGATATGAGGGGGTATGGGAAGAAGCCATAGAACAGGATTAGTAAATATACTCAAATTATTAATTCACTGGAGGAAACTGACAGGTGCTAGCTGTCACATTGTAAGGAAATATGTATTGTATTCTAGACTTTTACACTTATACAATACATATATTATATATTTATAGCTTTTGCCCGCGGCTTCGCCCGCGTGGATGTCGAAGTATATATATTATTTTTACTTCAATACAAAACTTCATCCCCCTTTTCAGACCATTGAGGGTTGAAATTTAAAAAAAAAAAACAATGATTTACGTTGTTAGTTTCCAACCACAAGCCGAAAAAAAAACAAAATTTCATCTCTCTTTTCACCCCCTTAAGGGTTGAAATTCTAACAACACCGTTGCGTTAGCTTCCAACCATAAGCCTAGATAGTAAATTTAGTGGTTTTTCTTCCAAAATTAAGGACATTTCAAATTCATCCCCCTTTTTAACCCTTCGGGGGTGGAATTATCAAAAACGCTGAGACTCGTACAAATAAATTTTCAATCGTCAGCCTACACGTCACACAAAATTTGAAGATCCTAACTTCAAAACTGACGGACTTTCATATAAACTTCCATCCCCTATTTTACCCCTTTAGGGGAGGAATTCCCAAAAATCCTTTCTTAGTGGATACTTACTCTTCACAAAGAACACACCATCCAAGTTTCATGTCTCTAGGACCAGCGGTCTGGGCTGTGTGTTGATATATACCCAGTCAGTCAGTCAGTTTACCATTTTATATATATAGATTTTACACTTTATAAATCAATGAAACTAATCGATCACCATTACAATAAATATGACCATTTTATTACACAAAGTGACAGCTAGCACACAACATGTCAGATTACTTCATTGAATTAATTATGCGACTTTAACTGTATTACTAATCCTTTATTATTAAATACAGGTTGCGTTCTCTTTTTATTATTATCTTTAGGACTAAAATAATTACGGAACGGAATGTTGCCATTTAAAATATTATTATTATATAAACATTTATAATTAAGTATTGTGAATTTATTTGATTTTTATTCCTTATTTTTGTCTCATTGTATGCTGCACCAGTCGATGTCAACACGTCAACGCCGGCTTTCGCTGAAAACCAGCGCTGAGGCTCTGTCTCGCATAGGGTCGCAGCATTATGCTGAGCGATGGCCGTTTTGCATGGATGTGACGCATATTTTCTCCCAACTTGTTCTTTTTTGCGTTTTTGTTCTCTCTTTGCGTCTTGTTTACCGCAGAAAAACGTATTTTCTTTCTTTTTTTAAGTTTTCGTCTCAAAAGAAAAAAACGGAATCCTTATAGGATCGAGCGTGTATCTGTTAGTCTGTCCGTCTGTCAAAGCCAATTTGCTCCGAATCTGCTGGGCCAATTAAGTTGAAATTTGGTACATATATGAACTTCTGTGACCCAAACACGGACGTGTAACGTAAATAAATGAATTTTGAATACGGGGGATACTTTTGGGGGGCAAACGAGAAAAAAAAAAAAAAAAGATATGTAAACTGTACCGTATGACATATCAAATAAAAGGACTTATTGTAAGATTTTCTGTTTTTTTAATGTAAAATTATTAACTTTTAAAGTTATTTAAGAAAATAGATAAAAAACTACCATTCTTCCCCTTAAAAATACAGAAAATAGTTCTTTACTTATAGATTACAGGAAAACCTATAAGAAGTCTATGGTCTTAAAATGACATAGTAAATCTCTCAATATTGTGCGTTCAAACTTAAATTTGTATGTATGGGAAAACTGGTTTCTCAACTACAATGTTAAGTTTGGTTTTGTGATAAATTCATACATAAAACAAACGATTATTTTCAAATAAACTACAGCCGACACCTGTATTTTTTTGGTCCTGGTCTTTTCCTAGGCAAATATCTTCCTTACAGTCCTTCAAAACTGTCTCAGTGTTGTCTTCCTCACCCATCTGCCATAAACAGATAGTGGGTTATAGGTCAATCAAATTAAGTACCTACCCGTGTTAAATTTAGGTTGCCGTCTGATGGATTCCCGGTCCACGACTAATTCACTAGCTACCCTTGCTGACTTGACGACTTCCCGAGATAACATGATGTTTGGACGCTCTAAAATATATAGGTAGGTACATAGTTGCCCAATGGCTTTCCAATCTAATTTATGGGCAAATATTTTACTTTAAATCTAGCTACAGATTCCTATAAACGAATGCAGTTAGAAAATCCCATGCATCACAATAGGTCCTATTGTACGAACGCAGCAACCGGAACGAAGGACCAAATAAAATACCATGCAGATCTTTCCGCCCTTATCGTAAACAAATAGGGTTGTTTTTGCTGTACTCCGTTGTTATGCATAACTTGGCCTAAGCTTATGATGTTGGGTTGGCGCCAAGCGCAACACTGGAGGGCGACTATTTGGCACGAGACGTCAAAACCGATTGTAACCGATGTGGAAGCCGATTTTAGGTTTGGCTCTTCCATCAATTTATTCGGTGATAGAAAATTTACATATTGAGTTTGCGGGATTACAACATAACAATTTTATGGATGTTATCTTCCGTTTATTGTTAAGGACGGACGGTAAATAAGCCAACTGATTTAATAATGTACTATGGTATGGTATGGGTCATAACGATGTTGAACGATAGCAGTTCTTTGCTCAGATTTACTGACAATCACAGTTTCCATTAATAAAAAGATTTTGTTAGTAGGTAGGACGATTTTATTCGCAACGATACAAAGCATTTAAAGAATTCACAGTTAAATGCTCGTTGAAACATTTTCCATTGCCTGGAATAAAGCCTCTTTGTTTAAAATTTCAGCTCAAAAAAAAATTCACTCCTCATCAAAAATTCGATTTGTTTACAACAAATAAAAGGCTCTGGCTCGTCAAAATAAAATCTCTGGAAGAGCGACTTCAAAATTCCTTTGAGGCCTTCGCATTAAGTAATACAAAAAACAGTTTTAAAAGGGTTTTCATTCCCCTTGGTTATATTTTTCATTTCATTGTTGTATCATGAAATGGCTGCAGAGCAAACTGTACCCGGCGAAGTAGCATTATTTAAGAGAACCGGTGTCATAAGACGAAGGAACGTTATTACGATGAACCGCCAACTTGCTATGAAGAACTAAATTACGGTCATTTAGAATGCAGTCCGACTTAATTTCAAAAGATTTTCAACAGAAGTTTCACTTGGTCTAGTAATAAAATTCACGAGCTGCAATCTTTCGTCTTTTTATTCACAAAAAGACAGTCTATTTACAACCAAAACTCGCATAGTGCCATTGCCATAGCCATTAGGTGTTCGGTTATTTGATTAATACGATTTAAATAAGTTATACCAAACTTGTGGTTGAACCCATTTGGGAAAACCACAGCGTTATGATGTGCTTAAATACATTTTACCAAGCCATTAGCAGCCATACTGTTTTAACTCAAATGAAGCGACGTAATAAATATAAGCTATATTTATCACACATAAGTTCAGTATCATATGTAAGAAACATTATTTTGTCTTTTATGTAGTGTCTTTCAAGAAGTTAAATCATCAGATTGTATACAGAAGAAAATGTAGTAAAGTTAATGTTAAACCTCAAACTCAAAGCATTTTTTTCAAATAAACCAATTACAGGCACTTTTGAATTGTCAAGGGGTCGGTCAGTCAGAAAGATGAAGCTAGTTGCCCATTCTAAAGCGTAGTAGGTTCCTATGGAGAAGAACGGGCTAGAAACTCCACGGACACTCTTTTAAACCAAAGTATGGGTACAAAATATTTGTTACATGATTCATGTTGAAATTATATATGTGACAATGATGCACAACGTTAAAAGTGTTCGAAATAAATATATAAAAAAAAACAATAAAAAAAAGTCAATTCAATTAAAATAAGCCGTGGCAGCTAAAAGATGACCAGTCCCAACTGACGGCTCCCGTTCCCGAACATGTCACACGAATTAGTAGATACCATTCAGCTCAACCATTTTTAAAGGAGCTAAATAATCCAACACACGCGCCACCATCAGCGAGACATTAGAGCGAGCATGCGAGCGAGCGAGCATACTACCCGTTATATTACTTTCCTCTATGGAGCATACTCTCAGCCGCCAGGGCACATTCAAGTCAATGAAAGACGTACCTACCCACTACCCAGTAATTTGTAGCTTTATAGTAGGTACATAGTAGAGTTCGCGTCTGTTTCCCTCAGCCGTCAGTTTATTTAATTCGCCAGTTTCGTTGATTAGTCAGTTTTACTGATTGGTCAGTTTCGTCTATTAGTCAGTTGCGATAACTCGACAGTTTCCAGTGTTTGTCAATTTTCGTAAATTAAAACGAAGCAAAACGAGTATGTAAGGATCGTAGTAGGCTGTCTACCCCCACGGGAATCAGGCGTGAGTTCACGTATGTGTATTAACCTCCATTTTGTCTTGACCAGGCTGCAAACGCACGTCGAGCGCTACGCGGCTGGGCTGCAGTACGGGCGTGGTGCGTGGCGTGGTGGCACTCCGGTCGCGAGGATGTGGAGGACACAGAGCCTGAGGAGGAGCCTTCAGACCCAGGGTACGCCACTCCCGTGTCCGTGGAGACGCCGCTGCAGAGCTCCGTATCTAGGTAAGAGTTTGAGGAGACAGAAATACAGTGTAAGTTTTCATTATGTGCACGTATCGAAATAAGGGAAACTGTGCTTAATTTTACCGACGGAAATTTTTATAGCGTTTTTAAAAAAAAAATTCGCTGCTGTTCCCCCTGTGTAAACAAAATAAAAATTAAAGTGAAAAAATCCCCTTTCATTGAAAACGGGAACTTAATAGCACTTTAAATTTGATGAAAACAGCTATAAAATTGTATATCAGCACTTTAAAATAATAATACATCTATAATTTAATATTATCACTTTAATAAACACAAACCAAATTCACAAAATAAATATACACTATAAAGTAATAATTTCATAAAAAAACATAATTAAATAACGACAAAAAAAAAACCGTGTCGAAAACCAACTACGAAACCAGTTACTCGTAGTTTCTGAACGCACATTAAAATGTCAAATTGACAACTGTCAAAAAAGGCGTAGTCGGCGCCTTGCTACGCGGGGCGTAATATGGGCGCAATGGTTTAAAAAAAAATTACCACGAAGGAATGGCGGCAAATGGCGGGGTCTGAGTTCACTCGCTTCGCTCATACAATTTTTTTATTTTGAATATTTTTGCCCTCGATAAAAGTAAGCATAGTTTCCCTTATTTCGATATGTGCACATTATGAAGACTCACACTTCATAGAAAAAAAATATTTGTACAGACGACTGCACGTTAGTGGTAAAATTAAAGTTTAAATTGGCCTATCATAGAGCAGAGTTTCAATGGAATAAGAGGCCATCTTATACTGGTATTGTTTACACTGCCATACGTATGAGTGACTGATAATGAGAGGCAGAGTGACAGAAAAAAGTTCTGGCCAATTTTTTTTAAACGAATATTTCTGTATGGTTGTTTCGACTTACCTACCTAATTGGACGTCCGAGCTTATTAAGGTTCTATCAATGTTGCGACTTACCTACCTAATTGAACTGTCAGGACGTTCAAGCTTATTATGGTTCTGTAAATCCAAAAGAACAATCCCCTATGCTCATGAACATATTCTACACAAACACGTTACCATAAAACCTAATCTACCTAAACAAGTACAACTCAGCGTCACTCATCAAGAACTGTCGGTTCTGATAACGATACAAAGGTAGTCCCTAAGGCACTGAGGGCCACCGTTTATAACTCACGACCCTTCGTTACGTCCAGAGGACACTTACTGTAATGTTATTAAATAAATAACTAGCTCCGGGACCAGTATGAAGGCCCCTTATGAGCAAAGGATTGTTAAGCGAAATTGAGATCCCGGATTAGATTTGAAAAGGATTTTGATAATTTCGTAGAATTTTGTTCAAGACTCAAGTAAATATAAGTCGAAGTTCTATTTCTATGTGCCGTCTCTTTATGCGCTTATCTTCTTTCTCAGATGCACGTCACTAAACGTCATCAGGGACCCATACGCGTCTCGCGGCGGAGGCTCCAGTGGCTCGGGGGGTGATGGAGGTACCTCGCCCCTCCGACGGTCCTATGAGCCACCCTCCAACATGCCCGCGGCTCGCGACAGTCGCTCCTTGCCTCCCAACACCAGAATCAACGCTACTACCTCACCAGCACCTAAATCTGCTTCAGCAGACTCAGTATACACGATCTTAATTCGACTACCAGATGCCGACACCGAACGACCAACGATCAAAATGATCACAGAAGAGTCTCCACCCTCTAACGCAAGACCACACTTCCGACCAACCAGAGGAGACTCAGAGCTCAACCTCCATCCCGCAGGACACCAAGCGTTAACAAGAAGAACATCACACATACAAGATGTTAGAATCCCTTTGAATGCCAAGATTATTCCAAAGCAATTAGCAGGGAAGGGGTTAGCAAAACAACCAAAACCGAAAAAGAAAACACAAGAGAAAAAACAGGAGACGAAAGCGGCGAAAACATTGTCAGCCATCCTTCTATCTTTTATAATCACTTGGACGCCTTACAACATTCTGGTGTTGCTGAAACCTCTGACAGCGTGTACTAAGTGCATCCCTGACGAGTTGTGGTCCTTCTTCTATGCTCTCTGTTACATTAACTCTACGATAAATCCTGTGTGTTACGCTTTGTGTAACGCCACCTTTAGAAGAACGTATGTGCGGATTCTAACGTGCAAATGGCACAATAGGAATAGGGAAGCGATGACTAGGGGTGTGTACAATTGAATTGTGATGAGCTTGGTTTGATTGAATGATTATGTCTTGCGACAACGGTGCCAAAATGTAAATTGCCCAATTTTGGTGACCGTTTTGTTTTGTTTTTTGTTGAAGTGTGAACAATGCTGGTAATTGAAGAGCTGATGACGTGTTGCAGTTTCATATATTTGTAACGACTCAAAGAACTATTATAGCTTGTGAAGTTAGAAAGTTAAAGATAATGTGCCAAAATATTCAAGATATTACCAGCATTGACACATTGTAACTAAAATAATCTAATTTCATAATATTCTTCCTAAAAAGTGAACTAAAAAGGACTGCTAATAAAACGTGGTATCATCCATATTTAGTGTGTGAGCGTAAAGTTTATTTTGTCCATTGATACGATTAGTTGTGAATTTTGATTTCGATTAGTGAGTTGACCGTCCCGTCCATACATAGTATATTATTTGTAGACTTAGATACATTTGATTTGATTTTAATTTTATTTATTAAGACTGTTTCATTTTGGTCGTTTTTTGTGACGTGCCAATTATGTTTCGTTAAAATAAAGGACTCATAGGAAAAAAGAATGAATTCGGTGTGACTGGCGTTTCCAGTCACTAATAGAAAAGTGTATTGTAACACGTGTGATAAAAGTAACAGTAAAAGATTCAGAAATTCAGGCATTTTTTTTTTAACGTAAACTTCATTTATTTTGTCATTCAAAATTACAATATGAAGGTTTTGTTGGTCCCAAACTAGGCACAGCCTGGGCACTATTCAATGGAAATCACATTTTGGAATTTTCTAAAAACATAAGTCTAAAAATGGTTTATTAAAATCTTTGAAAATTAACAAAAAAAAAAAAAAAACATTGTCGTTGTCGATATTCGCTGAAATTTAATTTACTCCGTTTACTTACGGAGAAGTGCACGCCACAAAAAATGTCCGAGTCTTCTCCTGTTATAAGAAGAAGAGTTATTTAATTTAAATCAAAACTTAAGAGCAAAGATTAAATGCCAAGAGTATATTAAGAGTGATTAGTGTTAGAGCAACAGAGCTCAATAGAGCTGTATTAAAAAATGGTAGTTTGTCAAAAAATCTAGTCAGAGGACCGGTAAGAAAATACGAGAGCGCCATTTTATTTTCCAATTTTCAGACTGATTTACACGTGCAATTTAATTGCTGTGGCAAACCATAAGTTGAAGCAACAATAAAAAATTTATTGTTGCTTCAATTTTATTCTAGGCCACAGGCAAGAAACTGGCATCGTGTAAATGGGGCTATATACACGGGGGCTAGATTAAACAAACACACGTTTTTTTTTTTGTTGCTTTTTGTACAGCCAACAAACGCGATTGGTGTACAGGTGCACAGGTGGAATTATAAAAAAGTTATGCGGATAATGTCAAGGACATTACCCAATATTGTGGTTTTAAAAGGGTTACGGTCAGCTGCATGTATCTATTTTGTTGACTACATTACGCGACATTGAATTTCAAATTTCGAATATTCACCGTTCGAAAATTAAATTGTAACCGTTACTATTTAAACGTGGATTCGAATAGCGCTGTAATAAACTATGATATAAGTCTGGAATGAAGTTCATTGCTCTTTCCTTAATTTCTCTGCGTAGGTACCACTACAATACATTATGAATCGTTTTTTATTACTATAAAAAGTCAAGGATCACGATAAAGGTCGTTTTGGGACAAGTTTATGTCATTATTTCTGTTTTCGGAATTACGTATTTGAATAAATGTATGCGGGTTAATGAACTTTATTCCAGATTTATGTGGCGGCCACTTTAGATAGATGTGGAAAATTAGTGAGGTGACATGTAAAATAAGTGTCGGATCTCGAATTTTCGTATCGGACCGCTTTGAAGGTGTAACTCTAGTCAGATATTTCTCTACAGTGTTCTGGATAAGGTTTGAGCTTTTAGGATTAATATCGACGAATTTAGATGAAGAATAATTTCGTTTGCAATCTTTTGAAGGCAACTTATTTAATTTTCATCTTTCTTTTTCGTCGAGTGCTTCAAATCTTTGAAATTCTTGTCCACTGAAAAGTATTTTTTGGGCCTTTTTTAATTTTTCTGCGCTTTTATAAAAAGGTTTTGGCTGTAAACGCTAACGTTATTGCTTTAAAATTATTCCATGTGTTTGTTTTAGATGTAAAAGAGTTGTAATGAGTGACTCGTAGCACTTGTAAGGTAGAATGTATCAACTTGTGCGTCAATGTGTGTCGAACGTATTAAGAGAGAGCCCTGAGCCTTTTTTCAAAATATTTACTGTGTGTTTCGTAAAGTATTTTATTTAAGTAAGTTTTATAATTATAGAAATTCTGAGCAATACTCAAATCTACTTCTTGTGAGAATACTAAATGTTTATATATGATAATTTTAAGATTTCAAAGATGACCATTTAAAAAAAAATGTTAAGATTTGTTTTTCTTCGTCGTGAGTACCTACCTACTCTGTGATTTCATTCAAGATCAATGTGAGATATGCTCATATCTCGATGTACTATAAAAAAATCATACAACGATCTTTATCATAAATGTGACCCTTAATAACTATATTGTTTTACCTCACTCTTCTATGAAAATTTTATGGATATTACGGAATCTATTATTCCTTTTAATGTCGTAATTACTATCACTATTGTGATAAAGTTAAGAAAAGAACAGTGAGTTAAAATGATAGTTCAATTTTAATTCATCGTTACCCTACCCGACAACGTTTAACTATAATATATTTAAATATGTGTCAGTTAACGTAGATAAAATGGGATATAATACTTATTCATTGAATTCTAAATATATGTATGGATTTTAAATATAAATCGTAATTGTAAATACAACATTCGATATATTAAGTCTATGACATTTGTATCGGCAGTATTACTATGAATAGGAATATATATTGTACAATTAATGTGTGTGTAAGTAAGTACATAATGTATGTAACATATACATCAAATCTATGAGTGTTGTACTACGTTCCTTTGTTGTGAATGAGGTTTTATTAACCTAATTATTATATGTATGTGTAGAAATAGAAAATCTATTATATCAACGCAATTTACATTTAAGTCCTAGATTTGAATAAAACCAAATTTTATACAAAATGGAGGAGAATTACGCATTTTTCTTATTAAAAGATGTGAACGAAAACAGTGTTAAAGCGTACAGTTCCATTACCTTTTAAATAGTAAATGACAAAGAAAAAAACTGTTGCCAAAAATGTGCCAAATAATCCAATTAAATTGACTAAAAATAATAAAATGCGCATCAAATTATTGATACATATTTAACAGAGAAGAATCGATGAAAGAGTGGGGATGGGGCTAAAGTATAATAAAAACGTCACACAATAGGTAAATGTAATGTTAAATTTTTCATACATAATTCCAATCAAGATTTAAAAATATCACCAATTTCATATCCAATACAATGCAGAATGCATACTACATCACACGTAACACACTTTCATGAAACTTCACGTCTAAAATAATACAGCATCTAAAATACTTTTAAAGGTTGAGAGTACTCATAAATAAGACACTCTTACGGGACAAACTCTTAAATCTCGAAAAAAAGCTGCTGTTTCATAAAATACAATACTGCACAACCAAAAAGTATGTCTGGAAGAAAACAGACTCCGGATCTAAGTTCGTTAAAGAAAGGAAAACCTATTCAAATGGAGATTCATAGACGCCTTCGAGTGCAAACGCGGTGCTGTTCCACAAACGATGGGATACTTAATATTGTGCCCTGCGTTCCTGTCGTCTGCACATTATAGGAACAGGACGTTAGTGATGACGCCAAACACGTAGACAATTCTGGGCAGAGGTCATTTAGATTGCCATCGACACGCTTCTTCTTTTTTGTGTGATTAGTGACTAACCTGGTGTCAGAGTTTGAATGCCGCCCATAGACCTGACTACACATGCTGTCGAAAATTATCTCCGTACCGTTGTTTAAGAGCACTCTTAAGTAGTGGCGCTAGTAAGCGCCACTACTTAAGAGTACTCTTTTTTAAAGTTTCATATTGAGGCACGAAGAAACAAAATTCGATCTAAATAAAAATGGCCACATTCCTCTAGATTGTATGACGTATTCCACGAGTTAATATGTTTTTAATGGAGTGGCGCTAGTGGACCGGTGACAACCCTCTTAAGCAAGTGATAAAAATACAATACGCATATAAATCAGAAAAATTATTGGTGCCTTGGATTCGAACTTGAGACCTATGAAATTGAAGTCATAAGAAGAAAAGAGAATTAGTTAGTCCCACCACAAAAAAAAAAACATATATTTATGAGTAGGCACTCTCAAGCTACGGTTTTCTAAAAAAGCGGTGGACACCAGTTAACGGCGACAGTGACGGCTGTCATGAAAATGATGCCAGCGGGGTTTGACTTTACGGTGTCAAAAGACGCTGTCTAGGAAAACACACCAACTTACTTTCATAAATAACGTTTCAGTGACGTCATTTGTCGGTAAATTGCGAACGCTATGTGATGGAGAGCAGCGGTGGTCCAGCGGTATCGGCCCCGACTTTATAGGTCGTGGGTTCAAACCGAAGCAGGTGCTTTACTTTGTGGAACCTATTTCATCACCACTGCTCTCAAAAACGGTGAAGGAAAACACTGTAAGTAAACCGGCATGCCCTCAAACCAAAAACTCGAAGACATGTGACATCTACCAACTCTCACTGGACCCGCGTGGTGGATTACGGCTCACTCTCTTTCACAGAGAGGAGACCAGTGTCCCACCAGTGGGAAAATTATAGGCTGATTGATTATGCTATGTGACGGCAACCGCTGTCTTAGAAAACTCTAGCCTAACCGCTAAAAATATTTTACACTAATATTGTTTTTAGACGTTAAATTATTCTTCTGATTTACAAAACACTAAGTAGGCACATTAGAATGCGTAATTCTGCCATTATACCCGACAAGACTATTTGACTTACAAATACAATTGCAACACAATAATTTCCACTTCAGCGAAACATTGTTTTATTTAATAAAAACTGTTTATTCAATAAGTGTTGTAATTATTATTTGGTCCATAATTACGAAGATCTTTTTTTGGAACGAGTTTATTTAACGTTGACTGTTGACTGATAGAAAAAATCGTCACGTAAGGAAAAGCGTTATGCCTTCTCCATGTGACTTTCTCTCTCTCCCTGTCTCTCTATTATTTACGAGTGTGTGTGCGTGCGAGTATCGCCTTAGGAACTTCGTTTTTGATAGGGGTCCCCCGACTGCACACGTTTTTTTTTTTTACATTTGCGTTATTAGAAAAAGCTTGCAGGTTCTGCGACAGTTTGTGGCTAGGTCAATTATGTTGATTAAAAAAATAATAAAAGAAATAATACAAATCCAAAAAAGTATTCCAACTGTCTGAACAGAAACATTAATTGCACATTTTAATAAAAAATAATAAAATAATAAAAACTATTTTATTCGGTTTTTCAGTGAGATAATTAAATAAATTTCATAATTACTTGCAATGATGAATGAGACCCTTGTGTTTGTTTTAATAAATAAATTGTATTTGTAATCACTTGGTAGGTAGTAACTCTAATTCCTAAACGTATTGTCAATGCGCACAGTAACATTAGTTAAATCTTATTTTTTGTGGATGTCCCTTAACTTAGATTTCTAGTCCGAATTTTTTTGCAGGTAATCTAGTAGTAAACACTTTAAAATTCCGAAAAAGGAGCAATATTAAAATTTCCATAAAGAAAAGTAAAAAATAAATAAAAATATTTTTGGTGATTCAGACAAACAAAAAATAAAGTAACAAAAAAAAAAAAATACATTCGAGGAAAATAGTTCTAAATACGAAAATAGTATGCAGTTCTGACTTTTGGATTGTGTAACACAATCTATTTTATTTACGGTAGGTATTTAAATGTCATCATAAAAATTGCGTTTTAATTTTAATATTGCACCTTTTTGTTTTACTCCCCTGTGTAAATTATAATAGTTGACAGTACAAAGCTGGGCTCCTGATAGCCCATACATTCCACCACATCACGTTTTTAACTTGGTGTCCTCACATATTCTATACATTCCCTCTATAGAGCGACAACATATAATATTAAGAAATAAAATATGGATTGCAAAAATGTCTGGCATTTAAGATTTATTTTTCGTTATCTTGTGTAGTTCTTTTGATTTTTTACTATTTTAATTAAAATTTTATTCAGGCTGAGTGATTTATAGTCTCTCGAATGTGAAACAATCAGTATTATGAAAACTTTTCAGAGAGTTTTCAAGTTTTTTTTAATGTATGTATGTATACCTATCTGTATGATGTCGCTCTACATTATCTATGGTAGTGATTGTTTTGCTGCATGATGTTTTTAAATAAATGCATATTCAGCTATCATAGGAGAGTCTTAAAGACTTCTTGTATATTTCTAGATAGTTAAATACTACATCTCGATGTTAATAATTTTTATATCTCGAATCATAATAGTTTTACAACCTTGCTTTGCGATTAACACTTATTTTAAATTCTTCATATTTAACACCCTGTCATACATTTAAGTGTAAAATATAATTATTAAGGTAGTACCTTAATAAAATCTAGATAGTGAATTACAAGATTCTAAATTTTTTGCCTATTTTGTATTACAGATATGAACAGAAATTTTTCATAAAATATATAAATGTGAAATCAGATGTGACCTTAAATTAAGTTAGAAACATGTACCATAGCGTCAGTGTTTTACAGTATTAAGAAGTGAGCTCAAGATGTACTAAAACGTGTGTAGTTATAAGCATTTTTATATCACGTAGCGACGCGCGCTTTACTTGTGGTAACCAAGTGTACAAACACGCTGTGAATGTGTGCATGAAGACGAATAGCGTCAGCACGTAACACACACATACACACACTGCCCATGTGCCGTTTGCCCATGTCTCGGACGCTACCGAGAGCTCCTGCGCTTAAACACACATTCACAACGTGTTTGTTCATTTGGTTACCACAAGTTAAGCGCGCGTCTCTTCGTGAAATAAAAATACTGTACAGACAAGTAGCGGTTTTTTTTTTCACGTTACGAAAAATCGTTTTGCGCAACCAAAAGATAATACGAATAGCTAGTAAAATTAATAGTTTTAATATACAGTACGTACGTTTGCTATTTTCCCGGAATCAGAACGTCGCCCGCTGTGAATAAATTATATGAAAAAGTTATTTTATGATTAATTTATTTAATGGATGGCATGTAAATCGTATTTTATCTTAATATTCATCATGTTTTTTCTAATATAAGCTACGATAGGTAACTCAAATATTTTGGGGAGGCAATATAGTTTGTGTTACTAATTAATACATTTAATAAGTTTATGCAGAAGTAATTTAATTAAAGAGATGATGAAATTAAACTGCTGGTGATAGACGAAATGGAATAAATAAATCAAATAATAAGTAGATAAATCTTAATTAAAGTTAGTTTTTCTGATAGTCTGATTGTTTTGCAATATAATAAATAATACTGCCATTTGACTAAAATATGAGTTAATTATTATTTAAATTTTTAATAAAATTAAAAATGATGCAACTTTGTAAGTAAATCTGTAACTCAATGTAGTCGTACCCCTTTTGTTTTTTATCGAAACTAATAAAAGGTATTTCAGTTGAACTTCTTATAAAATATTTGAGGTATCTATATTTTAACGAATCCGGTGTTTATTATAAAACATTTTTAGATGTCGATTTTGTAAAATCATTAAAATAATGACAAGGGATTAAAACGAACTGAAATATTTAATTAAAAGTATTGTCATGTAATATTTGTAGTGTTATAAAATAAAAACTAATGGAAAATAAAATCAGCAAATAAGTATGATAGATTCGATGGGATTTTGCATGAAATAAGATAGAACAGTATTAAAATATTCAACATTTTACGAAAAAGTGGAAATATTTCATTTCTTAAACCGTTTGCTGGTGGAAATATTATTATTATCCCTTTATTGTATTTAATAATTATTTTGACTCTGAATGAGCCAGAACTTTGAAATAGCAGGATTTTTTTTTTTAATGGATTAAACTGTCACGCTCAATTTATGTGATTTACAGCGTCCCCATATTCAAAAGACAGTTGAATATGACAAAATCCAAACTTTGTTTGACGCACAATCGTGGGTCTTGGGTAACTGTGAAGCTGTACTAAGCTAACCTACAGTCCAGTCGTCGAGAGATTCATACGTTCTTGACAACTGTCAGTTTCATACTAACGAATATATGTTTTGAGAATTTGATCTTTGTATTGGGTCTTGGTAACTGTGGTGCTGTACTCAGCTAACCTTCAGTCCAGCCGTCGAGAGAATAAGTTCTTGACAACTTTCAGTTTCATACTAATGAATGTATGTTTTGCGAATTTGATCTTTATAGTGGGTGTTGGTAACTGTGAAGCTGTACTAAGCTAACCTTCAGACCCGCCGTCAAGAGAATACGTTCTTGACAACTGTCAGTTTCATACTAACGAATATGTGTTTTGCGAATTTGATCCTTATAACATACCATCACGCCTTGTTTCCCCGAAGGGTTAGGTGGAGGTGTACCTACCTAGAGAACACCAAAATTTCGCCAGTTATATTTAAGTCCCATGTAATTAGGGGCGAGCTTATTGCCGTCCACTGGGCACAAATCCAGACTCCGGGCTGCTACTGAGAAATTCGTGGTGGAAAAACCCAATAACACTTTGCCCGACCTGGGAATCGGACCCAGGACTTCATGCTTAGCAGTAGCCCTTGCGACCACTAGACCAACGAGGTCAAAGTCAAAGTCAAAGCATTTATTTCAAATAGGCACATAAATGGCACTTTTGAACGTCAAAATTTACACGGAAATAAAATTCAGTTCAATCCTTCCTTATAGTTACTAGAAATTGTCCAACTGACAGATGTCAGGAACGCATTCTATCGACGGCCGAACTGTTGGTCTCAACTATCGATGGACGTGTTCGTAAAACTTACAAGTTCTGCAAGACCTGACTTTTATTCCGTGAACCATAAATAACCATATAATCCGAAGGTTCAACAGAGTTCAGAGAATCGCTCGTCGACTAAAAGAGCCTGATCAAACTTCTAACTTGTAAGTGCTCTCAGCGCAGAAAATGTGGATCCATTTTTGTTATCTCCTCGATCAAAGCAATCGTGATTCAATTCAAACTTTTTGTTTTCAAAATGAAAATGTTTGAACCGTAATATCGTTATTCAACTCTTATAATGTATTTCAGTTGCAACATTTCAATTAACTAAACTGCTAATTGGTGGTATTTGTTATTTCACACGCTAAGGGTTTCACGTAATTATTGACACCTTATTTTAACTAAACAAATTAACAAGTTTTCAATTTGTAGTATAGAGTTAGATGACAATAATTATGAAGTTAAATAGGCGTGTAACGCAAACAGCGATGCGACCACTTTGTTCAAATATTCCACAGTCGAAACCAATTATTGTTTGTGTAGTTTCATTAATATTTGTAATGCTTCAATTTCAAAGCTAACTGGCTCGTTCATAGTTTATGTAACAGGAATGCAATATTATTTTATAGTAATTTAAGTGTTATTTTGTCTTTAAGACACGTTGTTTTTAAAACCCGACCAAAATACTCTTCGTCCTTTCTGTATGGAAGACGTTTGACAGAGGTTTTGTGTGAGTGACGAACGAAATCAAAACATTGCAATTAAAAAATTTAGGATTTATTATTATCAATGTACAAGTTTAGTCATTCACGATGTATTTATTAATAAAGAAATAAATAAATGTGGTTTTTTGTAAGTTATTTTAAAAATTAATCAATGTTTTTGTATAACCAAAGACAATAAAAATTTAACTAAAAAAATGTTGTGTTTGTTATTTTGTACGTGTGGGTTTTGTTTTATATATATTTTTTTTAGTTTAATTAAAATTTTCAAACTAAAATAACAAAAAGTATAAAATGTTATGTTATTTGCTTAATGAATTAATCCTTCGTTATTATTTACGTATTTAAAAATATATTTTTTACCTTACTTGTTTTTTCCTACGAGGTAGTTAATTAGCATCACGTGTATGTACGAATACAACCTACAAATTACATTTCAACTAAACTGATTTGAAATTGAATATTGGCCTGTACGCCAGCTCCAGATTAAATTGTAATTGGTCGCGAGTTAGCAGGCCCATCAAACCGATTGGATTGCTGAGACTCAGTACTTTTAGGTACTCAATAGACTGTAGTTTCAGTCAGCGTCAAAATATAGTGACGAACAGACAGTTCAAAATGATCAAAACAACTAAGGTGGTGTGGTAATTTACCAATTTTTGTAGGTGATCGAGACATATTTTATTTTTAATGGACTGTATTCTAGAGGGTACTGGTGATCGCCTAGAGAGAGTTAGATGACAAACAGGCGAACAATTAGGAAGGTTAGGAGTACCTGCAAGTCTTCGCAATACGTGGCACGTGGCAGCAGACGGCGTGATCCGTTCGGCAAGAATGGCGACTTTCCTGCTTGCAGCAATGACTTTCAGTGTTCATCATGAAGCGGTTAAGTGGAGCGAGCGGCGGACATAGGTACGCGACGCGCGAATAATTCGTGGCACGGAATCTTTTCGATGACTCAATGTTCTCAAAAGCGGCGACTAATCGTAGGCGCCGCATGCTTGCAGAGGGGGGGAGAAAGGGATTAGCTCACCTGTTCGGACAGTGACGTCAAATGACAGAACTATCTCTAAATATATATATATATATAGCTAAATTTAAGAAACATCGAGAGGTGGCGTTACCATAAGGGCTGATTTTTCAATCGTATAAAAACAAATTTTATCTTCTATACTAATATATATCTATATCTATATATCTATATCTATCTATACTCTATACTAATATATAAAGCTGAAGAGTTTGTTTGTTTGTTTGTTTGTTTGAACGCGCTAATCTCAGGAACTACTGGTTGGAATTGAAAAATTCTTACGTCTAAAAAATACGTCTTCACCTGGCCACAATGCGAGTTTTACTGTACGTGTAGCGTGCGGTAAAACTCACATTATGGCCAGGTGCGACGTAAAATGTATTATTACCTACTGACGTTAGGAGCGACGAGTTAAGGCGCTATGATCCGCTCGAGCCGACTGAAGTAGGCTCGCGAAATTCCGAGTGTTTAGTAGTATGACAAATTCTTTTTATCAACGTTTTGGTCTTTAAAATAATTACTATGTTTAAATACACATAGTAATTATTTGGACTCTCCAAAAAATTGCTGTTCCATACATTTAGACCGCGTAAGTATTGCACTTTTGTAGGAAATAGTTGTTTTTTTTTTTTTAATAACAGTCAAACAATTTCAATGCAGGGGGTTCCAGAACCATATATTGAATCCATGGTAACCGGTTTCGCGTCGATGTCCCTTCCACGCTTTATTATGTAGGTACGCAGCTACATTATAAACGTATCTATGTGTAGATCCTTCCTCTAAATTACATTTAGCATGAAAATTTAATTGCACCGTTATTGGATTGAATCGGTACGTGGGCTGCGCGGATGTGATCACCGGGGAATATTATCAAGATTGCTCGTATCTCGGCGAGTCGGTGCGTGGCCTGGAGAAACTTAATGGGTGTACATTATATACCTACCCCTAGGTATGTACATAGATATACACGGGGCGTGAAAGTACTCATGATTATAAGCAAATTTCACTATGAGACCAACATGAAATATCGAAAAAAATATCAGCTGCTTCATGATAAATTACAGTCCATATGGTTTTAAAACAATATTTATATTTGTTTTTTTTTTTTGTGGGGGCAATATTTACCCTATGAAAATGTATGAAATAGAAGTTTTTTTTTTTGCTATTTAAGTTGATAATAATCATGAGTACTTTCACGCGTTAACAGCGAATTAAAAATCAACATGCATACATGGTTATTGGTAATATGTCGGCAATTCATTAAGAGGATGTAGAAGAGGTCATTTGCAACCAAATTACCTCTTATGACTCCTATGCAAATTTGCACATTTATCAAATCGGAATGAGATCGTAACCGTATCGCCTTTCGCGTCGCCGTCAAACAGTCGTCAACCGTACGTAAGCACGTAACCAAAGCGGATCAGAAGCTCCGATACGTCGACTCGGCTACGGCTAGGCAACGCCGCGCTTACGGCTCGCCGACCGCTGGTTGACGGCTAGTCATTGATTCTATGTCACACCTCTTGTATGGGTACGATCCACTGTGCGCGGGAGGGGCGTGGACGAAGAGACGTAACCTAGGTACAGAGAGCCGTAAGCTACGGAGAACCGTAAGCGCGGGAACTGCAAGTCGACCACGCACCGCACCGAGGTTGTGAGCTTGTCCCGAGGCGAGGCGATTACGTTACGATTCCGATTATTGTGCGTTGCAGTAGGGAGTTTCATACAAATAATACTGAACGGTTCGTGTTGATACGGTGACGATCCCTTTCCGATTTGATAAGTGTGCTACGACCTTAAGGGGTAATTTGGTTGCAACTAACCTCTTTTACATTCCCTTAATGGATTTTCGACATCACCAATAAACCTGTATAACTAGACTTCACATTACGGAGTTTAAATACTTAGAAAGAGTACTACCAAAAATGAAATACTTAGGTGGAAATTACGATAATATAGGTAATTAGCATGTCTTGAGGTTTTGAAGAATTACATATTTCACTGTAGGACTGATCAATTGAAAGAGTACTTACAAGCCAAGTTATTCATCTACTTGCGATGCTCTTTTAATTGTACGTAGGCACTAACTAAAACAGCGATTTCTTCGAGACCGAAAGTGTATTAGAACAGAAAGTGAGCCGGAGGTAATTTTCATTGGAGTATCATTTCGAGGTAAGCAGATAGTCAAAAGGCTGTGACAGCCTTACGATGGAGAAGAGTGTTCTAAGGGAACGCAACGCCATGTTCCATACCCATATTGGGTTCGATTCCCGCACGGAACAAATATTTGTTAGACCTACAAGTAGTTGTTCTGGGTCTGGCTGTCTGCGTATGTGAGTTTAAATGTTTGTCAGCGCACAGCCAGGGCTTTAAATACAGGGCTTTTGACAGAGTTAAAGTTATTATTAAAATAACGGTATTCGATTTAACGTTATTTATGCGACTATTAATTTTATCATATTTTAAACGGGTGAGATGTAAGTAGCGGGGCCTGAAGCGTGCGGCGCGACGGGAGCCCGCCCTCGCGCCTCTCTGATGCCGTGCCGATCAAATCGTTGCCTGAATCTGCCTGATTCTTACCCACAGAACGACAACGTAGCTAAATTAACGTTAGTTATCGTATTTTTGTTAATGTTAATTAACGTTATATTACCTACTGGTAATGTTATCAGGTAACATTTTTGTAACGTTAGTAGGTATAACATTGAAATTTAACGTTACGTAACGGTTATTATTTTATTATTTGGTAACGATAACAAGCCCTGGCGCACACACAATACAGGAGAAATTCCTAGTGTGGGCCGTAATCCACCACGCGGGCCCAGTACGGGTTGGTAGATGTCACATGTCTTTAAATTTTTGGTTCTAGGACATTCTGTTTCTTTACGATGTTTTCCATACTGATTAGAAAAATCACAGAACGCATCAATTATTAATCTGATCTAACATTTTTGAAACAACACTGCCTTTATTTAATAAATCTGAGGAACCAGTCTCATCTCAACGATAATTAGTGCCAAAAACTTGTCAAAAATGTATAAAAAATAGAGGTATTTTTAACAGGTTGAGATTATAATGAACGTTTCTAAAGGCGGAGACTGACTTGCAACGATTGTTTGTAATGTATCATTCGAAGCGAGCTTGGTTACAAAACGGCGATACATGCTCGCTTGGAGCACATGGCTCAAGCGCGATCCATTTCTTGTTACAAACGGCGAACGTTCGCTTCGAGCACTTGACTTAAGCATGCTCCATTATTTTATTTTATTTTTTAAACGTTGCCCCACACTAGGAATTTCTGCTGTATCGTGGGTGCGTTTACAAACATTTAAACTTACATACACAAACAGCAAGACCCGGAACAACTGCTTGTAGAATGACGGACTTGTTGTTAGAATGGCGGACGTAAAGGTTGTGTGTACTTCATAGATTTGATTTAGTTATTGTTATTGGAAGAAGAAGAAATCAAAACGGCTGCATTGACTTCTATAAACAAGCGCTCATAATGCTCGCATCGAGCGGCTCGACTCGCTACATTGACATCCGTGAAGGCTCCTACAAACAGGTGCGACACGCGACGCGACACAAAGGCACCGCTCGTCGCGCTCGTTTATAGGAGCCATAACGCGTTACAAACTCAAACTCAAACCCAAATCATTTATTTCAATTAAACAATTTACAGGCACTTTTGAATTGTCAAGGAGTCGGTCAGTAAGAAATATGAAGCCAGTTGCCCATTCCAAAGCGTAGTAGGTACCTATGAGGAAGAACGGGCAAGAAAGTCCATGGACAGACTTTTAAAGAAATTTTGCTAAAAATATTATTTACATCTTTAATGTTGTTGAATTTATAACTAGCTTTTGCCCGCGGCTCCGCCCGCGTGGATGTCGGTTATCGCGTAAAAAAGTATCCTATGTCCTTCTCCATATCCCAGGATATATCTCTGCCAAATTTAATTACAACGTAACATACAGACAGACAGACAGACAGACAGAGTTACTTTCACATTTATAATATTAGTATGGATAGTATGGATATTAGTATGGATATGAGAACGATGTAAAAAAAAGTACACGTTAAAAGATTGTGTTTCCATTTGTCCAGAGTAGGTACTAATGGAACCAAATAAACAATAAAAAGATAAAAGAGATGACCAGTCCCAACTGAAGGCGCAAGTTCACTAACATGACGCAGGGATCAACGTCTACGCTCAACCATTTTGAAGGGAGCTAAATGATTCAACACACGCGCCACCATTAGCGCGACATTTGAGTGAGCATGCGAGACTTACTCTCAGCCGATAGGGCACATTCAAGTACTTATTACAAACACTCGATACATTACAAACAAGCATTGCAAATCAGTCTTCGCCTTAAAATTACGGGAATTGCCCCTCTGATATTAACATGCCGTAACTTATCCAGAGCTAGTGAAATATACGTCTCTTACGAAAAAACCGACACTTTTCCCTTACGCAATTTCGATCCTCACCCAAATAACAAAGGCTACTTTTTAAAAACTAATTTTCTCCGAACTCAGAATAGGCCTCCAGAGGTGTGTGTGGTCATAAATCTATGGAGCCGGGATATTTACGGCTCAAACTCGGGCTACTTACGTGCCGAACTTAGGTGCCGATGTCTGCCGGTAAAGGGGAACTTCCTTTGGAGTGGAATGATACGCGAATGTTAGTTTCATAATTAAGTGAGTAAGTAAATACGTTTGTTTTTATGTGATTGGTAAGTATGATTGAGAAGCACTGAAGTGGAGATGGGCGAGCCATTTGGCGCGATCAGAAGACGACAGATGGACCCTTAAACAATCAATCAAATCAATTCAAATTAGATTTTTTAAATTATTAGTAAACAAGAAAACTAAAAACAGTTGTAAAGGAGACTATAGTAGGTTATTGAAAATATGTAAAATTCTTCTAGTTAGCCTTAAACACAAATACCTATTATTAGTGAATAACCATGGCAAGCGGGATAGTGACTCATTAGTTTCAAACAAGTATACTACCAGGGGGCCAAGTCTACTAATGTACAAACGTTGCAATGGTCTCTTCATTGTGAGTTTTTGACACATTTGCCATACAAACACTGTCAAATACTCATAATGGCGAGACCATTGCAACGTTTGTAAATTAGTAGACTTAGGCCCCTGGTCGATGACAGCAGGTAAATATGATGTACCCAGAGTTAGTAATTACTATGGCGACAGAACTTTAAAAAAACGCGTTCCCTATTTATTGAACAGTTTGCCTGCTGACATCAGACAAGATAATAAAATTAAATTCGCACGTTATCTTAAAAAAACATTTATTAGATTCTATGTAAGTGTACCTAGGTATTAAGTATATATAGGTTATAGATGTACCTGACAATATGTTTATTGAAACAGAGACTCAACGATCTCACAGTTAAACTGCGTAAGCAGTTTTGTGGGGCAATGTATCTAAGTGAATAAATCATTCATTCATTCATTCAACAACCGCTTGGAAAGAGACACGGAAAGAGAAGAGGTAAACCGGCAGAACTTTGGCACGACGAGTTAGTAGAATTGATTGATGACAAATCATGGCTTGTGAAAGTAAAATACAGAAAAGAATGGAAATTACTGGAGGAGGTCGGTACCCGTCGAGAGGTCCTTAATTAATAATTTAATGAATATTGCTTTCTTTTTTAGGAACTTTATATTTTTTTGTAAGTAACTAAGGAATAATAAAGGTTGTTTTTTTTTTTGTCATTATCGTGTTCCCCAGTGACTGAGTTGTGGGGGTCAGATAGGCAGTCGCTCCATGTGAAATTCTGGTATTATATGAAAATGAAGGCTATTTACATATTTCCACTGATAAACACTAAGAAAATAATAAAAATTGCTTTAACCGAATATCAATAGCGTAGTATAATAAAGCAAGCAGTATTACTTCTCAGCAATGTCCTTGAAATTAAACCTACGGCCGCTCGGTAGATAAACACGCACTAGGATTGCCCACTGTGTGGGATGGCTGGATATTGATGAATTCAAACATCTAAACACTGAACCGTCGTATTTCACGTAAATAAATATGTAAACGCGACTCGCACCATCCGCGTCCGTACGTCATTGCGGCGCACTCGAGACTTTTGAGTACTGGTATACACCGAGATTTCGAAACACGTCACTTCGGTCGTTTTGCTACTGCTACATTGTTATACTGTGTCAATAGTATGGACCATTGCCCAATCAGAAAATCACAGAAAGTCATACCTACTTAATAGTATCACCGTTACCACCTTTAATTATGTACCTAAGTTACAAAACCCACCTTTAAAAGAGTAAGGTTCTTCTGCTTGAAACAAGCATAGCACATTTAGCGCAATGAAAAGTATTTATATTGTCCTTTAATTATTAAAACGAAAGCAGTTAAAAATCTTTGATTATAAATAACATTCAAAATTCAATGTATACGTCCCACGAGAACAATAAAAATACAGAATGCATACGAAATTACACCGATAAAAAATACAAAGGTAACGTAGGAAAATGTATATTCAGCCTATACACGGATCGGGACAAAAGTTCAAACAATATTGTGCTGTTTCACAAAACGTTGAGTTGACGATATGTTAAATAGAAAATGTTGATAAAATAAACAGAGAGTGGGAATTCGTGTTATTGCTATGAGAAACACGTCCCACAACGTGTTTGATTTTCGGACATATTCGCAAATTGTGCTGTTACATTTCGGCTATAAAGGCTTTATGGATTCTGACCTTTGACTATTGTATTTACCTTATTTGTGTTTATCTGTGGCTATTGGAAAATTCAATGTTGTTTTCCGTGTTTTTATTTATTTTTAATTAACTTGTAGATGCTTTAATTAAACAACGTTTTTAAATTAGTTAAATATAAGTGGGTATCATAAATGGTTGACGTTTGCAACATTATGGGGTCCCTAGATGGTCAAAATTGCTTGACAAGCATTTACGTGCTTGACTGCCTGCTAGCCTGCTTGGCTTGACGAGGTTTGACGTAACGTCAATCATATTTATCAAGCATCTGCCTTCATTTTTCATCAAGCATTGCAAAAATATAATTTTAAGCATTAGCAAGCACGTAGTTTGCTTATCAAGCACGTAGTTTGCTTATCAAGCACATCAAGTTTCGTTCTAAACGGTTAAAATTGCTTGAAAAGAATAATTCCGTGCTTGTAAAGCAATTTTGACCATCTAGGGACTCCATTATACGATCAAAGCGAGTTAGAAAAGTTTTTTATACATAAAGGTAGAAAAATCAATCCATTACCGGTATATATAACAAAAGTAATTTTCTCACAAAGTTGGAGTTTCTCGCTCACATCTGACAATTTTCTTTTAAAGGTGGTAATCCATTGAACACATCAAGGCCTTTCCTACGATCACCTTCTTCCGTCTCTGTGGAATTGGAGTTGAAAGTTTGAAAAGTACTTCATACGAGGATATTAAGAAATTGGACGATGTAGACGAAAAACAGGTTAGAGAGACATTATAATAGCCCGTTGGTCTCGTGCTCGCAAGCGTGACTGTTGAGCGTGGGGTCCTAGGTTCGATTCCCAGGTCAGGCAAAGTGATATTGGGTTTATTCATTAAGAATTTCTTAGTAACTGCCCGAGTTTTGAAGTTGGCGGTATGATACCCTCATGCCTCGGAAAGCACGATACCTAAGGTGTTGGTCCCGCACCTGCAGTGCTATTCTGTAACCATCTCACCGTAAAAACATAGGTGAAGTGAGCGTGGAGTGAGCCGTCAATAGTGTCAATCCCAAGCATCTGGAGTGATATTATTGTAAAACACTGGGATTGACACTGTGTATTGATGCTCACTTCACCTGAGTATTCACGGTGAGATTTTTACAGAATATATCGGCAGGTGGATATACAGCTCACTTCAAACTCACTTCACCCATGTTTTCACCGTAAGATTTTGACAGATTCTACTGATCTCTCTCCGGTCGTGTCGGATTGCCGTCCCATCGGACTATGAGAGTGAGGGAAGAGTGAGGGCACTTGTGTCAGCGCAAACACTTGTATACTATAATATCTCCCGCATAGGTAGTCTCCGTTGAGATTGGCCGCCATTGCCGAAATACGGTCTGGAGAATTATATATAATAGCCACAGATACTTTAGTCAAAGCATAATCACTTTTACTTCGGAGCACTCTTATACCCTCTGACATGGCACATACAAGGTTTGTGATTTAGCCATTGGCTTCATTTTAGAAACGAATAAATTGACTTATGAAAATGGTTTCGTCGTTTTCGTAGAATTTATTGTTGACTAAAAATAGAGGGAAACTTTTCATTAGAATGCACACCAATTCATAATTTTAAACTCAGTGAACTGCTGCTTACAAATTGGAAAATGGAAAAAATTGCAAAATGGTCAAAACCGTTTAGAAAGAAGCTTGATGTGCTTGACAAGCAAACTACGTGCTTGATAATGCTCGATGAAAAAATATATTGTTGCAATGCTTGTCAAGCATGCTTGACCGTCTATGGATCCCATAACGTTCTTAAAAGTACTCACGTATAATTATGATTATTATTCCCAAGTAACTACTTCCTTAAATCAGCAACTATTAATCGCCTCAAAGTGGGACTGACGCAGCCCGTCTACCAATGAAGGAAAACATTTAATTCCCGATGGTACGTCCCTAAAAGTCCTTTACGTTGCCGTATGTTGGGCGTGCTAAAGTGCCCCATGTTTTATTTTTAAACACCTTCTATTTACGTGCCCGTTCACATCGGGTATGGTCGGGTATTTGTGAAAAATGTTGCCCCTTTGTTATCGGTTGCCTGTATTTGGTGATCGTAGATTGTATACGCTGCAAACCTTAAGGAAACAATTTTTTTGAACTAAATGACTAGAAATTAAATTTCAATTGCAATTCAATTTATTTGTCCAGTAACAATTCATATTGTGTTTGAATATAATCCAGCATGAAACATATTAGATGTACAAATAAAGAAATATAAAAGAATACATACAATTTAAAATAAATTAGAAAATATTATTTAGAGGAGCTTGTGGCTAAGTAATAACAGCCGCACGGGTCGATCCGTCAGGTTAAGCTATGCTTGCCGGGGTTGGTCAGTGGATGGGTGACCATCTTTACATACCGAGACTCCTCCGTGCCTCGGAAAGCACGTTAAACCGTTGGTCCCGGCTGTCATTCGTGGATCTTTGACAGTCGTTAAGGGTCGTCAGAAGCCCAAAAAGTCTGACAACCAGTCTTACCAAGGGGTATCGTGTTACCCAGTTACTGGGTTGTGGAGGTCAGATAGGCAGTCCATGTAAAATACTGGTATTCAGCTGCATCCGGTTAGACTGGAAGCCGACCCCAACATAGTTGGGAAAAGGCTAGGCAGATTGATTGATTTTAGAAAATATTAATTAGATAAAAAATTAAATAAAATTGTCCACCATGCGAGCATAAATTATAAAACCGTATGTCAATAAATTAATAGGAATTTTAACGAAAACAATAATGAAAAAAGTCATAATATGACCTCAAATAACAACATGGTAACAAATAATTACATGTCAATTTTAAGGGCAATACCTAAGACTATTATATTACAAATCATCTAATGAGTATAGAGACATCTTTCCAACAGGCATACCTTGAACCTTGCCTTGATGAGCCTGTGTACAGTATGTTTTTTAACTCAAGCGGTAATTGATTTTTATAATATATAAATATTATTTAATTAAAATATCGTTCTATATTTGTTTGATAGGTTTTCCCTGTTATAGCTTGAAAACGGGCATAATAACAGAACGGTCTTACGGAAAATACGGAAGTGAGTTTCTAAAAGAACAGCAGAATGGTGTTTAAATCAAAATGTGATTTTTAAATCGTAAAATTCGACTCAGGTACGAGCCACAATTATCGTCCTCCAGGTTTCACGATTTTTCGCCGTCATGGGCTCTCGGCTCGACTCAACGCCCACTTCCCGCTATTTGGGGCGAAACGCTTCTTACTTTTTTTAATGCCCGAATTATGTTTTTTGAGCCAAGTGTTTTCTTAGAATATGAATTTAATTGCATTTTTAATATGTTTAAGGAGTTTCATGGTGGTTTTTTACCAGTTTGAATGATCCACACAATGAAATAGCGGTTGAGAACTTTTTTACAGAATTATACGTTAAATATGTTAGTGGGTTTAAATAAATTCGTAGATGTTGGACAGTTTAATAATACTAAGCTATATTTATGGATAGTTAGTCGGTTTCATATTGCACTATAAATTCAGACTTGTATTTATAGCAATTAATATAAATTGAATACAAACACACATGAAACTAAAACAATGCACAGATCTTAATTAACCAAACATTGGTATTTGTGCTCAATTCAATTTAGGTAGGCCAATTTAATCAGAAAAAACTTATTAACAAGATTGTCAAAGTACCTTTAATAGTATGTATAAAGGGTTGTTTTGTCGCTGGCGCAACTTCCGACAGTGTTTCAGAACTTATGAAACTACTAAGTTGGTTGCGACAAATTCGCGGGCACTGCTCAGGTACCTACAGGGGGTAACTTTAGTAGGGTTACCAAAAAGTAAAGATCAGCTGGGAACATCTATAATCTACATAATATAATAATAATAAAACTATGCAACTATGCAACTATGCACTATATAGGCGTGGAATTAATAAACTTTAGTTAAATCAAATAAGAATATAATTCATTTCTGTATAGGAATATGACAACACAAGAGAGTAAAAATATGATAAGTCATCTCTTCTGTAAAACTCCTGTAATAATTTCATTTTCACAGTTTCACTGACAAGCTTGTCACTGGAATTCTCCAACGCCATGATGAGCGGATCATAATCAGACGTCAGTCCGCTCAACATGATGACTGCTATGAAGTCATCATCTAGTGGAGAACCTATATCATGCAATTGTTGTGCAATTTCCGTTATATAGGCGATATTGTTTACGTAAAAGCCACGCGGTCAAGGATTGTAAATTCGGTCCGTGTAGGCTGTGTCATCTTGAAAAACATAACAGTTTGATACATGTCGATAGCGTAGACAGAGACGGCGCATTAAAAGTGGACGGGGCAAGTTCACAGTCGCAACCGATCTCCACTAACGTCTCCAATGTCTCAACCTCGTTACATACTTCAACTGATAGTTCTGTTTCACTTAGTAAACACACATATTCCGTGTTACCCACGGTCTTGCTATCCACAGCATTAGTGGATATTGCAGATAGTAAAAACCAGTATCACACTGTACGAGCACTGTTGGATAATGGTAGCCAACAGAGCTTCATAACAGAGAAGTTATGCAATATATTAAACGTACCTTTATTACAGTCCACTTGTCAAGTTACCGGTGTGGGTCATTCGATAACAAAGTCTACCTACACATGTAAAATACAATTACGGTCAAAAGTTAAGCACTATCACACTAGCATTGAATGTTTAGTGTTGCCGTGTATTACAAATAAGTTACCGGCTTCTAATATTAACGTAAATAATATTATTATTCCAGACAATATTCAACTTGCTGACCTGAGCTTTCATTCGCCATCGGATGTTGATATATTGATAGGCGCGGATAAGTTCTGGGATCTATTTTGTGACGGTAAACTTAAGTTGAAAAATGGACCTTATTTACAAAATACAAGTCTAGGGTGGATAATGTCTGGACCTTTATACAATAATAATAATGGCCTGCGCATTAATCAGGTTCAATGTAATTATTCGCAAAATCTAGATGTACAATTGAAACGATTCTGGGAACTCGAAGAGATTCCTAATGTGAGAAATGCCCTTAGTGCCGACGAACAAATGTGCGAGAACATTTTCGTTGAAACAACAACGCGTACTCAAGAAGGTAAATTTTCTGTACGTATTCCTTTAAAAGAATCGCCTATGGTACTCGGAGAAAGCTATAGCTCAGCTGAAAAACGTTTGTTGTCTCTCGAACGAAAGTTTTCTCGTTTGCCGGAATTTAAGGAAAAATATATTGATTTTATGAATCAATACGAAAGTCTTGGTCACATGAGTCGAGTAGATACATACGGTTCTCCTCACTATTTCTTGCCGCATCACGGTGTTATAAATGAGAATAGTACTACGACTAAACTCCGCACAGTGTTCGATGCGAGCGCAGCGACATCTTCAGGAAAATCGTTGAACGATATACAGTTTATTGGGCCACCGCTTCAAAACGAAATCTTTTCCATATTATTACGCTTTAGGCAGTATAAACACGTAGCATGTGCCGATGTGGAAAAAATGTATCGTCAAATCTTAATACAGCCAGATCAACGCGATTTACAATTAATTCTATGGCGTAAACATCCGTTGGACCCAATAAGTGTATATCGTCTCAACACCGTGACGTACGGCACGGCGTCAGCACCTTATTTGAGCATAAGGTGTCTGAATCAACTCGCGCGTGAATGTAAGGATGAACAGGTGTCTGCCGTGATCAGGGATGATTTTTATGTAGATGATGTATTGATAGGAAATGATGATTTAAATAGTTTATTACATATGTGCGAAAAGGTAACTGATACCTTAAAATCGGCGTGTCTTCCTTTACGTAAATGGACATTTAATTTGGACATCACTGCCCATGACATATCTAAAAGGTTGTCATTGGGAGACCAGTGTCAAAATAAAACGTTAGGAATGGGCTGGTATAATAAAAATGATGAGTTGCATTTCACAACACGGGTAATTAATAATAATAAACCATTAACTAAGCGAACAATGTTATCAGTCATAGCGCAGGTGTATGACCCGTTAGGTATTTTAGCACCGGCAATAATAATAGCAAAAATATTAATGCAAAAGTTATGGTTGTGTAAAATAAATTGGGACGATCCGGTTCCTAATTACGTAATATTAACTTGGGAGAAATTTGTTAATACCTTACAAAGTTTACACAAATTACGTATCCCGCGTCATGTATTAGGTGTTCATAAACAATACATAGAATTACATATCTTTACAGACGCGTCGCAATGTGCATATGGTGCGTGCGCTTATGTGCGTACCTACTCAGATAACTCACCTGTGACTATTAAGTTACTCTGTGCCAAAAGTAAGGTCGCACCATTAAAACCGATTAGTATACCGCGACTCGAATTATGCGGGGCATTAATTGGCGCACGTTTATACAGAAAAATTATTGATGCATTACGTGTAAATTTTAATAAGACTTTCTTTTGGACAGACTCAACTATTGTCCTTGGGTGGCTTCGAATGTCACCTCATTCATTAAAGACGTTTGTACAAAATAGAATAGTTGAAATTAATGAACTTACCAGTAATGTTATATGGTCTCATGTGGGTACTAAAAATAACCCAGCGGACTTAATCTCACGCGGTCTTAGTCTTGACGTACTCAGTGACAGTAGTATATGGTGGAATGGTCCACCGTTCTTACAAAATCCTGAGTCGATGTGGTCTCAACAAGGCGCAACTTCTCATTTTGACTACGCCGCTACTGACCTACCAGAACTAAAATCACAAACTACAGTCATGGTTTGTGACGTTACACAACATAATAACAATGTTATTAATTTCGTTAGGTTTTCTTCTTACAATCGTGTCAGACGTACCGGTGCTTACGTGCTGCGATTTATACGTAACTCACGCACACAGCGACAGGATCGCACTGTAGGGCCGTTATCAGTGAGTGAGTTGTGTACGTCAACCCAAATGTTGACGCGCCTCGTACAACGGGAATCTTTTCCTAATGAATATGACCAATTAAAAGGTAACTTACCATTAAAAACTACGTGTGCAATTTCTAGTCTTAATATATTTCTTGATAAAGATGATATAATAAGGGTAGGCGGACGTTTAAATAATTCAACTAATTTCGATTATGAGAAAAAGCATCCGAAACTACTATGTAGTAAACATTACTTTACGCTGTTATTGTTTCAGCATTTGCATAAGCAGCTTCTTCACGCTGGTCCCCAATTGTTACTGGCTACCATGCGTGAGAGTTGGTGGCCCTTAGGAGGGAGAAACCTGGCTAGAAAGATTGTCCATCAGTGCGTCCGTTGCACACGAATGAAGGGTAAAACCGTTGCACCAATTATGGGTAATCTTCCTTCCGAACGGTTGGAACCGGGATTCCCCTTCATCCGATGTGGGGTGGACTATGCTGGACCCATATCCGTATTAAACCGCAAAGGTAGGGGGGCTAAACTTGAAAAAGGTTTTATTTGCCTTTTCGTTTGTTTTATAACACGAGCTATACATCTTGAACTAGTCAGTACCCTTTCTGCTCAAGAGTATATATTAGCACTAAAAAGGTTTATATCCCGTCGTGGTAAACCGGCCCAAATTTTCTCTGATAATGGGGGAAACTTTATCGGAGCTATGAAAGAGATTAAGTTGATGTTCAAAGAACATTCAGATCAAATTATTGATAATTTATCGAATGATAATATTGAGTTTAAATTTATACCGCCTTACGCTCCTCATTTTGGGGGATTATGGGAAGCAGGAGTGAAATCTTGTAAACACCACCTAAGGCGTGTTGTAGGTACCGCTAACTTAACATACGAGGAGTTCAGCACGGTGTTGACACAGATCGAGGCCGTCCTGAACTCCCGTCCAATGTATCCTATGTCCTCAGATCCTCATGATCTTCTTCCACTCAGCCCAGCACACTTCCTTATCGGCCGGCCACTCCTCTCACCAGCCTGCAAGGACCTGACAGAAGCGCCGATCAATCGTCTGACGCGTTTCGAGAGGGTGGAGCAGATGAGACAGCAGTTCTGGAAGCGGTGGTCCACAGACTATATTTCGGAACTTCAAATAAGGACCAAGTGGAAGTCACATAATCAGGACATAGTTTTGAATACTCTTGTCGTCATTAAAGAGGATAATTTACCACCTCTGCGATGGCGCATGGGCAGGATTATAAAGGTGTTTACAGGAAAGGATGGTGTGAGCCGTGTAGCTACAATTCAAACAGCTACGGGTACTGTACAACGAGTTTTCACCAAAATCTGCCCGCTACCGGTGCCATTATCGACGAGTGATGACACACTGCAGAGTCTCGGATGAAGCAACCACCACATAAATATATTGAAACCTGAAGATTTCAAGGCGGCCGGCATGTTTATTGATCTGCCAACACCGTCTAAGATAAGCGGCGTGCGTGAAGCTTCAACCGGCCGAAATGCAGCGCTGACTGTGACACCTCCTTTGTGGATGGCGGCCGCAAGGAATAGAAAATTATAAAAAAAAAGAAGAAAAACAAATGATGTAAAAGAAAACTGTCAATATAATTTTTTTTTCCTATGAATCGCTTGTAATTTTGCTTAATATTATTAAAGTTTAAATATAAAGTAATGTGATTCATTTTCTATTTATCACACACACTCGTCGCATAAATTATACGAGTTAGTATAAAGGGAACGCTAAGCAGGCCTCTGTCGAAGGAGTTTATGAGGTTTAGCGAGGCGCCCGAACATATTTATAACCTATATAACTATTGTTATATAGGCGTGGAATTAATAAACTTTAGTTAAATCAAATAAGAATATAATTCATTTCTGTATAGGAATATGACAACACAAGAGAGTAAAAATATGATAAGTCATCTTGACACTTTTTTCACCAGAGACTTAAGAAAGAGGTTTTGTTCACAAATTCCAACACTACCCCTTGAACTAAACTATGCGTACCAATTTTAATTAAATCACAACACTACCCCTTAATCTCTAGTCTTAAACAAGACACGAATGTAACTCATATAATATCGTTAATTATTACTACAATATTTTAAGAAATATCACATTACACAGTAATAATTAGAATAATAATATCACACTGATAAAAGAGACAAAGAGAACTTAACATGTTTCTCTTTAGTTAACGGTTTAGTGAGTAAGTCAGCTACCATATCACCTGTAGGCATATAGCGGACATCAATAAATTTATTAATTACAATATCCCGTATAAAATGGTGTCTAATATCTATATGCTTGGTACGAGCATGAAACATTGAATTAGAGCACAGTTTTTGTGCCGACTGATTATCATTGTATAAATTTATCTTACAATGAACTTGAAGGCATTCATTCAAAAATATACGTAAAAACAACGCTTCTTTACAAGCATCTGAAATAGCCATATACTCTGCTTCGGTACTTGAGAGAGCCACAGTCCTCTGCTTACGGCTTTCCCAAGATATAACAGAATCACCCAATTTAAATACATACCCTGTGTATGAACGACGATCAACCTCATTGGATGCCCAATCAGCGTCTGTGTAGCCATTTACGACCAATCCGCCCTTAACATATTTAAGAAAATAATTATTTGTACCTTTGAGATATCGGAGGACCCTTTTCGCAGCTTTCCAATGTGTTTCATCGAAGCATTCGTTAAATTGGCTCAGAACACTTATTGCATGCGAAATATCTGGTCTGGAACAAACTGAAATATACATTAAGCAACCTATGAGATTTCTGTAGTCAAAACGAATATCCTTTACTTCGCTTTTCTTCAGTTTCAATCCTACTTCCATAGGGGTTAGAGACGGTTTGCATTCAGTCATGTTAAATTTACGTAAAACAGTTTCAATGTAATGTGACTGATCTAAAGTAATTGATTCTTTATTCCTGCATACTCTCATGCCTAATATTTGATGAGCAGGTCCCAAATCCTTCATCTCAAACTCTGACATGAGTTTTTCTTTCACCATATCTCTTTCTTTGGATATCGATGAAGAGAATAACATTATGTCGTCGACATAAAGGGCAATTATAACCATTTCCCTCTTTTGTCCTTTATAATAGACACATGGTTCTGAAGGCATCCTATTGAAATGGAGTTTATTTAGTAATACTCCGTTAATTTTTTCATACCATGACTTTGCAGCCTGTTTTAATCCATAAACAGCTTTTTCCAACTTATACACCTTTTGTTCTTGTCCTTTCTTAACAAAACCTTCTGGTTGTTCCATTAGCACATGCTCTTTAAGATCACCATTCAAAAAAGCTGTTTTGACGTCTAGGTGATTTATTTCCAGATCATATTCTGCAGCTAGTGCTAACAATAAACGGATGGTAGAGTAACGGACAACAGGTGAAAAAGTTTCATTGTAGTCAATGCCATACCTTTGAGTAAATCCTTTGGCCACCAAACGTGCTTTGTATTTTAGGAGACTTCCATCTAAGTTCCTCTTTTTTTTAAAGATCCATTTACATTTTACTGCTTTATAATCTTTAGGTAGATCCACAAGGCGCCAGACTTTATTGGTAATAAAAGATTTATACTCATCTTCCATGGCTTCCTTCCATTCTTTAGCTTCATTGCCACCAAGCGCTTCCTTAACAGTCTCCGGGTCTCCAAGATCCCTGTACTGTTGAGCTACCAGTTGTGCAAATAGGTCTTCATTTATAGCATCAGTGAAGTCTGTAATTGTCGAGTCTTCACTTGAACTTCCTGGAATATAGGTTTCATCCGACGAGTTATCTGCTTCAGATGAATTACTACTATCATTGATACTAAATACTGTGTCCCTGTTCCTATTTCTGTCATCAGAAGGACAATTTTCAGACACACACTGTGGACTTTCATCCCTAGTGTTTTCGTCTGCCCTACATGTCTGTTCTGTATGTGAAACAACATGAACCACTTGATTAGTATCATCATTTGACAGATCCTTCTTCCAAAAACGATCTTCTAAAAACCTCACATGATGTGCTTTAACGCAATGTGTAGGGTTCTCTGGATCAATAAGTTTATAACCCTTTGTATCGTTGTAGTAACCTACAAATATATATTTCTTTGCCTTCGAATCCAGTTTCCTGTGATTTGAAGTCAAAGCATAAGCCAAACAACCAAATGTACGAAGATGACTTACATTTGTCTTTGTATTAGTCCATTTCTCCAGTGGTGTCATGCCCATGACAGCTTTTGTAGGTGAGCGATTCTTCAGATACACTGAAGTGTTTACGGCCTCTGCCCAAAAACGTTTGTCAAGACCAGCATCTTCTAGCATACAGCGAGCTTTGTCCATGATGGTACGATTAGCTCTTTCTGCCACACCATTCTGTTGACTACAATTCGGGACAGTAGTTTGGTGACGGATTCCTTGCTGTTGCAGAAACTCCTGAAATTTTTTATTAATATATTCACCACCATTGTCGCTCCGAATAGTTTTTATTTTCTTATCAGTCTCATTTTCAACAAGTTTTTTAAACATTTTAAATTTTTCAAAAACTTCACCTTTTGTTTTCAAAAAATAAACAAATGTTTTTCTGGAACAGTCATCAATGAAAGTAAGAAAATAACAAGCACCACCTAATGACTTCTCTTGCATTGGACCACATAAATCTGTATGTATTAAGCCTAGAATCTCCTTAGACCTACTATGAGACACTTTTGGAAAAGATAATTTTGTAAGTTTTCCTTTAATACAGGCAATACATGATTGAAAACGAGTATTATCATAATTAATACCAAAGACCATACCTTGTCTCATGACATTCATGCTCCTGCTGTTGAGGTGCCCCAGCCTGCGATGCCATACTTCTTGTGACACCAAGCTGCTCTGCTCTTGACCTGACACATCACAGTCCAGTAGTGATTTACTGCTGCTGTCAGACACCATGCATTGAGGCTGCACTTCGACATTAGCCCTACTGCTATTTCCTATAGAATCTAATTGAAAAATACCATTCACATAACTAGCAGTAGCTATGGTTTCATGCTCGTCCATTATTCTACAGGTTTTAGAATTAAAATTAACTGTATAACCTTTTCTTGTTAACTCACTAACTGATAAAAGGTTAGTTGACAGTTGGGGAACCAAATAAACATTAGTTATTGTTCTAAAACCGCTGTCTAACTTAATTTTAACTTCACCTAATCCTGCAGTACATAACTTATCACCATTAGCAATGTTCACAGAGAGTTCTTTAGTTGATTTCAACTTTGACATAACACTCTTGCTGTTGCACATATGGTTGGTTGCACCAGAATCCACGTACCAGACATCATTCTTGAGATTTACCGACAATGCTGACAATAATACCTTCTTCTTCTCCTTGACATTACTCACTGGAGTCGTAGAAGTAGCATTCTTAGGGCAATTCTTCTTTGTATGTCCTGGCTTCTTACATCGGTAACATTTGCTCTTCTTGATTGTAGTTAAAGCTGATGCAGTCTCTGTCTTGTCATCTCTTCTGTAAAACTCCTGTAATAATTTCATTTTCACAGTTTCACTGACAAGCTTGTCACTGGAATTCTCCAACGCCATGATGAGCGGATCATAATCAGACGTCAGTCCGCTCAACATGATGACTGCTATGAAGTCATCATCTAGTGGAGAACCTATATCATGCAATTGTTGTGCAATTTCCGTTATTTTCGTAATGTAAGCTTCCATGTTACAAGCATTCTCTTCGAGCTTAGCTCCAAAAAGCAACCGCAGTAATCCTAAACGTCTGCACAGACCCTTGTCCTCATAAGCCTTTTGTAAATTTGTCCATGCTTCATAAGCTGATTTTGCGTTACGCACAAGCGAAAAAGCATTGGGATGTACAGATAGACAAATTTTTGCAAGCGCGCGCTGATTTTTTCTTAAATCTTTGCTTCCGTCGGTGGACTCGATACATTCGAGTAGGTCCTCGTGCATTAGGAGCATCTTCATGGAAAACTTCCAGTTATTGTAATTTTTCATGCCCTGCAGTTTTTCTATTGGAATTCCTGTCGAACTATGTGCTTCGCTGGTCATTTTTAATTATTTTTAACAGATTAGCACACGGAAAGGGGAGAAAAAAAAAAAAATGCCGATCGTCTTTTTTTTTTTTTACAAAAATAACTTTCCGAGAAATGAATAAAAAAACCTTACTTGAGTAAGTGTTCTGGGCCCATAACCTGTTATATAGGCGTGGAATTAATAAACTTTAGTTAAATCAAATAAGAATATAATTCATTTCTGTATAGGAATATGACAACACAAGAGAGTAAAAATATGATAAGTCATCTTGACACTTTTTTCACCAGAGACTTAAGAAAGAGGTTTTGTTCACAAATTCCAACATAACATATTATAAAACTATGCAAATAAATCAAATTGAAGTGTCTGTTTGTAATGTCAAATTAACAAATTTTAAGATTACTAAAAGTAAATAAGGCACTTATAACAAACAGAAAAAAAAAAATGTCTCTCTGTTTGTTTATTCCGGCTAATCTCCGAAACCGCTCGACCGATTTTGATAGGACTTCCACTGGCAGATAGCTAATGTTATAAGGAGTGACTACTTTAATTTTACAAAAAGCCACGCGGGCGATGCCGCGGCCAGTAGCTAGTAATAATAAATAAGAAAAGTGAAAGAAACTTCGTGTATTAGCAAACTCTTACAAAAACGTTACGATAGGTACAACCGTTCATTGTTGCCAACATCCGTTCAATGTTTCGAATACTAACATATAAGTAATTCTTTAATTTGAACCAAGTCAAAATGCAAACATAATAGTATTTACTAAACTGTGGAAGCTAACATAATTCCGCATAAAAAAGTGCGTAACTTTGATGACAAGAGTTTTACCCGTGGGTGAATCAATCAACATTTTCGAGGCACTTTGGTAGTATTAAAATAAAAACCAACGTAAGATGATTTGAAATTTTGTTTTCCATAATCAGAAACGATCCTGCCAATACCCGATCTAACGCGCCTAACCGCGGTAGTAATTAACTTACCTGGCGAGTGTCGATCGCAATCTGGTGCAATTTGTCACCGACGACAATTGGGGCGCGCACCTTAAACTTTGAGAGTGATTGATAGCGATCCCGGAAGTTTATCCCGGGTTTCAATATTTTTTTTTTGATTTTTAATGGTTTATGGATTTATGATTGATGCAGATTTAATGACAAAGTAATGAGATTCTTTCTACTGGAAACATCTGAAACTGAAAGAAACTGCGGGGTCAGTTTCTGAAAGTCTTTGTTATTTTACTTGTCTGCTGTCAAATCTCACATTTTACTTCGTCTCAACTCAGTACTTGTGTACCTACCTATAATATTCGACTGCAATGTGATACGTTTTATTGATCCACGTTATTACCGCAAACCAATCATAACATACAAAAAAATTACAAAATAAGTACCTACCTACCTAAGATTTATTAATAAATTTATTTTTTCTTTTAATTCATTAAAGTTAAATACTTAAAAAAATACATAAAAAAGCAAATAACATAATAAAACCATAACACAAAAATTAAATATGAAAGCTAACTAAGACATTTATACTTTTTAGGATCAACCTGTACCAATTCAAAAACATTCCTCCACCACTTCTGTTTTAAGGACGGACCGGACGGTCAGATTGGTCACCGATGTTCGCTCGTTAGTAATGGATAACTGTTTTTATTTCGCTTACACCCTCGTTGTATTTTTGTTATCTGTTTTGTTGAGCAAGTACCTTCTTATGTTATTTAAATTATGTAGTCGATGTTTCTGGCGCCCGCGGTGGAACTCTAATAAGTTTATGTTAGCACCAACTTAAATGTATACTATGTATGTAAACTACTAAATGAATAAAATAAAAATAAATAACTTTTACTTACATATTCAACTTGAGAGGGATTGGGCCGTAATCCACCACGCGGGGAAATGCGGGTTCATGGATGTCACGTCATGTCTTCGAGTGTTTGGTTTTTGTTAAATACTTATGTGTTGACCGGGTTACCTGTCACCAAAATAATAATCTTTGCAAATAATAGTCCGCAGACTATTATTTGCAAAGATTATTATTTTGGTGCAAAATCTATTAACATTGGAAAATACACGGAGCTTTTACTAAATAACAAATTAATTACGCTGATGAAAATGCTGCGAAATATTTATAAATATTGGAACTAAAATTAATTTTGAATATGGAAACATCAACTCGGAAACTATGTTGTAATAATGTTCTCCTACGCTTTCAGCACGTTATTAAAAAATAACAAAATGGCGAAAAAATTCATTGGCGCCCAGCGCGGGCTCACAAAATTATTGATTGATGAAAGGTCAATAGAACATTGTATTTAGTCCCACATTAACCGGAAACTTACTCTTAATCAGACACAATATTGTTAACTATTAAATTATATTAATGTTCTTTAAGTACGCTGTACTGGTACAGCGTCATAATAATTGTTTGCTGCACCGGACGACGTCATTACGTCAACGCCGGCTGTCGCTGAAAACCAGCGCTGGGGCTCTGTCTTGTATAGGGTCGCAGCATAATGCTGAACGATAGCCGTTTTGCGTGGATGTGACGCATTTTCCCCCCATAGTTTTCTTTTTTTTTGTGTTTATGTTCTTTATTGCGTCATGTTTACAGCAAATAAACGTGTTTTCTTTCTTTCTTTGAAAGAAAGAAAACACGTGGCGCCGAGCCACGTCCCCTTTAAGTTTTAGCCTATTAGGAAAGCAATAAAGCAATTAGTTGCTATCTGCACTGCGCAGGATAGTGACGTATCACGTGTTGGTACTCCTTTTGTGAATTTTACGGACGAGGTATTATTATATTACGGACTAGAGAGCGCTTCTATTTTTTAAGTGCAAGCAAAAATGAGCTTAGTGGTGGTCAGGCGGGAGTGTCCGTGATAGTAGGTACCTATAACAGTCAAGTTAAAAATATTCAAATCATCACCATTATCATTATCTTGCCCTTATCTCAACTTATTTGGGGTTGTTGCAACATGTAAGTACTTTTCTTTTTGTATTTATTTTTTGTTTTCTTTCTTTCTTCCATACTTCTCTATCAGCCGTTATTTCCGTAGTCACCCCCTTTCTAGCTATATCATCTTTCACCATGTCCATGCATCGTTTCTTTGGTCTTCCCCTACTCCTGTAGATACTCGCAGAAAAGCTACAGCTGCTATAGCTGCTAAACTATCCTGCAGAATTGAAGAATATTCAGAATGTGAACATGTTTATGTGTTTTTGTTCCGTGTGGCGCCGGACGTAAAGAATAGCACCATCCCATTTCCTCCCGTGAGTGTCGTAAAAGGCGACTAAGGGACTTACTAGAGAATGGGCAGCAGCATTCTCTATGCATTTTTAACACCATACTACGATCGCCAACCCGCCTGCCAAGCGTGGCCATTATGGCAAACCCCCCCATTTGGGGGAGGCCTATGTCCAGTAGTGGACGTCTTACGGCTGAAATGATGATGATGATGATGAACATGTTTAAAAATAAACTAAAAAAATAAATGAAGCCTATTACAGTATTTACGAATTTTTTATGGCGAAAATCTTAAAACTAGTATTAAATTAAACTTAATTAAATATGTGTACCCATTATTATTTAACTTTGTTATACATGCATGTGATGAGATTAATGTTAATAATTTGACATTAAATGTATTTTTGTAGCATTTTATTAGGGACTTAGTTCTGTATCAATAAGAATATTAATGTTTGTAAAGTTAGTATTTTAGGTGAGGGACGAGGTGACTTGTATTAAAATTGTTCGTGTTGCATCTTTTTGTGTATGGCACCTACTATGCAAATATTTCGAAATAAATGTATTTTTGTTATGAAATAAATAACTTGAACTTGAACTTATAGCCATCTACATTCATACTCAAAACTTTAGTCACGATATTTTCCAAATAAGAAAGAGGAATAGATTGGCGCCCAGCATGGGGCTATTGAGTTATCAGTCAATAGGCAACACACATAATTCTAGTTTATTCTGAAGCTGTAAGCAATACAGAAAAGCAGTTTTCAAACCATTTTTTATTGGTGAAATTTTTAACCTAATGAGAGTAAGCTTTTTGCAACTCAAATCTAAACTTCTACTATAAATACAGAGATTAGAAAACCTGAAAATCGAATTCAGAACCGAATTTAAGCAGTCAAATCAAAATTCAAGTCAAGTAAAATTAAAATACTTGAAGACAATCTGCAGGTAAAGTTGTGGAATCTCATTTAAAAGTGAGTGAATATGATTGGCGAATATCTGACGGATAGTTGCCGATGTTTGGAAGTGCCAGGGTGTGAGGGGGCGGGGGTTGGTTTTAATTGCTTTTTCAATTAACGCCGTCGGAGGGTCTCTTGGGATCCTATTCGCGAAGGCGTAATGGATTGTTCAAAGAAGAGGTGTTGTAGATGAGACACTTTTTTATTGGTGACTTCGAAGTCTCGATGTTGTTCAAAACAAAAATTGATTGAAATTGATTGGTTGATTTGATTTCAAACGCTGATTGTCTCCTCTTCGCAAATAAAACAGTTTCTACGGCTGACAGTTCAAGGGTGATAGAGATCTATGGCTACATGCTATTTATAATCATGTTTTCTTATCTTCTGAATTTCGTATATCAGGAAAATTAGTTTTCCTTTTAGTAAGAGGTTGGTTTGTTGACGAAGCAACTTCCAGACAAAATGGCCAACTACTTCTCTTATTAACCAATGTAATAGCATCTATTAAGAACTGTACATAGGTACGTATGTCTTCTCAAGTTAGGTTTCTATCTATACAAATAAATAAAAGTGAAGTGTCTGTTTGTAATGTCAAAATAATAGCTGTTTATTAAATGCATTATGAAAGTATAATCTCAGCCGAAAGTCGTCCATTGCTGGACATAGCCCCCCCCCCCCCAATTCGCCACGCCAATTAATAAGTCCCATAGACGCCTTTTTTTTTTAAATTTTGCCCCATACTAGGAATTTCTCCTGTATCGTGGGTGTGTTTACAAACATTAAATTCACATACACAAACAGCCAGACCCGGAACAACTACTTGTAGGTCATACAAATATTTGTTCCGTGCGGGAACCGAACCCGCGACACGCAGCGCAGCAGTCAATCGCTTAACCACTGCGCCAACCGTGTCGTCACGATTTTACGACACCCACGGGAAGAAATAGGGTGTTGCTATTCTTTACGTCCGGCACTACACGGTACACGGTATGAAAGTACATACGGTAATTATGAAAAAAAAAAAAATGTCTAATCTTCGAAACGGCTGGACCGATTTTGACGGGAATTTCACTGGCAGATAGCTGATGTTATAAGAAGTAACTTTTATTTTAAAAGAAGCCATGCAGGCGAAGCGGTGGGCTGCAGCCAGTATAAAATATATTTAGTTGCGCATTAAGAACCTTTGTACCTTTGTGTTCTTCTATGTATATATATTGTCCTGTCAAGTATTTTGTGTGTACATAAATAAATAAATAAGATAGTCTCCACGAGTGGCGAGACATAAAGAATTTGGGTACCCAGGATACCCCGTTAGCAGGGCTGTCAGCCTTACTACCACCTTGTGGTGAGGCAATTTTTTACCTAGGAAAAGCATTATCAGACTATAATGTTCCCAATGCTGGGACCACCACGCGGGCCCAGTAGTTGGTAAATGTCTTCGAATTTTTGGTTCTAGGACATTCCGGTTTCCTCACGACGTTTTCCTTCACCGTTTTGAGAGCAGTGATGATGAAACTATTTACACAAAGTAAAGCGCCTATCTGGGTTCGAACCTACGACCTACAACTCGTAAGTCGCGGCCGTTACTACTGGCTACTGCTCTCAAGGCAAAGAATGGCTCTATATTTTTTTCCCACGCTAGGAATGTCTCCTGTATTGTGGGTGCATTTACAAAAATTCAAACTCACATACACAAATAGATAGACCCGGAACAACTACTTGTAGGTCATACAAATATTTGTTCCGTGCGGGAATCCAACCCGCGACACGCAGCGCAGCAGTCAATCGCTTAAGGCGATCCCCTAGCGTGAGTGTTCGGTCCTTCTCTATCCCGTCACAGCGGGGACGCTCTGTCCCGCTCCCTACGTACGCCGAATTCACACAGTTTTTGGAATTATTTTAATAAAAAAAGAAGAGTGATCTTTTAAAATTAAAGAAAATGTGAATTATTAAGATTTTTAAATTATCTATCCATTAGTGTAACTCTCAAATTAATGGAACGTCAACTTTAGCAAAAGATGCATACCATCAATAATTGTAGTAATTTTTTACACGGAGATTTCAAATGTACTTATAACACATAAAAATAAATAAGAACTTGCGATGTGATGATAGGATATCATACATTAATTATGTGTTTTTAGATGTAGTTCATTTCTATTAATTAATGAGTTGATAGCCTCTGAAAAACGCGTTTTGCTCGGGGTAGCGCCTTAACCAATGCGCCAACCGTGCCACTTGACTATTCTATGTGGTTCGCACCGATGTGGGACAAGTAGAAGTATTTTTTAATTCATAACGGTTTCTACCTACTCCCCCATCTGTTACTACCTCATTCAGCATCAAGTCCTGCACCGCCGACACTCAGACGTCTATAATTCCATTTGCGTCTGAGTCGCGACTGGTGGACGTACTTGTTCTTACTCACTGTTAACATTTTACGGATTGAGAGATTGTTCTCAGTTTTGTATTTAAGAGATAGGTATTTATTTTTATTTTAGTGTTTTTGCTTAAAAAATGTCAGCTGAATTGTTGAACAATAGGCCTAGCACGAACGTGCGAAGTAAAAAAAGTAAAATTCGAGGATTTTTGTATTGTAAATTCTCGTTTATCACATAATATTTATTTAAGTTTTAAAACTTTATTCCATGGATGATACTATTTTTTTTTCTGCTGTATATTATATTGTGTCCATTTTTAGTCTGTGCCAAATAAATCAAACTCAAAGCATTTATTTCAAATAAACCAATTACAGGCAGTTTTGAATTGTCAAGGGGTCGGTCAGTCAGAAAGATGAAGCTAGTTGCCCATTCTAAAGCGTAGTAGGTTCCTATGGAGAAGAACGGGCAAGAAACTCCACGGACACTCTTTTAAAACAAAATATTGTATAAAATATGGGGTACATAATTCATGTTGAAGTTATACTCGTACATGTGAGAACAATGTAGAATGACGTGCACGTTAGAAGCGTCCGTAATAAAAACAATTCAAAAATTATAATATATTAAAATAAGCCGTGGCAGCTAAGAGATGACCGGTCCCAACTGATGGCGCCCGTTCACGAACATGACGCATGGATTGGCACCATTTAGCTCAACCATTTTGATGGGAACTATTAAAAATGTGTTTTCTTTCTTTCTCTTCCTTAATGGTCTAAGTTTATCTGAAATCATTAAAACTTTTTAACTATCACAGACAATGATACTTAGGATACATTCCACTTGAATGTTGTGGTAGTTCCGTAGTACCGGTTCCATCAAATACCTACTCATTATAAAAATACGGGTCACTGCTTTTTTACCAAGCCACCCGTTTTCCTATTATTGTATTTTGATCTCATACTTGTAATCTCTGGGGCTTGTGGCTAAGTTATAATAGCCACACGGGTCGATCGATCAGGTTAAGCTACGCTTGCCGCGGTTGGTCCGTGGATGGGTGACCATCTTTACAAACCAAGACCCCTCCGTGCCTCGGAAAGCACGATAAGCCGTTGGTCCCGGCTGTCATTCGTAGATCTTTGACATTCGTCGCGGGTCGTCAGAAACCCGAAATGCTGACAACCAGTGTTACCACGGGGTATCGTATTACCCAGTAACTGGGTTTTGGAGGTCAGATAGGCGGTCGCTCCATATGAAATAATAATTAATTAAATAATAATTATTTTTTAATTTACTTTATTTTAATTTCTCGCCGACTGGTCGACACTTCAGAGGGCTGGCTCGTTCTTTGGTCAAAGAATTAGCATTGCCATTCAACGTGGCAATGCTGCCAGTCTTCTGGGCACTTTTACGGATGACAGCGATGCGGACGAGTACTTCGACGCGTAATTCCGACCGACCCCAACTATAGGGAAAAGGCTAGGCAGATGATGACTTGTAATCTCTCATAATTCTACTATTATGAGAGATAACAAGGATTACTCCTTACATGATCCTGGCAAGTTACAAGCATTTCTAAAGCCATAATTTCTAACACACTTAATCCCCGACTATTAGATGTTCAGAATATAGTTTGCGACTTTGCACGAAGCGACTAAGTTTCATCTAATACGCTACCAACTTTAATAGCACTTACCGTTCAAACACCGTATGGCACGGAATTTTGAAGTGGAATTAGCGATGATTTTGAAGTTGAATTAGCAATCACTTTGTAGTGAAATTAACAGGTAAAGTGAATCTGGAGCTTACTCATAGATTATGGTAGTAATATCTTCCAAGACATTAAGCTCAGATGGCTCAAAAGCTTCTTTCGAGTACTTCCTTGTCTTGAACTTGATAATATTGCAAGAGTTTCAACATACAAAAACAACATTCTTTAGAACAGTATATTATCTCGGCATTCAAATATTAGTTATTCCTCATTTTTCTATGTCTAAGAATTACCTTAAAGAGCAACTTTAGAATTGCTCTTTAAGATAAAAAATAAAATAAAAAATGTCCGAGACTTTTCACAAAGGAGAGCAGAATAATTTCGTCTTCAATATCTGTTTTCACCATTAATATTGTAGTTTGTAGAAGCGAATATCCGCAAGTCTTGTTATAATAACGTTGTTCTACTGAACGCGATACCGACTGTTATGGGGTGTGTTAACTTGCTCTAACTAATGAGCATTGCCCAGTCGTCGGAGCACTGGGAGATTACAGACTATTATTTCTGTGTTCTCATTACGGAGCTGCAGCACCTATAATATCCATGTTTTGTTATTAAAGGGAATTTGTTATTGTAGTAAAGGAGGAAACATTACTTTATTTATTTTTTAGGCTCTTCAACAATGAGAACACTATTGCTTTACAATTAGTACATTGCAAACTTAAGTCTAAGCGCTTCATTACGTAAAGAAAAGCATAGTATGCACTACATTATGCGCTGATAATAACACAATTAATTAATTACTAAACGCTCAATTGATTACAATAAATTAAACTAAATTAGAATAGATTCAATGTCTAGATTAATGTTTTTATTATTTGCATATAAGATAAGGTTATTAGAGACACCCATTACGATGACGAGATTCATTTTATTTAATACGTTTGGCAGTGGTTACTTAAATGATGGATAGAGACGTTGTAGTATCGGTTTTTATAACATGTTGCCAAAGTCGCTTACAGAACTTAGAAAGTTCAAAACCTACATCAAACGTGTCCTTATCAAAAAAGCATATTATAAGCAAGCAAGCATATCATTAATTTCTTCTGCACATATTTTTCCTCATAAATGGCATAAATATGTAAATGTCTACTAACTGCTCCCAAATAACGATGTTTATTTTTTTACATACTTCCTTGAGATAATCTTTTCGTTATTTGTGGTTTTTGTGGATATGATATTTATTCAGATTTGTTACTGTAGTCGTAAAGGCAATCATGCCATTTGGTTTAAATAGGTTTCATTTCTATATTTATAAGTATATTTGTTTCTTTTTTTTTCTTTTTTTGTGAATGTCAGAACGTTGTAGGCCTAGTAGATTGTAGATTTTATGATAATTTCCATTTTGTTAAGTATCTGGTACTTGTTGAAAAGCCTACACACTGTCCTCCCACTAACAATGTTATTTGAAAATATAGTAAAAGCCAATTATTTTTAAAAGAGTAACCGGTGAGTTTCTTGCCGGCTCTTCTCCATAGGAAACGATCAGTTGGAACCGTGTACTTATCTTCTGACGTTTCATAAGTGCCCATGTAGGTTTATGTGAAATAAAATATTATGACTTTGATTTTGTTGGAAGAGTTGTAATTAGTAGGCCGATTCCAAATACATTGACATAAGGACAGAAGCATGCAAAAGCAAGCCGCTTTGGTAAGTAAAACTTAAGAACAATGTCATCAAAACCATTATCAAAAACCAATCAATAAAACAACAATACTTTGAGTGAATGCTTTATTACTGTGCACAGCCAATTAAAGAAGAGTTCATTTTGGGAAAGAGACTACCACTTCGTCCAATTATGACGTCAGGCTTAGCCGTAATGTTTGCCGCCAAGTCCGGCGCCCCAACCACCCCAACTGCCAACGCCGCCCCAGCCGAGTCCATGGCCGCCCCAGCCGAGTCCATGGCCGCCAAGTCCGTAGCCACCAATGCCGTGGCCGAGACCGCGTCCCAGTCCGTAGCCGCCGAGACCGTAGCCGCCAAGTCCGTAGCCGCCGTAGCCACCGTAGCCGACGCTGATGGGAGCAGCAACGCTGACGGTGCGGAGGATGGGAGCAGTAACCACGGGAGCGATGGCAGTCTTAATAATAGGGATCGGAGCAGCCTTGATGACGTTCGCTGTGGATATCGCCGCAGGAGCCAGAATAGCGCCGCCGTATCCACCATGGCCGTATCCACCATGGCCGTATCCCAGGCCTAAAAAAATATAAAGATTTATATCCGTTTGTGTTTTTTTGGTTGAAATTCTAACCTCACTTGATTTAAAGTATAGAAGTTCGATTTTCTATGCGGACAGACTTCATTTTCCAGAAACTAAAAATCGAATTGGATTGGTAATACTCGTAGATGATATGCTGAGTAACGTCGAGATTAAAATTGAGGCAAATCAATGATGTTAAATAAACACATTTCGCTGTTAAGTTTCAGCACAAAAATTAAAGAGATAACCATACTTCAAAAAATACAAAATTCTGACACTCCCGGATTTGTATATTTATGAAACTGCCTTATTAGTTAGGCTAAATGTACACCGGTTTCCCCACCTATCGGATACTGTTAAACGTAACAGGCGGAATCATAATATAAGTTACGCGGACGGAGAGCCAAAACAGCCTTGATGTGGAAAAGCATAATCTGCATAGCCCCCCCGCAAGTGTATAACAAAATTCCAAAGTGTATCAAAGAGTTAAATTTAAATGGATTTAAAAAAAGACTTAAAGACCTGCTACATATTAAATGCTATTATAATTTAAATGACTATTTGAATGATACTTTGACATCCTAAATTAATTATGTTTGTGGTTAAGATATTATTTTAACTGACCTCAAATTGTAATTTAAATTATGTACCTAACATTAATGATTATGATAAGTTTCCTTACCTATTCCGCCGCCATATAAGCCACCATATCCGCCATATCCGCCAATGGCGCTGCCATGAGCGACGGCCAGAAGGCAAGCCAGCTATAAATTGAGACATTAGTTACAATCGAATGTGACAATATTTTAACAAAACTGTAATTTTGCCAATGATAAACGATGGCCGACCGCCCAACTTTTTTAATCAAAATCGTGTATCGGTCTAAAATAGACTGAATGTAAGTCACTTTGACTCGGATTATCAAGCCCGAATCAAACTATATTTTTATCTTATTTCAGGTTTATTAAAATAATTGTTGAATTGACTTGACCTGAGCTGTCTGTATTCACGAGTTTCTCATTTGAATTACGACATCATCACTTGATGAGGCATTGGTAGATTCCGTAAATTAAGTCTTATCCCCGAAATATGCAATTTAAACGTCACTCACAAAAGTTACTACACAAATCAACTTACAGCTATGTAGGTGTTCATCGTGGTTGGTTACTTCAGACGAAGTGTAACTGTTTATGCAGTAGGGCAGCGTTTTATACTAGTGCCTGGGTATCCGTTGGCCACTGAAATACAGCCGGATGCCGCTTGTCTTGGCACGCACTCGTTGCGTTTCGTCAGGCATTAGCATCGGCATCCTTGCTTGATTGGGGACGATGAATTCATTATTCTTTATCCTTATTAAGGGTTTTCGATTGTTTACTGGGTCTACGGCTGTTTGTGCTTCCTACAAATAAGCAGGCTGAATCATTTTAGAAATCTAACTAGCCTTATTCCAACTACGTATGTTGTCTTACTGTGGGCAGTACCGCCGTAGCCAACCCTTCGAGGAAACAAAGGCGTGATTATGATGATATGAAAATTAAATAAATACTTCTTTGAAACTATCAACTAGAAAAGTTGACTAAGACTTATATGGGGCTAGTGTAACATATAAGCTCTAGTCAGTTTTCTCAGGTAAATCAAACACATAAGCAATTCACACCCCACACTGAGATACCAGGACAGCGTGTATCGTCGGCGGCATTACTTACACAAACCACCTGCACTGAGCTAACACCGGGACTCAACAAATACCTGGGGCAATACAAATGTTTATTCTGGTGCGGGAATCGAAGCACTTGGCACAAAGGGCGACCGATTCATCACTGTGACATTTAGATCGTTACTTAAAGGTTAAGTATTTATAGAGGAGTGTGTAAGAGTTTTTTCTGGAAAAATTCTTGCTACTGTAATGTTTAACCAATCAGATAACATTGCTATGTTAACATAGCAATGTTATCTGATTGGTTAAACATTACAGTAGCAAGAATTACTACTAGGAACCCTAAGGTAAAAACCCTAAGGTTAAACCCTAAGGTTTGAACGGTAAAAGATGAAGTTTCATATATATTACACTTTCCAGGTACTAGGTGCAATGTTATAAGATCTAGAACCTCGTTATCTACTAGTTATAGCTGTTGTATTAGACAGAAGTTTTAATTTAAAATCAGGTGGTACATATTTATGATGCGTTACTGAACAGGAATCCTGTTAAAAATCTCATCCTGTTTATCTATTAACGCTTAGTAAAACCACCAAATAACAGGAGAAACATATTCGTGCTTGATGAATAAATAATCTTTTGTTGTCTAGCCCGTGTTTTCCCACTGCCGGGGAAAGGTAACCCCAAAGTCCTTCCAGGCACCAACTATTTTCCAGCGCCGTCTAAAACCGTCCTTCGTGGTACGCGCCAAAGTCGTCTCACCACCACTTTCTGGGCTCGACGACGCCGTCCATCTTAGTACCGTGTTGTTGGCAACCCCAAAGTCCTTCCAGGTACCTACTCTTTTTCAGCGCCACCTCAAACCAATCTTCGCGGTACATGCCAAACTCATCTCGACACCACTTTCTGGGCTCCACGTCGACTATGTCCATCTTAGTATTGTGTCGTTATTATCAAATCTACGAGTAAGAATATTTTTGCCCATATCTTTAACAAAATAGCGAAGTGTTCTTTAAATAGGTGTTAAGTGCCATTAGGATTACGGAACTGCATGTGGCCGTAATATCCTAATTAGTTTATGTAATGCCTTCTATATCTAAGTAACAGTTTTCTGGCCAGTTGCCAGGGTGGGTTATCCAGAAACTGGTTGGCTGCCTGTTAACGAGTTTCTACGTCCGATACTGTAAGTTTATAGTTACAAGGAAATGCATGGTTTTATGCAACTGTTGTTGACATCAATCTAAAATATTGTCTTGCCATCTTGAAGCCCTATTTATTTTTGAGGGTCCTATACCCAGTTTCCGAGCCCTCAGATAAACTTTCAGTAGGCAAAGTTCTATTTAAGAGATCTTCTGTGTTCAGAAACAAGGTAAAGAACTAATATCGAATTGATAAATTACATTTGAAAACCTCATACACTGATAACTGATAATTTATGACATGCCATGGCACGTCTTTCAGGTAAGCAAGAGTTAGATTCAATTAGAAAATGATGTGCTGAAAATATTTTTGTAGTCAGTACGGTTGCTAGCAGAACTTAATGCCCTGGGTTCGTCGGAAGTATGAATGTTGTAGCTTGCAGAGTAAGCAAACTGAAGTGGCAGTAGGCTGGCCATATTTGTCGAAGGACCGGTGGAGCAGACGAGTCCTGGAGTGGAGACCGCGTATCGGCAAGCGTAGTGTGGGACGCCCCCCAGCTAGATGGACCGACGGCCTCAAAAAGGTGGCTGGGACAGACTGGATGTGGATGGCGATGGACGGAGTGTTGTGGCGCAGCCTGGGAGAGGCCTAAGTCCAGCAGTGGACTCAGATAGGCTGAGTTGATGAGTTGATCGTTTGATGAATGTTGTTTAGTTAGTTATAGTTTATGGAGGATGGAGATGATGAGATGATCTATCTATTTATGGGGCATAGTTAGGTTGTGTATATTGTTATTATTGTTTTTAATTTGTTAATGTTTGTCTTAATTAATTATACCCATAATGTGTTAGTATTACTTAATCTATGTTGATTAAGTAATACTAACACATTATGGGTAATTGCCTGCATTAAATATGAATAAATAAATAGTCGATTCACCTAACATTTAATGCGAGTGCGGTGCTCCTGAACAGACTATGTCCCATCTGCTAGACTCTAGAGTATCCCAATTGTCAGTTCACCTGCACCCTTGACGATGTGAACAACGCCTACGATGCCGTAATAAATGTGGCTACCTACTGGGCCCAAACTGTATAGATGTAAAGACGAAACGAAAAGAAGGAGAAGTTATAGTCTGCCGTGGTCATCGAGAGGGCAGATTGAGACGAGACGGCAGAAGTGCTAACCAGAGATTCCTTCCGATTTCTTAGTACTAGAAAGCTGTAATTTGGTATGGGTACACATATTAATCACGCCGACAAAGTGGTAAGATAAAATTGAAATGTTTGTTTTTAGAGTACCTCCCTTACACGTAAAGTGGGGATGTTTTTTTTTTCTTCTCTAGTCGTTCCCATGGTGTATCGTTGGATAGACTGGTTGAAAATATTGTGGGTTTGTTAAACCCATTTTTCGATTCAGAGATCCGTTTGCGTGATATTAAGCTTTAAAGTGCCAATTTTTGTTAGAGTCAAATGTCTCCCCTCCCCCCCGCTGCCAGCTAAATGACTGTATTAGGCTATGTGAAAAAAAACACAGCAGTAGTATATATAACGAAGTTAAAAGGAAAACTATCACAGCTAAGTAGGCTTTACAAGTTACCGAGTAATAGTTGACCAACTTACATTTGCAGTTGAAAAACATGAAAGGAACATGTTGAAGAACATGTTTTTCAACTTTAATGAGTTTTTCTCTGGATAAATTCATCCCAAATACAGAAATAATCATTGTGCGTGGTCCGACACTACACTTAGCCGGTTTTTTACCATAATGTAGGTTGAGTCCTTTCTGATAAACTACGTCCAATTATAATCCCTAGTAGTATTTTTGTTGGCGTTTAGTTGGGCCACATACCTCTGAAGTTGGCCCAACTAAATGCCGACGGAAAATGTTACTAGGGATGTGTGCGATAAATGGCAAAAGGCGTTTCAAAGTAATTAGCTAATGTATCAATAGGCTTTACTAGTAATTAGGTAATTCATCATTCACAAAATATCGTTGTTGACCTCCACAATTGCAAAGATGCTGTACGAACTATTTAAATAAATCATGGAAATCAGTTCAGAGGCAGAACAAAACATTGCGTGCGCAAATAACGTTTAAATACTTTGCATATCATAACACACACTGATTCCACTTAACTTTATTATTTCCTTCAGCTATTGAAAATCAGCTATAAGTATTGCTAATTAGTATGAATGCGTTCCTCACATATTTGTTTAAAACACAATTAAAACATTATCGTGTTTGGTTGAAGGCTGCGAGCCAATAAATCATGCAATTTTGTGTTCACACCTTTTGCATATTTTTGTAGTTAACTTCAAATCACTGTCGTGATGAATCAAGGCTGTAAATTGCAGGGAAATTTATGAAAAATTGCCTGTTTAAATGATTTGACGTGTATTAATAGTGTTATTTGTACTCAACTTACAAAATAAGTATGTTGTAAGTAATCTATATCTGTGGGAGTAAGGTGACAGATGACCCCACAACCCTCCCCCAGGAGAGCTGTAGGGCTACCAGTACAGTGAACAAAGACAAAACACGACCGTCATTCCGACCTCGCCGCCGAGGTCCCTCGCGACGACCCCGACTTAACAGTCTCCCCCGACCCTTGCTCGACGAAGCGCCAGCCCGCGCCACAGCTGAGCCTGTAGTTTTAAATTCCCATATTAATAATAATAACCGAGGAGCTCGTGGCTAAGTTTTAACAGCCGCTCGGGTCGATCCGCCAGGTTAAGCTACGCTTGCCGGGGTTGGTCCGTGGATGGGTGACCATCTTTACATACCGAGGCTCCTCCGTGCCTCGGAAAGCACGTTAAGCCGTTGGTCCCGGCTGTCATTCGTGGATCTTTGACAGTCGTTACGGGTCGTCAGAAGCCCAAAAGTCTGACAGCCAGTCTTACCAAGGGGTATCGTGTTACCCAGTTACTGGGTTGTGGAGGTCAGATAGGCAGTCGCTCCATGTAAAATACTGGTATTCAGCTGCATCCGGTTAGACTGGAAGCCGACCCCAACATAGTTGGGAAAAGGCTAGGCAGATTGATTAATAATAATAACCCTGATTTGATCCAGTCTGTCCCTTGCTGTCCTCCCCCCGTCGCTGCCCTAAGCCGAGGTTCGTACCCCACAGGGGGTGCCCTTAGCGTGCAGTCGTTTAGTTTATAAGTTTTATGTTATGTTAATTTATTTTTAGGCTTAAAGTTTCGCTTAAGGCAGCCATGGGAAAATCCGCTTAAGGAGTCACAACCTCGCAAGGTCAACGTCGTGATGCCACAGTAAAAAAAAATGGTTTCCGAATTGAGTAGTTGAAAATTTGTCAATTTTTTTTTTCTTTTTCTATGGCATCTCGCAGTTCAGCCTAGGAGGTTGCCGTCTGGTTAACCGGACTTTTCTGTAGTGCCTCAATAAATTAAGGCCTCCAGCCAGGGCAGCGCGGTGGGGGCGGACAGCAGGGGACTGGCTGGATCAGATTGTGATTATTAGAGGACGAATTTAAAGCTACAGACTCAGTGGGCTGGCTCGAGCAAGGGTCAGCGCGGGGGGAACTTGTCAAATTCTACTTTAACATTATTTAAGGTGAAAGCCCGCGATTTTTTTTTTTTACAAAACTCTTTATTGAATTTCGCGAGTTGCATTGAAGGAATCACCTTAAGTACCTAATACAAGAGTTTGACAAGTTCCCAACTTTAAATACTCAATTCATAGACCGGGTATGTGTCTGATTCATTACTTAAGTTAACATCCATTATTTCATTAATTCAGCATTGATTTTAGGCCCCCATGGAACATTAAGATTGTAATAAATTGTCTTAAGTAAATCTCTTATCTTGTGTCGACACGGGCTACATAAGAATAGCTGATGCTGTGAAGAAAAGATTACCCAGTAAGGAAGAGCTTGGACTGACTGCACAGGATATGTCGGTCGTGGGTTTTATGTCTTGGGTTTTTTATCTTACAAAGCGACGCGCGTTTTACTTGTGCTAACCAAGTGCACAAACACGCTGTGATGCGACACGATGCGTGTGTGAAGACTACTAGACTAACACACACAGCCACACACAAACAGACACTCAAACTACCGACTTCGCCTTTGTCTCGGAAGGGACCAAGAGCTCCTGCGCTTATACAAACATTAACAGCGTGTATACACTTGGTAACCACAGGCAAAACGCGTGTCGATTCGCTAGATAAAAATATTGTAGCTAGTGTAGCTACCTACAGAACTCTCAGGCCAAGATCTATAAACGGTACTTAACGTACTTTGTCTAAGCGTTATTCCTGTAGCTGTCTCACATCTGTCAAACTACAAGTGCAAGATAGAGACGGGAACTTGTCTAAGACAAAGCACACTAAGTAAATTTCGAAAAGATCGCGGCATGTAGTCTCTTTTAATGCATTGTATACAAGTAGCTGTAATTTCTTATAAACAAAACCAAGTTCATTACAGGAGGTTCGCTGTCATTTTAAGCAACATATCATTCGACATTTTGTTTGACATAACAGTGTTGACTTTTCCACAATTTTTAACGCGACCAATTAGTAATTGCTGCCATCTTTACCAACGAATTTGTACTTGCAAAAAAACTGTATAATTGACACTTGAAATATCAACCGCTATTAAAGACACCGTGTAAAAAACAATGCAGTTGTAAAACGTGTACATTGACCGGCGAAGCATGAAAGTTATTCTAAGTTCACGAAATATTTAGTGTGCTACTGAACTAACTATAATTAGACAATTATAGAACAATTAATTTTCGTATTGGCGTTTAAATCATTAATTTACATATGATTCTTTGTTTAACAACCTCGGTTTTATATCCTACTTATTACTGAATTCATTTTGTCTGTTTTCTCGAAGAATGGACAGCACAACGTCCTCCTGTGTTTGTATAAATAAAACCAAATTCCAATGTTTTATCAAATCAAAATCTATATAATAGAACTTGCTATAAAAAGAAAATTACTATTAACTAGAATAAAATTGTCATAAACTAACAATAAAGTCCACAGCTCCCGTGACAAATTCCAACTATCAAACAATAATATTTAAACTCTTCATGTGCCGCTAACCAGATTAACATAACATTGCCATTTAAATATCCGGATATATTCGGTTATACCCAGTCATAACCGTACGTAACTGGATTTCGCTTGAATTTAAAACTGCATTCGTTTTGTTTATGTAAACGGTTCGGAAAACATTTTTTGTTGCGCTGCGTATCGTTTTACAGTATTTTCGTTGTTATAAATTCATGTTGCTTCTATGAATTTCAGGTGCTACAGCATAATTTTTACACTTTTCTGTTGTGGGTAATGCATTCTTTATTAACGTTTTCATTGTTTCATCACGGCGGAATTTTGCTCATTATTTGGTATTTTTGTCGATAAATATCTGCATGCACAATATCTCCCTGTGCAGACTGTCTGAATCTAGAAACAGAATTAACCGAAAGCGCTCAAAACGTACCACAACATGAACTCCATCAACTTGCTCGGATAATCCTACAAACGAATAGTTTCACCAAATGCAATATCCAGTAAATTCTAGTTTTAACTGGTTGTGACCGGAGCCATCCAGATCCGCTTCGCTTTAAAACATTCACTTTTTGCTTTTTACTTAGTCGCTACTTCTTTCTTTGTTTTCACAAATGATTCCTGGCTGCTAATACTTTTGTTTTGTTTTTATCACACATTTTCCTTTATTCATTTTTATTTTTCTTCACAGTTTGGTTCAACAATAGAACGATTCTGGCGACAAAGTTTAGAAGTAAGTTGGCTATGTTGAAAATATAAATTGACTAGCCTGTCTATAAGTAGCTAGGTATTCGTTATGCCTTTTGTATCAAACGGGCTCGATTCTGACACGTTTTTTGTTACCGAAAGATTTTCTTTTCCAATATTAATAAGCTGGCTTATTATTTATTATTTATTTATTTAACACTTTCTCACACAAATGTACAGAGGCGGACTTAATGCCATAGGCATTTTCTACCAGTCAACCTTTGGGTGGTGCAGAGACAAACAGAGGTAGGTGCAATTACGAAAAGTGTTTTTTTTACATTTTACCTTAATTATGGTGTCCCATTCTAATTATTTCCTCTCCGCTCCCCAAACTCAAGATTATTTTTCGTTTCCAAAATAAATTGAGATGGTTCCGAAAAGTTTTAATTACAGTAGAGCCTGTAATCAAAAGACCCCTTTTCTCGGTTCACGACATCGATTTTGGGTGTCTTGTTTTTATACTATATTTATATTTTTTTGACGAAAATGTTGTCGTTTTTGGGTTGATATTTGTGATGTGCTGTACCTGCCATGATTGGATAAACGTTGTACGTAAATTGGGTGATGATTCTAAAACCCATTTGTTTAGTTACTGTTACACTTCTTATGACTTTATTGCTATATAAAAATAAACAATCACAGACCACGATATTGCTTGAAGCTCAGCTTTATAATAGTCTGCCTATTTCTTCTAAAGGCATAGAATTACTAATAAATAAATAATTAAATTACTAGATAAATTATTATCCGGCTCGAAGGACCAAAATGTTTGGGTCGCGACCTAAGTGCTATAGTCTATTAAGATGGCTATTAAAACGCTGAGTTTAACTTGCTAAAAACTATTTATTTTATAACCTATAAAAGGCTACGCTAAAATGATGGCTAATGACAATGCAGGCGAATGCAGGAAACAACTAATTCTATTCCCAATCCCATTTAAGACAAGAAGAAAACAGAAACCACTCCTACAATTTCATCATTCTACCCATTACATAGTCAACACGGCTACTAATTCAGTTACCCAAAATGAACGTCCCATAACTTCCATAAAATGATAAAATGAGTGCGGCGAGTACGTTCCATAATGCCCTGATGAGATCGTTAGCCCGGTGTCGGTGGATCATGGCCATTAGTTTATCTCCAGTGGCGTATTACCGGACACACGATACAATTAGGAGGCTCTTATAAGCTGCTTAAGGGATAATTAGGTATAGGTTATGTTGGTGCAGTTTTGAGATCATGTTAGTTAGTATTGTTATTATTTTTAGGTTACAAATTATGTAAGTTGTCTGACAAAAAATCCTTATTTGTTGAATTTTGAAAGTGAACTCCCAACCGGCGTGCATGTATGACCAGATGTATGAATGTAAACGAAACAAGTAAGTAAGGAGCATAGCAGGTGACGCTCTATAGTTTCTGCCTACCCCGCGTGAGTTTATGTATATATTATACATTGTTATAATAATAAAATCGTAGCAAAGTCAAAACTGTACATTGAATATTTATGAAAAAAAAAAAAAACCACGAGGTCTGGGAAAGATTCTGATGCCGAAAATATAGATTTTCGAAAATATAGATTTTAGAATTTTTGTCTGTTTGCCTGTTTATCTGTTTGTCTGAATTTATGTTCCAGCATCACGCAGAAAGTACCGGACAAATTTTGTTCAAATTTTGCATAGATATTCCCTACAGATCTGGTCAATTTGAGGCTATAAATTTCAATCACGCTAGCAGTACCTATTGCATAAATTGTATAAATGTGGAGGGTAATCTCCGGAGCCACAGTTTTTATTTGAAAGATTCTTTCAGCTTTTGAAAGTTACATTATTCCAGATGGATATATGCTATATTATATTTCAAATATATAAAAAAGCAGTGATTAAATTAAACACTATCTTGAATTTATGCAAGATTTTGATTTTTTTTTTTATTCATACTTTTTGCACAACGTTTCGTGAACAGAAATTGACTTTGTATTTTTATTTTTTTTGTCTATTATTTTGTTTTTATATAAGTAAATTGCGCCCGTACAAGGCCGGGGCGGGTCACTAGTAGAAGATAAAAGGACACTTATGCAACTGAAGGCAGCGTAAGTAAACTCATTGATTCTTAATACCGACAAATTAATTGGCAGATCCCCGTTTTCTATCAACACATCAATAAAACAACCTCGCCAACGCCCTTATTTACACAACATGCGATAAATAATATATTCAACAATCATCCTACAATATTGCAGTACCAAATACATCTCATTTCCGAGCGGGCTCGTAGCACGTTAACTATTAATTTAGTACGGAACCACGTTTAGTGAGAACGATCCTTTATCGCCTCCATTTCGCATGATTACCGAGGAAAAGCAAATAAAACTGCTTTCAAAAGGATTTTTTATTAAATTGATATTATTTGAGGCGTGGGAAAACTTGCAGAAGATGTGGTCGTGCATGCGATTAGTACAGACCTATTGAAGAATTTGTGGGGCTCGATATTATGGTTATTGTGTCGCCCTTCCGATGTTGCTGCGTGTTTGAAGGTCCCTGTATTTGAGATTTCTCTGTTGCTTGCTTAGAATACTTACTAACTATTCTTTCTTTTTAAGTCATTTTGCCAATCATTGACTACGTACACTCTGTGAGTTCTATATACACATAAAGCATACAACGCCTTCTGAGTTCAGTATAATAATGCCTTCAGAATGTTGTTGGGGCTTCTGGGTTTGTCGAAGCACATACTGATGGTTTCAATACCAGCCTACGAAAAAGGATTGCATCCATGATGTGCAGAGTGCGTGGGAGCGTCAACTGCATTCTGGAGGCCATCAGTGATAAACCATGTTGCGCCATTATGGCGCATTGGGTACATGTACATGTGCATGTACCCGGTGCGTCAGGTGAGTGCAACAAATATATTAACTGAAATATTCTAATTGTTACTAACGTAGTTTTTAAGTACTGTGTATTACTAACATCATGTCAAGGCCTGAAATAAAGTATGTTTATTTTATTTTATTTATTTAACGCATTCTCATTATTTATGTACCTACGCAATATTTCCATATGTGAAAAAGAGTTTTCGTGAAGAGCCCAAAGTCAAAGTCGCATTTATTTCAAATAGGCACATAAATGGCAATTTTGAACATCAACATTTACTAAGAAATAAAGATGGCTCTAGTTGCCCCTTACAAAACGTAGTTTCGTATGGTGAAGAATGGGCAAGAAACTCCACATAAGGACCCTAGTAGCATTTTTGTTGGCGTTTGGTTGGGCCACATACCTCTGAAGGTGGCCCAACTAAATGCCATCGGAAAATGCTACTAGGGGATCGCGTCTGACTCTAGTTCAATAGATAACTGAAATGCTTGTGCATTATTGTTCAATCTGTCATTGATAGAAAACAGATCATCTAGTTTCGAACGAAATACTTGCACTGATAAAAATGTTTACTTATACATAACCAAACTATTCCTGAAATAGCCGAAGTAGTTAGGCAAAATATTTTTTTCAGTGTGTATGCATTAAAGTGAAACCGATGTTCGTTTTTTATAACATTCAAAATTTTCAGTACCAAGGGTGGCACAGCATCTTAAAGCTGTGACAAATTGTTGCCAAGAAAAAAGTATAAGTTTCTAAACATCTTTGCCAAGCTATACCAATCTAATTTGCAAATGGTCATCGAACCTACATACAAACCAAAGCAAAGAAAATTTATCTTGACCAATACATGAAAGCACCAGACCTCATTGCTAGCTCGGCGCTCCCCAGCCTACTCTCTCATTAACACTTACAATAAAGTCTGCAAACTCTGAGAAATTAAAAATACTACCTCATTCAGTTGTGAAAAAAAAATATTAAAGAAAATGTTGCAAAACACTGGCTATGATGACTCGGAACAATTAATATAAAAACCCTGACCTGACACTGAATCAAACGAAGCTCATTGGAAACTAACATGCACACTTACACACACACACGCCATACACAAGGTACACACACATACCACATACACCCCACATACACATCACATTCACATCACACTCACATCACAAACATCACACACCCTACACACACCTTACACACACCACACACACATTACACACAAAACACTGGCGATGATAACTCGGAACAATTAATATAAAGACCCTGACCTGACACTGAATCAAACGAAGCTCATTGGAAACTAACACACACACACACACATTACACATATACTATACGGTACCTGAAAACACCTCTCTAGCACAATATAAATATTTATACTGTATCTCTAGTCTCCACTCTGGAATTCGTACCTCGAGCCCCAATACACAGACTAACGGTCTGGTTTGGGGCTCACTGGCAAATCATATATTGTAACCTAGCTGTACCTTGGTTCTCGTGCGGATCTCTTCATTTCTGATTCGATCACGTAGGGAAACTCCAAGCATAGCCCTCTTCATTGCTGTTGCAGTTTGCCAAACTTAAGTGGCAATGGGCAGGGCACATTGCGCGCAGAACAGATGGCCGTTGGGGCCGAAAGGTTCTGGAGTGGCGACCGCGTACCGGAAGACGTAGCGTTGGAAGGCCTCCCACAAGGTGGACCGATGACCTTATGAAAGGCGCAGGAATCCGCTGGATGTGGGAAGCACAAAACCGGTCGAGGTGGCGGTGCTTGGGGGAGGCCTATGTCCAGCAGTGGACGTCTTTCGGCTGAAATGATGATGTTGATGAACCTAGCTGTAGGTAGTATCTTAAGCTACTCATGTCGTCTTAATTTGCTGTTAACCAGTAACCTGCTTACTGTATTACCTGGACAGTAAAATATTTTCTATTTTAAACCGACTTCAAAAAAGGAGGAGGTTCTCATATATTATTATTAATATTTTAAGTATTCGGCCGTTTTCTTTTTTTTTTAATGTATGTTTATCGATATTTTCGTCACTTGTGTAGTGGTATAAGAATTGGTGTGGAGCATACCAACCATACCATAACTAAAAAGAAAAAAAAAAACAATCGAATTCTAAAAAAGCACTTTACCTAAAGTGAAAAATAACTTTAATTTCGGAAGTCGGTGGCAAAAAACCAAGATACTGATCCAAAGACACCGACTTCCGCAATTAAAGTATTTTTTCACTTTATAGTGCTTTTTTGGAAGTCGGTTTTTGTAAAAAAGTTTTCTATCTATTCTATTTTCTAATTCCTTAGTGGGTTGACCTCTGAATCTAATCGTTTATTTACAGAGGTACTTGGAAACATTGGAATCACCGTTACTACGTGTGTAGTTTACACGTTTTCATGGTCATCGGCGCTTAGTGTAACATCATTATTTATTTACAAACGTATTCTGCTTGTAAGATAAAGGATTGTAGTTAATCTTTAAGTTCTTGATACTTTGAATTCTAAATAAATCTTGGTGCTTTTAAGGAATCAATACAGCCTTGCGTGGTCCGCTTCTGGACGTAGGACTCTTCCAAGGCACGACTGATTCTCCGCCTTTCGCAAATTATTCTTCCCTCTAGCTTTTTCGGATCGTTTGTCACGTTTTGCGATGTGTATTCGTAGGCAACGAATCCGTGGGCCCAGTGTGGGTTGGTTGTGGATGTTACATCAATCAACTCAGCCTATCGCAGTCCACTGCTGGACATAGGCCTCTCCCAGGCTGCGCCACAACACTCTACCCTCCATCTGCCACACACTGAAAGAAAAAAAAAGTTGTTGCCACAATCAAGATTTTGTTTAGATTTACTAAATAACTTGTTTGCATCTGAGCCTATCAAGCACAATGATCACAGCTACTACTTTTATTTGATTGAGATTTGAAACGCGATCTTGATGGGAGTTATTACAAAACCTATTTGCAGCAATCCAGTCAAAACATAGTTGCTCCAACCAAGATTATTAGATTAAAGTTTCAATGATCTTTATTGAAGTAATCAAAACGCTTGATTGACACAACTAACTTACTTTGTTACAGTTAATTTTTTTTTAACTTGTCTCTTTTTTAACTCTTCTACAATGATGTCATGTTAAGGGTAATCAAGTAACTTGTTTGAGCATTCAATCATTTGAACTAGTATTGCTGGAATCATGTCGTGATGATCAACTTAACTAAGATTTTGATTAATCTAAACAAGATATCGTCAATCAAGCTAAAAAGTCACTTGATTGGAATGCATTTTTTTCAGTGCATCCAGTCTGTCCCATCCACCTTTTTAAGGTCGTCGGTCTATCTAGCCGGGAGATCCCACACTATGCTTGCCGATACGCGGTCTCCACTCTAGGACTCATTTGCTCCACCAGCCATCGGTCCTTCGACAAACATTGCCCGCCCATTACCGCTTTAGCTGCTTACTCTGCAAGGTATGTCGGTAACTCCGGTTCTCTTCTGGGTAATTTCATTCGTAATTTTATTACATTAATAATGATGACAACTAGAGTAAAGAACATAGTTCACAAAATTATAGCTACAAGGTCTGTGCGTCTGTTCTTGGATATACTTCCAGCTCATGTAGGCAGGGAATGTGTACGAGACCAAACACGCCAGGTAAAATACATAATTGACACAAAGTTACATTAAAATAGGAATTAAATATAAGGTTTATCCATACTAATATTATAAATGTGAAAGTAACTCGGTCTGTCTGTCTGTCTGTATGTGAAGTTTTCACGCCTAAACCGTTGAACCGATCGTCATGAAATTTAGCAGAGATATAGCCTGGGATATGGAGAAGGACATAGGCTACTTTTTTACGCGATAACCGACATTCACGCGGACGGAGCCGCGGGCAAAATCTACGAGTAGTCTATTCATAAACGAAGTATTTTACCTGTGAAATAAACAATACTTACCTGATAAAGAACTTAGGTTACTATTCCAATTAGAGTCTTTTTCTCTAATGACCTAGATTCATGAGTTCGAATACTGTTAATAAAATAAATAAAAATAATAATCGTTTATTCTCAGGCATCGAAGGCCCATAGCGTCTTAATATTACCAAAAAAACTTAAAAACTATTTTAGTTGTAACACACAAGAGTACAAAAACAAAACAAAAACACAGTATCCAGTTAGAGGAAGATTTATTAAGCCCCATGTCTGACATGTAGTTTGATAGACCTATCCATTGTAGCCCCTTATAATCTATCTGAAAAAAAAAAAAAAAAAAACATTTAGAATGCCATTGTTGCTCCCCCTCACTCTGCGCATCGTTGATGCCACTTTCTTGCGCATGATAACGAAATAATCGTCAGTGTGTGCATCAGCGAACATAATACACTAATACCAAACGGAAATTCGTCTATAAAATACAGGATAATTTCAAATACGGTACTTAGGTATACAAGAACCTCTAGAAGAATGTTCTTTGAGTTCGTGCGACAAACCCGACTTTTTATTTAGAAACCAAAAACTGATGTGGTCGTCATGGATCCGCCTCCGATAAAAAAATAAATAAATAAATTAAATTGAAGTGTCTGTTTGTTCAAAATAACAGCTTTATACTAAATGCATATGAAAGTATATACGGCACTTAAAATACCAGTAAATTTTTTTTTGTCAGTCTGTTTGTCCCGTCTAATCTCCTTGAAAACGGTTGAGCTGATTTTGACGGGACTTTCACTGGCAGAAAGCTGAGCTGATGTTATAAGGAGTAACTTAGTCTACTGTTATTGGGCGTATCGGGCGATGCCGCAGGCACCAGCTAGTATCTTTATAATATCACTCAATGGTTACGGAGATGGAATTGGATATAATTACTATTAATTAGTCAATTACTCCGGCAATTGTTTTTTTTTCTGAAGGAAATGCAGCTCGTCACTCGTGGCAACTACAGGCCAGGACTGCAACGGCACATGAGATACTTTCTAAAGTCATCGCCACATAAATCCCACGAGGGTTGTAAGCAATTAAGTCGTTACAGCAGCACCAAGGGATGGCAGCACTCTCTGGGAACTAATTACTACATGCTGCAACCTCAGAATAAAGAATAAACCAGAAGGCGCAAAGAACTGAGTCACCAGAACGTCAAAAACTACTCCTAAAACGGTAGTTTGAAAGTCCCTTTTTTCTTAAGTAGTAAGCTATTTCTTTTAACAAGCTTTTTATTAACTTGTTTGTAAGCATTTCTGTGTATGTCAGAAAGGAGAAAACGTTCTTTCCATGGTAAAAAGTTCCCAAGCCAGTCATATTGTATCTCGTGCGGATTGCCCTATCCAGAACAAATGGATGCATATTGTGATGGGTGTTGACTAATATAGTGCATAAGATTTTACTAACACAATAGGTAATTAAAAGTAATGATATTGTAATTGTAATAATTTATTTCTCTGTATTTTATTAATAATCATAATATTAGGATGCAACCAGACCACGGACATTTCGACATATTTTTATTTATATATGAGGATATGACATTTTGAGTCGAACGTTATCGTCGATGTCGCCGCGGTCTGGTTACGTTCTTACACAGTGAAGAGAGATATATGCCCCAACTTTTAAATTGGTTTTAAATACTGTTCGCGGCATGGCATTATGACCAAAACTATGCGCATTCTGGTTTGTTCTGTATTCTGAGTCTGCAACCTCACCCGCCTGTCATGTGCGGTAACTAAGAGATTTATCTCAGCGGAATAGGCTATGCAGTGACGTGTAATAATATGTTTTAGAGTAGTTAAGAATATTTAGTTATATGACAACCCTAGTCAAGTTGTGGGTAATTAGAAATAAGTTTGTTTTTAGTGCCTATTTTAACTACTTAGGCATTGTAATATAGAGGTATGAGGAACAGGGTGTAAAGTTCACTCATACTTTATGGAAAAGGGAGGATCCTCCGACCAGACGGGTGTTGTGTCTGGTGGGAAACTGGGCCTCAAGTCTGCTATTACAATAGTGTCAGAATGGTCTCTTCATTGTCAGTTTTTGACAGATTTGCCATACAAACACTGTCAAATACTCATAATGACGAGACCTCGGACATTACATACCTAATGTCCGAACAGCTGATCGAGTTTGTTATGAAAAGTCGTTTTTTTTTACCTGTTTTCGAAATAGTCGTAGAACAAATGTTGTTGTTTATGATATTAGTAAACTAATCTTGCGAGGTTGTTGGTGTTTTACAAATAACCTTGTATATGCTAGTCGCGCGGTAAACTCTGATGCGCGATGCAGGATTTGTGACGTCAGGTCTTTGATGCGTAGTTCGCATGTGGCGTTGTAGATGCCGCCACAGTAACATATTTTGGTATGTTTGTGTTGCTAATAAGCCTATAAATGAAAGGAAAAATGCAATTTCCTGCACTATAGGGGTTGTAAATCCGGATTCTGAAAGTCAATTCATTTCAATCTAATCATCTAGTAATCAGTCAATATTTTTGCAAAACATGCACAATCAGCCTATAACGTTCCCACTGCTGGGACACAGGCCTCCTCTCGGTGAGAGAGGGAATGGGCCATAATCTACCACGCAGGCCCAGTGCGGGTTGGTGGATGTCACATGTCTTAGAATTTTAGTTTCTAGGACATGCCGGTTTCCTCACGATGTTTTCCTTCAACCTTTTTGAGAGCAGTGGTGATGTAACAACTTACACAAAGTAAAACGCCTGTCAGGGTTCGAACCCACGACCTACAACTCGTAAGTCGCAGCCGTTACCACTGGGCCACCACTGCTTTTAGCATTACTTAATTGAATGATTACTTTGATTGATTTATCTTTATTAATATCCTTCACACAAAAATCAACTACGATCCCTAGAGATTGGATATTCAGATGAATATTTACCTAAAGTAAATTTTTGCTCTCAAACTTCGATCAATAATAGCACCTCTCAAAGTATGGCAGCGGCTTCTTAAAATATTTTTTTTGCAAAAAAAAAAAAACCCTGGGTGCCAGGAACACCGGGCATGCATAACTAATCGGGTGTACCTATAATATGGAAGGAACTAAAAAAAAAAAAATATAAAAAAAGAACCCGGGGTTCTTGGAATGCATAACTATTCAGATGCATATTATGTTTATTTATATTTAATGTCTATTATAATGTTTAACCCCCGATGCAAATATGTGTTTGTATGAGAGGTGGTGTGTGTTAATTAAAACAAAAAATCACTTTTTTTTTATTAATTCAAGTACCTACTATACTCTGATCGAGTGTAAATATTACTGGTGCATCCGATTATATAGTCAGAAAAAAACACAAAATTTGTGAATTCTGGAATCGCGGGATTTTTACGATCGATACAAAAGTGCATTCTATATAAGTCAACATTTGAAAGTAAGTAAATATACATCCGATTCTATAATCAGAAACCTAAATTTGTCGATCCCGGAACCGCGGAATTACTTCGATAGCAAAGAGCATTTCAAATGAGCAAACATTTCAACTTTAGGTGAATATGCATCCGAATATCCGATCTCTAATGATCACGAATCCGTCTACTGAGGTGCAAAATCTTTTAACTATTCGTTGTAGGAACCACTTATTGGGAATCGTATAATTTAAGCAGTAGACATTTACGGGTTGATATAAAGTGAGAATTTATTTTCAATTTCACCCCTATTTTTGGGTAACGGGTATAATCATCATCCCGTAAACCTCAACTATCGAGCACAAAGTTCACCTAAAAGTATCTAAGCGAGGAATAGCAATCCATTTCACCCCCATTCGAAGCAAAAACGTGCGAGTAATAAAGTGTATGTAAGTGCTTTTGTCCGGAGATATGCATGCGCGGGGTAAATTGTTTTCACGTGAGGGTTGAATTTATAATTCATTACGCTACGTTTGGGGTTGAAATTTTGAGCGGAATGGGGGTCAAGTCGGGATGGATTAGTAGAAGTATATTCGCTTTTTGAATTAACATATACTTACATAATTTAAGTTTAATGTCGTTATCGCTACGGCCGGTGCCTATATGAGTACAAAGGGTTCTGATTCTCATATTATATGCAATATGTTCATGATATTCAAATAATAAATGGATGCTAAAGCAAAACGAACTATTCTATTTGTTCATTTCTTTTGAAATAAGACTAACATTGCTTTTTTAATTAAGGGAGTGTAGATTTTATTCACATTTATAGCAGCAAGATTAAAACTACATTATATTAAAAAAGTTTTTATTTGAAAATCACAAAGTATCACGTGAAAGTTGACATATTGCACGAATATAAATATTTAAATTATAAATACCTTTTATAGTTACACATATTAAATACCTGCTGAAAGTAGGCTTATTCCACTAATCCCACCTGAGAGAATCCCCCTCAGTGGAAAAAACTGAACCCTAATGTAAAAAAATCACTTTCAGGGGATCTTGGAATAAGTTATTTTTTGTTTTTTCAATTCTTGTTTTCCCCCCTTAGCGGGATTATCAGGGGTGAATTCTAGACTGTTTTCAGCTTTCACTTTTCCTCCTTAGGGGATTTTCAGGGGGGATTTGTGAAATAAGCCTGAAAGTAAGGGTAATTGCCCATTCAATGCTTCGCCACACAACAGCTACACTACGTCGTCCAAAGTAACTATTATGATTTATGATAATAAAAATATTGAATGTAGATATTACTGAAAGCTTTCCAGAAATGGCTGATGGCCATCATTTTCGTAATGATATTTTTTTTTGTCTAGCTGGCCTGCTGTTGTCACAATAAAGGTCATGGCACATTATACCGGTACCGCATCTGCACAGCTGCAGCACGGCATCGCCTTGAATTTAGGCTACGGCTAGCCGACAGCCCGGTAACTACGCGTCATCCGCGAGGGGCAAGCGCGCAGTCCGCGCGCTGGCCGCGAGGTGCCAGCTTGCTGTCACCGCGAACACAATTGTTATATGGTATTTATGATTAAACACGCCTAGGACTTGCACGTTTTCATAATGTCTCGTATACATTGCGACTCGGAATCGGCGCGCAGTAAGCATGCGGTCCGCTCGCTTGCAGCACGTGGGCTACGATTCGAATTGTATGTTAGCGGTAAGCGCGCTGACTGCCCGCCGGTGGATTTTTCATATTGACAATATGACATATATTATACGACATACGATTTAATGCTCTAATTTGAATTACAAGTTAATTTCTGGGTTGAAGCAGTGCCGGTATAGTGTGCCATGATCTTAAAGTACAATACGACATGTGAGGATTTGAGAAGTAAATATTTGATTGAGTATCTGATGGTGATAAGTCGTTAGGTAAGCGAGTGACAACCCTGATACCAGTAGCACTTCGCGTTCAGCACAATAACGCTCCTAGAGGATTTTTATGCACTTTTTAAAGGCTATTGGGATGAAATTGCTCGTATAAAATATGAGATCGTTACAGTTCTAGTTATCGCTAAAATGTCTGTGAATATTCTTTATTACATTAGAATATTACCTATTCTAGCGTTATTGCTGCTGTTATTAACCGTTAGTTTTATTAAAACCTTTAAAGTTTAATTTAATTAATAAAAAAATTTTTTTTTTGGTTTAATTTAATTTCGTGCAATGAAAAAAATATTTAGCCTAACTACTTCGGCTATTCCAGGAATAACCAAAGTTTGACAAGACTCTATAAAAGTTAACTTGATTTATCCAGACACCGACGGTCCCTTGCCACCCTCCCCCCGCCGACTCTGCCCTAAGCCGAGGTTCGTACCCCACAAGGGGTGCCCTTAGCGTGCAGTCGGATAGTAGTTTATAAGTATGCCCTGGCTGGAGGCCTTAAATTTCTTTTAGGAACTTAAGGTACCACAGGATAGCCCGGTTAAAGTGTCCGAACCACGAGGGGTTCGAAGGGTTAATAAAAGTGATACACAACAGCCAGCACAGGTTTTGGTTACATGTTTCATAAAGTTATGTGGTCACTTTTTTGTGTTACATGTTGACGAAAGTTTGGTTATGTATAAGAAAAAATATTTTTCAGTGTGGGTTGTGGTGATGTGAAACGTTAAAGCATGTTAAGCCGTATTTATTTTGATTTTTTTAACTATGGCAGAGTTGACCTTGAGAGGTCGTGACTCCTTAACCGGACATTCCTGTGGCTGCCTTAAGCGAAACTTAAAGCCTCCAGCCAGGGCAAAAAACTTATAAACTAAACGACTGCACGCCAAGGGCACCACCTGTGGGGTACGAACCTCGGTTTAGGGCAGCGTCGGGGGGAGGACAGCAAGGGACAGGCTGGATCAAATCTGGGTTATTATTATTAATAAGGGAATTTAAAGCTACAGGCTCAGCTGCGGCGTGGGCTGGCGCTTCGTCGAGCAAGGGTCGGGGGGACGTTATAAGCCGTTGGTCCCGGCTGTCATTCGTGGATCTTTGACATTCTGACAACCAATCTTACCACGGAGTATCGTATTACCCAGTAACTGGGTTGTGGAGGTCAGATAGGTAGTCGCTGCATATAAAATACTGGTATTCAGCTGTATCCGGTTAGACTGAAAGCTGACCCCAACATAGTTGTGAAAATGCTGCGCAGATGATGATGGTGATGAGAAAGTACAATAACGTCAGCTATTTATTGAAGAGAAGCGTAGGAACGAAATCTATCACAAATACAACATATGTTTTCTTAACATAAGAGCGTACATCCCGCGCGGGCTGACAACGTCACATTTCTTGAGGATTGTCGTGATTAAAATAATAACAATCTTTTGTATTTATAAGTATGTATGCTATGTTTTTACAGTTATTTTGGTATTTATTCATTTAAAAAAATGTCAATTACAAAATACAAAAGTATATAGCTTGCATAAAAAAAAAATTGTACTTTGATTTAAATTGAATAAAATAATGACGATAAACCTCTAGAAATGCGACGTTGCCAGCCCGCGCAGGATGAACGCTCTTAATATTTTTTTAATTCGATAAGATATCCAAGCGTTAATATAATACAAAATGAAACGTACAACAATCTTATAGCTCTTACAAAATTCACTAAGCATCTTATTTATTTTCTATCTAACATACAAACAGTCGTATACTTTATTAATATTATGTATAACACCAAATAAATAATTTATCTAACTAAAGGGAATGATTGAAAATAGGCAAAAACAATACCATTTTCAGAAAACATTTCTCCGATGCAAATTGCACGATAGCTCCTTGAAGGAAGAGAGCTTTTATGCAAATTGACGTAGAAAAGTGTGTGTTTTAGCGACATCTTTGTTATACGAAGGGACTTGCACTTGAGAGAGAAATACTGGAAAAATTACTTTCGATACTTTTTATGTTGTAGTAAATCTACAACTAAAAGGCTCCGAAATGAAAATCATCATCTCATTTATTCTGGCACTGAACATTTTTTTTTTAATTCAATTGTTTTGTTTTTAAATCTCCAAAGCTATAGTTTTAAGGTGCGCTTACACGGGCAACTAAAATTGCTCAATCCTGGTCAATTCTTGTCAAATATGACGTCACGACTACATCCAGCAATTTAGGGCGATGGCAACATGTAGTAACCTGTTGCCAGAGATACGGCCACACATTACCAGGCAATATGGAGCAACTTAAAAAACTAGGCAATACAAGTCAATACACCGACGACACACTTGTACTGCACAGCACGTACAAAGCTTCTTGTAAAAACGAGATGTAGTTATACCACAGGTTATATAATACGTTCAAACGTGATAGAAAGAAAATTGACTAAAAATTTCCAAACCGATTGGATGTTCGGCAACTCATATCATGGTGACATTGACAAATGTGAAATATATGAAGCAATTAGAAGCAATATTCCCGAAACAATTGCCGCATTTTATTATTGTTGCTCCAGATTGCTCCATTTAGTTGATCCAGATTGATCCATTAGTGTTGCCGAGCAATAATTGCTCAAAAAATTGCCCGTGTAAGAGCACCTTTAATTTCCCGAAAAAACTGGCAAAAAAAAAAAAAAGGCTTTCAGTTTTTTAACACAATTCAGTCTGCTTAGGCAAAATAACCTTTTATTTGCTTAGGCTCATCGTTTGTTCAATCTAGTACTTCTAAGTCGTAAAACATAGCTATCGTTGACTTAGAGCTTAACAAGTATTCTATCAAATATTCTTATCTTCACAGACGCCTGGCTCTGGCGGGATTGTCAGGCTGTTCGTTACGTGTTTCATGGGTTCTGCGTGTTCCTGTAAATTCAAAATCAAAATCAAAATATTTTATTCAACATAAACCTACATGAGCACTAATGGAACGTCAGAAGCTAGATGCACGGTTCTAATCGGTCGTTTCCTATGGCGAAGAACCGGCAAGAAACTCCACGGTTACTCTTTAAAAAAAAAGATGGATTTTACAATGTTTTCAAATAACAGTGTTAATAGGTATGGGAGGACAGTATTAGGCTTTTCAACAAGTACCAGGTACTTAACAACATAGAAAATTTACAACAAATCTACAGTTGAATAAATTATTCTTAAGTATTTTTAAGTACAATTTCAGTATCGTCACAGCGAGCGTCCCGCAGCGACTGTCCGCAACTGTAATACGTAGGAGCCATAGTACAGACAGTGTCATAGCTATAAGTAGATAAATGCTATCCCTACATAACTAATAATATGTCATCGATTAGAAATCGAACCAAAAAGTCTTAGTCTAACATGAGACTTAAAGTATGAATTTCCTACTCACATGTTCTGTATCAAGCCTGCCCATGTCCTGCACGTTCTTTATAACCTTCTGCGCCCTCTTCTGAGCTGACGCCGCTCTCGCCTGGAGTATCTGTAAAATGCATATTTACGAATACATTCTCGGTATGATGTTATAAAACCTTTATTTTCTTCCTAAACAATTCAATGGAGTTTTAGTTTATTCTTTAATAAACTATAGGTAAAAATCTTTTTAAAAACAAGCTTTAATGAATAAAAAGTACTAAATAAAACTAACGTAAACATTGAACTTTAATATTTTCTTAAAAACTTGAGTCTTTGGATCTTAAAGTGTAGGAACGTTTACGCCTCAAGCTTTTAAAAAAATGTTAAGGTCTATGTTGCTTTTAAGAAAATATTAAAGGGAGTAACTGGAAACATACAAACGAAGCAAGCTAATATAAAGCTTGTAAAAGAGATCAGTACAAATCGATTGCTCAGAAATAGTGATTTTGGAATAGATCCTACCGCCCGAGTTACAGTAGCTATACAGGAAAAGTTTGTAATAAGTGCGCTTTTTACAAATTAAACTTAAACGTGTTTTAATATACACCTATTTCTTATTTTGACATGTCTTAGTACAAAAAAATGAAGTTATCGTTAACGAAAGATGCTTATTTTGAAACTGGTATAATGGATACTTATCGCGCCACGCGCTGGCGGCGGCGGCGCGGCGGCGCGGTCAGTGAAGCGGAATGCAGTAGTAGGTGTGTGCTCGCCCATTGATATTATTACGAATAGATTGTATCCATATTTTGCTAATTTTAAGTAGGACCATAAAAAAAAGTATTGAACAAATAATGGAATTGTGTCATATTACTTACCTACACTGAACCACCAAAAAAAAATTGCGCTATATCCTGTATTATACAAGGTTTTTTTTTAATATCCCATTAATATAGGGTATGAATGAGACCATAACAAAGAATCAACTGGCATATGAATTATTTTTCAATTATATATATATATATTTTTTTTTGTTTTCATTTTTCATACAAAATAATTCGACAGTCACTATTATTATTAATGACAACGTCGCATTTTCTTACCTTTAAATACGAACGATTGGTTTGAATGAAAATGAATTACTAGATTTATCAATGAAACTTAGATACTTACACACATCGAGGGTCTCAGTTTCATCAGTTTGGCAACGTCGCAAAAGTAACAATTCGTCATACGGATGTAAATTTTTTAACTATATTAATATTATATGATTGATGTTAAATATCTTCGAAACTATGCATTTTGGACCACATATTCAAGGATTAATTGTATTATTTTTGCCCCTAGATTTATGGGATATAAAAAAAAACACGTTGTATAATGTTATTATGTATGGTTAAGGTGACACTATCAGCAGTTATAGTGCAGCATCAACTTCAGACAAATTAAGTATCCTGCGTGTGCGAGGTGTTTAGAATTTTAAACAATTTAACCGTACCAACTTTTGAAGATTTTGGGCACGGAGGTAAAGTAGACAAACGGTCGACGAAGTTTCAAAATCTTACAGTTTGCTTACTAGTTGTCCATGAAAATATGCCTTATGTAAATTCAGGTTCTTACTGATTGTCTCCTCTGCTCCGCCTCAGCCAGCTTCTCCTCAATATCAGGCAGACTGATGTCAGGCTGGACTGGTTGCAGCAGTCTCTGCAGGTGAGGGGGCGGGGTGGTGGAGCGCTTGGTGCCGTCGAACTCTTCAACGGGTATCTCGAAGGCTACTGCTGAGAGTGAGAAGATTGAGTAAATTACGATATAGAGATGAGTTACAGATCATTCGAAAGTTTAGTAGGTATATTCTTCGTGGGACTTGTTCTGTTTGAGTTTGTTTCTAATCGATGAATTGTTTGAAAGCTCTTTATTAAAATCTGATGAAATTTTATTATAATTAATAGAACCTGGTCAATACTGAAAAAAATATTAGACTACAATAGGTGAACTACCAGCTATTAATTTAATAATTGGTTCGCCAACAATTTGGGCAGTGATTCCGCCGATTATTCTTATATTCCTTGTGTTTAAAATAATAAATTTAAATCTTTATAATTCTTACACTAATATTATACTTCAGACCGAATTTCGTCCATAGCGATCAATCTCTGCGGAGACCAGCCTTCGGTGCGGGAGATATTATAGTGCACAAGTGTGTGCGCACACACAGGTGCACTCTCTCTTCCCTTACTCTCATAGTCCGATGGGACGGCAATCCGACACGACCGGAGAGAGATCAGGCGCAGGACCAACGGCTTAACGTGCTTTCCAAGGCACGGAGGTATCACAGCGCCAATTCCCAAACTTCGGGCTGTCACTAAGAAATTCCTAATGGGAAAAACCCAATAAAACTTTGCCCGACTCGGGAATCGAACCCAGGACCACACGCTCAGCAGTCGCGCTTGCGACTATGAGACCAACGGTGCAGTCCACACACTAACTTATGTAGGAGAAGCCATTTCTTCCTCATATTTTAACAGACCAACTGTCGCGCTACGATATACATGAACGAACGTTGGCAAAACTAACTTAGATAGTTAGGATCGTAGCACGTGACAATATATAGTTTTCTGTCTCCCATTGCAAGGCCTTAATTAAGTATAAGTATTTTTTTATTTCTCACCACAATAAAACATTACAGACATTGGTTACAATTATGGTACGTGATATGATTGGTTTACTGTGGGAGACTGGTGCCCAAGCTAGGCTTTAAGGGCCTGTGTTTCAGGTCACCAGGTCTCCACCGTCTAACCTCCTTACTAATAAACGTTGTATAGCGTCTGTATAGTTACACACCGATTTTTCTCTTTCACTCGTCAGTAACTTGACTTTCGATAGAAGAAGACAAAGCGTTGTGTAACTATACAGACGCTATACAACGTTTATTAGTAAGGGGGTAACAGTTCGATACATAAATAATAATAAAAACAAAAGTGATTTAACAATTTTGAGTTGGAAGTTGTATTGCTTTTGGAGTCTGTAGCTCAACATAAGGTGTTTAAAAATAAAAAATAATTTTGTTTTTTAAAGTTAAAATATTAAATAGTATGGTTTGGTGTAGCGTTAATATTGTTAGTAGACATTTGTAGTAAAAGCATGAGTAAGAAGATGTGTTTCGTGTGTGTATGGTGAGAGTGCGTGTATATGTGGGCGTGCGTGTGTGGGAGGGTGTGGGTGAGGATTTATTAGATTGCATTTGGTATACATTAAGTCACGGTAAGTAGTAAGTAGTTTTTCGGTGTCATCGTGGTTGAGTCCTAGGAGCCAAATGGTAAGCTTCTTTTTGCATTGTCCCTTATTGAGATTAAATATGGGTTGAATTTTATTGACTTTGTTGGACAAAAATCGTCCCAGATAGCAAAAGAAGCGGTTAGAAAAAACAGTCGAAAGGGAAGAATGAGTTACGGGATTATATCGTCTCTTACCATTTATCATTAATGAATATTAATATTATGCACTGTTTGCCGATGCAGTACTTACGTGGCTTAGGTATGACGGGTGTATCCGGTAGCACCACAGTAGGCAAGTCATCAGGGTCATCATCGTGGTGCCCCGTCACTCCAGCGCCATTGGATGTCTTTACTGCACCATTGGCAGACTCCTCAGCCACCGGAACCGCTGTGGTCGAGGACCCGCAACCCATTTTGAACTTTATGTTTAGGCTGGAAGGTTAATTTTTAAATGTGAGTGTGTGGCGGCATCTACAACGCCATATGCGAGCTACGCATCAAATACCTGACGTTCATACAAATTCAGCAACGCGCATGCAGAATTTACCGCGCGACTGGCGTATATTTTTTTTTACTTTTGGGTTTGCTCTTGACTCTAGGTCTGGGTGACAGAGACAAAGTCTGCGATGGAGTGAGCTTACCCAGAAGATGCCTGTTCACTCTCACTTTGAATAGATTAGGGTTGTATGCGTTCGGAAACACAGACGCAGGCATAGAGTTCCACTCCTTTGCTGTGCGCATTATAAAAGACGTTTGAAAACGCTTAGTGCGAGTTGGTGGAATATCAACTAGGTAGGTGGTAACTTGAAGTGCGTCTAGATGTCCGATGGTAGAAGGGGGCCGGTTGAATGAGGTCGTGGAGTTCATGGGCACACTCGCCGAAGTACAATCTGCAGAAGACCGACAAGCAGGCAACCTTATATTATACTAGCTTCGCATAGCCCGCCCACGATATTAATTTGTTTTCACTTAGAGTTTTTTCTAACTTTTTTCTTTTTACTCTAGGCTATTTAACATCACGCTGTGACCTGAGGGTCACAGCGTGATGTTAAATAGCCTTCCTCGAGAATTGGCCTATCAAATGCAAAAATAATTCTTCAAATCCGACTGTTGTAAGTTTGTAAGTCCGAAGTTTAGTTTCTTTATAATATTAGTATATAAGGTGTATCTATCCATACACGAAATATTTTAAGAAGAACATTATAGGTGGTAAAAAGCCATAGCAGCGAAAAAAAATGTTTACCAAATGATTTATATTTTTACATAATTATTATAATTTTAAAATTGCTTGAGGCATTTTGCAAAGGAGTTGCATTTTCTAAAATTTTACTTATTCTATGAATGACCCGCCCGGACGCGGCGACGGTGGCGGCATCGGCACGAGCGTGGTGAATTTTGATAATTAATCATCACATTATCAAGTTTTTTTTATTTATTTTTTGTTTTTAATAATATACTCAGATTTTTTTATCGTTTTCATGGCTTCTTTAGCACCTGTAGGTGTATCTCTTGAATTTTTCCGTGTTTGAATAGATACACCCTATATACAATATCCCGACATCAACGTCGGGCAGTTGCCCACCAGACACAACACCCGTCTGGTCGGGGGATCCTCCCTTTTAAATAGAGAATGAGTGGAATTTACACCCTGTTCCTCATACCTCTATAAGTGTACGACAGATACTTCAGATTGTGTTGGTGATAGTCTGACTCTGATATGAAGAGAAAATTACAGACAACAACTTAGTAGTACTAGGTAATCGAGGTAGGTACCTATTTCTGGCGGTGATCAATAATAGCATGTTACAGCGTGGTGTTAATCTGGCTATTCCGAAAACTGTCGAAAGAAGACTGTCTTTTACACATTTACTATTCTACACCCTATGAAACTAACCTCGTCCAATGACCCGACATTTCTACATACTAAATAATTGTTAACCAAAGGCCACCTAATAACCTCATTGCCATTTAAATCGATTCCATTAACCTAGCACAGTAATCAAATTAGATTCTTCCCCCCTGGCCTTTAAAGGGGTTTTTGATCAACGCCACACTGTCTGGCTTGATAAAAGGTGGTCATTTATCATTTAAAAGGGCCGGCTACTTAAATGATACGGTTAAGACATAACGTAAGTATATGCAAAAGGTTTGGTACGTTGTATCTTTAAGCGCTATGGTGTAGCAAGTGCTACGATCGCGTTGTTCCCGTAGCTTCGAAAGATTTTAAAAAGCTTTGTTAGGCGTTAATCATTCAAGTCTGTTAGTATTTTTTATTTTGGAGTTAAAAAAATAGTTTATCTCGATCCAAATCTCAAATCGCTTATTGCAATCCATAATGTACAATTACAGGTGGTAAATAAAATAAATAATAACTGAAACAATTATGGACTCTGTCGGGCGCAGAATTTTCTTGAATAATGTCGCCTAAGAGTGAAAACCTCGTATGTGCGAAAAATGCAACTTTACAGGAGGAAGAAAGAACTGAGCCCTGTAAAATATGATTCACCTGGCCTTGCTTTACCGCAAGCTACGCGTACAGTAAAACTCGCATTGTGGCCAGGTGAAGACGTAAAATTGTGTACTCACCACGGGCAGTAAAACAGAAAGCCCTATATCGCCCCTTGGTAAGTACTCGTAATGTACTATTAACCACAGCTTTTTCAAATAGGTGTCTTTTAGTGTGCAATATTCAAACTCGTCTTAGATGGCGTTATAGGTTGAAAAACTTTTTTTGTTTAAAATTAAGACGTGCGTTGCGATGTTTTCTTTCCAAAAATGTAATAAAATAAAAATGACCAAAATTACATTCCCGAGGTTTTCACTCTAAGGCGACGATAAGTGGACGTGCTCTGCCTGTTTATGCTGTAAAAACCAACTTCGAAGTTAGTCCATTTTCAGAAAAAAATTGGCCTGTTTCTGTATGTTACTGTGGATACTGACAGGAGTGCTTTTGATAAAATAGCATTGCGGATAACCAAGGAACACCCGCTAACTCGAATTCGCACAACATTGCACGGACCGTTTTTTCATTAAACAATAAACAATTCGTCGTTTCATTCAATTATGTAATATTTTAGTATTGGAGCTATGGTGGCCAAGTAGTAACGGCCACGACTTATGAGTTGGTTCGTCGGTAGGTCGTGGGTTCAAACCGAAACAGGTGCTTTACTTTGTGTAAATTGTTTCATCACCACTGCTCTGAAAACGGTGAAGGAAGACATTGTGAGGAAATCGGCATGTTCTAGAACGAAAAATTCGAAGACATGTGACATCTACCAACCCGCACTGGGCCCAAGTGGTGGATTACGGCCCACTGCCTCTCTAATAGAAGAGACCAGTGTCCCAGCAGTGGTAAAATTATAGGCTAGTTATGCTACCTTGAGCGACTTCAAAACCTTTGTAGACCATTTATATTTGTCTTGCGCAAATACGATCACATTTCTGAATTTCGTACAAAGCTCAAGTGGCTTCCCATACGCCTTTGCCGGAATTCTCACATCTTGTTTCAGCTCTACAATATTCTGTTCAATCCAGGGCACGGATAACGGTATATTATTCGAAACGGTTTCGTCTTAAAAACCTAATAAACTATTTGTTTTTCGTTACGTTCGAACGGAACGTTTTATAAACGTTTTTGAAGAAGAAAATTTATATCGTTATCGGTTAATAAAACAGTTTTAACAGTTTTTTTTTCCATTTTTTGGTTGATCGATAGGAAACTCGCAACACAACCCTAATCAATACGTAAGCGGCAAGCGCAACGGAATCAATGATGTAATGAAATGAAGGTACAATTTAACTAAAAAAGTTCATGCTTGTCGGTACATGCCCCGTGCGCGGCTGCGCCTGTGGAATAAACCGGATTTTGAAAATCGTCTCATTTCGTTTAAAATGTTGTACAAAAGAAGAACTAGAACTATTAGAAACGTTTTAAAAAAGTTATTTTAAATAACGTTTCCGAGCCCTGGTTCAATCCTACAACCCCCTCTTATCTTAAAGAACGTTTCAAGTTCCTTCATAACACACATAATATAAGAGATATCTGAGGTCATGAGAAAACTTGAGACTAGAGATGCTGATGCATTCGACCAGTTTCTATGATAAATCTTTTACAGTTCAAAGCAGTGCGGTTATGGGATGCCTAGAATTGCTCAATCTTTGTCCATTATTAAAATTATGATACAAAACACTATATCTCTCCTTAACCATAATTTCTCTTTTGTTTTGTTATTTGTACTTGCTTCAGGATTATTATTGCATATATTTATATAGATAAGTATAACATGTTTTATGTATGTATGTATTTATTGTATATAAGTAAATGGTACACCAGAAACACCTGCAGTAATGTTTCTCCTTCCCCCTTAATCCATCCAAAGGTTGTCTTTAAAAGATCGCTTTTAGTGATAAGACCGCCCATTGAGTCACCCCTTGTTAAATTTTCTACATATAAATCTGTAATTTTTATGGTGTGCAATAAAGAGTACTCTATATATTTATTATGATGATGTAATAATTATTAGGAATAATAGATTTCAGAATACTTGGAAATATTTCCAAATGGGACTTTTTCAATCTTTCTGCACACAGTAGCTGAGGTCGAAACACTAATCCGATTTGAAGCTTGGAATTAAGTGCGCCCTCATTAGTTTCTCGTAAACCGTTTGTTTTCGGATTGAAGCCATTCCCAGTGATCGCTACTGAGTAAAAGTAATCTTGTGGATTGATTAATATTATAGAATACTGAATAGAAAGGGTTTTGGAATGTCCCAAAAGAGCGTTTCATAGGAATTAATTCATCATAAAATATTCAAATTAATTTAATATCTTTCGCGTTTCCGCCCACTTTCCTTAACAAATCTATTAAAGACATTTGAAGTGAAAGGAAAAAGGGATTATTAATATTTCCTTGTTTTCAATTGGAATGGCGTGAACCAATAACATCAATTGAACAATTCGATGAATGAATTATGGATGATTTTTTATCGGTATTAGACTGTTTTAAAAAATTGTGCAAAAAGTATAAACATATCAGCCTATAACATTTCCACTGCCATGCCGAGTGGTGCCAGACGTAAAGAATAGCACCATCCTATTTCCTTCCGTGGGTGTCGTAAAAGGCGACTAAGGGACTTACTAGAGAATGGGCAGCAGCGTTCTCTATGCATTTTTAACACCATACTACGATCGCCAACCCGCCTGCCAAGCGTGGCGATTATGGCAACCCCCCCAGCCCTTTGGGAGAGGCCTTTGTCCAGCAGTGGACGTCTTTCGGCTGAAATGATGATGATGAACATTCCCATAAGCATATAAACATGTGACAGACAATTATAAAAAAAAAAAACGAACAAAAATTTGGTTTGTAGGAAAACTCCTTAGGACACAAGATTCTAGGCAGTTTTTTTCCCACAACAAAGAAACATTTTTTACTCGTGCAAGGTTATTATTCCTGTTCTAAACTCACCTGTGTTACTTAAAGGCAGGATCACAACTAAACAAACAATCGCACGACTATCTACATACTGACAAATGTTGGTTTCACACTGGAACTACCACGATTATTGCAAAAATCAATTGCTAGTGTTTTTCAACCTTTTTCATAGTGTGGCCCCTTAGTATGGAAACATATTTCGCAACCCCCTTCCCTCCGCGGTTTCTAACTTGGAATTCAAGTCTGTCACTTTGGTTCTTGGTTAAGCAGCAAAACAGAATACCCACAATTAACCACAGAAGCTTCGAAGTGTTTGATTCCATTTGGAACCTCCTACTTGTGCGAGATAACGTTTTCATAGATGGTGCAATTAAAAGGCAAACAGAGAAATCGCCGAAATTTAGAGAACGAGTTAACCGTATGAATAAAAAAAAAATTGGTTAACGAGAAACAGGGGCAACCATCACAATAATGTGAATGGGTGCGTACCTATGTTCAACTTTACATTAATAATTCATGTAACTACTAGGTATTTGTAGATTTGTGTTAACCTAAGCCTTATTACTTTTAATTTTATTTGTTAACAAATATAACATTTTGAACTACTATGATTTTATATTTATGAGCTTTAAATTTTAAAGTAACGGTGACCCCCTTAAAGAGGCTTGGCGACCCCCTAGGGGGTCGCGACCTACACGTTGAAATCACTGACTTAGTCCATGCACCAATCAGACAGTCACAATATCACGTCATACCATTGCACGCACCAATCAAACTGTCACAAACTCTCGTCATACCTTTTCGCAGTAGGTAAGTTATGCCATGTTGGCAAACCTGCTGCTTTCCCACAATTATGCATCAATTGACATTGAAAACCGCCTGTAGGCGGTAAGTGAGCATAATGGTAAGTGAGCATAATGGTAAGTGGGCATAATGTGTGAGCGAAGCAGGCCGGTGTCTGCAATTCTATTAGGTATCTTGTGCAAATCGAGATCGAAAAACTGTGTTTTTAACTACACAATAAAAAAAAGTAAATTATTTCATTAAAAAAATATTAAAACTTCTAGGTAATGCTTGTTTTTCTCTTTTCAGTTATGTGTATTTGCAGTCGGGTTTTTCGTGTTATTAAATAAATAGCGATGTAATGCCACGTAAAGTAAAAAAGTGTTTTTGGTCGAACAGTTTTCTTTTTTTTTTGGGTCAGGATCCATCCCGGTCGTCCTCAAAACTCCCTACCAAAGTTTCATCACAATCTAGTCAATGGTTTAGGAACGCATAGAGGATAAACATACAAGCATGGATTTGTATTTATATACTAGCTTCTGCCCGCTACTTCGTCTGCGTGAAATTTCTTGTTCCCCATTCCCCATTCCGTCCTCGAGATATCATTAAAAAAGACATTCCATACAAAATGTATAAGTTTTTTTTTTTTTTTGTATTTGTAGATGCAATAGGTATATAAATATTATATAGCCTATGTAACTCCCATAGTTACGACGAATCTTTAATCGTTTAGACTATAGAGCGTGCCAAAGAAATGGACATACATACATACTCTTGAAAAACGTTAGTCTCCTTCTGGGGCAGTCGGGTAAAAATAAATAAATTACATATTATTAATAATTATTAATTATTACAAAGCTTTTTAAAACCTTTCGAAGCTATGGAGATAACGCCATACGCTAGGCCGCCCGGCCGTAGCGATTAAAGTATTCTACTAAATAATAATAATAAAAAAACTTATTTAATATATTTTTTGTTAATAATGTCACATAACATCATTAGAATGATAAGGAAAAAGTGTGCAAGGAAATAAAGCTATTTTATTTTATCTTGTACAAACCGAGTTAATAGTTGTCTTTTCCACTTATGAAAAGGTTTACAAGATCGACCACACAATAAATTTAAAACACAGTAGGAAAACACAAAGGACAACTGTCATAATATTAATAATTTCTTAGAATTCCGAATCATTCGTACCAACGCTGAAACTTCAAAAATAAACCGTCCAAAGCCGGGCTTGGAAAGAAATACAAGCCTGAAAAGGGTGTCGCGTTATTTTAAGCTATGCCAATTCACCCCGAGGTACCTATTACAGGAAGTCCAGTAAAAAAACCATTAATCTCAAATCATCCGTTAAGTGAAAAAAAAAAAAAACAAAATAAATCAATATGGCCGACGTTCAACGGATGCTGCGCAATTTTTCAATCTGGTAACACCGTTGCTCCGGTGTTGCTATTTACCCCGATCGCGACTGGGATAGGGGAAATGCGATGGATTGCCGGCAATATTTCCTGATTATATCCCACCGGTTGTTGCCTCGAGGCATAAATGGCTGTATGGCTTCGTTACGTTTGCATTTAAAAAATTGAGGAGATTTTTTCACTCAATCTGTGGCTACTTGTGTTTCCTTTTTTATTCGTTTCAATTTGTGTGGTATTCGCTTTTTTAAATGAGCAATGTTGTGAGCAAATCGGTCAGCAGTAATGATACTGATTTAAAATTTGAAAACCAACGAAAATCTGTTTTAAACCAGCGTCAGGCACTAGTTGTCTGGCATTTTTGCTGAACTGGGGCTGTTTGACGCTGCCATGACGCACACTTGTCTGCTTTTTTATTTGATTTTTTTAATCTTCTCGTCCCACATACCGCAGTGTCTCAAGACGAAAGTCTTTGACCAGTGAGTGTTGCCAGTGATGACATATGGCACTGAAACGTGGTCGCTCACAATGGGCCTTATTAGAAGGCTAAAATTTACCCAAAGGGCAATGGAGAGGACTATGGTTGGAGTTTCCCTACGTAATCGAATCAGAAATGAAGAGATCCGCAGGAGAACCAAGGTAACCGACATAGCTCGAAGAATTGCCAAACAAGTGGCAATGGGCAGGGCACATTGCGCGCAGAACAGATGGCCGTTGGGGCCGAAAGGTTCTGGAGTGGCGACCGCGTACCGGAAGACGTAGCGTTGGAAGGCCTCCCACAGCCGCAGGAATCCGCTGGATACGGGAAGCACAAAACCGGTCGAGTTGGCGTTGCTTGAGGGAGGCCTATGTCCAGAAGTGGACGTCTTTCGGCTGAAATGATGGTGATGATGAATCTGCTGTATATTATATTGCGTCATGTGTACCTTTTAGTCTGTGCCAAATAAAAGTATTTTCTTTCTTTCTTTCTTTCAAAGTATCTATCTCATCTTCAAATATTTCGATTGTTCGTTTATAAAATCCACACGAAATTGTGTTGATAAAAATGTATACAAAAAATATATATAAAAATATATATAAAATGTATGCAAATTGCGATCCATAACTCTTCGGAATTTTATGGCCATTTTCATACTTGTTACAAAATCAAAAGTCATTTATTCATATAAAGTATGAGTGTATATGATAAGTATGTAAGGAGCGTCGCACTGTAGTTTCTGACTACCCTCATGGGAAAGCGTGAGTTTATGTATGTATGTAGTATTTTACACATCTACAAAAGAAACTCCTGAAATATGTACCAATGTATTTGCTCGTTCTCTCTTTTACGTCCCAGAGGAAATGACAGAGTAATATGTGTGTAATAGTCTAAAAGCTTTTCAGATTAGTATGTACATACTAAATCTGTATGTCTCCTGGGAAAGATCTAGGACTAGGTTAAGTACCTAGCCTTATCAGCCTAGAATGTTTCCATCGCCGTCTTCGAATTTTTGGTTCTAGGACATGCCGGTTTCCTCATGATGTTTTCCTTCACCGTTTTGAGAGCAGTGGTGATGAGATGATTTACACAAAGTGAAGGCGCTTGGGTTCGAACCGACGACCTACAACTCGTTAGGAGCGGCCGTTACCACTGTTGAACCCCTCCTCTACACTGCTCATAAAATAAGTAACTCATGATAATCATCAGTACCTACAAAACACTTACTTTAAGTATCAAAGTTATTTTCAAGTTCCACTGAAGTCTAGATTGTTATTGCTATGAAAATCCAACTTTAATACACAAAACTATGTTTATTTAACTACATAAAATATTTATCACTATTCTATTTTGACTAAACTTCGACTACAAAGAACATATCCTAATTATTAACCTAATTTCGGTGTACATAAACCGGGACTCGAACGGGCGACCCGTGCGACCGAGACCGCATCGTCGACACTACTATCAGACACGATTAATACAAATTTTATTCTCACTACTACACTTTTCCAACATACGTAGTTATATACTACGACTGAAATGTCTTGATACTTTGGTGTTAGAAAATTAGACAATTTAATTTGACTGAACTAATAGAAGAAAAATTTAAAAATTATAAGAAACGCATCTAAATGAACTTGCGTGTTTACGTGTTCTGAAATAAATAAATTCAATAAAGGCTCATATTTTCATTTCTTAATTTAATTATCTTTCAATATATTCTCATTTATTGCGGATCACATATAAAATACACACAATCCATATAGTTTTAGTAAAAACGACTTATAAACTATCTTATTAAAACTTACAAACTAACCTAACAACAACTAAAATCAGCAAGCCGTGTCTTATTCACATCTAGTCTAAAACAGAAAGAGCACAAATAATTGCGGGTTCTAATTCCCGCTAACTGAGTTCACTAATTAGGACAATTAAGCCTACATAAACAAACAAAGTTAACCAATCAAAACCGGACGAATACGCAAACAAATCACAGTAACAAGCCAATGTTATGTGTGTCAAGTATCAAGCAGCGTTGTTAGACTCAGTTTCAGGACTGTAACAATGCTTACATAGAAATTACCATCGCTGCTGCCGCTCGCATCGAACCCCTTTTACGTTTTAGACATAGAAAACTATGGAGTCGAATAGTAAAAAATATGATAGAATAGGTCAAGTTTGAGATATCATTTATCATAAAAGGACTTGATAAGGCGTTCGGTGATTGCAATTTGCAATAAATAAGAATTACATTTTAGAAGTTTGCCTGGCACCTCCAAGTACCTGTTTCCAAATATCGTGCATTTTCATTGTTTTCGAGGTTTCAAAACGTAAAGATTTACGGAAACCCAAAACATAAATAATATTACGATGGCTTAAGTAACTCAACATTTCAAGCTAGTTGGAACAAAATATTAATTTATTAACCGCTCTTGTTTGTTTCGGTAGAATAACATTAAATATATTATTTTATTAAAATCGTCAATAAACCGAGGCTGATGTTAATCTATGATTAAAAGCACTATAAGTAGATTTATGCAAACTGTATATTTTATTGCAAACTCTTCTCTGAATAAAATATTAATCAAACCGATGCACTATGGGACCAAACAGTATTTTCCATCTCGAAAATGGTTTTGACGAAAGTCGTAAATCCATAGATTTATTTATGGTTTTACGAGTATACTCTCAAAGAATGGAACTTACGAATAAATTACAAAAAATAACTTAGTTTTACGTTTATAAAATGAACCTCAAACATTGGGCATAAATATTTTCATGCCAATTAAATTACCGTTACGGAAGTTCAACACAAAATTATTCGGAAGGTTTCCAAGCCAATATGCTTATATTAGTGTTATACATCATTAGATAGCTTATAATGTACACTTTGCAAACACGTTCGGTTTTTGTAAAAAATATTTTTGTTTTATTTTTTAATATTTTTTTAGTGTAGTAAAGAAAATTTCGTATTTATTTTATTTCAATTGGAGTTTTCCTTGTTGCCGAAAGCTGCCGGTGTCAAGTTAATCACTCCATTAGAAACCTTACCTATTCAGTAATATGAGGATTAAAAAAAAACTTTCGCGTTTTTTGCGCCAGTGGTGATTTAGAAGCAATAATGTCAATCGGGGGAAATAAAAAAAAACCCGAAAATTACGGTTCTTCTTTTTTATTATGAAATATTATATTAAATTTTTATATTTTGATGTCTATCTTGTTTTTTGCCATTTCTATGATAGAAGCATACATTAACAAATTAATAGACTACTATAATATTTGAAAGAATCTTAACCACAAGTATGATAAACTATGCTGTGGAAGTTCTATTTATCTGTTGTGGTAATTAATTACAATCAGTACTGTTCTCATCGAAATAGTGTAATCAGATTACATTATTTCGATGAGAACTGTCATAATCAATTGTCCCATGGTTTTTGCACAAGGCACTAAAATATTGGTCCTTTATATACCCTTGTTTTCAGCATACTATTCATCAAAGTGTTCAGATACTTTTTTTCAATAAAAATTAACAGACAAAAAACATATATTATCTAACAATGAGTGAATTCGTTTGTGTTCGCCGCGTTCTTTGTGATCAAATAATAAGAGATCAAATTCAGCCAGTATACATTGATAACCGCGCAATTATATGTAAGCAAATATAACTGGTAACTGGTGGCAAAAATACATGGTGCTAAACTAATAGAGCATTATGCAGTTTTGCCTATAGGACAATTATTCGAAGATGCCCAGGAAGCCCGAAATAAAGATTACAAGAAATACAGGTTACATCACGCTAGGAAGTGTTCCAGATCAGCAACAAACGAAGACGTTCTGCATATTTTGTTATATACATCTGATCCTTCTAAACCAAGTTTTCTAATATTCAAAGCATTGTTTGACGAAGCTAAAGAATTGCTGGAAATAGAAAGTGATGAATAGGATAAGCGCTAAAAAAAATTAATTGTTTATCATGTTATTGTTTGTTTAGTAATAATAATAATTTAGTTTTAAACTTATTTTAAGCAAAAGTGTAACTTTTATTGCTATTTTAATATAACTGTATAATTTTTTGTATGAAATTTTATATAACTTTATCTTTGTAATTTTTTTACGAAAAATATATAATTTTTAAAATGATGATGTTTAGTTTCTTTTATTGTCTAGATATTCATAAATACGTGAAAAAAAATTCAAGGAGAAAAATCACAAAACAACAGAGTTATCGATTTTTGAGATGGAAAATACCGGTTGGTCCCATAGTGCGATGTTGTAGTTTGTGGTAGGAACTCGTAACGTAAAATAATTAATTAAAATGCACTGAATTTGTTTAAGCTGATTACTGACAAGAGACGAATTTAATAATTGTATCTCTCTAGAGCTTGGTAGTAAATTGATTGTATTGGACTAGTAATATGCGCCTGGCGTTTAATTGCTATTGCCATTCCTAAAGGCTCCGTCCTGATGTCAATTTCATTGAGGGATTTAAGGAAACGAATAAGTGATTAGTTTTATATCATTTTGAAAACGTGTCCTAAAACATGCGAAAAAAGGTAAAATAAATAATAAATAAATAGCTTGTGCATAAATTCACAGCCAAAGTTAACGGTAGACGGACGCCTGCTCGTTTTTAGGAGCAACGTGTAGATCCCATTAACTGGTAACACCCCGGGACCAGGCACTAGATTTCGGTTTAAAAAAATCTGTAACGACTTAATAAAAAATAAAAAAAATAAGCAGTACCTTTGTGCTCTTTTATGTTAATATATTGTCCTGTCAACTATTTTGTGTGTACATAAATAAATAAATAAATACGAGTAAAATAACTTCGATTGGAAAAGTACTATTTTTCTTTTCAATTTATTCATTAAGCACCTTTAAGAGAAACAATGCGGTAATCCTACCAACGAAATCAAAATATTTTTATAGCCCCAACATCGACTCCACACCAAAACAGAAGGTTCGTCACTCATCGGGGTGAACAATCACCAACACCTACCATTGATTGCCGCTACATAATGCATAGACAACCCACACCCACCCTCTGTGGCCTCAAATTATCTTATCGACCAATGACCGTGAGCCCTGAAGCTCGAAATACAAATCCGTCAGTAACCGAATAATGGTGTAGCCAAGGCTCAAGATATGTCGGTCGTGGTATGCATGTCGATAATTTCCAATCGATTTTAATAATTATATGGTTGTCGGTCTCGTGGGTGTGTCGCGATTCACCTTGAGTGTTTTTTTTACCGATTGCAGGTAGGAAGGTTCTGATTTTTTAAAGATGATTTGCTGAATTTTATGTTAGATGAACAGGTCTAACACAGTCATATCGATATTGTTACGAGCTTGCGGTTCGTGACAATAAAAACTGCCGATTTACAAAAATGACACTTTAATTAAAGTACACTGATAACAACTCAAACACACTAATTATAAAACACAAATGCACTACAGATCACTTTAAAGTCGCACTCGAATATCGCTTGTATCGTTTGAAGTTTCGACTTCGACTATCCCAGTCGGGGTCCTTACCGGCCTTATATAATCCTTAGAAGGTTCCAGAACCTTGTAGAAACATCTAGAATGTTCGAGTTCATACCGGCCCCTACTGACCAGATTTCGAAAGTTCTAGAAAGTTCTAGCATCGAATTTTCTAGAAGAATCTCGAGTCTACTAGTTCTGCTACTCGAGACTAGATGGCGCTAGTGGTACTTAAACTTGTGTGGCGCGTAACAATATTAATGTGTTAGGCATGGTAGGCCGCATGTCAGTCGAAACAAAACCAATATAAGCTGGCCTCGTAATCTATTGAAACTCCGTACTACGCTAACTCAAGGTCAGAGTGTTACTACAGACGTGTGGCCTTCTGATATTACTGCACTTAAGAGGGCATACAACGGTCCACTTGGCTCCACTCCTTTAAAAATATTATCTCGTGACTGAGAAGTAACTATGAAAAACGGCTCAAAATAGAACCTCGGTAAATGTGTCTAGATTTTTTTAAGACTTTTTATAAACTTTCATATTGAGCACGAAGTAACAAAATACGATCTAAAGGAATGTGGCCGCTTTTCTTTAGATCGAATTGTGTTGCTTCATTGCCTCTTAAGGCGCTATGAGGCGCTATGGTCGGCATTATGTATGAGGCTCGAGTCGACTGAAGTAGGCTCGCAAAGTCGCAAGTTGTTGCCTCGCGCATTTGCTAGGTATTTAAACATAGTCATTATTTTAATCACTTTTATCAAGACAAACTCAGCGAATTGTGCGAAATAATCTTACTACCTTTTAATTTCTAGAAAAAATGTTTTTTTTTTGTAGCTATTACATTGATTAAAATTTATAAAAAGGGGTAACTTTGGGATTTTTTCTATCCAGCAAAGTTAATCGTGTTATTAAAAGTGATTGCTTGTCCGCCAGATCCTTAAATAATATAATATCGTTTTTTGATCATTTTATTTGATGTTTTTATGTTTCCCATGATGAATCTATAATCCACAAAAACTAGTAAGCGCGGTATCTGTCGGATCATACCGCCTTAAAAGGGAAACATTTAAAATATTGAAAAGCTTGTTATTATTCGTGTTAGTCCACACGAATTGTTTATTTTCTCAGATTTCCTAAATCACTATTCCTTTAGCGTAGTGCCTATTTTATTCAAAACGCCTTTAAAAGGTATAAAATCATTGCTGCTCGTGCTAAAAGCGTTTAAAAAAGTTCGCCACTGAGCTAAAAATCCATAACCCTCCGTAATTCAGTTAGAAAATGGTATGCGTTTTATCCAATATGCGCATAGCTCACTTTTATCTGGATTCTATCTGGTTTGATCCAGAATTTTCCAGATTTGACCCAGTTGGAACCGGAATGGACGTGAAACATGAATATAACGTTTAGTACAGAAATTGTTTTTTGTTGTGAAAAATGTTTTGCTTGTTTTGCAGCATTGAATGAAGGTTTTATGAATAGCGGGATTTATAGTTTACTTATTCGTAACATAATATTAAAACGGTAGGTTATACAGGACGGCCCGTTTACAGTGGTAGAAAAAAAAAAATGAATGGCTCTCCCCAAGCGCTTTCGGAAATACCCCCATATACATTCAGCGATTATTATTTACAGTTTATAAGAAAGGGAAACATTTTGCTCGACAAAATTTGTTTCAGATTTCAGTCCCCAAAATTAAATATAGGGAGTATGGCATAGACTTCCCATAGTGGTTTGAAAAACTCTTATGAACCGTTGGCTGGTTACCTAATCCATTCATCATCATCATCATTTCAGCCAAAAGATGTCCACTGCTAGACATAGGCCTCCCTCAAGCACCGCCACTTTGACTGGTTCTGTGCTTCCCGTATCCAACGGATTGCTGCGGTCTTCACAAGATCATCGGTCCATCTTGGTCGCCACTCCAGAACCTTTCGGCCACATCGGCCGTCTGTTTTATTTTGTGTTGTGCGAGAAATGTGTCCTGCCCACTACCACTTAAGTTCGGCAATTCTTTGAGCTATGTCGGTTACCTTGTTTCTCCTGCGGATCTCTTCATTTCTGTTTCGGTCACTTATGGAAACTCCAAGCATAACCCATTGCCATTTGGGTGACTTTTAGCCTTCTAATAACCTAATCCATTAGATTAAAATAGAAAACCAATGATGGTCAACGCTCTATAAAGTTAATCTCAATGATAAAAGTGTTTTTTCATCCTGTTAAATAAAATAAATTAGTGGTAGATACCTATTGCAGAGCTGCTCGTAGGCACACTGCCATCTACTGAACGGACTAGGAACTACATACATACCTACTGTTTGAATCGTACAAAATCTACCGTTGAACTGAGCAGAGCGCACGCTCATCGATAGATTCAGCTTCATTACTTTATTATGTCCATAGATGGCGCTACTTGTATCAATGTTTAGAAAATATATTTCAACTTTAAAAAACTTTTAAACTTGAAGTAGACAGTAGACTTTTAACCTCTCTTATGCCGTAATTACAGACACAATTAAAAACCATTGTGTCTCGCATAAATCTACGTTCCGGCAAATGAAGGGCAAGTTGTAGATTTTAATAAAATAAATTAAATACAAGACAGTTCTCATTACGGATTTAAAAATATTAAAATGAATAAATATCATTTAATAATCATATTTTTCTGTAATTAACATTTAAATTATATTATCTATATTCTCTTATTCTTTTTATTCTTATTTTTATTTACCATTCTCTTTTATATTTCTATTATTATTATTATTTATATATATTTTTTTTTAAATGATATTTCTGTGTATTTCCATGATCCACGATTTCATTAATTTGCTAAAGCATAGGAACGGTACTTAGTTACCAACGTTTATCAGGTCCTTGAGATTTTAATATTCCATATGTAAGTATATATTATATTATTACATAACCACTTATTCGTATTATTGATTACTCGTAGAAAGAATGAAAAAGGTTTAATGTCATAGAAACACGTGCATATAAAAAATATAAGTTAACTCGAATTAGTAAAAGGAAACTAAATAAACTTATATAACCTACCCTAGCCTACTTGAGTAAGTTAAAAAATAAACCTAGAAACCTAAATTAGTAGTAGTAATTAGTAGTAGTAGTAGTTTTTTTTATGGTGTACATAATAAAGAGTATTCTATCTATCTAGGACAAAAAGTTCCGATCAATTTTGAAATGTTTACAATAACAAAGTCTGAAAGCTTTTCAGCCTACAATGGGTCAGGCCGATGAACTGAACTGAACTGTCACGAATTGAACACGTTATCATTTATCATCTAAACACAATCAATACATTAACGAACAAGAACATTTCCTACTGCAAAACTTACTGTAGGTACAATACATAATTTAAGTTGCGGGTATACCTACTTACATAACACTGGTAAACAGTAGTTTTGTTTTATGAAGTTTCATACCTGATTTTGTATGATTCTGCCACGCTGATTCCAAATCTGTTGTCAGTTTTTCTCTAGCAGCTCTAGTTTTTGAAATATTAACATATTACATTTTTAGCGAAAAATACTCGAATTATAAAATGTTTTTTTTCCTTTCTCTAACCTGACATGAAAAAACTTTCTTTTATATGATTTTCTTGCATGAATCGAAACTTCAGCCTTGTTTTGAATGCTCCAGCAGTATTTGCCATCATATTTGTATTCCAACGACCCTGGTATCGCTCTTCCATCGTGCGAATGTCCTAATGAAAGCGTTCTCCTTGTTCTTCGCTTAAAGCGCCTAAATTTTCTGGGAAGTAGTCTAAATGGCTGAAGATGAAGTGCATCTTGGTGCTCATGTTACATCCTAGTCTTTGAAAGTGCAACATGAGCTGCTCAATGTGTTGAATGTAGCCTGGAGACTTTTTATTCCCTAGGTTACGTATCAGCCACAGGTTCTTCGCTGGTACTTAGAATTGGTCTAACAGCTGATTTTAAATTCGGGTAAGTCCATTTGGAACGGTTTTTGCGATTTATTTCCGGTAATATTCATAACACAAATATAACAGCCATCGTGATGATTAGTCGGTTCACGCCAAATCATAGGACTTTTTAACTTCAAAGTAGGTCTTTTTTTACTAGCCCATAAACGCAATGATGTTACGCAACTACCACATACAAAATTTGGGATCCATGGCTTACTAAACACTTGTAATGGCGTCCCAAAGAAGTCCAAGTAGGCCTTTTTTTTTATAGTCAGACGCACTTAAACGACATTCTCAAAACATATATTCACCACAAACAGCACAAAAACTATTTGGATCGTTTAAGCAAGTTCTTTTTAATGTAGACATATCGATTTATTTATGGAATTTAATCATTTTTTTGCACTAAAAAAAGAATATTTAGTAAGCCGCGTGACGAAATTTTAAGAAATACCTGTATCACAAAAACTAGAGCTGCTAGAAAAAACTGAGGGTAGATATGAAATCAGCGAACTTAAATTACTAAGAAACAGTTTAGAAACTTCATAAAACAAAAAAAAAGTTAAATTTTGTTTACCAGCGCATACTTATAACAGTCACTATCACAACACCGCTTTATCTCGTCTGCTCGACGTCCGTATGTCACTACCCAGCAGAATATCAGCATCAGGTATATTTGCCTGACACATGCTGAGCTGGACCATATGGGCGTACCAGGCATTTTTTTTGGGTTGGGGCAGAATTAAATAAACTCGATAAGTAGTAGGAATTTAAAAATACGTACTCTATTTACTAACTTTATTTCAATATTAACCTGCGAGGGTTCTGGCTAAATCTAGCAAAAATTTCGTTTTACATTTTTGTGCAATATATAATGCAATAAATAATTATTGATGGCAGAGGATATAGATTTTGCATCCATAGCAGTCAATTCTACAAAACCTAGAAACTCTTCACGAACCACCTTTTTTCAATGGGAAGTTGCCCTTTTTCTGATGTGTCACAGCTGTCGTCTGCCAGGATACTAACGGCACGTGCATTCTTTACATCAGCTGTGATAATGTCTCTAATGACATCCCCAAATAGATCGGTTATATGAATAATTAATGTTGTTACTTAAACCTTAACTTCGAGTCAAGGAACAGGGTGGGGCAGAGGCCCCCACCTTGCCCCACCGTGGGTACGCCCATGAGCTGGACTCCCATTTGGTGCAACCTTGAGACGCACACCGCACCTTGTATATTTGTTATCTCATTGAATTATGTCATGTATCACTTTATTTCTTTATGTATGTTTTTCTTTCTGTTTAAAGGGTTATTGGTAAAACACTAAAAACCTTGCAGGTTTTACTACCATCATAAACAACAACTGTTGTTCTATGACCTTTTACAAAACATAATACGTTTACCAAAAACAAACCACTTTGACTGGTTCTGTGCTTCCCGCATCCAACGGATTGCTGCGGCCTTCACAAGATCCACCTTGGTCGCCACTCCAGAACCTTTCGGTCCCATCGGCAATCTGTTCTTCGAGCAATGTGCCCTGCTACTTAAGTTTGGCAGTTCTTTGAGGCATGTCGGTTATTTTGGTTCTCCTGCGGATAGAGATCCGCAGGAGAACAGGAGTAGTTTCCCTACGTCACCGAATCAGAAATGAAGAGTCATTTCTGATTCGGTGACGTAGGGAAACTCCAAGCACGATGACTTTTAACCTTCTAATAAGGCCCAAGAACTCGGCATCAAACAGCGTCTATCAGCACTAGTACAGTCTCGAATACTGAAGTTCTTTGGGCATGTCTCGAGACGGAATTATGACTCCATAGAGCGTCTAGTGGTGCAGGGCAGAGTAGAAGGTAATAGGCCACGCGGGTGGTCACCGATTAGGTGTACCGATCAGATTAAATCCGCAGTTGGAGGCCCTGTTAGTGAATACACCAGACTGTCATCTAACAGAACCAGATGGAAGGAGATCGTGAGGCGAGTTACGACAACACCTGCAATTTGACAAAGCTCATTGTGACCACGACCGCTCTGACAAGAGCGAAGCGAAGAAAAAGAAGAATAAGGCCCATAAAGAGCGACCTATGACGAAAGTGAAAACCTCTTAATTGTACAACACTAAGTTCACATATCTACTCACCCTCATACACACACTCACTCATCTACATTCGAGACAAAAGGAGGTCCCCACTCCGCTTTACTTCATTTTACTTTATTTGTATTTTAATTTTATTTGCAATTGATCTAAAAATAATTAAATATGTATATAATTAAAGCAAATCTGAACTAATAAGCTTTTAAATGAATAATTTAGGGAAGAGCGCTGTTGTCTGAGATACAGATATTTATTTATCTAGTTCAGACACAGATGTCTTGTCGAATTTCTGTTAGTTTAAGCTCATTTAAGATGTTTTTATTTATAATGTATTATCTTATCTTACTTGAATTTGAAATAAAATTATTATAAAAAGCGAGTACGTTTTTAGAGCCACAGTTCATCACTGGCAATACGCACTGGTCAAAGACATTCGTCTTGAGACACTTTATAAAATATTATGTAAATATGCTTAGAAACATTTTGATTCATAAAGCACTTTGACACCAGCCTACAATCACTACTATCTTGTTGTTTACTGCATTTCGTTGAGAATAATCAAATCAAATCAAAATATTTTATTTCACATAAAGATACATGTGCACTTATGAAGCGTCAAAAGATAGGTGCACGGTTCCAATTGATCGTTTCCTATGGAGAAGAGCGGGCTTAAGTATTAACTTCACGGTTACTCTTTTAAAAATAATTGGCTTTTACAATATTTTCAAATAGCAGTGTTAATAGGTATGGGAGGACAGTGTAGGCCTTTCAACAAGTACCAGGTACTTAACCAAATAGAAAATAGTCAACAAATCTACAGTCTAAAAGAACCGTCCGAAATCCGAATGTTTATTTATTTATTTAAACTTCATGTACAATAGTGATACATAGGCGGACTTAATGCCACAAGGCATTCTCTACCAGTCAACCTTTGGGTTAAATATAAAAACAGTGATAATTTTTTTTTCTAAAATACTAATGTTACTAATGTTATCAAAATCTGCTACATAAATTCTAAAATTTTAGTAATAATGAAGTACCTACCGATTTGCATGAAACCTATCATATCATCATCATGATTATCATCTGTATACGAGTAGATAAATTAGGTACTAAAGTTATAGCGTAAAACGTTTTGTTGAGGATGATATTCTCATAGCATGTATAATTCCTTTTTTATCTTTATTCTTGTTTTATATTCTACCGCATTTTAAATTAAATTATATTAATTTTACTTAAGTACGCTGTGCTGGTACAGCGTCTTAATAATTGTTTGCTGCACCGGACGACGTCATTACGTCAACGGTGGCTGTCGCTGAAAACCAGCGCTGGGGCTCTGTCTTGCATAGGGTCGCAGCATAATGCTGAGCGATAGCCGTTTTGCGTGGATGTGACGCATTTTTCCCCCATAGTTTTCTTAAATTTTTTTTTTGTTTATTTTCTTTATTGCGTCATGTTTACCGCAAATAAACGTATTTTCTTAAAAAAAAAATTATTTCTATCGAATAGTTTCTATACCTATTAAATCAGTGTACAGAGCAAATAAACTCAGTAATGAAACTACGGAGAGGAATGAGTATTTACTTAATTCTAACTATGTAACTTCGATTAACTGGCACTAGTTTATAATAGATATTAACTAGCTGCTGCCCGCGATTTCGCCCGCTTGGCTTTTTCAACATTAACTATCTGCCAGTGAAAGTCCCGTCAAAATCGGTCCAGCCGTTTCGGAGATTAGACGGAACAGACAGACAGATAGACCGACACACATATTAAAAAAAAAGTGTTTTATTGTTGTGAGTACCGTTTATACTATCGATCGGACTGGACGGCTCGGTTGGCGCAGTGGTTAACTGGTTAAGCGATTGACTGCTGCGCTGCGTGTCATGGGTTCGATTACCGCACGGAACAAATATTTGTATGACCTACAAGTAGTTGTTCCGAGTCTGGCCGTTTGTGTATGTGAGTTTAAATGTTTGTAAACGCACCCACAACACACTAGAAATTCCTAGTGTGGGGCAAAAATAAAAAAAATAAAAGAACTCGCTGCATATATGCATTTAGTAGAAAAGCTGTTATTTTGACATTACAAACAGACATGGGCGCCGAAGGAGCCTCGGTAAGTGTGTCTAGAATTTCCTAATACTATTTATACGTTATATGTTTCATATTGAGACACGAAGCAACAAAATTCGATCTTAAGAAAAGCGGCCACATTCCTCTAGACCGTATTTTGTTGCTTCGTGTCTCAATATACGATATTATAATGAGCCGTTTTTCATAATTACTTCTCAGTCACGAGATAATATTTTTTTAAAGGAGTGGAGCCCTTTTACTAAGAAACTAATCAGAAATATTTTTCCCAAAAGTTGAACACGTCGTCGCCAGTTATTAAAGAATCGATTCACAAAAATGACTCAAAAACAAAACTGGGATAACGCAAACCGATAGTGTATTCGATCCGATCTAATCGATTCCAATCCAAACTCGGTTATTCGATTAAATCGGATTCGCAAACAGCGTACCACGCGTTTTCGGAAAAGGAAGAGATTGGGGTAAAGTGCCCGATTGTGGGCATAAACGAGAGGTCAACGGCCTATTAATACCAATGTAAAACGGTGAATCGGCGACAATAATAGGGTGAAGTCACGAATTATCTGTTTTAATATTTAGTTAGTGGATAAATGTGAGAGTTTTGGATGTGGAAATTCAGGTTTAAGGCAAAACTTTTCTGACATTTCTGAAAGAGATCGGGTAAATCCTTAGTCTAAAATTGAATTTATATTTTAATGGGCTTATGAGGGTAATATTTTACTATCGTCACTTATATGGCTATTTTAAAAGATAAATAAATGGCTATAGAAGCTCTCAGAAGTGCTTCGGGCCCTATCAGAATATCAGCGCTGCGACACTTATTTTTAAATGTCGCAGCATTATGCGGAGATAGGAGCCTTTTGGTCCCGTACAGGATTTTCTTTTCATTTAATTTTTGTTTTTAATTTTTTATTAGTGTTACTATGAGTGTGTTTAGTTTAAATTGTGCACTTCCTGTACGAGTCCCAATAAATACTTTTTCTTTCTTTCTTTCTTCATTAGAATTGAACGCAGTATAATTAAAACGTACCTACACAAAGTACAAAACAGACGGGTATCTATTTTTGTATAAACTAACTACTAATGATACTGATATGACAATTATGTATGTTTAGTTTCCAAGTAAAATAGTACATTCCAGAAAGAAATGTATCGTTGGTGTCTGTAATAATGCAAAAAAAAAAAACATTGTATCCCAAATATCAGAAAATTAAATGGTTGATACAAAAATCCTGTAAAGAAAACCACTTATTGATTAGTATACTAACCAAACTCTTAGACCTCATGAATATATATCACACTGAAATTCATGATAGCTAGTCAAATTGGAACCCTTGGGAACAAGAATTTCCGTAATTGGTATATTTGGCTTTGGCAGATGCCTTCGAAATACTGAAGTCCTAGTCATTTGAGATATTGGACTTGGTAGCTGGAATACTGGATACTACAAAGTTTAATTTAAGTTTTAGAAGGATTCTGCAATTTGCAATATTTGAGACTGAGGGACATTAAAACTTTGTTAATGTAATAGTGAGTCAAAATACAAATATTTTATGTCACATAAACCTACATGTTCACTTATGAAACGTGAGAAGCTAGGTGCACGATTCCAATTGGTCGTATCCTATGGAGAAGAGCCGGCAAGAAACTCCGCGGTTACTCTTTTAGAAATATTTGGCTTTTACAATGTTTTCAAATTACGGTGCAACAAGCCCAGGCGATAATATGTCTTTCAAAAAGACGAAGATTTTAATTGGAATTTAATTTTATTCAGGGCCTGGATCAATATTATTTAAAAAGATCTTGATTTTAGAAAATTTTACGCAGTATTTATACAAACTTCTTCCGCTCTCCCTTCTGTAAGGTATCCCTTGAGAATTCTCCCTTTCTGCTACTCTCTTATCGAGACAAGCTTTAGCTTCAAGAATAGATCTTTGATAAATAATAAATCAATAAAAAAAACTTTATTACTAAAAAAAAATATAGAAAAAATAAATCAATAAAAAAAAAAAAGATTAAATAAATGAATATTTAAATCTCTTCAAAACAAATTTAGTCTTATGTAAATGTCACTTAGGTGTCAAAGGAGTGCTTTGGCACTCGTACTAGGATTGCTCTGTATCACGAATGCCATGACCTTCCTCCGGACCAACCAGGATAGTTCCTTATACAATTTAATTTTAAATAAATTCTAAACAAAAATAACAACTTAACAAAGATATAAACAAAATAAGTATGTGTGTGTGCATACGAATGATCCAATTCGCTTAATTATAATATACCGAAATACGACTGACCCGTGCTCTAGTTTTTTCCATCTTTTTATATAGCGCGGAAACGTGGTGCATTAATAGCCGCGAGAGCTACAGATCGATGTTTTCGAGATGTGGTATTGGCGAAGGCTACTTCGTATACCATGGACCGCCATGAGAATGAATGAATCCATACTGGAAGAACTCAACATCATCACCAAGCGGCTATCTGCTATATGCCAGGAGCGTGCCCTTAGCTTTTTCGGACATATTATGCGTTCACCTAAGCATGATCTGGAAAGGCTTATAATACTGAGCCGGGTAGAAGGAAAACGCACTCAAGGCAGAGTACCGGTAAGATGGTCAGACGCGATCAAGAGGGCTGTTGGAGAGAAGACCGCATAACTTGGATACTCGTCGTATGTGGTTGTGATCTTCAGCATTGAGGGAACGACGAAGACGAAGTGTGTGCATATTTGAATTATGGTGTGTGTGTGCGTGTTTGATGGATGGTGTGGGGGGCCAGACTGACTAAACTTAGAATATCCACTGTATCACTATCCGCCATTTTACTATTTCGAGTAATAGATACTCATTTCTTAGATAACAAAAATGAATACTTCAGTTATGGCTCGCTACCAAAAGTAATGAGAACATTATAATAATCATAAGTCCAAATAGCCTTTATTTGGTATTCTATTGCTATGTCTGAATCGTGACGTCATCAACAGTAAATTTGTAAGACATAGAAACAGACGTAGTTATAAGTATGTAGTGTCTGGTCTGTAAGAAAAACTTCGGTTATGAGCGAAGTAATCGTTGGCAAAATGAAATATTTTTCTAATAATAATTTCCTAGGAATAAGTTAGTCTTTAAAGGATTTTTTTTTAATTACAGGCTCTGCATTTAACAACAGATAAGAGTATTAGAGCTCCTTCTCCTTAGCGTGGCGATTGCAAAAAATTACGAAACAAAATTATGTATTTTTTTTGGTTCGGCCCAAAATTGAGCACCGCGAATACCGTTTGCTGATGAAGCTCCTTATCCCAGGACTCATTCTGTAAAGAACCGTCCAAATTATGGGTCGGTAAGTTTCCAAAAGCACATCATATCACCATATCCTATATTATTCCTACTGCTGGGACATAGACCTCCTCTCATTGAGAGGCAGTGGGCCGTAATCCACCACGCGGGCCCAATGCAGGTTGGTGGATGTCACATGTCTTCGAATTTTTGGTTCTAAGATAATGAAAAAATTTACAAAAAGTGTAGTGGCTGTCTGGGTTCGAACCTACAACCTACTACTCGTTAGTCGCGCCCGTTTCCGCTGTAACACCACTGCTCTCCAAAAGCACTATACATTGTAGTTTTTCGTCTGGTCGGACGTCCAGTTGGTTGACAACCAAAACACAAATAAACGAGCACATAGTAAGATTAGTATCGTATAGGATTTAGCCGGTTTTAGGCCTTCTACGAACTTAATGAACTAAATGACTTGATCTAAATGAATAACCGCCTCTGTGGTCTAGTGGTAAAACCACCTGTCTCAGATCCAGAGGTCCCGGATTCGATTCCCAGCGGGGGCAAAAATTTCTGCTCGGTTTGGTTGGTGGTAGTTGGCTTGTTCTAAGTCCGCCTGGCTAGCTACCACCATCTTATCTAAGTCTGTCGCCAAAACAACAATGTTAACAGCATTTGTTGTATTTCGGCAGTAAGAGGTAAGATCTGTCTGTGTGTGATCTCTGTGGTTGAAGATTTCGTGTGAAGCTCGCTTCCATCTTCGGCCTTATCATCACTTACCATCAGGTGAGATGAAGGCCAAGAGGTTCGAAGTTATATGTAAAAAAAAAAAAAATTGCTAACCATCAACTGTGCGCTCTACCTCACAAACTTTCTTATAGAACCCGTTAAAATAACCAAAACAGTATTACTATGTAGTCATTTACTGATTGGACTTCCAACAATGGCCGCGGATACCCTTTTTCGGTAATTTATGATTGTTTTCTACATCGTATGGTAGGAGAAAATCGCTTTTTTTGGAAAATTAGATCGGTTAATAACGGTTTTGATCAGATATCGGTTTTTGACACCAAGATGAGATCAGACTAACGGCTTTTTCTTTTTTGTTAGTATCATTAATCTCGTAGTAAGGATTTTCTTAAGTTAATTTTGTTGCCATTTCAGTTAACTCTTTTCGAATCGCCTGTTTGATGATAACTTAAATTGATCTACGCGAAGATTTGTATTTATTTATTTGTGACTAGCTGCTGCTTGCGGCTTCGCCCACGTTGCTTTTTAGATACAAATAAATAAAATTGAAGTGTCTGTTTGTAATGTACCAACAATTTTTTTTTTTTTTTAATCCACCCCTCGTGCGAACCCGCGGTAATCGCTCTAGTCGAAAATAAAAGTAGCCTAAGTTACTCATTATAACCTCAGCTATCTTAAATTGGTCCAGCTGTTTCGGAAATTAGCCGGAACAAACAGACAGACAGATAGATAGACCGACAAAGCGACAAAAATGTTTAAAATTGATTCATGCATTTAGTAATAAGTTGTTATTTTAACATTTTAAACAGGCGACGCAAAGGTATGGTATGAATATTATCTAATAATATTTATTCATATATCTGGTTGTATAGTTAAATTATATTCTGAGTACTGTTTATTTTATTTTATCTAGTTGCCTATTTATGTTTTTGTCTTTAAACCTGACTTGGTTTCCGTATGTCTTTTCCGGGTAACCACTGAAAATCAGCACTGTGCTGTGGGTCCCTCATAGCACAGCATCATGCTGAGTGGAAGCCTTCTTGTCACAGTCATGACGTGCAGCTGCCGACTATTTTGGTTTTGTGTTCGTGATTAGAATGTTGATCGATTTTGGTTTTTTTTTTAATTTTTCTGTATACCTACCACCTACTCAAGTTAATAATCTTTTTGTATGCACGTGTTTCTGTGACAAATAAACCTATTTTTCTTTCTTTCTTTCTAATAAACAGACACTTTTAATTTTAATTATTTGTATAGATAAGTTGAGGGGCTTGTATGTCTTTACATACAAAGACTCCTCCGTGCCTCGAAAAGCACGTTAAGCCGTTGGTCCCGGCTGTAATTTATAGATCTTTGACAGTTGTTAGGTCGTCAGAAGCGCGAAATCCGACAACCAGTCTTACCAAGGGATATCGTATTACCCAGTGACTGGGTTTTGGAGGTCAGATAGGCAGTCGCTCCATGTAAAATTCAGTAGTAGTCATTCCGACCTCGCCGCCGAGACCCTTGCTCGTAAGCGAAGCGCTAGCCCGCGCCATAGCTGAGCCTGTAGCTTTAAACTTCCCTGATAATAATCATAGCCCTGTTTTTATCCAGCCACCGTCGGTCCCTTGCCGTCCTCCCTCCGACTCTGCCCTAAGCCGAGGTTCGTACTCCACAGGGGGTGCCCTTAGCGTGCAGTCGTTTAGTTTATAAGTTTTTGCGCCCTGGCTGGAGGCTTTAAGTTTTTAGGAGCTTAAGGCAACCACAGGAAAGACCGGTTAAAGAGTCACGATCTCTAATGCCATGGTTAACTCTGAGATGCCCTAAATAAAAATAAAAAAACAACCGTCGGGCAGCTACCCACCAGATACAACACCCGTCTGGCCGGAGGATCCTCCCTTTTCCAATAGAGGATGAGTGAGCATTACACCCTGTTCCTCATACCTCTATACTGATGACCCCGACGTGATCTGAACACACAAATATAGATAAGTCAAGTTAACTTTCAAGATCTCTAGAGATTTTGTTTGGAACCAATTAATCACAGTTTGACTTTAATTATCCAAGTCATTGCGAGTTTATAAAGACGTAGATACCTAAATAACATAACATCACGCCTGCATCCCCGAAGGGTTGGGTAGAGGAGTACCTAAAGTACACCCACATTTCGACAGCCCATGTAATAGGGGGCGAGCCTATTGCCATTAGCCGGGCACAAATCCAGACTCCAGGCTGCCACTGAGGGCGAGCTATGGGCAGCTCGCCGTCCGGTAAGGACCAGGCCCGGATCGACGGCGCCCCTCAAAGAGATGTCAGCACGCACTGACGGGGTCCGCTAGGCGGTCCTAGCGGACCCCGTCAGTGCGTGCAGGTACCGGTGTACCTGCCAGGGTTGCGGGTTTGTCCGAAAGGGATACCGTGGCCCTGGCACACAGGCAACTAAAGGAACACGGGTGGCTTTTAGTCAGTAAAAGTCAGACACGCCCTCCCGCTCTGCCCAGGACAAGTTATTTGATAATTTCCCACCCAAAAAAAAAAGCCTGCTACTGAGAAATTCCAGACAAAGAAGCCCAATACGGGAGTCGAATCCAGGACCTCATCTAAATAAAATTCTCGTAAATATCGTGACTTAAAATATTTTCTAGACTAATATGTACAAAGATTGAACAAAGTTCAAGAAAAACCGGTCAAGTGCTAGACGGACTCGCACACGAAGGGTTCCGTACCGTATTAAGATTGAGCAAAATACGCCGAAAAAAAACACGTTTCTTGTTTATCGTTTACTATTTGTTGTTATAGCGGCAGTCGAAATACACAGTGTGTGTCAAAAGCAACCCATAAATGTATATTTGTACGCCAAATAGCAAAACATAGAGAAACTTTAATATACCTAATATTTGTAATATCTTGCATACTATGTTAACCGGTGTTTACCTGTGTTTTGTCATGTGTGCCTTTTAATCTGTGCTAAATAAATGGTTTTTCTTTCTTTCTTTTTCTTTACAAATAAAGAGTATTGATTGATTGATTGATGGATTGGAGCTGACAGACAGACAGACGGATGGACAGCCGAGGCTTAGTAATAGGGTTCCGTTTGGCAACATCGAGTACGGAACCCTAAAAATGACACCTACGACAGGGCTACGTATCAAGCTATAATTTCCAGAATAAGCTGACCTCTCATTATACGGAAATCCAAAACAATGCGAGATCAGCTTATAATGGAAATTTATATTTCGATATATGTAGCCGTGTGTGCTACCAAGACAAAATAAATATAACATAGGTACCTACCTACCTATTCAAACATATAACTTAAATACCTACCACATGTCAACCACTGAACAAACAAACACACCAAAACTAGACATAATTATTGTAAGTGAAATTAGTGGTGTAGCTCAAAAAGGTACCGTCCCATTTATGGTGCCACAAGGTACCACAAATTGTGTACTCAAATACACTATGACGTATTTGGTGACGCGAATTGGTGACCAAATGTAAACTAAAGTTTTAAGTTTTAACATGTTATGTAATGCCAAGGATGTTGTTGTTTTATGACGGGTTTTGGAAAACTTGTTATACCCGAAGTCTCTAATTCAGATAATTTATGTAAACAAAGTAATGTCAAGAAATATCACCGTCAAAATGACAGGACAGTGGTGCAAAACATTTTATCATAATTTTTTTTTTGTAAATTCATCGGTTTAATTAAAGTGAATTAAATATAAGAACTATGCAAACAAAATACCGTTGCCAAACAATGTCTTGTGTAGTATGTCGGAGACGGTGCATAATGATCGTCATAATCAGCCCTTTTAAGTCCACTGCTAGACGTAGGCCTTCAAAAATCGATTTCCACTCCAAACAGTTTACAGCCGTTTTCATCCAAAATGTGGCTAGATATGCTACATACAATATGAATCTATGAATGAGAGTTGTAATATTGGTGTTGTTGAAGACGTAAAAAATTTGAAATTTGATCTTGCATTGTTACCAGTGTCATAAAATATTTTATACCAAAAAAAAAACCCTTTTTTAATAACTTTTTTTAAAACCGAAAAATATATTTTTTTACCTACGATATGATTATTTTTTAATTATTATTTCTTAAAATCAGTACTTAAAAGAAAATGGAACCTCTTTTTTCGCCATTTTATGTGAATTACCATTACGAAGATATTTTTTTGTTATGTTTTCCCCTTTGTTTACATAAATTATCTGAATTTGAGACTTTGGGTATAGTTTTAACTGCTTCGTTGGTCTAGTGGTTGAAAGAACGCACAACATAATCAGGTTATAATGTTCCCACTGCTGGGACACAGGCTTCCTCTCTTCGAAAGGGAATGGGCTATAATCTACCACGCGGGCGCAGTACGGGTTGGTAGATGTCACATGTCTTAGAAGTTTTGATTCTAGGACATGCCGGCTTCCTCGCGATATTTTCGTTCATCATTTTGAGAGCAGTGGTGACTGAAATTATTTATACAAAGTAAAGTGCCTGCCTAGGTTAGAACTCACGACCCTGAATCCTGAATCCTGAGTTCAATCTCTGGGTCGGGTAAGATGTCATAGGATACATCGCCGGTACATTTACAATGTTTGGGCCCAGTAGGTGGCCACATTTATACTATGGTGTTTTTTTTCTTTTTTAGTGTATGTAACAATATAAGATAAACGATAAGTACTCATCTCTACCTACTATCTTTCTTTTGCTGTGCCCGACAGGGACCAAGATTGTTCTTAAGCTAATGTTTACCACCTAAGCATAAGCTAAGAATTGTGGAACGCAATAAAGTATTGAGTATTGTTAATGAGTAATGGAGTGTACACGACCTTTGAAGAAGATTCTATTGTAAAGTTTTGATTGAAATTACATTAATTGAAGTTGATGTTGTCAACACGTGGGCATAAAATACTAACAAACGTTGTATTCTCATATTTCCAAGTAAAAAACATTAAAGTTTTCATGAAACGTTCGTCATTATACTATTGATTCGAGTCTTTCTTTATAGACATGGAACACGCGATATAGGTAATATCCAATGCACTTTAATGACACATGAAGCACTCCACTACAATATAAATATATAAAGAGCCGTTACATACATTAACATTTACAAATAAATTTTATTTTAATTTTTTCCAGAAATTTTCGTAAAATAGTATTTTCTGGCCTCGTATAGGTTTTCTTTTGTTTTTCAATTAATATTGTTTGTTTTTTGTTTATTAATTATACAGGCACTTTTTATTCTTTCTTAAATAAAAATCTGTCCTGCTAAATAATACTCGTCTTTTTTTTTGTATTTAAGTTGTCTTAAATGCTTTATTAAGCAAACTTTTCCCTTACAAACGGAATAAGATAAACGTCAAAAAAATTATGGTTATACCAAAGTTAGAACTATACATTTTTTTAACGTTTATGCCCTTAATGAAGAACTAACACACAACATCAATACGCCTTTCGGGAAAGTCCACTATCAGATATTCATGAATCACAAGGTTCGCGACTAAGCAATTAACTATTCTATGAAAAAAAAAAAAAAAAACACGAATGAATCAGCTAAATAATTGTAATAATAGTTTCCAGTGAAACATTCACAGAAATTCCTCATTAACACTATCATGTTCCAAGAATGGAGAATAAATGAGAATCGGTATCCGAAGTTGTAATAGTTGTGGAAAAGTAAGTGAGGTTTCAGTTCATTGTTGCAGTTTGTAACTGTCTGGAGTGAATAAAATCTGTGGATGGTTATGGAGGAGTTTACTTAAGGCGATGATAACCGACTTTTAATGTTTTATGGTTGGCAATTTTATTTAATAATTTTTTAATTTTTTTATTAGAGCATTTTTTATAACTTAATATATGAATATTTTAGATTATAAATGTTTATATTATATAGTGAAATTAATTTGAAAAGTGATGTCTAACGCGGATAAAAAACTGAGAATCACGCAAAAATCCTGTTCTCATGAAACAGAAATACTTGTTTATTTTTATATAGGTATATGTGTGCAATGTATGTAACTCTGTGTTGTTATATTTATCAAATAGTTATTTAAATAAACCAATCCATTTAAACTTTTTAAAAAAATCACGCAAAATCTATCAAGCGTAATTTTCTGAAACCTTCACCTTTTTAAATATAATTTAATTATTGATCTTTTAGTATACGTGTTTTATTAAAATACTTTTTCTTTTATATATAATAAATTAATAATGCGTCTTATTTGAGACAGCGCTCCTGGATGGGCGAGTCTTATTACTGGCTGGACGTACAAAGCGTTGAGCAAGCTCAATACAGAACACGCAAGCTAACCACTCAAGGTCACTGGCATATATCTGCGTCTTAATTTGCAGCAGTAGAGCTCCTTGCAAAAAATTGCCTACCTTCAATTATAGCTTTTTTTTTTCAAGACTAAAAAATGTCATCCGGTATATGTTTTTCCGCAAAATTTGCTTGTCAGCAAAATATATTATTAATATATTTTGTTATTTATTCATATTTAAATTTCAACGGGTCAGAGACATAAGTGTTTGTTCTACGGACCCATCGATTTCATTAAAGTAATAAAACTTATGAACTTATGCATGATTTTTTCGCGGACTACCCGCTACTTATTTTATTTTATTTTATTATAATATATTATAGTAAAGGGTACATTTGGAACTCATACATTGTAAATATTATGTGGGTCCATACTAAGACTTGCACATACCTACTTGTTAAACATGTTATAGATAAATAAAGTAAGTCATGTCAACGCAAAATTATGTAGTAAAAATATGTTTAAATGTTTGTAAAGGCCTATGTAACAAATAATTCACGATTTGTATAGAAATAGAATAAGATCATTTGTAAACAGCATTGTAACAACTTATATGTAAATAAAGACCTTGAAAAATCAATCAATCAATAAAACTTATATAATTTTGTAATTAATTAGGGGAGGCTTTTCAATATTGATACCGTGATGGATGAGTGATGACAATGACATCTACCAACAATATTTTATCAATAAGATGTTTCATTGTTAGCTTACAGTGTAGAATTCTTAAGAATAACAATGTCAATTTATTAGCAATCACGTGGGTGTAAAGGTTGATTTGATTCTCAGATATTGGTCTATTGTTTGTTGACTATGCATTTAGACAATGACGCTCGAGACATCACTGCTTAGCATGCGTCTGTGTTACGATAAATCGTCAAAAAAATATGATTAGCCGGGTAAATAAAGGTAGCGAAGTGTTACCTAAAGCAGAAAGGACGGATGACATCAATGGGAGAGCATCATCAGTGTGTAGTATTTAAGGTAAAAACCGGCCAAGTGCGTGTCGGACCACGCACAATGAACGGTTCCGTAGTTGGGATGAATTTATCCCTAGAACAAAACTTAACATTGTAGTTGAAAAACATGTCGAGAACATGTTTTTCAACTGTAAATGTACGTCGGTTGACTATTACTCGGTAACTTGTAAAGCTTACTTAGCTGTGATAGTTTTCCTTTTAACTTCGTTATATATGCTACTGCTGTGAATTTTTTCACGTATCCAAATACAACCATTTTAACAAATTAGCAATTTAAAGCATAATATTACGCAAACGGATACCTGAATCGAAAAATGGTTTTCACAAACCCGCAATACTTTTAAACGGCCTACCCAACGATACCCCACACCGTGGGAAAGACAAGAAAAAAAAAAGTAATCAAAAAATTTCAAGGTTTTATTTTACCACTTTGTCGGCGTAATTAATATGTATACCCATACCAAATGACAGCTTTCTAGTAATAAGAGTCTCTGAGCAAAGCTCTCTGATAGACAGACATGGACAAGGCGAAACTATAAGAGTTCCTTGTTGACTACGGAACCCTAAAAATGACCTATCGCAAACTCACTACGTGTAAGTATTTTTTTAAATTCAAAGTCATAAACCAGTTAGACACTTGCAACAACCCAACTTAGACTCACACTACTACCTTCTACTACGATCGAAAGTACCCATCCAGATCGCCTTATAAAAACGGCACAACTAAAGGAAGTTCGATCCAAAAACGACATGTAAACATCTCCAAACATACTCAATACTATTATGGGAAGTACTTTTAATTTCGCGCTCCATGTGACTCAGTTCCTAGCCGACAGACAATGTGAGAAAAGACCAGACATACCCAAGAGACACCACGTGCATTTCCATACTAGTAACGGACCATAATTTTGGATCCAATCCATAACCAAGGGAACGAAGTCGCTGACTTACTCCAGTTACTGAGTAACGACTAGTGATGGGCGATAGCGGTCGAATAGCTGGTGCGTGTGTGCGAAAATTTGTGTGATACTCTCTGGCTGCGCCACAGTGGAAAATTAAAAAAAACATGTTTCTAGATAAATTGTACCGTTTATGTACTATTCGGTACGTGTAATTAATAAAATTGTACCTCAACGAATAATGAAAAATAATGAAGTTTTGGTGGCGTGGCTGGGGAGTATACTCCCTGGCCGCGCCACCACGGTTTTTGTAAACTACCTACGAGGCGCACCTGGACATAGTATACACGAAAGAATTGTACCGAAATTGTTATTTTTTGTACGCTATACAGAGATTCGATAATTTAATTACTTTAGAAATTATAGCCTTGTGTACAATTTTTTTCATTACACGTACATAAACGGTACAATTTATCTAGAAACGTGTTTTTTTTTTTAATTTTCCACTAAGGCGCGGCCAGGGATCACACGAAAACTTTGATGGCACAGCAATCTTTGAGGAGGTTTAAGAAGACTGCAGTCGATCGACGTCGATCAAAAACATCGTGAATTCGTGATATATTTTGAAGCATATGAGTTGATAATACTTAGGAGGGCGTACAACTGTCCACTAGCGCTCCTTTAAAAAATATTATCTCCTGACTGAGAAGGAATGATGAAAAACGGCCCAATAAGGAACCTCGGTAAGTGTGTCTAGAATTTTCTAATACCTTTTATAACGTTCAATATTGAGACACGAAACAAAGAAATTCGATCTAAAGAACAGCGGCCACATATTCCTCAAAAACCTAACAAATAATTCGATTCAGTAAAATTACAGAAAGCATGCAAAAATTTCAAAAATGTTTTGACGAATCTGTCATTTCACTGAATCGAATTATTTTTCAGGGTGTAGATCGTATTTTGTCGACTTTTGACCGTTGCAAGTAGGTACGCCTACGTAAACGTACGTTCTTAATTTGAGACAATCAAAATTCCAAATCTAGTCGCACCTGTTGAATATTAAGTCGAGTTTAAACAACAACGATTTATTTATTCCCACTGAATATTCGTGTTGCACCAGCATCATGAACCGCCTGTCTCGTGTAAATGGAATTGAGTCCGTTCATTAGGTAACGCGGTATTAGTACAATTAATCATTCAATATTCAAATTCAAAGTTGAAAAAATGAAAAATGAACGATTATTCTGAGGATTTTAATTCGCATAAGTAAAGAAGAAAGAAAGAAAATTCGTTTATTTGTGGTAAACATGACGCAAAGAAACATCACAAACAGGAAAAGAACAAGTTGGGGGAAAATATGCGTCACATCGCTCAGCATAATGCTGCGACCCTATGCGAGACAGAGCCCCAGCGCTGGTTTGCAGCGCCAGCCGGCATTGACGTGATGACGTCAACCGGTGCAGCATACAATGATATAAAAATAACAAAATAAGAAATAAAATAATTACAATACCTCGTTCTAAAAGTTTATATGAATATAATATTTCAAATGGCAACATTCCGTTCCGTCAGTAACGAATAAACAACTCGTGCGACGCTGTCATATTGTAATCTGTGCATGCAGCTGTCATAACAATTTGTTTTACGTGCGAGATTTCAAAAATCTCTTGTCGTCTGCAATTTACACACAAGATTACTTTGTTATATGTCTTAAAAATTACGGTTTATATTTAGCCCATTTTATCCTAACAGTCCAGGAAATCTTTACTATACTCCATTTATTATAACATTAGACAAATAACTGTTCTCACCCTTTCGTTATTTCGATGTAAACGTTTAATAAACTCCGTTATTTCACGATAAATACAAAGCATTGTAATCTATTTACCATTTACATTAAAAAAATAACTAGTGCAGTAATTTCAGCAATATTACACAATAACTGTCGTTATTTAGCCGTTATTTGTCTAATGCATAGTAAATGGAGTACAGCTGATTTTAATTTCCTCTCTTGTGAAAATTCGCACAGCAAAAAAAAAATACAGTCGAAAACCGCACGCTTGCCCAACACTAGCGGAACATATTTAGCCATCCATCTCGGTAAGGCAGGGACCTAAAGTGATCGCTAAAGATGCTCTTTTTAGCGCCGTGGGTTTCCTTTTGGTCTGCGGTCTCCAATGGAAGGTTTTGTTACGTAATAATATATGTATTATGAATGAACTGAACTGAACTCGGGTTCAAACACGTTTTTTTGTCTTTAGAACTTTATGGCGAGTGCTAAGTGTGGTAGATATGGGCCTGTCCAAATGTTTCTATGAGAAAGTTTGTTTGTTTTAGGGTCTGGTTAAGTGGTTTGTAAAGTGTAATACTACTACTAGTTACTATTTACTGCCACATTTAGACTCAAAAGTCAAGTTTTAAAAAGCGTGTTTACCCTAATGTCTAGATTTTCTTTTATATAAAATATTTTAGATCAAACTTTATAGTTGAACTAGCTGCTGCGCAAGGCTTCACCCGCGTGGCTTTAAAAAAAATAAAAGCTTTAGTTACTCCTTATAATATCAGCTATCTGACAGTGAAAGTCCCGTCTAAATCGATCCAGCCGTTTCGGAGATAAGCCGGAACAAACAGACAGACGGACAGGCAGAGGACTAAATTTTTAAAAATTGTTTGTTTTTTTTTTTTGTTATGTTGTACCGTATATACTTTCTTATGCATTCAGAAAAAACGGTTATTTTGACATTAAAAAACAGTAGCTCGTTTCTGTAGAAATCTCACCGTGAAAACTCAGGTGAAGTGAGTTCAAAGTGAGCTGTCAATCTTTAGATTTCCTAGCGTCAGGTAGGATGACAGTTCACTTCACCTATATTTTTACGGTGAGAATCGACCGGCTGACACTTTAATTTTATTTATTTTTCTATAGATCTATAAATTTTAGACCATACTTTATAGTTGAAATAATACATTGTATGAATGCACTAATTATCCAAAGCTGAAGCTTCAACAGCTTTTTATCAATTTTCAGTCACCTTGTCCTTGAAAAACAAACACTTATCACACTTACAACTGATAATTCAATTTGTTGATAAATACACTTCACAGACAGCAGTTAACGACATTCAATATCAAATTGATTCGCGCTTTTGACGTGTCAATCTGAACTTTGGTCAAATCATAAAATTAAATAAAGCTAATGAAAACACAACCAAGTAGTAAATAAAATAAAAATATTAAATTTTTTAGTTGTAATATTGTCAAAACACACTCATCTCCTTTTTTAATGAATCATGGTCAACGTCCCAAATCTACTACTGTATGTACGAGTACTGGTACAGCGTCTTAATAATTGTTTGCTGCACCGGACGACGTCATTACGTCAACGCCGGCTGTCGCTGAAAACCAGCGCTGGGGCTCTGTCTTGCATAGGGTCGCAGCATAATGCTGAGCGATTGCTGTTTTGCGTGGATATGACGCATTTTCCCCCATAGTTTTCTTATTTTTTTATTTTTTTGTGTTTATGTTCTTTTTTGCGTCATGTTTACCGCAAATAAACGTATTTTCTTTCTTTCTTCTTACTTAAATATATACTTAAAAATATATAATAAACTCATCATTTAAAATTGTCTAAGGGGCCTCTGCGAGTTTGCTTCGGCCCCTCGTACGCCTTCCAAAGGTCCGGGAGCCCAGGGTCCCGAGATAATGTCAAAGACATTTTGAAATAAGAATAATAACAACTTCAACAAAACAAACAAAGAAACAACAAACTTTTTTTAAATATATTTTATGGGTACATAGGGATATTCCCAAACTTTGTATGTACTTTAGCCCGAGCTTTGAATTAAACCCAGAAATAAAACATAAAACTATTATAAAAATTTGAATAGCATACTCAACGTAAAATGTTCCCACATTTTACGGTGAGTATGTTGAGTATGTGTTGGGACACAGGCTTCTTCTTGGTGAGAGATAGTGGGCCGGTAATTGTGCGGGTTGGTAGATGTCACATGTCTTCGAATGTTTGGTTCTAGGACAAGCCGGTTTCCTCAGGATGTTTTCCTTCATCGTTTTCAGAGCAGTGGTGATGAAACTATTTACACAAAGTAAAACGCCTGTCCGTGTGGTGCCGGACGTAAAGAATAGCACCACCCCATTTCCTCCCTTGGGTGTCGTAAAAGGCGACTGAGGGACTTACTAGAGAATGGGCTGCAGCGTTCTTAATGCATTTTTACACCATACAGCGATCGCCAACCCGCCTGCCAAGCGTGGCGATGATGGCAAATCCACCCTTTTGGGGGAGGCCTATGTCCAGCAGTGGACGTCTTTCGGCTAAAATGATGATGATGATGATGAAAGCGCCTGTTAGGGTTCGAACCTACGACCTTCAACTCGAAAGTCGCGGCCGTAATCACTGAGCTACAACAGCGTACCTAAATTTAAATATGCAAGTTTATTTAAACAAATAACACTGAAAATCAACACGTTTTAAACATTAATACATAGTTACAGAAGAGAAAACCCCACTAAAGTCCACTTCCTGAACGATTTTGTATGGCTGGGAAAGTCCGATAAATATTTGCTTAATATCATCAATCTATCAATCATTTACGTATGATTGAATTGACATTACATTTGATTGGTTCAAATAAAAAAAGTAGGCCTAATGATGACTCTTGCCGACGGTAGGTGATTGTGTGAATATGTTTTAAATGGGGAGTCCGTGTCTACACAGTGAGACAGTGGGGCAGGGCTGTTCTGTACCGCCCCTACATTAATGTGTATTAAAACTATTGTGTGTACTAGGTGTATTAGAACTATTAGAAGCAAAAGACCCAACGGGGGTATTCAAGCCATTGGTGCCGATTCCCTTGTTCACAAACTAAACTAAATTTAATTTCAGTGCATCTTTTTCTTTCTATTTCATTAAGAAAAGGACAGAAGATTTAGTTTAGTCCTGTCCAATTAATTAGCGCTTGACGTAAATTGACGTAATTTTATTCGGCAAGTTTTTAATCACGTCTAAACTTGTATGGAGTAGTGACAGGCGCTGATTAATTTGACAGGACTAAACTAAAATTTATTTATAAAAATAATAAAAATATCACACTTGTATGCAGATCGCCAATAATTTATAATAATATCCCTATCTGTGTCAAGAAATTAAATATAGACCAGTTTAAGAAAACATTTTTTTAAATACTGATAGAAAAAGCCTATTATAATGTTAATGAATTTTTAAATGATAAATCGCTCTGAAGATACTGAATCTATTCTATTTATTTTAAATCGCATGACGTATTTAATGTAATATTATTGTTAATTGTTGATTTATTTAATTATTGTTCATTGTATCTTAATTTTGGAATCCTATTGTCTTTCGACCTAATTTGTACACCAGCCTTGGTCAAACATGTTGAGCCAAAAAATACCTTGTTACACCTATAATATGCATCATACCATGTATACTATCTACACATGTTTTTGCAAATAAATGAATCTGAATCTGAATCTTGTTTCCTGTTCAATGACAACCCACTGCGGTCATACATTTTTCTGTCAGTCTTGGTGATTCAGGATTTATTCCCCTTGTTCGTTCGAAAGCTTTTATTAGATTATCGTCATCAATCGTTTAAAATCTTCTTTAAAAATTAATTGAATAAATAATAGTAAATAATGTTTTATTTTACTCCAACACAAAATGAAAAACAATACAAAGTTTCATATTTACAATCTAGGTAAATGTTTGCAGAAAATGTATCACAACTCATTTGCTTATTTCCCTAGAAATACTTCATCATCATCATCATTTCAGCCGAAAGACGTCCACTGCTGGACATAAGCCTCCCCCAAAAGGGGGGGATTTGCCATAATCGCCACGCTTGGCAGTCGGGTTGGCGATCGCAGTATGGTGTTAAAAATGCATAGAGAACGCTGCTGCCCATTCTCTAGTAAGTCCCTTAGTCGCCTTTTGCGACACCCACGGGAGGAAATGGGTGGTGATTTTCTTTAGAAATACTTATAAAAATACTAATAACACTTAATACTACTAATACTTATTCTTTAGAAATACTGATCCATACTAATATTATAAATGTGAAAGTAACTCTGTTTGTCTGTCTGTCTGTCTGTATGTTACGTTTTCATGCCTAAGCCGCTGAACCGATCGTCATGAAATTTGGCAGAGATAAAGCCTGGGATATGGAGAAGGACATAGGCTACTTTTTTACGCGATAACCGACATCCACGCGGGCAAAAGCTAGTAAATACTTATATAAAATACCTCTCTGTAGCATAAACAGCCTATTACGAGTATAATGTTCCCACTGCTGGGACGTAGGCATCCTCTTTTTGAGAGAGGAGTGGGCCATAATCGACCACGCGGGCCCAGTGCGGGTTGGTAGATGTCACATGTCTTCGAATTTTGGTTCTCATGCTGGTTTCCTCACGATGTTTTCCTTTACCGCTTTCAGAGCAGTGGTAATGAAATTATGAAATAAAGTCATCTCTGTAGACTTTTCTCAAATTAATTGGAAATAGAAAAGCCATAAAGCTATGAAGTTTCCATGACACAGTAAATATGTAAACGATTCACTTTGAATAGAAAATGTTTCTTTAGCTGGAAAATAAGTTCATACATAGTTCTCGTGGAAGAGAGTTTAAACTGTACAAATGAGTTCTTTGAAATATGTAAATTGTTCTTACACTATTTTCTTTATTCACCTTATTGGCCCTCTTCATCACCTTGTAGAAACTTTTTTTTAGGATGAAGAACGTTCTGTAATACTTAAATCTCTTTCTCTCTTTTTCAATAAAATAATACCGGTCACGATATCTAGGAAAACATTTATTTGTACCAAGCTTTAAAGTGCTGCAAAACTAAACTCAAAGCATTTACTTTAATTAAACCACTTAAAGGCGGAGGCCTGGCCTATTTTTCGCCCAAAGAATCAGCATTGCCATACAACGTGGCAATGCTGCCAGCCTTTTGGGCACTTTTCTTTTCGACAGCGATGCGGACGAATTTTTAATGCCCTATGATTCCTGCCTTGTCCCTCTTTTTTATATACATGTACATATTACTATTATTATTTTAAGTCCGATAGCTTATATTCATTATCTAAATATTAAATTCAAAAGAAAAAAAAAAAAAAAGTTAAAGGCTCTTTTGAATATTGTCAAGGAGTCAGTCAGTCAGAAATATGAAACTAGTTGCTCATTCCAAAGCGCAGTAAGTTCCTATGGAGAAGCAGACACAAGAAACCAAAAGATCGACTAAAGATAATGTTTTCGAGAGATTTCTGTTTAGTTTGGTTGTTTTAAAACAGATTGGTAACACCAACAATACAAATCAATAGCCACCGCCCACCGTTGAGTTTTTTCAGGTCATGCTCATAGCATGCCTTACCTACTTATCAACACACTAATCAACAAAGAAAGAGCCTACTTAAAAACCTATCACCACCTAATAATACTTTCATACCAAATAAAAAATGATATAAATTTTCAATGTCAATCATATATTCATGCACACGTAGCTACACGTGATTGGCACTATAATGGCACTAAAACTTATTTATTTCAATATCCGGTGCCACAGGAAGGTAGTTGACAGTTACTTTCGCGCCAATTGCATAACAATATCGCCATCTTGATTTGAGCACGCGCTGCCGAGGGTTTGTTCTGTATGGACGGTTTTTTATTGGGTAATTTCATATAAGACATTTCTTTATTACTTCAAATAAAGCTGAGAATTATCACTTTTTAAAACAAAAATGTAAAAAAAAAAATTACCCCCAAAACGACCAATATCACCACTTAATTGGTGCGTTTGGTGTGACATTTTCACGAGTTTGAGGCTCTACATCCACTACTCCACTCTCTTCCTCCTTCTTCTACGTTTCTTCAGTAAAACGTATCAGATCACTATAAGATTTTAGTTGTATTTTCAAAAACATTAACATTACAAGCAATCAGATATTAAAGCAACACAATCTAATTTAGAGTCCTTATGACTCTGATTACGATTGAATTTCACTATTTTTTTCTCATTCATAATCGGGCATAATACATTTTTGGTTAGCCTCACAAATGTGGGTTGTTATTTACAACAAAAATCAGGAAAACTAATTCTAATTAAAATCTAAATTTAAATGAATAAAAATGTCCCCAACACACAAACAACCAAAGAAGCCACAACCATACGCGTGCATCGAACGGTTTGCATCCGGCGGACGCAGGCGACGAAAGTAAACTAAGCTGATCGCCCCTTTCGCCATACGGGGACGTACGGGCCGTGTGCGGCGCCTGCTAATCGGACAGGCAGCTGGTCGGATGTTGTCGGCAGCCGGAGAGTAGCAGACAATGTGGCGGTATGACACAGATACTGGGCATGGGGAAATATCAAGATATACCCGTGAAGGAGTTTGGTGAACTAAAACTAAAATACTAGGAAGTAGTTATGGGCGGGCGTATCTTATGTAATTTTGACGTTAAGTGTTGATTCTCAGCCTAATGTGATTGAATGATTTTCGTATTCAATTTGATTTTGATTTAAATGAGAGTCGCTCAAATACACACTATAAAAGCAATCATGCTGCTAAAGAAGAATTCCGGTACAAACCTAGAATTTGTGTTGTTATACAAAACATCATGATCAAAGTATTGACATATTTTTATTACATTTCTTATTTACATTATATTTTTAACATTTAATTTAATTTTTAGATTCGGATTATTTATGTTATGTTTTTATTTTTAGTATTTGTATTTTTTTTGTTTTTGTACATTTTTGTATTTAAGTGCTATAAACATGTAATTAAGATTTGCACACCAGATACTTGGTAGAATATGAAGTAAAACTATCTATATTTGTCAACTGATTATATTTGTATTCTTGGAAATAAACGATATTCTAATCAAACATGATCATAAAGACAGTTGGAATCTACTGACGAGAGTTCGTTGTACGTAGTAAGTAGTCAGGTGAAAGATCACTTTCAGCAGTAGACGTTTTAGACCTGGGAAGATCATTTCGATGGCAGTAATAATGGCTAATTATGCAATCAAAAATTTGGGGTATGTAGTTATAATGAGGTTATGATGGGTGTGATTTATAACCGTTCATAACTTGAGATGGAAAGAGTCAATCTTTACAAGTTCACAGTGATAAGAAACTCGGCGGGACACACATATGACAAGCCGGAAATGTGATAATGATAATGATAAATAATTTTATTACAGTAAGTAGGTTTGTACAAACACTTTTACAAGTCAATCATATTTTAAAAACTTGATGAGGCCGCCGTTTCCTATCTGACTACTCTGAGAAGAAAAGCCGAAATAAACTCAGAGGTCACAGTCTCTTTTAAAGTCCAGACATAATCTTGGTTAGATCATGTGAAGACCATGTAGATTGGTCACTGAAATCGTATTTTGAGGAAAGAACCACACAGATTGAGTAGTCCTGTCCAGTCAGTGCACGCATTTGTCAGTAATTGTGCAGCTCAACTCAGAACTTCAGGAGCTCAATGATTCCACGAATAATACCGAAAAAAGAGGAAGGGACTGGATACATAACCGTTGCAAATAAGTAGTAGAACCTAATAACAATGACTAAGTATCAACCACCGTAAAACTGCTTTTCACTTTTTAATTAAGACGGCTTTTGACTTGTAATTGTCACCTGGACTTCAAAAGAACTGGAGTCCCTTGTGTCAACCGCCTGTCTACCCACCAAAGGCAAGCCACCTTGAAGATGTGTTAAAAGACCATTTTACGTAAACAAAAAGCTCATTTTACGGTAAATTCCAAATGGAATAAAATGTGATAATTTCTTGTAAATTGTATCGGTTTCCGAATTACGGAGAAAAAGACCCTGGGGGGTCTATTTCTCGGTAATCCGTCACAGAAAAGGCTTGAAACGAATGTGATAATAATGAATAATGAGTGTCAAAGGCATATAATGCAGGCCCTTATAATTAAACCATCACTACCAATGTGTGACAATTTACTAAGAAAATAATACAGCTGTGCCCTTTTTCTTTAATTCCTATATAATCATCAAAATATTTCGATTCATATTTCGCTGGCTTTCAACGAATGTCGAACCGATTACTACCATACATTTAAACATTAAAAATAAACGTAAAGCATGCTGTTCATTAGAGTTCACGATAACATCCATACAACATGCGAGAATGTAGAGTTTTTGTGCCAGTATTCAAGCTAGGATAATTCTTACATAGTACATAAGATAAATATTTACTGAGTGGACAAATCATGTGGGGTGGGACAGAAATAGGGCAGGTAGGATGATGTCTCCACCCCTTTAGAGCAACTGGTTTTGCAAAGTTGCACAAAGTATTCAAGAAGTTACTTTAATAAAATATGATAATAGACTTTTATTGACTATTTTCTAATGATGTTTAATACGCCGTTTCGTCTAACGACATATCTAAGCGTTGAAATTAATGCAAGGAATGTGTAACGTCTAATTACCCTTTCCTCAACTGGACTTGTAAAGTCACTCTCCATACTAATAAATAAAAAAATAAAAAAAGTACTAAACAGACGCTGGACTGGACTAGACAGGGAATCAACATAAACGGCGAGTACATCTTACACCTTCGCTATGCCGATGACATCGTCATAATGGCAGAGACACTAGAATATTTAGACCAGATGCTGCACAGCCTAAATGGAGCCTATCGGTGGGTTGGCCTCGGCATGAATTTGGACAAAATTTTCACATCCTGCCGAGACCAATCCACATTGAAGGGTCGTTTCTCGAAGTTGTGAAAGAGTATGTCATCCAGCTCGGTAGACACGACTTTGAGAAAGAAGCTGACAAGAGGATCCGGTTGAGCTGGGCAGCGTTTGGAAAACTCCGTCAAGTCTTTTCGTCGCCTATCCCACAATGTTCGAAGACTAAGGTCTTCAACCAGTGCATCCTGCTATTATATCAGGAATGAAATTATCCGGAAAAGAACCGGAGTTACCGACATAGCTTGCAGAGTAAGCAAGTTGAATTGGCTGTGGGCTGGCCATGTCTGCCGGAGGAACGATGGCCGGTGGAGCAGACGAGTCCTGGAGTGGAGACCGCGTATCGGCAAACGAAATGTGGGTCGCCCCGCAGCTAGAAGGACCGATGACCTCAAAAAGGTGGCTGGGGCGGACTGGATGCGGAAGGCGGAGGACAGGGTGTTGTGGCGCAGCATGGGAGTGGACTATGTTCAACAGTGGACTGCGATAGGCTGAGTTGATTGACTAAATAGTCTGATACTTTTAACTATAGATATACTCGTAAACATACCAGAATACCGCGACCTCGAAAATACATTAAACAAAATCATCAACAATCTTTTTACGTTCATAAACCCGAAATCTTCCTCAAGTCCCGAAATAACTAATTAGTGCCCCCCCCCCACCCCTCATCGACACAACACGTAAGCCTGAATCCCGGTACAAGTACATACGCGCGTCGCTAGAACCAAACAGAATCAAAATTCGACGCACACGCCGCAGAACACATGGTTTTTTCGCCGCCCCACGTGGAATCTCCCGTAAATTCCAGTGAGCGCATTAAAATTGTATAGGATCTGAGTTTTTGCTCAGTATCGTATGTGACGCTGGACTGGGAGTACATAATTGTAATTAACATAAGATTTCCCGTAATAACCGCGTTGTGCGCGCGCGCCACTAAAATGGTTGCGTCCGCTTTTTGTGCTGTGCGCGTACGCTGAATATCATAAGCTACGTGCGTGGTGCGCAGCACACGGGGGCATTTTTCGTTGAATTGTTTTGGTCTCAGGTTTTGTTCTATAACTGATATTGACGAAAATGACTTTGAGTTCAGTTTTGTTGAGTTACTGAAGTTCGTATAGCACTAGATAGTCATTGGTGGTAAAAAAAAAACTTTTCAGCTAATAAACGTTTTAGATATTTTTGAAAGAACTCCCAGCAGAAAATACAGATTTTAATAGGAAACAAATTCTTTCAACTTCCGCAACGCATCCAAACGAACACAATTCAAAAGGAATTTTCAGTATTTTCCAAACATCGCCCCGTGTGCAGCGTTCGATGTCGACGGGAGACAGAGCTACGCCCTCTATACCGGCTACTCACTGCTACTTATCGACAATTGATAAACTCCCTTTACACTCACGACACGGCTTCTCATATAATTAGAAACAAACAACAATTAACAGAATTGAATTTGTTGAACCTTGATTTAACATATTGCAAAAAAAGTCATAGGGCCTTTTTAGGCACACAATTTTCTGTTTTTAATATCGTATCTATGCCTAAGAAATTGCAAACTTTAGATTCATATGTTTAGGTTTTCCAACTTGACATTTTGCAAGTCTAACCCTTTCTTTCGCCTACGCCATTTTTGTTTCTAGCTGTTCTTTTTAAAGTTCATACATTTCAAATCCCGACGACACGTCTCCGACCCGACATTACCTCGTGCCAACTAAAAGCCGGGCTCCGTACAACCCGATCCTTTCGTCTCGTACGATGCGTGTGTGCCGGCCGCACTTTTTGCCCTCACTCGTAACACGATCGTCCCATCTCATAATTTTAGACTTTTTTACCCTCAGTCCTGTACTGGCCTTATTAAGGAAGATGCTCTATTACGTTCGATAGCCGTTGGTGATTGACACTTGCTATTGCTATAAGAATCAAAGGTTCGTTATGGTTACAATAGTAATTTTAGTTCAAGGATTTTGAAATTAAAGTCATGTATATAATTACTATGTAACAAAATTAAACATTCCTTACTCTGCTATTAAAACTAGCCTGAAACATATGAATGATCAAGTCCCTATGTAGTCTAGCTACTGAAAGAAAGTGAAGGGATTTTAAGGAAGGAAAACTGCTTAAAACATTTTTCTGAGGTATAGAGTTTCCATCTACTTAATACAATCCTGCGTTGTCTTAGCCAGTAATAAAAATCGCTACACGTAATGGGCACTTAGATAGATAGCATTTAAACGTAGCATTAGTTAGCGGTACTAGCGTCATAACTGCAGAGTGCACACAGTCTCGTCAACATACTACAAATAGCAATCCTGTACTCATGTGCACTCATGTTTATAATGTGTCGTTTCATCTGAAATATACTTACACACAGTTGGCAGCTACCGTAAGTTATAAGCAAGAGCCAATGAAAGAATGACCAAAATTGCGTAACAATAAACAATTTGTAAGTTGCATTTAAGTACTATATTTTTATTTTTGAATAGATAACATAGCCGTGTTTATAGATACCAATTTATTTTAATCGGAGAGTCAAAATTTGCTGTTATTTTCTGTGTAAACAGTAGTCAAGAGGTTGAGCTGAAAACCACTGTAACAATCCTCTCGATTCTGGAAGGACTCACCGTAATGCTGGAATTTTTTGTGAAGATATAAAACATTTTTGTTTAAAACTAAGAAGATTTAAAATTATCCGACAGGCATTCCAGTTATAGATGTTATTGTAGACCCAAATTACTTCCCGATATCCTGTAACATAAATTACTGGGAAAACATTTTTTTCGGGCATGAAAATGCACGCTAGTTGGATTATTTGGAATTGCATTAAATTCTGCAAATTCGTTTGGAATTTTAAATGTTTTTCCAGATACTAAATGTATCTGAACTTAACATTAAACTTAAAAAAAAAAGCTTATGTATATAAAGAGGTAGATATGGCAAAAGCATCAGCAAATTCAGACAATTGTTGTAAATTGATTTAGTCGGCTAATAGCAGCGAGCGAATCAAAGCGTGTCCATAGCGTGACAATAATGTATCTAAAATGCCAAGTTGTGTGTTAAGAAAGTATAAAAACTATGGTTCCAAGATAAATAGAAGATTATAAGTGTTCAACATGTGTTAAGTGTATAAATCTATGAGGCATTGTATTTTCCGTGTGTTTCCCGAGTAAGATAAGACCACATCACGTATGCCAATGTGTGGCAAAGTATCCTTGTTTGCGTTAATACGAGCATATACTTATTCTTAGTAAAGAAAACGTAATGTTTTACATAGAATTTGAATTTATCCATACTAATATTATAAATGTGAAAGTAACTCTGTCTGTCTGTCTGTATGTTACGTTTTCACGCGTAAACCGCTGAACCGATCGTCATGTTTGGCAGAGATATAGCCTGGGATATGGAGTAGGACATAGGCTACTATTTTACGCGATAACCGACACCCACGCGGGCGGAGCCGCGGAAAAAAGCTAGTCCCTTATAAAAAAAAGTCATCAATACAACTCTCTAAGTTCATATATTCCTATTGAATGACTAATTCATGCAATCATGACTTTTAGGATTATACTAACTTATGGAGTTGTATTAAAATTGTAAGATTATATTGAGGACAAAAAGGCTTGGGATTGAGCTGCTCCAAATTTTACATATTGAAACTTTTTTTAATGGTGATTGATAGATACACATTGACATGAATATTTACTTGTGAAGTATAAGTTATTATTTCAATTATTGTGAATGTGAAGACTATGTGGGTCTTTGTTTATTTTTATTTTTTCTTCTCAGTTTATTTTTCTAATCATGGTATGGGCAGTTTGAGTAATTTATGCGGCCTGCCCAAATGTTCTTTCTTTGGTACTGTTCGTCGAATCGTTGAGCTCCTTATGTTCTGAGTTGAGCTGCACTATTACTGACAAATGCGTGCACTGAACGGACAGGTCCACTCAATCTGTGTCGTTCTTTCTTCAAAAGAACATTTCAGACACCAATCTACATAGTCTTTACATGATTTGACCAAGATTATGTCTGGACTTTAAAAGAGACTGTGACCTCTGAGTTTGTTTCGGCCTTTCTCCTCAGAGTAGTCAGATATGAAACGCCGACCTCATCTGGTTTTAAAATATAATTGACGTGTAAAAGTGTTTGTAAAAACCTACTTACAGAAATAAAATCATTTATCATTTATTACCTACTTATTATAATTATGTAAATACATATTTGTTACGGTCGCAAAACATACTTTAATCAACATAGACCCAGACAATGAGCTACAAATTGCAATCATCGTAAGATAATTTAAATTTCGCGGGCTACCTTAGCGCTTCCCCCTTAAGAGTGTTGATGAGTCTATTTTTTCTAAAACTACTACGGATTATTTTATAAAGTTCCAAATTCAAAACCATACGCGAGCATAAAATGGCTGACACAAAAAACGAAACATGTCGCATAATTAAAGTTTACTTTGTGCTCAAAAGCCGGGTGTGTGAAGCAAAGGCATTCATTTTCAGCCTGTGAAAAAAAAAGAAAGCCGCATAGTTGCAGAATTATAATTAAGGTTATAATTCGCGGTGTAAAAATATGTGTCAGGTGTTGCTTCTGTATTAATTGTGTTTTTGGTTGTTATTTAATTCAAGGATTAATTACTAAATCAACTTTTTTGGGCTGTATTTGCTAATTACTTGTCAGGATGTTGTTAATATTGGCTCATCCATTCTTGATTAGTAAAACCGACAAAGAAAGTTCAAATTATCATTTTAAATTAATATAACGTTAGGGTGCTTTAAAAGGGCCTCATCAAGTAAAGATAATTAAATAATGTCTGGCGTATCCTAAACAGTTACCTTCCCTATTAATTAGCAGACTTTTTACTACGACACGAGTTATTCTCCTGTAGATCGTATGATGCGTTAAAAAACTAAAAAAAAGACAAAAAAAAAACTAAATAAAAAAGACTAAAAGACTAAATTCATTCAAAATTCAAAATTCAAAATATCTTTATTGTGGGCATATGTTTGTTACAGGTCTTAACAAAAAATTTCAGTTCCAATATGTCCTGCCTAATTGGCATACAATAATTATGTGTAGGCATTAAGTTTAAAATTATTTTACACGTCAAATTTAGTTATTATAAATGTCAAAATATCAAAATACAATAAAATTATTATTAAGTATATACAGTGAAATTAATACATGGTCAACAAATCAATCAATAATTCAAGAAATCTTGGATCGTGTAGTATGCTTTATCAATTAAAAAGTTACGTAATTTATTTTTAAACACTGGAAGTTCCTTAGTGCTCAGAATGTCAATTACACTCTCAGAATTCAATGGTTTAATACAACTTTACAGTCATACGCCTGAAAGCCACATAGAAATATTTAATTGTGTTTTTATTCCTTTTTAGACCTTTTTACTACGACACGAGCTATAAGCTGTTGTCCGTCTACTACTTGCTTTGTTTATTATAGATGAGAACGCTGAGAAGACTGCTAGTCACGGGCAAACCATCATTTGCTAGCTGCTTCAAAGCTCCTTATATGGTAGCACATACTATGGGTGTGGAGACTTATTAGAGTAAGCATTATCAGCCTATAGTGTTCCCATCGCGTGGACATAGGCCTCCGCTCAGTGAGAGGGAGTGGGCTGTGATCCACCGTGGGCCTAGTGCGGATTGGTGGATGTCTCAGTCTTCGAATGTTTGGTTCTAGGACATGCCGGTTTCCTCACGATGATAACCTTCACCTTTTTTGAGAGCAGTGGTGATGAAATAATTTACACAACGTAAAGCGCCTGACTGGGTTCGAACCTAAGACCTACAAACTCGTAAGTTGCGGCCTTTATCACTACTCAAAACTAAAAAAAACTAAATAAAAAAGACTAAAAGACTAAATTCATGACACAGAATTCAATGGTTTAATACAACTTTACAGTCATACTCCTGAAAACCACATGGAAATATTTAATTATGTTTTTGTTCTTATAAGACTTTTCACTGTTTTCTTCATTTGGGTTGTGTCAGCTTTCATGGTATGTTTCTACAAATCATCTGCAAAACAAACTTCTACCAGCGCACAATACATAAGACAATTTAAGACAACAAGCAATTAACTATATTTAAGCGAAAAGTACACTACGGAAAGTCACACAGTTTAAATACTGAGGGCGTATAGGTAGTCACTGAGGACTTATATCTGACGATGCTGATATAAAGGGAGCAGGGGGCGTTGGCGGTTCGATGTAATATGCTAGCCCGTAGGTTTGCACGTTGTAGTAAGGATGTTAAAATATCGCTCTTCAAGGCTTACTGTCAAACCTTCTACATGTACAGCTTGTGGGTGAAATGTTCGCAAAGAGCCTACAACGTCCTGCGTGTACGATTGACGATTTTGACGATTTTCATGTCATTATGAGGAAGAGACCAGCGTCAATAATGGATAGGTTGCGTGGGAGCTCCAACAGCATCCTAAACATTATTCGACAAGGTGGACAGTCCCTTTATAAGGCACTGGATACGGAGGCACGTGCCAACGTGTGAACAGCCACGTCATTTTTTGTTGTTTGGAAAAGTTTACTAACATAGTTTTTACGTCATTGTTACTAATACTATATTATTATTATTATTTGTAAGACACACTAGCAGTTAATTAGCTGATGCATGTGTTTCAAATAGCTATTTAATCTGTCCAATTGGTTCTTGAAGCAGTTTAGTGTGGGAGCCGTCACAACAATTCCGGATCGGGGATCCGGGAGCTTATTCCATGCTGTTACAACTCGGTTAGGCAAGAATTGCTTCAAAGGCTTTTTCCTTGACGAACTTCCCACAGTTTTAGGGAATGTCCACGCAAATGTTTGTTGGCATTCGGTGTGTAAAGGTCTTGAAAGCTGGGCACTTCGTAATGTTTTGTAAGTATCTTGTACGTCTCAATGAGCCCTTTGTCTACGCTGCTCCAGTGTAATAAGGCCAAGGTCTTTGTCTTTGCATCATTATATGGATTGTGTGTACTTGTCTGTGTAGTCCAAAATAAATAATAATATATATATTCTATGTTTTCCCACACTGCATCCAACACTCCATACAAACAATACTATTTCACATGCAAATTAACCTGAAAAGATGTTAATAGCACATCCATATTAATGTTGGTCAAAATCAAACAAAATTCAAGGAAAATTCTTCTACGCTTCAAAGTTCTTTCTTGTAAAAATTCTCAAACATCCAACACCTACATAGGTATATTCTTTGTTCTTCTCACACATACGTACACAAACATTCACTCACACATACAAAGATACAAACAATGATATTTCCACGTGAAAACCGTCCTTCAGGCGGTGCGCGGTGCTGCGCGTGAGTTGAACGCCGATGGGTCGCCATATTGAGACCGGATGGACGATTTAGGCGGGCGCGTGCTTGTACATAGCGATTGGTCATTGATGTGACCATTATTTTTAAAGTTTTTGGTATTTTTTGTTACCTAAGAAAAGAAAAAAAAAAAAACAATTGGTAGATCAGCTATTATTATTATTTTTATTTTTTTACACAACTGGGAAGCTCTTGGCCTTCATCTCACCTGATGGTAAGTGATGATAAGGCCGAAGATTGATTTCAAGAAGAAATACTAGAAGAAACTACTATTAAAAACTACACTACTAGAAGAAAACTACTATTACTAGAAGAATGATTGATTGATTGTTTGATTTCATCAAGAATTTCCAGAATAAAGGAATATTTTCAGCACTAAGCAACAACACAAAAATGATTACGATAAAAGAAAAGATGCAGACATTTGATTTTAGTCAATCTCTTTAATTAAAAAACAAATGAAATTATATATTTATTGTTAAATAGTTTTTTTTTTTTTGTGTTTTGAGCCTAATTTGGTATGACTGAATTGGCTTTCTATTTGCAATTTATTTGAATTATTTATATTATTTGAATCCCCTGGTTAAAAGATAACTAGGAGGTGCTACAAACTAGTTACTTAGGTGTTTTTTTTTACAACGTTATTTATACGTTCTAAAGATGCTAATTTGTCAATCAATTTTTAAATGGCTGACACTTTAAGTAGGTACTAACAAATTTTCATTCATCATTAAATTTGCATGAAAATCTATTTACTCTGCAGACAATGCAAATACAACAGTCATTTGTTTTTTATTATGGTCACCCTAACCAAAAATGACGTGCGATTCCCAATTACGGGTTACATTTATTAGAATAATGAGCATTAGGAAAATATTCATGCGTTGGCAACATTGAATCTTTAACGAGTTTTTTTTGTCTGTTGTTAAGAGGAAAATTTACGTGCAGGTATGTACTTATGCAGGAAGTCCTTCAATGTAATTTTTTGGGCGGTTTCCTGTTAAATAAAAACTTTTCCCCGCTTTTATAAAAGATAAAATATTTTAATTATTACATAAATACGATGCATTGTTCTAACAAAACGTAAAAATACGATCTAGAGGAATATGGTCGTTTTTATTTAGATCGAATTTTGTTGCTTCGTGTCTCAATATGAAACTTTATAAAAGGTATTAGAACATTCTAGACACACTTACCGAGGTCGCTGTTGAGCCGTTTTTCATAATTCCTTCTCAGTCACGAGATACTATGGTTTTACAGGAGTGACCTTCTTAACGCATGATTTACCTAACATAATCTACCTAGATGAGCATAAAAACTATGATGAGCTTAATAACTAGGTATTACTTATATAGGTATTGTTTATTTATGTGCAATAATATTTTATTTTTTATTACTAATTGGGCCTGCTCTTGACCTCGATCTCGCCCGATGGAAGGCGATGGAGGAGGTCTATGATGGAGCGAGTGCGCCCAGAAAATGCCTGTTCACTCTCGCTTTAAAGGCAGACGGGTTATATGTGGAAGGGAACACAGACGCTGGCAAAGAGTTCCACAATTTGGCTTTGCGCATAATAAATGAGGAGGAGAAGCGCTGAGTACGAAAGAAAGAAAAGAAAAAAGAAAGAAAATACGTTTATTTGCGGCAAACATGACGCAAAGAAAGAACATAAACACGAAAATAACAAGGTAGGGGAAAATATGCGCCATATCCACGCAAAACGGCCATTGCTCAGCATAATGCTGCGACCCTATGCGAGAAAGAGCCCAAGCGCTGGTTTTCAGCGACAGCCGGCGTTGACGTAATGACGTCACCCGGTGCAGCATATATATAGCGTTCTTATTTTGTTATTTTTTAAGACAAAAATAACAATAACCAAAATATTACGACTACGACATGGATGGGATATCAACCAAGAGCGGATGGTACCCTGCAGTACGTCTGGTAGTCCGGTAATAAAAAGCCGAGGGTGGGATCTGGTTGTGGTGCTCCTGTTATTCTTCATATTTCATGTTATTTCATTATTTTGTTAAAAAAAAGCAAAGTTGCGCAAATAAATCAATCAAAAATGAGTTTTTTTGCCTTAAGTTGAGACTATATTTTTTATAGTCATCATCTGTCTAGCTTTTTTCCAGCTACGTTGGGGTTGGCTTCTAGTCTAACCAGATGCAGCTGAATACCAGTATTTTACATGGAGCGACTGCCTTTCTGACCTCCACAACCCAGTTACTAGGTAACACGATACCCCTTTGGTAAGACTGGCTGTCAGACTTTCGGGCTTCTGACGACCCATAACGATTGTCAAAGATCCACGAATGACAGCCGGGACCAACGGCTTAACGTGCTTTCCGAGGCACAGAGTGGTCTTGGTACCTATGTAAAGATAGTAACCCATCCACGGACCAACCGCGGCAAGCGTAGCTTAACCTGATATATTATATATATGCTAGTTATATATCTATATTGAGACTATATTTTATAGTAAATTTGTTTAAATAGGCTTCCAGAAACACGACGAATCTAAGCAAGGAGTGGATTACTAGCCTATATAAAACCTGTCTGTTTGTCCCATAAAACGTAAATAGTTCTGTAAGGTCTCACGTAAATGTGTTAGTGGGTGACAAACAAAATCGTAAATATAAGATACTAGCTTTTACCGGCGGCTCCGCCCGCGTGGATGGCAATTATTGCGTTAAAAGCCTATATTCTTCTCTATATCCCAGGCTATATATCTGCCGAATTTCATGACGATCGGTTCAGCGGTTTAGACGTGAAAACTTAACAGACAGAGAGTTATTTTCACATTTATAATATTAGTATGGATTACGCTTAATGTCCACCTTACGATCAAGTTCGGCTGTAAATCTAGTTATTTACTTCAGGGACAGTTACAACTTGAGAGCAGTGATGGCCCAGTGGAATCAACCCCGACTTACGAGTTGTAGGTCGTGAGTTCGAACCCAGTCTCTTTACTTTGTGTATTTAATTTATTTCATCAGCACTGCTCTCAAAACGGTGAAGGAAAACATTGAACATTTTTGAGGAAACCGGCAATGTTCTAGAACTGTGGATTAAGTCCCACTCCCTCTCACTGAGAGGAGGCCTGTGTCCCATTATAGGCTGATTATGCATGCTACCTTTGCGACTAAATTATTCGTCATCCGCGATTTCGAAAACGTGGCTTATAGGTACTTACAAAACGAACAAAATTAAAACGAAAACAGTCGTAATGCGTAAAGATAGCTAAGAAAACACCCGTAACTTATTTCATTGCTAGCATTGCATAGTTATTAAATCATAGAAGAAAAAAAATATCACCATACAGGGCGCATAGGCTTATAATAATTTTCCGTAAACAAAGACTTGTAGGAGCTATCCAAGATGGCCGCGTACAGGAAAAATATTTTAATTTCAACAAACCTTGCTGTCTCGAAGCTGATATCCTTGTGGTAGATGTCTTGACAATGTGCAGGGATTGTTGATGTTTGCTCTTTGTTTGTGCCTACCAGTTTTTCTATTGGAACTAAGTTCTTTAAATCGGCTTGCTCTAGGAGTAACCTGCCAGAAATCTTCACGTAATGAAAAAGCTTTATGCTCGAAAAAGTCAAACAAAAACCAAAACTTTTGACACTTGAAACTTGAGACCATACCACAAAAAAACATTTTAACAAAAAAAAAACAAACCGACTTTAAAAGAAAACACTACAAAGTGAAAAATAAACTTATATTTCGGAAGTTGGTGTCTTTGGATCTATATTTTAGTTTTTGGCCACCGACTTCCAAAATAAAAGTAATTTTTCACTTTTCATTGTTTTTTTTTTTTTTTTTTTTTTTTTGTTAAAAAGTTTTTATTTCTCGCTTTTTAGTCGGTCTGTTTACAATTTATCAAAGTTACAATAGCCTAATGTCAACTTGCTCATTGCCTTTTACAAAATATGATTTTCCTGATGCAGGGACGTTGATTTTTGAGGAGTTCTCCTGGTGTTTCACCATCAGCTCCATTTCACCATTCGCATTGTGACGAGCATAAATTGCCTAGCAACCATATTCAAGTAATCGAATCGCAACCCGTGTAATACTTAATATTGGGTAATTCCGTTGGCCATCTGTGGTCTGAAAAGTATACTCTTTCAAACAATTTTTTTTTTAAGTCGGTTATTTTTTTTTCTCTTTCTGTTTGTTCCGACTTATCTCCGAAATGGCTGGACCGACTTTTACAGGACTTCCACTGGCAGATAGCTGTTGTTATATAGTAACTAAGGCTACTTTTATTATAGAAAAAGCGACGCGGGCGAAGCTTCGGGCAGCAGCTAGTACATAATATACAGCGAAAGGAACTTCATTCCAACTGGTACCCTAATTGTGTAACACACTATCAATCGTAATCTGAATGATTTTGAAGGAGATTGCTAAACCATTGCTTCATATGGTCGAATAATTTGTCTGTTCAACAATGTAAATAACGCAATGTATGTTATTGAACTGTGAAAATGAAACCGTTCCTAGTGATATTGTGTAACGCAATTAGGCCTCGGGTATCCCACGACACCTCCAGACTTTTAATTATGTAGGTAAGTACGAACTATGATCAATTTAACGAAAGTCAGATCAATAAAGTTTTATGACATTCGACGGATAATTTAAATTTCTGAGAGACAATTATGAAGTAAGGATATTTTCCACACGGGAAATTGCTCATGTGATTCCGCTTGACTCCGTAAACAGTCGGAAATCCCTTAAGAAGTAAACGTGTCAACGTGTTTCATGCGCCATATTGCTACATACTCGTACATATTATAAAACAAACTCACCGCGCCGCGTCTGTCTGAACGCGATAAACTCAAAAAATACCGAACAGATTTTCATACGGTTTTCACCAGTGGACGGAGTGATTCATAAGGAAGGTTTAGGTACATAATTCATAAAGGATTCGTGTAAATTGGCTGAAATAAGATGATTATCTTGAAGATGTCGGAAAAAATCATGTCGACTCTACTGGCGCGTACCGCGTAAACAGAGTTATATGAAAACAATGTATTACAGAATTAATTTATGTTGTTTACCTGGACATAAGGTACTTTTGATCCCGGTAGCACATTCCCGTGGGACATTTATCCTATATATCTAAGTCAGGTGTACATTCTCAACACATTCATATCATATCCAAGATAAGAACGCTTGGGGGCCTATTACGAACTTTAAAAAAACCAGGCAAGTTCCAGGCAATTCATTTCACTGGCTGGTTAAATTTCGTATTACGACATTCCTAATTCTAACCGACTTCACGCTGGGTAGTTTGTCTATGGCTGGCTTGTAATTCTCTGCCGTAACGTTCAGAAACACAATAAAATATTTATCGGTAAGTTACGGTTTTATTTAATAACATATTTTGTGGTAAAAATAAGCAATTTATATTAATCTAGTTACTTTAGTATAAAAATAGGTGAAAATACGAACGCACTGTATATTATGCTACCTATATAATTCAATCATATTATAATTTTTTGAGTTTGTAAATTGTCACGCGAGATTAGGTTTCCGAACGAACTCCACTTGAAGGTCAGCGGGGAATTCGACCACATGGAAGAGTATTGTTTCATTGTTTCACAAACTAATATGAACACTATCTTATTGTTTGTTTTATACTTCCATTCGTAAGAATTTTCGGGGTATAAACAAAATATGACGTAAGCTCGTTATTGAGTATTTTCCTATTCAGTTTTTGAGTATTTTCCTATTCAGTGTAAGAAAGTTCTTAGATATGATATTTTAAAGTTGTATACGGTAAATCCGTGAATTTTGTATGACAGTCCCTGACATGTCTCAACTCCTGTTTAAGTTGATATTGTTGAATGAATTGCACATCATCCATGTCGAACGCATTAAGGCTCTTATATACAGGCGCGACACGCGACACGACGCAAAGAAACCGCGTGTCGCGCGACGAGCGGCGCCTTTTAGTCGCGTCGCGTGTCGCGCCTGTTTGTAGGAGCCTTTAATTTGATCACGAAGTCGTCTCCAACTCCTCACTTGATTAAGTTGATATTGTTCAATGAATTGCACATCATCCATGTCGAACGCATTAAGGCTCTTAGGTACAGGCGCGACACGCGACGCGACACAAAGGAACCGCGTGTCGCGCGACGAGCGGTGCCTTTGTGTCGCGTCGCGTGTCGCGCCTGTTTTGTAGGAGCCTTTAATTTGATCACGAAGTCGTCTCCTTTGGTTCATTGATTCGTTATTTTGATCAGAAAAGTCACTTTCCAGGAACTCAAACAGTTCATATTCGTCGCACATAATATTTTCTTTTGTTATTTATTTATTACTCTAGTAACTTCGGCAAATAAACCCAAAACAATTCAATAAAAGCTCCTCTGAAGTAGCGTAAACTGAATGGATTGTGAGGTTACTTTTTGACAAGTTGTTTTATGAAAAGAAATGTCAAACGAACGTTCGTAATACGGTATTGCCAGGCAATATTCGGGCAGAAGTCGGCCAGGGTGTCACGTGACCACTGACTGGCTTGTTTAACGAGTTCATAATACGAAATTGCAAGGCAGTTCTGTTTACGCTGTAAACTGCCTGGAAATAAGAGTTCATAATAGGGCCCCTGGTCCTGCTCCATAGGACAATTTAGAGTCTCGACAAAATCAAACCGGTGGCTAATTTAACTGTATAATTTATATTTTTTATGATATAAATTTTTATTTTCTGTGATTAATATAAATTTAACTCACACAATTTTTTTTTTTTGGGAAATCATATACAATGTTTGTAAATATGTGAGCACCATGTACCTATCGCATTTATTATTTTTTCTGTCATTACTTCACTTTTCATTCTTTTTACCAATTGTGGTAAGTAATTTTTATTTTTATTCTAGGTACATCGTCTTCACCTATAATTATTAATTAATGTATACAAACTATTGTTAACATTTTAAAAGAGTAAGTATGGAGTTTCTTGCCCATTCTTCTCCATACATAACTACCTTTTGGAAGGCGCAACTAGAATCAATTAACTATTCATGTAATTTTTGACGTTCAAAAGTGCATCTTCGTGCCTATTTGAAATAAATGATTTGACTTTGACTTTGACATTACCAAACTCAAGCTAAGCTGTTGAAATGTCTTCTTGTCTGTTACTCCGCCTTCTATGTAGTTCGAAGCTAAACTTGCAAAGCGCAGGGCAACGTATAATTATGTTTGTAAACGTCGGACTAACAACTTGTCATAACTTTACGATTTGAATCCAGTGTTCTGTACAAGTTTGGACGTTGTAGTAGTTCTGAGTCGAGATGTGATTGGTTTCAACTGAGCTGAATATGCATTAGTTTGGTTTGTTGGTGCTTGTAAGTGATGGTCCCAAAATGAACTGAAATTATTGTATTTTATTTTTATTGAAAGGAACAGCAAACAGTTACATTATAAGAACTTTTAACTAATTTAGCAAACAAAAAAACCTATACTGTCAACCCAAATCTTGAGGACAGCACGCCACTTAAAATTAATGATTAAACTTTTCTTTCAGTTCCTACTTAAAATTGAAGGGAAAACTTCTTTAACCGCGTTGAGCGGTTTTTGGTACGGAATCTTATGGGTTCGGGTCACCGAAATGCGCGACATGCTCGTGACGCCTTGCGCGAGAATGGCGATGCGTAGCGATTAAAAAATAAAAATAAAACCGGCCAAGTGCGTGTCGGACCACGCACAATGAAGGGTTCCGTACTTGGAAAGAATTTATCCTAATATAATCTCCCATACATTCCAACTGCAAATGTAAGTTTGTACGCACAATATCGAGAGATTTACCATGTTATTTTAAGACCATAGATAGACTTCTTATAGATTTTCCTGTAATCTATAAGTATAGAACAATTTTTTAATTTTTTTTTCCAAATTTTAGTTTTATTAGTTTCGGAGATTAGGGGCGGGGAATGGTAAATTTTCGTCTATTTTCACTTATAACTTTAAAACAATTTATTTTAAAATTATAAAAAAAAAAAAAAATTTGAGACCCTCATAGTCAGCCCTTTCATTTGATATGTCACACGGTACAGTTTGCAAAACTTTTTTCTTTAATTTTCTTGTTTGCCCCCCAAAACTGACCCCAATATTCTAAATTCATTTATTCACGGTTCACTTCCGTGTTTGGGTCACTCAAATTGATATGTATACCAAATTTCAACTTAATCGGTCCATTACATTCGGAGCAAATTGGCTGTGACAGAGGGACAGACAGACAGACAGACAGACACACGAGTGATCCTATAAGAGTTCCGTTTTTTCTTTTGAGGTACGGAACCCTAAAAACGTTTTAATAATAATATAACCCACAACGCTGTCCACAGGTAGACATAATTATATAAAAGAAAAAAAAAGTTTTATCGCTAGGAATTTAGTAGCAGTACGAGTAGTAATTAATTAAATAATAATGAGCATTAATAAAGTTAAAATTTAGACAAGGATTATTAATATAAAATATGATTTTAGTAAGTTAGACGATTTTTGGAAAGGGTACTTATATGGCACTTATTTAATAAAGATTAAATTAATCAATTCAAAAGCCTCAACCGCTCCCGGTGAGGCTTTTGACTAATTGAGCAATTGAAGATGTCAATATTTTCAAAATGTGTTGTATTGGCGAGAAAATTGCGAAGTAGTGAAGGTCGGGCGTTTTGGATGACTATTTTAACGATCAAAAAGTGCTGATCCTCCGCCTAGTTTGAATACTTTTATATTTTGTTAGGTCGAAAGCTTTTTATCGTAATAGTCTTCCAGACGGAACTTAGGCCATGGCGACGTATCTCCTTGGAGACCAGCCTTCGGCGCGGGAGATATTATAGTGCACAAGTGTGTGCGCAGACACAGATGCGCTCTCTCTTCCCTCACTCTCATAGTCCGATGGGACAGCAATCTGACGCGACCGGAAAGAGATCAGGCGCAGGACCAAGAGCTTAACGTGCTTTCCGAGAAACGGGGGCATCACACCGCTGGCTTCGAAACTCCGGGCTGTTACTAAGAAACTCCTAATGTAAAAACCCAATAACACTTTTCCCGACCTGGGAATCGAACCCAGAACCCCACGCTGAGCAGTCGCTTGCGGCCTAAAGACTAACGGGGTTGATGTATATTGATTATATTAAAACGTGAATGAGGTGCAAGTGTCCCACACTGATGTTTTTACAAAAGCTGAACATCTCGATCTATGCATTCACAGCAACATATAGTCCACGGACTTAGGGGGCGAGTAGTTCAGGTACACTAGGCCGGAAGCTTTAGCAACAACCAAGCTGCCAACGGTGAAGGTGACTCCGAAAAGCAGCGCCAGGTTGTAGCGGCGCTGCTGCGCGTCGTGGTGCGCCTGCCACGAGCCACGCGGCACAGGCAGCTCGTCCATGCTGGGCGCCTTGAAGTGCTCGTTGTGGTAGTGGCGCACAGATTGCTGCAATAGCCTGGATACAATAGGTCGTGAGACATTCATGGTTATTTTTAGTGAAGAGTTTACTTTTCTGTGGTCAGACTTTCGGGCTCCTGACTACACGTAACGACTGCCAAAGATCCACTAAAGACAGCCAGAACCAACGGCTTAACGTGCTTTCCGAGGCACGGAGGGGTTTTGGTATGTAAAGATAGTCACCCAGCCACGGACCAACCGCGGCAAGCGTAGCTTAACCATGGTAGATTAAAACATGCTAGATTCAAAAACGACCCAACAAATTCTGCCGCGCTAACGTAGAATACAATAACTCGATTTTTGAGTTATATATTCGTTGAGTTATATATTTGGAGTCAGCGAATCGAAATCTATTAACTCTCTCTAAGCAACTTTTTATTGATCCTTCAGGAACATCGTTTTTTTCAGTAAGCAAGAATGCAATAACTAAAACTATAACAAATTCAATAATCAAAAATACAATTTTCGGAAGCGGCAAAATCAAGTTATTGCATTTTTCGTTCGTGCGGCAGAAAGAAAAGGCCTCTTTTCCAATTACACCCCATTACAATTTACCGACCGCCGTAACACTTATTTATATGTATTACATACAAGAATTAGGTTTGCAAACTAGAGTGACGGCCTGTAGATAGCAGATAGCCGTGTGAGGAACGGACAGTTGCCAGTAATACATTAGTAATACTATACTTACACGGGTTTACATCGGAATACTCGTATGTTGATGGCTTGCTAGATTGGTTACATGTTACATTTGAGTAGAATGTGGATGGGAGAAGCTGAAATCCCGGTTTTTGTTGATAATAGAATGACTTTGTAGCTTTGGAGGCTGCAAGCATTATTCTCTTATCAAGATGAGATTTACTTATCACTATATCGGCTTGTGAATTCAGATGCACACATACTTTTTTAGTTAGACTTTTGAAAACAGGAGGAAGATCCCATCAATTGTTTTTCGTTACATTTGTATTAGATATGTTGAAACTGTTTGTAGTCCCCGTCACGTGTCCCTAAAGGTTCATTAGAAAACCAGCAACAGACATCTGTCTAGTATTAATGTTGAAATTAACCTTTTTAGCGCAGCTATGAGGCACACACTATTCTTGTAAAACATTATTTTCACTATTTCTTTTGTTATTTATTTATACTCGTATATATAAACTTCTCGCACACAATAAGGTACAAAGGCTGACTAAAAATGCCTTAGGCATTCTCTACCAGTCAACCAAGGGTGGTGAAGAGAAAAGATGGCGGGTGCTCTATTTAAGAGGAGATAATAATAATAAAAATATTAAAAAGTTAAGAAATAGAATAGATACACAAGCAATTCGATGGCAATTCATATGGGCTCGCTGGCTAATGCGTGAACTGCCGATATGAATATGACGAAGTACGGTAATGCGATGGTTCGAATCTAAGTCGAAATAATGAACTCTTTTTGAAGTATTCTTTAGATTATTCGTAACAAATTCAATATTGTAGCAGTGTAACATTTTAAAACTTGAGGGGTTAGCACATAATGACGCTGTGTATACATAAATAGGTTATGAATTTATAAAAGACATACATATATTTACTATAATATATACCTACTTTACAATATAATATATGTATATTAAACAAATTCAAGAGAAAGAAATGATTGAGATGACTACATTATTTGTTGTGAAAATAACTCTGTAATTTGCGTTTAAATGTATATCGACTGGTGATTTGTAATTGGTGATTCACGAATTGTGACCAAATAAACATTGTTCTTTCTTATTTCTTCCCTGGTTTATCTGCTGTTATTAAAGCCCTATTCAAATTAATTTATTTTCAACTCGAGTTCGGCCGTCGAGAGATTGTGTTCTTGGCAACTGTCAGTTTCATACTAACGGATATATGTTTTGCGAATTTGATCCTTATAGTTACTAGAAATTTTCCAACTGACAGATGTCAAGAACGCCTTCTCTCGACGGCTTGACTTTAGGCCTGCTTGCAACACACATGACTAGGAAATGCGTTGAGCGCTAAACATATTATTTAAAAAATCATTCTGAATCTTGGAACCGTTTCAAAATGACGGAGACAGATGTAAATTGAAATGAATAATATATTTAAATGTTCCTTTTTAGGGTTCCGTAGTCAACAAGGAACCCTTATAGTTTCGCCATATCCGTCTGTCTGTCTGTCATCCCGGCTAAGCTCAAATACCACTAGAAAGCTGTAATTTGGCATTGATGGGTGTACATATACATTACGCCGATAAAATTTCAAAGGATTCCTCCCTTGCACGTGAAGTGGGGATTGTATTTTTTTTTTCACGTCTATCTTGTGATGTGGGATATCGTTGGATAGGCCGTTCAAATATATTGCGGGTCTGTGGATACTATTTTTCGATTCAGGGATCTGTTTGCGTAATAAAATAATTGCTTTTAAGTGCAAATTGAGGAGCTCGTGGCTAAGTAATAACAGCCACACGGGTCGATCCGTCAGGTTAAGCTACGCTTGCCGGGGTTGGTCCGTGGATGGGTGACCATCTTTACGTACCGAGACTCCTCCGTGCCTCGGAAAGCACGTTAAGCCGTTGGTCCCGGCTGTCATTCGTGGATCTTTGAGTCGTTAAGGGTCGTCAGAAGCCCAAAAGTCTGACAGCCAGGCTTACCAAGGGGTATCGTGTTACCCAGTTTCTGGGTTGTAGAGGTCAGATAGGCAGTCGCTCCATGTAAAATACTGGTATTCAGCTGTATCCGGTTAGAATGGAAGCCGATCCCAACATAGTTGGGAAAAGGCTAGGCAGATTGAAGTGCAAATTTTAGTTAGAGTCAAGTGTCATCTCAATGGTTGTTTTTATATGTGTATGTAACCCCAACTATCGCCCTATTTCGTTTGATCGACGATTTTTTACCCACCCTGTATATAACGAAGTTAAAAGGAAATCTAAGTATCACAGAAAAGTAGGCTTTACAAGATAACGAGTAATAGTAGGTATACCAACTAACATCAAAAACATATATATAAGATGTTAGAAAGTTGAGAATTATAACATCACATTATTTGTTAGTATTTAAGTGCAGGAACCTATTTATTTGCGCTTGTAGTGTCTACCTACCAAATGTTAAAAACACCAATTTATATGGTTGTACTTTTATGATGCAAATAAAGTAATTATTTATTTATTGTATTTTATAACTTATAATTGCAGTTGAAATGTATACAATGTTAAGTTTGATCTTGAGATAAATTCGTCCTAACTACGGAACCCTTCATTGTGCGTGGTCCGACATGCACTTGGCCGGTTTTTTACTGTTTGTATTTCCTGTGCGTATCCCAAATAAAATAAAAAAACTTTCTTCAGACAAAATGATGTTCTAAATAAATGTTCTGGGCTAAACGCATTTTATGATTTTTCGTGCAAGTGGGCCTTAAATCAAATCAAATCAAATTCATTTATTTGCCAGAATTTAGGTAAACTAAGTATGGTCTTAAAACTATAATGGCCCCTTTACATTCTACCATTACTTAAGGTGTGCAAATATATTTAATTTTAACATGCACAATGTTATTATTTACAAATAATATGGCTTTTATTTATATCAACCAATCACAAAACCCGAGAATTGAAAGCAGATTTACTATTGAGAACTTTCCTCTAGTTTCCAGATAGTGTATCTCATGTAGTGTATCATTTTACGAGGGCCAAGCTAACTTCACTTTCCAGGAAATTCATGAAACGTATGTAGTTACGACATAAGACACTTGTAGAGGACCTCAGTAATGAAAATTGCATCCAATTCGTGGATCTGTAACATGCCTCGTAGATTGTCCCAGTTTCGACACGTCTGTGAAGCATCCGTGTGTTATATTTAAAATATAGAGCAATTTCATCTCCAAACATTTTTAGAATTCTTTTATACGGATTTTATTGCTCCTATACCAACAGTTGCTGGAAAATGTCATCTCCCGCTATAATAGATTTCTTCTACACGGATTTTTTTTGCTCCTATCCTAGTCTATTGGTTTTCCTTATGACCTCCAGCGAATATATCACCTCTTTGCAATACTTTTCTACCCGACTTTGTAAGTGTTCTGGCAGCTGAAACATTTTTTATTGGCCTTTCTCTGTGGAACGTGGAAGCGGTGTTTCTGTACATTTTTCTCTCGAACCGTTTGCCCATTTAAAAATACCGACACTAAACTCTAACGTCGAAGTTACTAATGACAATGGTGCCTGTTCAACGTATTCAATTAGTGCTTAGCTGAAGACGACGTTTATTTGCTATTCTTTGTGTATTCGCAATTTATTTTGTCTGTTAGTGGAATAATTTGCTGAAGGAATAAGTGTCCGTTTTTTAGTTGGGGTTAAGAATTGTATGGACATGAGAACGATACCAATTAAGCTTGTTTAGTTAATTTATTTTCATTTCTTTGGTAAACCTTTTGCAGCTACAAATTAGATTGTGTCATCGTCAAACACTCTGAATCTTTAACTATTTTAGCGATACAACTTACTTCTAATTTTGTGATCAGTATCTAAAACATAATTAATTTATCCGTCATTGCTTCATTTTTAATTGTTTTTACGTGTTGTGGTATAGTAATTTTATTCTAGGTACATCATCTTCACATATAATGATATAATTGATGTATACAAAGTATTGTTAAACAGTTTAAAAGAGTGATGGTGGAGTTTCTTGCACATTCTTCTCCATGTGAAACTACCTTTTGGAAGGGACAACTAGAATCAATTTTATTTCCGTGTAAATTTTGACGTTCAAAAGTGCCATTTATGTGCCTATTTGAAATAAATGCTTTGACTTTGACTTTATTATTGTGAATTTATTCAAGGAGTAGGGAAAAAGGTCAATAATATCGGCCATTTTCTTGATTGTAGGGCGCGAGTAACTGGCACTTTACGAAGATTAAATATATATTAAAAAAAAAAACATTGTAATTATCGGTTTAAAAAAAGAACGAGAATATCGTGAGACGAGTCTCGTAGTCATAATTGAAGGCGATTTTTTTTTCTTGCTTGAGCGTGATACACATGAACACTATAATCAGCTGGCGAGTTCCGCCAACGGGACTCGCATAGACAATTGGACATTCTCGCTTTTCGGCACGACCGGCGAGAAATGGTTTTCGTGTAAATGAGCCTTTAGCGCGATTTGATTACCTCTTTCATGAGCAGCGTCAAAAAATTTATAATTTAAGTACCTTGAAATTCAGAGTATATAGTAAATATACTTCCCTTTTCTGTGTGAATCTAATATTTGTTAAGGACGATATTTCTATATTTCCTTAAACGAGATTGTTATTGGAACGAAGTTTTGGAATGAAGTTCTTTAACGCGGCTTGTTTTTTTTTTGTTTATTGGTTTTTTTTTTTTTGTTTTATTATTTGTGTAGTTGAGGAATTAAAATCGTCTACTTACTCATTCGTCACTTTGTTCTATAGAACATGACGTCATAGAACAAAATGAGATAAATTTTTATTTATGTGTGCTGTAGAACTATATACTAGCGTGCTCACTTCTAAGTGACGTCACGCTACATAATCGGAATTAAATTTTTCCCAAATTGCTCCATGTGATGTTTGACGCAGAGATCTGTCATTGTGAGTGACACATCCAAGACACATCTATGTTGCTAAAATCAACAGTTCAAATACGAGTACGTACCCACAATTAAGTCACTAAGACAACTGACTCTATAAATAATTATTTACCTACTAGTTGCCAGTTTGATAACTGTAAAAGAGTCATGTTTTCCTTGTTCCATAGAACAATTTGAGAAATAAAAATATTATGTTCTAATAAGAAAAAATTGTCTCATTTTGTCTGATGACATCATGTTCCATAGAACAAACAGGAGCTAGTCAAAAGCGTTATGCCCCTCAAGTTTCAAGTGTCAAAAGTTTTTGTTTTTAGCCGACTGCCCCAGGAGGGTAATGTTTTTCGAGAGTATATAATGTATGTATATCTATTTCTTTGGCACGCTCTGTAGCCCTAAACGACTTGATGAATTTTAATATATGAGGTGTCGTTAGATTCGTTGTAAAAGAAAAACAAAGGCAAAAAAAGCAAATAGATAAAAAAAAAAACATTTCAGGTTATTGGTTTGTCCCCGCCTGCAATAACAAAATTCTATAGATTATAATACTTGTTATTCTCTTTTCATTTATACTTTGCAGTCGGGGTTTTTGTTTTTTTTTAAATAATTTTCTTTTTTCCCATTGTTTTTCTTTTTGAAATTGATCGCTGTCGCCTCAAGTCGAATGCATCAAGCTGATTTTCAGCATAAATAATCCGTAACTTACGTCCACAATTAGTTACAAAGTAACATTTTAATACTTCGCTAAGTAACCAGGCCAGTTCATTGGTCGTATAGTGATTAACAAGTGCATACATGTGCGCAATGGCTCGCCATGGTCTACACTTGAATATGTAATGCCTGCCATGTTGGGAGCTTGTCAAATGCGCACAGAAATGGCGAGGAGACGCGTAGTAATAGGTTTCTTAGAAATCTTTAGATCCTGTGTGTTTCCATGTTAACCTTTTGATCGCCACAGTCATGTATAGATGACAAACCAATGTGCCTAGCACACCACGGTCACGACTACATGACAAGACTTTTATACGTAAATCTGTAAATTAAGTTCATGAAACAACATTGTATTTTTATTTCTTTTGCTAATTATGTTCCTTAACTCATCCTAATTTATATAAGTAGACCTTCTTTCTTTATATTTCATCTATATTATCATAAGATGAAAAAAACTCGAAACGATGAATTAGTATTTACATTTTTATAATAACAAAATTTGACATGTAAAATTATTTTAAATTTAATGCCAACACATAACTATTGTATGCCTATTAGGCAGGAATTATTGGAACTTATTTTTTTTTAAGACCTGTAACAAACATATGCCCACAATAAAGATATTTTTGAATTTGAATTTGTATTTTGGCGCCGAGGGCACGTTTTTGTTTTTTTGAGGAGGCGGTCAAAAGATTAAATAAAAATTAAAAAATTTGGGAATAGGGTCTATGGACTAGGGTTTTTGCTAAGTTTTCTTTACATTTCTGTGATATTGGTTAGGCAGGCTGTGCTTGAAAGGTGGAGAATCCCCTAGTGTACGCTATCGGGAAATCGAATTAACCCTGACACACAGTTTTGCAATAGCCATAATATTTCTAGATGCGGCGGCCAAAGTAGGTACTTAAGTCTTTTAAGTTTAGATTTGACTTAAGTGCTTATGGCTTCCGTGTCTAGATTCGTCTATTGCTTTATCTGTGTGCTACGCAAGATATGACACAAAAGACCTAATAAAGTTCAACCAGAAGGTAATTATTACCTAATACTGAATGCCCAATAACTATCATAAAACCATTGTTAAAACAATTGAAGTTATAATAATTTTATAAATCCTAAGACTGCATACAAAAACTAGTTAAGATCAATACAAGTATACCATTAAAATTATTAATTCACAACATTAACTAATGCCTAGAAATATTAATAAAATAACCCTTTTTCTACAGTGCAACTGTCATTTCAAGAACGGGTTGCCAACAATAAAATACATAATAAAATAGGCGTTTGCAGTTTTTTCGCGTCTCCACTATTTCATAGTATCGAACAGCATATTCATTACAAATCGGACGAGCGGATTGGCTGGCTGACAGCCAATCAGCATTCACTCGATAAGTTATTAAATACCGAATAATAATTGCTGATGCTATATAACTACGCCAAATATCATCACCAATATTGCTTGACCCCTGAGTTACAATCGGTATTGTCATTGTCAAAGAATTTCGAAATTCCAATACTGCTCCAGAGGTCTTTTAAAACTGGTTTGTTTTTTCATGCCTTGGTTAAGTTTTTTGCGAGTCGATTCGCTATTATATTTTATGATCGGATTTTTTTTCTGTAATGGTGGATTGGCTTTGATTAAGAGTTTTTTGCGGATCCAGAGTTAATTATGTTTCAATTTTATTTTGTTGTTTAACTGGATAAACTTTTCAATCGGTGTCATGGCGGATAATGTTAATGGTGTCATTCAAACTGTTTCTGTATAAATTGATATTTTCTTGTATGTGTAAATTAACTTCGTAAGTTGTCTTAGTCAAATTAGGAAAGTAATAGATTCTATCGTGTTCTTTGATATCTGACTAGCACTTTATCACTTACATTAGGTACTTGTTAAGGCTCCTACAAACAGGCACGACACGCGACGTGACAAAAGGAGACCACTCGTCGCGCGGCACGCGGTGTTTTTGTGTCGCGTCGCGTGTCGCGCCTGTTTGTAGGAGCCTTTATGCTGATTTTCAGATGCAAGGTAGATCAAAATATTGTTATAGGTACTTATCCGAATCGCTTTGGCGTGTCAATAGCGGTCATAAGCCCATCTACATTTTCTAGCATGTTTTATATCAAAAACTGAAAGTTCGTATCATGATCTTCAACATATTTCAATAACGGAAAACCAGGGTACTTCGAGGTACTTGACTATACTGCAGAAGGGCTCAATATGGACTATAAGAAGAAATGAAATGAAATCGTTCATTCAGTAAATAGGATACGATTATCGGAATCACTTTTACACGTCATATAAAAAAAGTTAAAATAAGCTAGATGAAGTCGACATTTCCTATCTGACTACCCCTGAGAAGAAATGGCGAAACAAACTCAGGGGTCAAAGTCTCTTTTAAAGTCCAGACATGATCCGTGTCTGAAATGGTCTTTTGAGGAAAGAACCACACAATTTTGAGTGGACCTGTCCAGTCAGTGCAAGCAATGTCAGTAAACGTGTAGCTCAACTCAGGATTTAAGTTGCTCAACGACTCGACGAACAATACCAGAAGGTTGATGGAACGCTGACACATTCATCTTGTATTCATTTGATACGTGCAGCGATCGGCGACGTCAGTTCGCCCATAACCACCGGTCGCTATAGACGCGCTTACCATCCATCTACTCTATTGTAATACGTTTCGTGAGTAAAAGAAATATTCAAATTCATAACAACCTTTAATTTCTCTCCGTACACACACCTAGAACACTACACACGTGAACACACTAAAAGGTGCTAACAGAAACAAACATTCATTTTTAATTACTTTTATTACAAAAATTCGAAACGAAAGTAACATTTATTACAATAAGAAACAAATCAGTAACACAATTGTTATTAACTTGATTGATGCACAGAAGTTTTAAACCACAGGCTAACAGAAAATAGTCAAAATGGACAAAACATACGACACTCATCGTCATCATAATAACATAACGCTTGTATTCCCCGAAGGGTTAAGCAGAAGTGTACCTAAAGTACACCCACATTTGCCCAGTTATGTTGAAGTCCCATGTAATAAGGCGAGCTTATTGCCATCAACCGGGCACAAATTCAGACTCCAAGCTGCTACTGAGAAATTCCAGATGAAAAAACCCAATAACACCTTGCCTGACCCGGAAATCGAACCCAGGACGATGATGACGACTCGTATATCACTGTAGTACCTACATACTCGTAAGTACTACAATGTTATTCGTGGGTACCTTGGTAACATCAGACGAATAAAGGATACTAGCTTACAGTACAACTATTTTCTTAATGTCCCTCGGAAAATTTCGTGTTTTGTCAGTCGTCGGATTTCTATCTGTTGCCCTTTGCTTGGTGCAGACCGGACGCACTCAATCGACTTGGAAGTATATAGAGTTGTTAATACTTTAATTAACTTAACGTAATTTATTTTAAAAATGACGAAACACGAAGTTTGCCGAGCGCCATCAAGAAAATAGTTGTACTGTATGCAGCTAGAATATAAAAAAAATATTTAAAATATTATTCACATATGGCGAGACTATGCAAGAAAATAAGTGCAAGTTTGGTTTTCGATTAAACTTGACTAGCTTGAATACTGTGATTATGTATAATACTAATTGCTTTAGGACAATTTTTGGCAGTCTCACTTTGCCTTGCACAAGTATTCTTGCCTTACATTATGAAAAAAAAAGAACAAAAAAAAAAAGGAAAAATTAAGTTTGCCTGTGATCTAAGAAAACTAAAATACTGTAAAATGAACAAAATAATAATAAATGCTTCAATGATAGTGACGACAATAGGGCCGCGGTCCCACCGACAGCGGGCGCTTAAGAGGTAGCGGGAGCGGGTAAATTATACCTAACTAATATTTTAATATTTTTTTTATTACTTTCTCAAAGATTTTCGAGATTGTAGTATTTTTATTGGATACAACTACTTAAACTTTTCACACATAATAATGATCACCTACTGATTATAAAAAATAAAATAAAATAACAAAATGTTTTATTATTGCGTTACATAATATCTAAGTAAGCTCACAGGTTTTCCAAATGTTTTTACTCCTGAAACACATCTGAGTGAACAAAATTAAACCTACCCGCTTCCGTTTAAATTTAATTAAAACTAAAAATTAAACAAAGTGCTAGAAAAATGAAAATAAAACTAAAATACGGTAGAACTCAAATTATATTTAAAATGCGTTTTAAACGAGTGTATCACTAAAACCTCGAGTTATCAGTTTATAAGAAGTTTAGTATTAATGTTTGGTACAAAAATACGCAAGTGTTTTGTTATTTTTTACACAAACAATATTAATATCTACATACTTAAATATAATAAATTAAGGTTTTTGATATTAATTTGATACAATTTTTACTCATAGTCACTATTTATACATATTTTGTTTTACTATATAATTGTAAGTGACTTTTTATTGGCAAGGCAATGCATTGCAAGGCTAATACGTAATTTTAAAATTTCCATCACCATTTTATTTTAAAACTAGACCAAATTAAAAAGGCAAGCGAGTGACGAAATATGGAGTAAACAGTGCTATTCCATATGACAGGAACCTCATCAAGTTAAGTAAACTTGTTTTGCAGAACTCGTGAACTAAATAAGATAGCAGAAACGAAAAATGACGCTGAAAATAAAGATGAGGCACTTACAAAAATTGTTCTGTAGAGTTCGTGTCGCGAATTCAGTCAGATTTTTCACATTTAAATGGAAAGTTTTTCTTCTGTGACTGTTTAAATGTTTGTCAAAGTCCATGGACTAATATAGGATGTTGGATTGGTTACTTTACTGTATTCTTAATTAATGCTTATTGCATCATCTACGAAAGCTAAATAATTCGAGCAAAATATGTATATATATTCGCAATTTATGATAGCGCGTTATTATACTTTAGTATTCCAGACATATCGTTTAAGATAGATTATAATAATTGTAGCGTATAGTAAATAAATATCTATAGTACTAGGTACCATAATTAAACATGGATAAAATCGCTACTCGCTTACAATCTGAACAAGGCCTTACGATGGAACAATATTAATGACATGTATGAAATACAATGTGATATATTTTTGATTAAGTCTACCTATCTACAACCAAATCAAGATAGCTTGATATTACTAGAAGTCCAAATATTAACTTTGGTACATAATTTTTTAACTTTTTATATTATCGTATGATTATAATGATACATAACGATCTCCAGCATTTGCGGGTTGACTCTGAAACAAAATAATTATTTTAGTTATAAACAATTCAAGAAAAAATAAAACAAAACGCATATCGGCAACGAGAGTGTCACAAAACATTAAATGTAATTTTTGGGAAATAACTTTTCTGAGAGAGCAAATCGGAGAACTTAAGATAATAATATAATTAAGAAGACTATTTAATGATCTATTATATTTTTATGGTAATTAAAATCCAACGGTAATTCTGACCCTTAAAATTCGTATGTTTATGTGTTGTGACTCACTTGTTTCCGATGTGCAAAAGATGTTGTTGCGCCGAAGGTTTTTATAAAATTGTTACTGTAGACGATCCTAGGGCGTTATGGAAAGCCCTAATATTGCACTTATTAATTTTTCATAGGGCAATAATCTATCTACATTCTACTCAATCCAGGATAACTGGCCGCCAAAATAATCATAAAAAAAGTCTGTCTGTTTGTCTGTAAAAGATCGCTTTTAGCGATTAGACCGCCCATTGTGACACCCTATGTAACAGTTCTACATTTATATCTGTAATTTTTATGGTGTACATATAATAGAGTATTCTATCTATCTATCTATAATTATCATACTAGCAGAGCTATTAAAAAAAGCTCATTATATAGTAATAACATAATTTGACGTCACGGTTGGCGCAGTGGTTAAGCGTTTGACTGCTGCGCTGCGCGTCGCGGGTTCGATTCCGGCACGGAACAAATATTTGTATGACCTGCCATTAGTTGTTCCGGGTCTGGCTGTTTGTGATTGTGAGAATAAATGTTTGTAAACGCACCCACAATACAAGAGAAATTATTAGTGTGGGCATCGTATAAAAAAAAAAAAATTTTCACTCACTCCATAAAACATTACAAAGGAGAAAGATTTTCAATTTTATGGGCAGGATTTTAATTTATGACACAGCGAATACTTATTTCCTTTATCACTTCCGGACAAACACACGTTAGCTTATTTGGCACATTATTTCACAAAATCCTGTACCTTTTTTTAGCCCTCCCACTCCCCTTCTCCCCCTCCCTTTTTCTGTTCCCACTGCTGGGACACAGGACTCCTCTCTTCGAGAGGGAGAGGGCCCTAACCCACCACGCGGGCCCAGTGCGGATTGGTAGATGTCACATGTCTTCGAATTTGTGGTTCTAGGACATGCCGGTTTCCTCACGATGTTTTCCTTCACCGTTTTGAGAGCAGTGGTGATGAAACAATGTACACAAAGTAAAGCGACTGTCAGGGTTCGAACCTACGACCTACAACTCGTAAGTCGCGGCCGTTACCTAGTGGTGACCATCACTGCTCTTAAAGGCGTGGACACATGTGTACGGTACGGCACCGGCTACCGTGTAACGGCACGACGACACTGCTACCGGGAGCCGGTACGGCGTCGTTCCTCGGCACGGTGCCGTGTACGGTGCACCGCGGTGGCATACGGCGAACCGCTCGGCAGTTAATGTTTTGTTGTTTTTTAGTTCGCACGTGTTAATTAATGCATAATGATGGCTGACAATTTAGATGTCGACTTTTTAATTTTACTAATGGAAGCACGTCCCGTTCTCTGGGACAAGACAAAGGAGAATTATAAGGATAAAAATGTGAAAATATTGATACTTTGATTCTGTTTTTTCTGCAATCGTCGCATTAGTAACAGGAGCAGAATAATACGTCTATCGCGGTCCATATCAAGACAAAAACTGAACGATTGTTGCTGTTATGTGCTCGCGGTGCACCGTACACGGCACCGTGCCACGGCACGATGCCGTGCCGTCTCCCGGTAGCGGCGTCGTGCCGTTAAACCGTGGCCGGTGCCGTACCGTAGACATGTGCCCAAGCCCTAAATAAATAAATATCACCCGTCTCTCCACAATTCCATTGCCTGCTTTAGGATGCTTATTCAGTAAGGCTCTAATAATCCTTCCATATCCTGAGGGCACGTCTTCCCTACCATTATTGCGCCCTCCGGTCTACTCCTTGATATGTAATGGTCTCTGTAGCCCCATGAAACATGAGGCTCCAGGGGCTAGTGTGAATCTTTGGGTTCATTCGAGTAATCGAGTCTGGTCAAACCACGCTAGGGTCGGTGCATTTCATGTACCACAGGCTCTTGATGAAGCCTACTTACCGTTGTTCCCGCGTCACTTTCTGCCAGTGCTCAAGTCTTGTAGTTCGCTGCTGTCATCGCTAGAGGCGCTGGCTCCGCAGCCGTTAGTGACAGTGGACGAGGGCCCGCCAGCCGCCGCCGCCATGGCCATTGATAGCGGTATGGTGATGAACTGGGGCTGGTTTGATGATGATGCTAAGACAGGAAATAAATGTTTAGGATAACTAAGAAAAAGAAAGAAAGAAAAATTGTACCAAAAAATAAAATACACACATAAAAAGTAGCCAAAATAAAAGTTTGACAATTTAGTCCATTGCTTGATGTCAGGCGAGGGAACAAAAACATATTTTTTTTTTTTAAAGATTTAAGCAATCTGAGACTCCTTGACAATTCAAAAGTGCCTGTAAATTGTTTAATTGAAATAAATGCTTTGAAGTTTGAATTCCTGTGGAACAGTTTTGTAGCTTCATTAAACTGGATACTTTAAAAATATAAAAAAAAATATATATATAATATTTATTATATATATAGTTTTTTTTTGTGTGTTTGTCATAGAAAAAAAAAAAAAAAGTTGCTTTAATAATCTTGTTACATAACGGTGCATATTCATCTTAGTAAGAAGTGACTCATACTAACCGCCTTCCTGACCCTGGTTAGCAAGTCCCAATATAAAACCATGAGGATATCCCATAGCCAGGTTCCCAAGTCCAAGATTACTGCCGATTCCGTCCAGCCCAGCGAGAACTCCTGAGTGGTACAGCATGGCTCCTCCGGGCATCTCCAGCTTGGGCAGGAGTTTGGGCAGGGAAGGGCTTGGTTTGCTGCTACCCGCTTCTTGGGTAGTGGAGGATGTTGAGGCATGTGGTTCGTTGTGGGATTCTCTGAAAAGGTGAAATGTTTTTGAGGTTAAGTTAAGATTGTCTATACTCCATTTACTTAGCATTAGACAAATAACGACAGTTATTGTGTAATATTGTTGAAATTACTGCAAATTAGAGTTATTTTTTTAATGTAAATGGTAAATCGATTACAGTGCTTTGTATTCATCGTGAAATAACGGAGTTTATTAAACGTTTACATCGAAATAACGAAAGGGTGAGAACAGTTATTTGTCTAATGTTATAATAAATGGAGTATAAACTAGTTTACTTTGCTGGAAACTTCGACAGATCAGTAAAGCTTCTATATACACGGTAGAATTTTGTAACCTCACCTAGAGGGAATGTACTCTAAATACTGGAGACAGCAAATTTTACTCAAAGAAAACATTCCTTTATTTTTTATTTATAAGAATCAAATCTGCATGCGAAGTTTTTCGAAAATTCGCTTACCACACTCGGGAACCGAACCGGCTAAAATCAGAAAAAATAAAATCCTGTACTTTTATGGCATCAACCGATAGGGTAAATTATAAGGATCAAATCTCTCTAATAAACATGATAAATGAAATGAAAGGAAAACCATAAAATCTTAACTTATTTTAATTCAACGAAAAAATTCTTTAAAAATAAAGGAATGTTTCCTTTGAGTAAAATTTGCTACCTCTAGTATTTAGAGCGCTTTCCCTCCAGGTGAGATTATAAAATTCCACCCTGTATACAAGACGAATTAACTATGAACAAATAAATAGTCATAAAAACGTTTACAACACAAAATAACACTATGTAGCAGATACAAAAGAAAAAACAAGCTGTTTATCAAGATATGAGGAACAGGGTGTAAAGTTCACTCATCCTGCATAGAAAAGGGAGAATCCTTCAACCAGACGGGAGTTGTGTCTGGTGGGCAACTGCCCGACGGTTGATCTCGGGATGTTGTAGTCGCGCGGTAAACTCTGATTCCGCGATGCAGGATTAGTGTGACATCAGGTATTTGATGCGTACTTCGCATGTGGCGTTGTCCACATGTCAAAGCTGTGGTTGGCGTTCCCAGCAGGTATGGAATACAATGCACCATATCAATGTGTAGTTCTGAACATGACAAATTAACCTACTTTTTCCTGCTCTCAGCCCACGTGACTTTTCTATTTCACAATCATTTATTTTCTTTTGACTGATCCTATTCCTCGTACAAGAAAGTCTTAAAGAAATGATGATGATCATATTCGTACCTCTGCTTTACTTCTCGCTCGTTGCTGTCACACGTCCACTCTTGTTTGTGGACTTGAAGCAGCTTCTCACTGGGTGACTCCGGTTCACTGCCGCTCTCATCTCCACTGTCGCCTGATGATGCTGGTTCATCCTACGAAGAAGAATTATAATGTCAGCTGGGGTATATTTAGAACTTAGGGGATAATTTGACGATATTGCTGGTAAGATTCAGTGGTGGCGCAGTGGTATCAGCCCCAACTTACCAGTTGTAGATCGTGAGTTCGGACCCAGGCACTTTATTCGACCTGACGAATCCTGTAGGCTAATATTTAAAGCTTGGCTTGTTGCCGCTACCGTCTCTTTATATATGAAACATGTATGTTTGTGAAGAAACATGGAATTATTTAGTAATGCAGATAATTTATATTCTCATAACCGACGAGACCCCCACAGGCTCGTACTGGATATCCTTCCGAGACTAGCTAAATGTAACAAAAGTTGTATATATATGGGTGTACGTATATATAATAAGATACCAAGTAATCTCGAGACCTTAAGTATGATATTATTCAAAAATAAATTGCATGAATGGTTGTTAGTCATAGTTTTTATAGTGTCAAAGACTTCATTGTCAATAAATGTTAAATATGCTTGCGAAAATTTGTACGCCTATAGCTGCTAAGCAAAAACATTATATGCTCTTGTTATTTTTTACGTTACCATCTTTTTATACCATGTTTTTAGGCGATAGTACATTGTGATACAAGGGTGGAAAGTAGGTTATTGCAAACAAGCTGTCTGTCAGGGTTTTTAATTACACGAGTTTTTAATGACAGTAAGACCATCCACCCTTTTAAACCAGTCTTCAGTTTTATTTTATGTCGTTTCTCCAGTGATTATGGTGGAATTCACTTACAGGTGGTAACTTTGATTGTAAAACGGACATTTATCAAAACACAAGTACCTGCCGAAGTACTATTATTGTTTAACAGTTTAATCTGCATATTGATTACTGAATTAACTGTCTGGCTGTTCGGTTCCCGAATAAAAGAAAGTCTCAGCTCCTTATCACGAGATTGATCGCCGAAAAAATTAAATTGACAAATTGTATACCACTTACTACAATATATTTTGCGTACACAAAATTATAATATTGCTATGTACAGGCAATCGCACGAATCATAGTAATCAGTAATGAATCATGTATCAGACGCTTCACTTTTGTCATTCATTCGGCTTCTTTCACTCGAAGTGAAACGTCAGAGCACAAAATTAATCAAAAGTGAAAAATGAATTCATTGGTGAACTGATCCAACGATGTTGGATGTCAGCACTTGCCTACTGAAAGATCGAAAAATAAAATGAAAAGAATAGATGCACTTTTTTATTAAACAATAATTATTTATTTACGTACATATAGGTTTTGTAGTTCATGAGGGACTTACAAAGTATGAATTAATTACATGATGTAGGTACAATGAATTGTTCGGTGAATCGCTGCTCTCCTAACTAGATCACTGAGTAATCTGTTTTACGAGAGACAGTTTCGACTCCCAATTTGAGTATCACATTAATCATGTTTTTATGCTTTTGGAACTTTCAGATGAACGTTAATTCCTATTTATTTTGGTCGGTGTCGTGTGAACGTGGAATGAAACGAAAATAAACATTCAGTCGAGTGATGCGTCTGATAGCAGCATTAGGTTTTTGTACTTTAAGTTATATCCACTACTGACATTCGGTTCACTGTATCTCCAAATCCTAAGAACAATGTGTAGATTCATCACCACTTCAGTAGATATTGTCAATCAAACAAAATTTACAAGGAAATAATGATAGTAATGCTTCGTTGGTTTAATGGTCGCAAGCTGTACTGCTGAACATGAGGGTACTAGGTTCGATTCCCAGGTCGAGCAAAGTGTTATTCGGTTTTTCTATCAGGAATTTCTCAGTAGCAGACCGGAGTCTGGATTTGTGCCCGATGGCAATTGGCTCGCCCACTATTACATGGGACATAAACAAACTCGCGAAAGGGTGTGGTACGGCTGCCATCACCTAGATTGCCGACGCCGCGCGCCTGACAAAACTTTCAAAAACCTGGACATTTAGGTGAAATTGAGTTTCTTTCCCGAACAAACCAAAAAAAATAAAAATTTGCATTCTATTTTTTATTTTATTCATTTAAACCGCCTGCTTGCGCTTTATTAAACAATGTTAAACAAAAAATAACAAATACGACTACAGCTTAGCAAACAAAATAATCAAATAAAATGATATGGAACTCGCTTCCGCCTAGCATTCGCGATTTAAAAACTGTATCTCTATTCAAATATCGAGTAAAAGAGCATTACCTTTCCTCTCAACTGTGAGTATTTTATGTATATATATATATGTATATATTTATATGTATTTATATTTTTTTAGCTTCATTTAAGTATAATATGTTATATTTAATATTTTAGTTTAAGACTTTGCATAGTCATATTTTCCTCTTCCAGTTCTCACACACTCTTGTCTACATTTCTTTTTCATTTCTCCTTTCGCAGGTCTGCTGGAAGAAATTTCTTAAGAAATAAGCAGTACCTTTGTACTGAAATTATAATGATATCGTATCTCTATGTATTTAACCGTGTGTACATAAATAAAAAAAAATAGATTCTTCTCTTTCTGAGGTAAACAGAATACCTAGAGTGAAGATCACAGTAATCTGGTAATAGAATATATAAAGATCACTCTTCTTTTTGGCATGAAATCATCAAATTAGAATTTTTGGTTTAGTTCTTTTTACTTATTCTGGTACTTTTCAGAATTTCCAATTTTTGCTAAAAATGTTTTTCTTTCTCATCAGCAATTTAACCGCTTTTTTTTTGGTCTTTGCACTTTTTATGATTATTGTTGTATTTTATATACTAGCTTTTGCCCGCGGCTCCGCCCGCGTGGATGTCGGATGAAGTTATCGCGTAAAAAAGTAGCCATGTCCTTCTCCATATCCCAGGCTATATCTCTGTTTCACGAGGTTCCTGTTTCGGATAAGACAGGAGGTAATGCCCGGGTCACTGCGCTGTGTGACCACTGTGTGGATCGCCCGTGTTGAAGGTCTGCCCGGCTTGGGCAAACGTAAGTCAGGCAGAGAGACATATCCTATATATATAGTATATGGATATATGTGAATGACACACCACAGACTACCTGCAGTATGGTCTCTCCTTCCCCCTTTCCATCCAAAGTTTGTCTGTAAAAGATCGCTAATAGCAATAAAACCGCCCATTGTGTCACCCCTTGTAAAATTTCTACACATCTATCTGTAATGCTTATGGTGTGTAATAAAGAGTATTCTATCTTCTATCTATCTATCTATCTACCTTACTTTTTAACGCGAATACCTCACCTTTATTTAACTTTCCACGTTACAAGGCGCACTCTAAATCCGGCACAGGTGTTACTGAAACTGTGCACTTACCGCGTTTTAGCGCGAACGTGTAAAAACGTCTGCGGGTGCTAGTTACCGCGTTATATCGCGTGGCAGACGATAGAACTTAAGTGGAATGGGGCTCAAAGTGAAGGAAAATGTGTTTGAGGCTTTCACAATATCTATTTTGAAGAGTTTTGGTGTAGTACACAGTACCAACAAAAGTGAAATTGCAAAATCGTTTAGCAGGTAACTTAGTAAAAGTTAAAGTTGTCTGGCCTAAATATCACTTTCTTTGAATGTTTGAAGGCAGTAGTTTATACAACGTGTTTATTTTTTTATATCTCATTACTCTAAGATATGTGAAAATAATACAAAAATTAATAATACAAAAAGCCCCGGAATATGTGGTCCAAAAATGCATAGTTTCGAAGATATTATCAATCATAATTAATTTAGGTCAAAAATTGTCACCCCTATGACGAATCGATAAACTCAAACTCAAACACAAACTCAAATCATTTATTTCAATTAAACCATTTACAGGCACTTTTGAATTGTCAAGGAGTCGGCCAGTAAGAAAAATGAAGCTACATTCCCATTCCAAAGCGTAGGTACCTATGGAGAAGAACGGGCAAGAAACTCCATGGACACTCACTTTTGCGACGTTGCCAAACTTGATGAAACTGAGAAATTCATTTTCATTCAAACCAATCATTCATCTATAACGTAAGGGTGTTTTACATTAATAATTGTGACTTTGTCAAATTATTTTTTACGAAAAATGAAAACAAAAAAAAAAGATACTGAAAAATTCTATGATTTGGTCTAATTCATACCCTAGCTAGAGTTATGGGATATAAAAAAAAACACCTTGTATATAACATGATGAATTTTCAGATAAAGAGCACTCTTCTTTTTATTGACGTTCAGAAAATGGTATTTGCCTCTTTAAAGAGTATCGAAAATAATTTCAAACATTTCTGTAACAAAACTTATCAAAATCCTAACCACTTCTGTTTAGTCATCAATACTCATTCAAAATTCGAACAACACACAGCGGGCCCCAACTATTGGCCATTGTTACCCTGCGCGTACGCACACATACATACAAAAAAGGCTTTATGACGTCACACAGATAAATCACGGCAGTAATTAGTTGGTATCGTGCGCATCAAAGCAGCACAATTGTTAATAAATACCTACATAGGATGATTTCCAGGGACGCGGGCGCTGATAGCATCGTCGTTACTGTTGCTGTTAGCTTAGTGGGGATGCGGTGCAAACTTATTGATTATTTCAGTTTTGTTAGACTAGCCGAAGAGACTCAATCTGCCCAGCCTTTTCCCAACTATTTTCTTAGCTAAGTACCAACTTGCTGCACTTGACTCGATGGAACGCAGAGCTAAGAGGCTCATTGGCGACGTAAAACTGGTGGATGCCAAGCTTCACAGCTTGGCTCATCGCCGCAAGGTTGCCTGCTTGTCTGTCTTCTACAGATTGTACTTCGGCGAGTGTGCCCATGAACTCCACGACCTCATTCCACCGGCCCCCTTCTACCATCGGACATCTAGAATTCTAGACGCACTGCAAGTTACCACCCCTTCCTAGCTGATATTCCACCAACTCGCACTAAGCGTTTTCAAACGTCTTTTATAATGCGCACAGCAAAGGAGTGGAACTCTCTGCCTGCGTCTGTGTTTCCGAACGCATACAATCCTAATCTATTCAAAGTTAGAGTGAACAGGCTTCTTCTGGGTAAGCTCACTCCATCGTCGCCTTTGTCTCTGTCACCTTTGACCTGGACTACAGTCAAGAGCAAACCGATGGTAAAATAAAAAAAATAAAAAACTGTTGGAGTCAGCTTCCAGTCTAACCGAATGCAGCTGAATACCAGTATTTTACATGGAGCGACTGCCTATCTGATCTCCACAACCCAGTACCTGACGCGTAGGGTCGGGGGCCGAAATTTCACGCGGAAGAAGTCGCGGGAAAGATGCTTGTTTAGAATAAACTCGCAGAGGTTTCATGCTAAATCATGGGTGTATTCCCGCTGTTCCCAACGCCCGTGTCCCCATTAATGGTAATTCACACAAAAAGGCGAAAAAAAATGTTCAATTTTCTTATAAGTACTGATCTTAGAACTAATAATAAAAAAATCTGTACAAAAGTGAAATGGAACCTTTTTTTTTGGCATTTTATGTGAATTACCATTAATGGGGACACGGGCTGTGGAGACAGCAGGAATACACCAAATCATGTTATGTTCCAGCCTCTACAGTACCTTCTATTCTAACAATAAGGGCGTATCCACACAACTCTTTCTGCGCTAGCCCGCGTGGGCGTTGCCTTTATTCGCCGACGCACTAAATAATAATAATTGTGGTTAACTAACTACCGTTTAACGCATTCGGCTTTCGTCTGTGCATCTGATAAGTTGGCTAGTACAGACAGAAAAAAGAAAGAGATATCTCGTATATTGTTCTTGGTAGTTTTTTTTCCATGTAATGTAAGGTTTCATGTTGTTTTATTAATGTTGTTAGAGATATCGAATAAAGTCACACTATTCTTTTATAACCACCTAGTCCCTGGATAAAATCCTGATTTTCTCTTTATTTTGTTTTGGGGTATTGTAAAGTAAGATCAGTATTCGGAATAGATACAAATGTAAAGTGACCACTATAAATTAATAGATTCTTCACTTCTGAATTTTGTTTGATACAGAGTTCATATTGAAGTGCAGTTTTTTAGTTATGACTGGTTTCTAAAAGTTCCGAAAAGTTTATCAAAACTGTGTAACTGATGGTAGCTATCGCCGTTTCTAACCAAACGTAGCTGAATATCAGTATTTCCTGTAAAGTTAGTCCTTTTGTGAATCAACACAACTACGAGTAGTTAACCTGCAAATTCATGTTCATAAACCTTAGGAAAAATACTCACACTCGTAAATAATAACAAGAGTATCGTCATAATTGTTATTTTATTAAGTTTATTGCAAACAAGTAGTATTTTTTTGTTTTGTTTTTTTGTTGTTTTTGTATATTATGTTTTCTTAGATAATAACGTTGATATCTTTATTGTGAATGCTGCATACATATACCTGTAAAACGCATACATACCAGCACTTTTATTTTGTCTTGTTTTCTATTAATTCACGCTTATTAGAACTTAAATAAAGATTTATTTGTTATTCAACATTATTCTACTCACGGTACAGCAGGGTGGGATTAAGTGTCCGCTGTTACAATCGGTCGGTGCGCCTGCGCCGTTTTAGGACGCTACAGTTTGTTTACCAACTTGTGACGTCACAATGCTACAGTTACCTCATTATTGTGCTAACTGTAAATTAACTATTACTGTGTTGTTCACTTAGATCTTGTTTTGTTAAGTATAATAGAATGGAAGCTTGCTGTATGGAAATTACTGGTACCTATAGGAGTATTTTTACTTTTAATGTTGTATATCGGCAAACAAGCTTTCTATCCATTATGAGAATTTGTTTAGTAAGGTTAATTTCTTGACTTTATTTTTCTCGGTAATGCTTTGAAGAACGGCAGTAGTATCATCTGTCTATCTAGGCATGATTTTGGTAGTTACACTGAAATACTTTTTAAGTTGATTTAACCTTTTTTTAACCTATATTTTGGGTTAATATAGCACCTACCGACATGATTTGTTAAATCAACAAAAAAAAAAAAAAAATTCAACAAAAAATTTGTCAAAACAAACTTCATGGAACAGTTTTTTAACACAATTTAATGTCAACTCAACCAAAAGGAATCAACAATAAAAAAATCAAATATTCGGTTTTTCAGTGTATTTTCAGAGACTGCTAAGCTATTTTTAAGGGTAATGATTACTTACTTTAAACTTGTTTATCGTTGCTCTCAAAACGTTGGACGAAAACATCGTAAAGAAAATTAGGAAACAGCATGTCCTAGAATCAAACATTTTAAGACATGTGAGATCTACCAACCCGCACTGGGCCTGCGTAATATGTAGATAACGGCCCAAGTAAAAAAAAAAGTTGTTCAGAATCGTTTACTGAATTTAGTTCTGCCATTTTCAATATAGGTAATTTTTTATCCCAAAAATATTTAAAACTACATAAATTACAGTCACAATTCCGCTGTATAATCAAACCAAACCAAAATGGACGCTAGATCTGTAATGGGACCACAATTTTCTTCCACATACTTCCACACAAATTTAATGAATAAACAATGTTTTATACATAATAGTAAACATTCAGTGTATGTATATGTATGTATTATGATTATATCATAATATCCTAATTTGGGGTGTTTGATGGTGTGCGCAAAGTCCGGGACATGTTCTATATATAGAAACTATAGCATCACATTTATTCAATCTTTGCAGATATCTTTTGATTCTAGGAACCAACTGACAAGATCAGTTGGTACCAAATTATCATAAATCACCGAAACCCGGTCATGAATAAAAAGAAATACTTGCGTTCTTAAGTAGGAATGAGATCTGTATCACATAATTACAGTTCAATGTAATTATAGTTAAGACTAAAAGCGATGCATTGGTAATTAACAGATGAATTATGTTGGTATTCTTGAAATGGTACAGCACATGAGTTAGGAGTTATCCAACAAAAGCGCCATATGCCAAAAAACATTTTCTTTCTTCCTTTCTTTAATAATATACTGTTGAAACTTGGTAAGTAGATGTATTCTGTGAACCGCATTAAGATTTTCACACAAATATAGAAAAAAAAAAAACAATAAATTTTGGGGGTTCCCCATACTTAGAACTGAAACTATTTTTTTTTCCATCAAACCCATACGTATCTATGGATAGGTCTTCAAAAATAATATTGAGGTTTCCAATATAATTTTTTTCTAAACTGAATATTTTGCGCGAGAGACACTTCCAAAGTGGTAAAATGTGTGTCACTTATAAAATAAGAGAATGATAAAACTAAAAAAATATATGATGTACATTACCATGTAATCTTCCACCGAAAATTGGTTTGAACGAGATCTAGTAAGTAGTTTTTTTTTTTAATACGTCATAAATCGTAAACCGCAATTTACCTTTCATTCAATCAACTAAGTTACAACGATGTACAAGAACTTTTATATTATGTTACTTGCTGCTACGGAACCCTACATGGGCGAGTCCAAGTCGCACTTGGCCCCTTTTTTTTAGGAAGCCTGGGAATAGAGAGCGCCTATTCTTTTGCAAAAGACATAGGTAAGTAGTATAATTCCAGTAATCATAAACGTTCACAATCTAGTCACAATCTAATCTCAGCGACAATCAATGTCAAAAACTTATCAAAACTGTAGGGAAATTAGAGGTATTTTTGGCAGATTGAAGTCTCATTTTCATTGTTCTATAGTGCTCGTACGCAGGGTGCTGGAGATTTCTGTAAAGCATGCCATAGGGCCCGTATTTGGGGAACCGATTTCATTAGTCGATAGGGAACGATTGCGGTAAACGGAGAACCTTCACTGCACGTTTGGCAGTTACTTTGAAGGCTCATTTTTATTACGTGTGAATCTCCGCACGCTTTTTACTGATCGATGACTTTCATCAGTCATTACCCACCTGCGGGGAGTCCCCGGATTCTGTATATCGACCAAGTTATCGACTAATGAAAACGAGCCATGAGACTGAGATTATAATGCGAACGTTCTTAAAAATACAGGAGCGCCTCTAGTAGAGCCTATACTTATAGGTACGATATTCTGAAACATCATGTTTCTCTTGCCATATACAACATATCCCGGAATTAAAGCACACCGCCAAACACCCCAATTAGAATATTACGTTACAATCATAATACATACACTGAATTTTTATTTTTGTGTATAAAACATTGTTTATTAATTAAATTAGTTATACCGATTGTAAGAGAAAATTATGGTCACATTACAAATCTACGCACGGACACAGTCGCACTCGTATAAGGGTATAGCGTAGTAGGTACTTCATCCATTTCGGTTTGTGTTGACTGTACAGCGGAAGTTTGATTGTAATTTACGTAGTTTTAATTATGTTTGGGATAAAAAATTACGTATATAAAAAAATACAGAAATCGATTCAGTAAATAATTCTGAACATTTACTTTTTCACTTCTCATGCTTTAAAAGTTCGTCTTTATGTCGTGCGTAGGCGACATAAAGTCGCTTTTTATGCTCAAGAGCATAAAGTAAAATTTTCGTCGAAGATCAAGGCAATTGGTCCGACAGCCACACGAACAACTTCAACTTCATAGAATAACCTCTTTATTTTAATCCGTTTCGTTAGTATTCTAAGAACAAGGCAAGGATACCAACAGCCACAATAAAACTTCATGAAATAAACTTATATTTTTTATTAGGTTCATTTATTATTTTCCATGTTGCTGTTTCATTTCCTCGCAATCGAAGTGAAAAGTAAAGTGTATACAACTCGTCCATAAAACCCATTTTACACGAGACGTTTATCCATCCGAGCGAGCTTGCGAGCGAGGATGGATATAAAGTAGTGCGTTTTATGCACTTGATGTACAATCTGCTATTATAATTTGTATTAATTTATTTACACATTGTATAAAATACCGTACTATTATTATTATAATTTTACATGATCATAACATCGCACCGCATTATTGTTTATGAAACAGTTCTCATACAATAGTCACACAGAAAATAGAAATATTTCTCAGAAATAGTGTCTTTAGTTCTCAACGCGACCTGCCTACAAAGGTCTGGGCGTGATATTTGAACATAGGATCAAATAAAAGGAAGACCAATATTTGCAAGGAATCCAGTGCCAACCGACGACGATCGATTTACGTCCGAGTACAGTTCAACACACAATGTCACCTTTGGTATAGAATTTTGATTTTGGAGACAGAAACGTTTTCTCTTAATACAGACTCGTTAGTCTTTAACAATTTTACATCTACAGTAGTTAAGTTATCAGCTAACCAAGTAATAGTTCTTGCATTTAAATGTATTAACATTACGTAAGTATCAATAAATATTTAGTTAACAAAAAAAACTAACCAAGTAAACGTAACTAAGCTGCATCTTAAAGACTAATAAAATATTTATTTATTTATTACTTATATATACTTTATTGTACATCAGATTACACATTACAAAAGAAAAAAAAAAAAAGAAGAAAAACTCCGATGCGATACGATGACTCGATATTCTGATGAACTGAAAACATCCTCCTTTTTTTGAAGTCTGTTAAAAATAGTTTAGGTACCCAGTAAGAAGTAATCCAGTGTAGTATCATGATTATAGATTTCAGGTGGCAGTTACTCAAACTAAAGGCATAGTCCCAATAATAACCCAATTCCCATTTTCCCATTCAACCAATTTGTTAAACAATAAAAACATGTATCAATAAAAAATATTTCAGAAGAAAGTAGAACCAAATTTTTCAAGGAATAACTACAGCCGTAAGCAGGAAACATGTTATAAATCACCCCAAGTACAGTATGAACAAAAATCGCCATTACCGCCATATTGAATGCACAGGTGCGTACGCGCAAGTGATACGTGGTATACTCCCGTCACTTGACTTTTTATTTGGGTAACGTAAATATTTTGATCGTGAACTTACGTCATTGTGACGTATGTAATTTAGCGATTTTTGGAATTGGTATGCTGAAGTACTCGTATAGATTAAGAATAGTTAAAACAATGTTGGATGTTGCTTGTTTTAAGTATTTAATTTTGCAAAGAGACTAATGTAAGCAGTAAATATGTTAGCAATAAAAGTGTGTCTACGTAATACCCCTGGCGATAATACATTTCGAGAGGTTAAATGGATAGCGGTCCAATTCTGAATTCAATCATGAGCTAATGATGATTAGTGCAGCATCAGTGGATATTGATTAAAGTAAGTGAACGGTAAGTATCCTATTAGCGTTAATTTCTGCCTTTACCATATTTGTAGGTAATTTTTCTACTTATGAAAGAACATTGTAAGCTATGAACAATACAGAACGGTCAGTGGAATAATAATAAAAAAAAACCTGTGTTAATATTATCCATTCAAAATTATATGTAGCAAGAAGATTATTGTGTGCCTTATTTTTGATTTCGTAAATATTTTTATCAGAACTTACGTCAGTTCGACGTTTCCTATCCCCGTAAACTCCAACTGTGGGTTTCTTGGACGTGAGACGTCATACTAGATTGGGTTTAACTGAGAATGAAAGAAAAACAGAGCCAGTCTCTTGCGCCTACGCAAATCATAAGAATCTATTGAGAAAACCGATTTTTTCAAAGCAGCTGTGTATAAGTGTATCATAAGGCGAATCCAGGGATTTAATACGTCACTGCTAATAATGACCCGCTGGCCCGCGTGGTGCCGGCCATAAAGACCCCAATTCCTCCCGTGGGTGTCGTAAAAGGCGACTAAGGGACTTATAGAGAATGGGCAGCAGCGTTCTCTATGCATTTTTAACACCATACTGCGATCGCCAACCCGCCTTCCAAGCGTGGCGGTTCTGGCAAATTCCCCCCTTTGGGAGGAGGCCTGTGTCCCCAGCAGCGTCTTTCGGCTGAAATGATGACTGCTAATAATTAGGAATAGGTTCGAACTTTCGAGTAGGTCTCACGTCGAATATTACTAAGAATTTTTAATCAGCTGTTAATCATTTGGTGATATCTGACTAAGTTCATAGTGCAATTTTTAATCAGACCAATTATTAATTGAAAATTGGCGGCGTATCGGGGAGCTATCATGGCATTGATATTTATTATTAATTATTCAGTTCTAGAATTGTTCTGTATAGTCAGCAAAGGTCCTTATTTAAATCGTTTTTTTTAAAGGTTCTTTAATTTAACACCTAAAGACGAATTGCAAAATAGTCGAAACAAGAGTGCGCCGTACAGACACAATCGGTCGATGGTATCGCCATCGATCGTGTTCGATATATCTTCGATCGAACGATACGATACAGATGCTCGTAATAAGATGAATTTGTACTACACTATGATTTTTGTGTCATTTTAAAATCGTAATTTATAGTTTTCAAGATAATTATTGGAAAATTTGTATGGTAAAATGTTTATGTGTCAAGGATGAATGGAATAAATTGTAGTTTAAGTAATTCGTATAATTCGGCAATAAGTATTTTCTGTGAATTATGAGATTGTGCTTACTGTAAACCATCAATTTAAATTATATTAAAATAAAGTATTGACAGACTTTTTACACAAAATTATAAAAAAAAAATCTGCTTATAAAAAAATCGCCAAAATCTCTTCACGTAATTAATGGACGCCCGTCCATTAATTACGTGAAGAGATTTTGGCGATTTTTCAACCCCCCCTCCCCCCTTGGAGATGTCATGAGATTTGGCTCAACTAATTATCTCACGTTTTTTCAAAATGCATATTTTTTGTGTAATACATTGATCTGTGCTTGATTGCATCGAATTTATTTAAATAAACATACCTAATTTGATTAATTATTTTTTTATAATAATTACCCAATTTACTCGCAATTTTACGCTCCTACTTGCGAAAAAGATAAAAAACTTGATATATTTGCCGAAACCCCCCTCTCCTCCACGTGAGATTTGGCTCGACCCCCGAAACGCCTAACGTAATTAATGGACGCACCCTAATCTGTTAAAAACAACACTACAAAACAAACAAACAAACATTTGCTACGATGATAACTCTTATAAAATTGTGGCCCAAATGTACGAACACGTACACAACTTAGATCAAACATTCAACTTTATAAACCTGATATAGTGCTAGTCTGTTCATAGTCCTACAAAAAACCAATTAACGCCAACCAATCTCTACACAACTATTTACCCAAAAAAAAAAAAAAACCCGAAACCAGATTTTCAGACCACAAACAGGACTGAACCGATAAAAATCTTCGGATAACAACGAAAAGCTCTGCGTTATTTCCACCGAATACATTGTAAATCATTATTCAAGGACCCCATACAAATGTCGGACACACATACGACCTAACAAACATGTGTATAGTAAAGAATTCCTATTATACCGGCCGGAATGCGTCTGGTTGATTTTGAATGGTCGCTTATTATGCACCCATTTACACCCGAGGAGCGGTCACAAAGATGTTGCTTTACTGGATGTTGCAGGAGTCGTGATTGATTGATTTTGGTTGTGTTTTTCGGGGGCTCATGTTTTGAACTGAAAAAAGGTTAATACTAAACTAGAGGAAACCATTTAAGCCATAGGATACAAGTTGATTTAAAAAAGTGACTAAAGTAGTAGTCCAGTTTACGTTGGTCTCGCATTGTATAGGATTTCCGTACAATGAGAGATCAGCTTATACTGGAAATGTATAGCTTGATATGTAGCCGTGTGTACCCTGCCCCCCAAACTAGAAAAATCCTGTATCTTGCGAGGCAGTGTCTTCACATTACAATGACCGTCGAGCGATTTTCGTGAGCGTACAAGTTGATTTTAAAGTTATGTACTAATGAGAAGTAGAAGAAAAAAAAAAAAGAGTTGTGTAAGTACAGTATTAGAATATGTGATGCACGACCGTGTTTATGTATGATGTGTATGTATAATTACCCCGCTGTCTTGTGCTTCTTGCTTACTGTTACTATGTAACTCCCCCAAATCGAATACCATGTACCACATAGCCTCTTCCAGCAAAACTTTAGCTCCACAACGAAGATACGAAAACAGTAGCCCAAAGGCGTTTGATACGCATCTCGATAGTCTGGTAACAAGCCCCGTGTTCATGTCAATCGCGCTAATGTTGCCGCCGAGGCACAATTGGTAAAGTGTATGTATGTGTTACTTCCATACACACCAGTACGTCGAAGAGACGTGCCTGAAGTTATTGGTGTTGGAGACTGGTGGTTTGAGCTTTGATAATAGTATGTAGATGTTTTGAGGAGAGGTTAAAAATGAAATGCATTCGGTTTAGGACACGGTTGTTCTGAAATTCAGCAGCCTTTTCTAATTATATTTCTGGTAGGTATGTAGGAAAGATCACAGGAACTACATTGTTATGACAGGCTCAAAGCCAGGAAAAGTCATCCATAACCAGAAACACTTTTTAAAAGATACAGAAATCATCTAGTTTGGTATTGGTGTCTTGATAAGACAGCTCTCAATTGAATAGGTAGATAGATATCGCCAACTCCTAGTCTATCCAAATAAACCAGTCCCAATCTAACTAATTGTAACACATTTAACTTCCCCCACGGAACACCTGACGACAAATAATCAGATTAACCCACAAAACGTACATCCGAGCGACAACACTAACTAAGTCAGAGCTAGTCTAATCCGCAGCATTGAGACTTGGTTTCGTACTAACTGGAACTTAACTTACACGGTGTCCAGTTTGTGTCCGAACTGTAGCACTGATACGGATCTGAGTAACGAGGTGGGGATTTGAGCTTTACAGGATCTTGGGTAGTACTGGGTTAGGGAAGTGAGGGATTTTGTCGAGTAATTACGTATGGAGAATCCATTTGCTGATGAGTTTTGGTTAGGTTAGTAAAATTTTTGAGAATTTTCTCCAATTGGTTCATCATGCGTAAGTTAATTATCTTAGTGACTCAATAAGATACGTAACGTACAACAACCACAACAACAAAAACGCGAGAAAAAATCTTCATTTCTCATCTTTACACGTCACATCATCATAACAATCAGCATATATCGATCAAGTTAAGCTATGCTTGCCGCGGTTGGTTCGTGGATGGGTGACCGACCATCTTTACTTAACCCCCCAAAATCCCAAAACTCCGACCCCAACCCAACCACGTTAAGCCGTCGGTCCCCGCTGTTATTTGTAGATCTTTGGCAGTCGTTACGGGACGTCAGAAGCCCGAAAATCGTACAATCAGTCTTACCAAGGGCTATCGCATTAACGAGTAACTGGGTTGTGGAGGTCAGATAGACAGTCGCTCCATGTAAAATACTGGCATTCAGTTGCATTCGGTTAGATTGGAAGCCGACCCCAACATAGTTGAGAAAAGGCTAGGCAGATGATAAGACAAAAAAGCAGGCAAGGCAAGGTAAGGTGCATCAGACACCAATATCGTGACTTATAGAGATTCTTTCAATCCACCAAAAATGTAACATAAAGCAGAGCCAATGAGACTGCAGGAAGAGAGAGAGAGAGAATGTTCTAACCGCTTTATGAATTTTCTAGCTCTACGTTTTACTTCTCAATCTATCTCAACACTGAAACCCTCACAGACAAGTACATAAAGTACACAAAATGTAACTAAAAGACAAATAGGAGCAAACCGTCGAAGCGTGTCTGTCGCAGAGGTGTTGACGCATGTCCATTGTACGGAGTTCGATCCCGGCCGACGCAGATAACGGCTGACGGGACACACCAGATTTTTAAACGAGCTGAGGTGCCAATTACTTGGTTTTTTGGTTATTTTTTAATGGAGATTTGGTTATTTTTAGTTAGTTGGGAGCAAAGTTTTTTAAGTTTTGTATTTGTGGAAGATATGTTTCTAGGCAATTAGGATACGAAAATATGCAAATTGCGTCTGACTGAAAAATTTATTAAAAAAAAAATATATAAATTGACACCCATACGTTTCGTTGTACCCAGACAGGTGTACCGAGTCTAGTTAAGATGGATAAAAATCAATGAAATTCTAAGAAATTGGAAACGGAGTGGTCGATGCATAGAAACCTAAGAGTTATGATATCTTCTGTTACTACTACATATTTAGCTATATTGTCTTCCGTCCGACTAGCGGTTTCTTTTCTCCTATCTACCAATCAAAATCAAAATATTTTATTTCACACTTGCTGACCCGAAAGACGTTGTCTGGTCCAAATTTCAATAATACAAAATTCCCATAAAAAAAGCATTTTCAATTTTCCCAAATTTCCGAATTTTCTCAAACTCAAAGCATTTATTTCAATTAAACCATTTACAGGCACTTTTGAATTGTCAAGGAGACGGTCAGTTAGTCAAAAAGTTGAAGCTAGATGCCCATTCCAATAAGTAGATCACTATGGAGAAAAACGGACAAGAAACTCCAAGGACACTCTTTTAAATCAAGATATTACATAATCCTGGGTACATTATTCTCTCCGTAAGAACCTGATTTGGACTATTACGAACATGTTAAAACAAAAAATTGGTTGTCTGTAAAGTTGGTTTACGGACGATAGTTTAACGTGACAACGTCATAACAAAACATTGATGCGGCGCAAGCGTACAATGAGCGTAACGGGACAATTAGCGTAACGGGACAATGAGTCATCCTTTTTCGTGCATGCAGCCGGCGTTCATCGATTTATTAGACGTTGTCACGTCAAAAACTTTAACACAAAAAAAAAACTATCAAATAATAAACAATCCATTAATAGATTGAAGTATTTCCAACGTGACAGCTGCCCAATAAAACAAAACAAAAATAACACGCTGTTTATTATTTCACTGTCATTTTCGTCCCCAGCAGGGGTGAAAAACTTTTCATGTTACTTTCAGTGACACGGGCTTCCTTCACATAACCTGTCACTGTCATCCGTTGTCCCTTTTAGATTATATTTTTATACGTTTACTTTCCTTATTTGGGTTGAAAAGGAAAATAAAATAGGAAAATAACTTTCTAGAGTATTTTCATTGTGGTGTTAGAATTAGGGGTGGATATAGAGGGTGTTACATCGTCTTCACATGTAATGATATCATCATCATTTCAGTCGACAGACGTCCACTGCTGGACATAGGCCTCCCCCAAAGAGGGGGGGGATTTGCCATAATCGCCACGCTTGGCAGGCGGGTTGGCGATCGCAGTATGGTGTTGAAAAACATAGAGAACGCTGCTGCCCATTCTCTAGTAAGTCCTTTAGTCGCCTTTTACGACACCCACGGGAGGAAATGGGGTGGTGCTATTCTTTACGTCCGGCATCACACGGACGATGTAATGATATAATTGATGAATATATAATGATTAATTTACAAAGTATTGTAAAACAGTTAAAAGAGTAACGGTGGTGTTTCTTGCCTATTCTTCTCCATGCGAAACAACCTTTTGGAAGGGGCAACTAGAATCAATTTTATTTCCGTGTAAATTTTGACGTTCAAAAGTGCTTATGATGTGCCTATTTGAAATAAATGCTTTGACTTGACTTTGTATTGTTAATATTATTAAGGTATCGGAGGATATTGTTAATAGATTAAGCAATTATGCTGTACTATGGAAGAGCGGAGTCTCCTAACACAGGCATTGTTTGCTTAAAAGGAGGCTCCAAACACTAAACCCCTTTTTGTAAACTGATGCATAAATAAACTTATTATTATTATTATATATTTGGGCAGAACCTGCCGAAATTCATTCAAATGGCACAAATAATAATTGAAAGAGGTATTGTGTTATAAACATTTGTCAGGTTTATAATTTTGTTTATTATCTAGTATTTATGTATATTTCTTTGTAATTTTACTTACAAGTCATTTTATTTATTGTTTTGTGTAGACATGTGACTTATAACATCGCCTTGGATGACTCTGTTAAGATGTTAAATAAATAAATATAAATAAGTAACTAAATTCAACTAAAAATAAGAAAAAATAAATAAGAAGATGATTATTGTTCTAAGAATATACTAGAACTAAGAAAATTTGCTATAGGTCATTGCACGGTGCCATTTATGATTTTTTTGTAGAATCTGGCCCTGAAATTTCCTGTGTAACAAGTATTATTTGAATATAAGTCACTATCAGAGTCAATGAGCGCAGCAGTAGACTCCCGCGTCTACTGCTGATGTTCTTTTGTATCAAAATGAACTTGATGTCTAATTATTATTCTATTTGAAAGATTTGGAAAGATCGTATATTTTGCGTAGAATTTTGAATACATGATCGTACATCGTATAAGCTCCATAAAGGCCGTATAAATACGATTTAAATCGTACGGTAAGCAACACTGCGGCTACACAACCGTGGTTGTCAATGCATGGTTTCTAAATGATTATGACAATATTTCCGATAGTCGTGCATTGTCAATAAGAGGATTGTTGAAGCCCATGTTTAGAAGTGGCAGTTCACAGGATGATACAGGCAGGACTAGTTTAAAATATATTTTCTTGTATTTTATTTGGAAAGATTTAGATAGAAAGATTGTTTATCTTTCCAATTTTTGGTAAAGTTATTTAAGAAAATAGTCCATCTCCCCTCCCCTTATCTCCGAAATAACTGAGTAAAAAAAAAAAAACATGAATTAGTTCTTTTCTTTTAAGGTGTATTAAGAGTAATCATACAATAGGTTAATACCACGTTGCAAAATTCACTCGCGGCGAATTATTTGCGCGTATTTATTTATTTTTTGCCATTTTTGCCATTAAAATAATCTAATCATTACGTACATACATATGATGCAATGAAACAAATCGTTTTTTTAGAGATAAAAATTTGATGACTGTGGTCTCTCTCGAGAAACGAAAGATAAATAGAAAAAAACTAATCAACGCATTTTAAAGACGAGAATTTTCAGGTACTTATGCGCTGAACAGATTTTGAAAATAATTATTACCATAAAGTAAGTGCACAAACATAACTCGAAATGTTGTTCGGCAAAAAGAGCTGTATTTAACGCTTGATTTTCCTAACATAATCCTCCGAGATGAACTTAAGAGTGGCGCTAGTGGACCGGTGACAACGCTCTTAAGAAGAAGAACTAGCTGTTACTTATAGTATGTTTATTTATGTGCAATAATAATATGTCATGTTAATTCATAACTTTGTTAAAAAAAAAAACAAAGTTGCGCAAATAGTTCGCCGCGTATTTGCGCATTTTGCAAGATTGCAGCCTTAAAGCACAAACAAACTATAATTAAGGTACCCTATCGACTAAAAATACCGATACACCAAAGTACCCTATTTCTAAATTAGCATAGAAATAATGTGAATCAAGTGAAGTAACATGCTGTGTACTGTGTAGCTGATACAAAGGCTAGCTCTACCGATTACAGTACAATGAGATGTCGTAATTTCTAATGTTAATAACATAATAACAAGCTAGAACCCATTTAGGATTGAAATTGTAACAGAACGGGAGCGTGCGGTGAAAGGCAAACTGGGTTATGTACGGTTTTATGATTTTTGGGAGTGATGAAAAACTTTGAAATGAAAAAAAATGTGCATGAAAAATATTGTGCACTAGCAGCTGCTGTCCGCGTCTTCGCCCCCGTGGCTTTTTAAAATTAAAGTAGCCTAATTACTCCTTTTAGCATCAGCTATCTGCCAGAGAAAGTTCCGTCAAAATCGGTTCAGCCAGTTTCAAAAATAAAAAAATAATAGCAGATAAACTATCGAACATCGACAGTTCTCTGACGTAGATACAATATTGTAGTCTCTACAATTAGTGATACCCTTGTTATTTAAACGCTTCATGCTTTTCCTAATGAGCTCATATAAGCACAGAAAAAAGGGATTACAGTCTAATACATCAATTAATTCCCTACAAAATATAAATAAAATCATTACTTGTTGTAGACCCCTGCAATTCCCACAAATCATAAAAATTTTACAAAACGATGGAAAACAGCGATAAAAATGGCGCTTTATTTGACGTGGCCCAGTTCATTGATGCGCACGTTACAATGGGAACTCTTTTGTGGAACGAACAACGAGCAATGGATGCTTGTTTGTTTTGTGTTCGTGCTTGTTTCAACACCTCGTTGGTCCGATAGGGCTGAATACACCCGCTTAATTGATGAGTTCGGTGAAATTGGAAACATTTCTTTGAAATTCTGGATCTTTATGTTTTATTTATTTTTCTGGTTGAGATTACGTAAAAAGTTTGTTAGATAGATTAAAGCAAAAGCACTATTACATATATACATTGAATAAGAGATTAAAATCGTGAAGAGTAGGTACTAACGAAGAACATATCGGCATTTACATAATGAACCCCATACAAAAAGGAAATGCAAGGAATGTAGAATATAATTATTACTTTCGTCTTTAAAGGTAAATTTCTCGTAGAATACGTCCACTACTGAACATAAGCTACCCCACATACTACTATAATGAAGAGTCTTGAGGGAATGTTGATGTTGATCACATAATTATTTACTACTAACTGCAGCCCGCGGCTTCGCCCGCGTTGCTTTTTCTAATATAAAAGTAGCCTAAGTTACTCCTAATAACGTCAGCTATCTGCTAGTGAAATTTCCGTCTATATCGGTCCAGCCTTTTCGAAGATTAGCCGGAACAAACAGACAGACAAACAGTCAGACAAAAAAAAAATGTTTTTTTTTCTGTATAAGTACCGTATATAAGGTGTATCTATTCATACACGAAATATTTTAAGAGAAACATCTATACTTAGGTGGTACAAAAGCCATAGCAGCGAAAAAAATTTTTATCTAAGTGTTTTATATTTTTACATAATTATTATAATTTTAAAATAGCTTGAGACATTTGGCAAAAGCCCTTTACTTACTTATTCTATGAATTACCCGCCCGGACGCGGCGACGGTGGATGGCGGCACGAGCGCGGTGAATTTTATTATATATATTATTATTCATCATATCAAGTAATTTTAAATTATTTAATTTTTTAAATAATATATTCAGATTTAAAAAAAATATCTTTTCCATGGCTTCTTTATCACCTCCGCCGTATCTCTTAAAATATTTCGCGTTTGTATAGATATTAGGGCTTTCAGTGTCGCTGCATTTCTGAGTCTCGGGAAAACAAAATCGAGACTTGATGCGGTCTCGAAATTCCCGGGAAAAACGAGACTTTCGAGACTATTTCAAAAGTAGGTTGCATACTTATAGGCTACGCTTTTAGGCAGTCAAAACAAGATATTGCAATCAAATACTTTATGAAACATACAGTTACAAACTCAAGTTATAAAATCAATAATTATTTAACAGTTTTTTCATTTATATAGTGGGTACGTTAGAAGCAAAGGACATTTAATGTATTTTCAGACAGAGAGGACCTGAACTTATTACAATAGCAAACCGCGTTAGAAATAGCTCTCTCTGCTTCTACGCTAGTGGGGGGATTGATATTAAGTAATTGTAACAATGGTTTAGATATTTCCCTAAACCATTGGACAAGTCTCAAAAGTCTCGTTATTCCCGAGACTGAATATATCAGTCTCGAGTCTCGAAAATATCAAAAAATCGTCGACCCTCTCGAAATTTTCGAGACCGAGATTCCCGGGATGAAAGCCCTAATAGATATGTACACCCTTATATACTTTCATATGCATTTAGTAAAAATATGTTTTTTTTACATTATGAACAGACACTTCAATTGTATTTATTTGTATAGATTTATATATGTTTGGTATAGATTACGTAAAAAGTTTGTTAGATGGAAAGCACTATTATATCCATTGAATATAAGATCAAAATCGTGAAGAACAGGTACCAAGAACGTATCTGAATTAACATAATGGACCCCGACAAAAACAAACGCAACACTGAAAAAAATGTTTACTTATACATAACCAAACTTTCGTCAACATGTAACACAATAAAGTGACCACGTAACTTTATGCAACATGTAACCAAAACATGTGCTGGCTGTTGTGTATCACTTTTATTAAATCAAGTTAACTTTTATAAAGTATTGTCAAACTTTGATTATACCTGAAATAGCCGAAGTAGTTAGGCTAAATATTTTTTTCAGCGAAGGAATGTAGGAAAGAATTATTAGTTTCGTCTTTAAAGGTAAAAATCTCGTATTGGACGTCCACAACTAAACGTACTCCACCCCATAAACCACGATTAAATAAGGTCTTGACAGAATCATGACACAATAATGTACATTACAGCACCTGAAGGCCAATCCCCCATAACATATATTACACAACATCTATTGTCTGTGGTCTTGGCCTGACATCAAGCAATGGACAACAGTCAAACTTTGCGCGTCTTGTTTGTCCAGAAAAACATTTTTTCTTCCTTTTCTTTTTTAGGGTTCCGTAGCCAAATGGCAAAAAACGGAACCCTTATGGATTCGTCATGTCTGTCTGTCTGTCCGTCCGTATCACAGCCACTTTTTTCCGAAACTAAGAACTATACTGTTGAAACTTGGTAAGTACATAGATGTATTCTGTGAACCGCATTAAGATTTTCACACAAAAATTGAAAAAAATAACAAAAAAATTTAGGGGTTCCCCATAGAACAAAAACTAAAAAAAAAAACATCAAACCCATACGTGGGGGGTATCTATGGATAGGTCTTCAAAAATGGTATTGAGGTTTCTAATAACATTTTTTTTCTAAACTGAATAGTTTGCGCGAGAGACACTTCCAAAGTGGTAAAATGTGTGTCCCCCCCTCCCTGTAACTTCTAAAATAAGAGAATGATAAAACTAAAAAAAATATATGATTTACATTACCATTTAAACTTCCACTGAAAATTGGTTTGAACGAGATCTAGTAAGTTTTTTTTATTTTTATTATTATGTTACTTGTCCGTAAAGTGCGAGTCCGACTCGCACTTTACGTTCAAATTCCCACTTCAGCAACAATTAAAAGTCAAAAATATAGGTACAACGCTGTGCAGGATCAGGTTGTTCGTCCAAAATTACTGTGTATATTTTTATATAGTTATTTTCGTTTTTTTTTATTGTTTACAATTTCGCTTAATAGGAATATTGCTACCTAAATTATTGTAAACATCTGGAAATGATTTTATTTGTACTAACCTAATGAGCATTCTTTGTGCGGCATTCAGTTCTCTTACTGATAAGGAACTGTTTCGACGGCTGTCTTTAGCAGTCGACTTGATGCGTGTGTTATGTATAAATCTAAGTATGTATGCACCTATTCGTTTAAGTTTAGGAAATGAACCATATTTATCAAAGTTTATTAAATCTACGCATTGTATAGAAGGTAAACAAACGCTATACAGTTATTGACAGATTAAGACAAGAATGCCAACGATCTTTAAAATACAATAATTGCTCTTCAGAGCGATAATATGACACATTGAGCTTTACACAAAACGTGATAGTTTTGTGTAAAGCGAATTACGCTTCGGATCCTAGGAGAAATCAGAATATATGAAGTTATCCATAGACTATATAGCCAATCCTTTCGAAATAGTTAATAAATACAGTAATGCTTACACAGTAAAGCCTGTTAACACCTACTTTTATTTACCATCATAGCCCCAGTAATTGACGAAATTGCCTTAATCCTCAGTGGAAACCGACGTTTTTACTGCTGAAACTTTAGGCCCTTCCGCCCCAGAGGTTCCCAGCTTTATGCCGTTATGCCAAACTCCAGGGATTGGCATAAAAGTAAGTGTGGTTCACTTCTTCAATGTTATTGGCTTTTCCGATCGTTATTTCGTTTATATGGTTATTTTATTTCGGGTCTGCATTTTGTTTTATTTTACGGCACTAGGGTTAAAAGTTGCTGAGGTGTTTGCTTTTTATTGAGGTTGTTTGATTATCTACTGTTGATCTATTGATATAGTCTTTATTGACTCTGGTAATTTAGTTAACCTACAATATTTGCAACCGTTCGAATTTTTATTTAAGTCTGTCGTGATTACTGTTTCCAGTTGTTTTCTTTAAACATTGCCAACGAATGAAAAGCTACTGTCGTCACCACGGCTCGTGTTTAAATTATTATCTATTTCTAGTAGTTCAACAAAAAAACAATCACCAAAATAGAGGATTACTCTATACAAAGTCAATTCCGCTTTTAAGTTAAATCTAATTCCATAATCAAATACAAAGACGCGCCGCTTTATCTAAAATTCTCAAAAAGGCAGCAACAATTTTAGTGTAAGAAAATCTTGAATTCGATCTTCATCTCATTTATCCCGATTCCTGACTTATCCCTTGCTCCCAGCCAGCTATTTCGTACAAGGCATACGGAAGTCGCGACGGTCACAGTGCACAATAGGCGGCGAGATGAAAGCGCACTTAATATGCGTTACGTAATGGCTGCTAATGGTGGCCGTTGGTCATTGTTGTCTCCTTATCGCCACACCATCGAGATTTGCCGATCTTTTTCCATTATTGCGGATGTGGGTATTGTGTATGTAGGATGTTTGTAGACCACACCGGGGTATTTCCGTGTGGAATATCGTGTGTGGACTGTGCCGGCACTTCCTAAGGTTTGGAAAGAGAAGTAAGACTTTAGTTAGAACTTCGCTAAATTGGTAATTGTTTCAATTACCAAATACAATTTTCAATGGATGGTTGTTCTAAGCTAAAATACTGAGCTTGTTGCTTAATTTGTTGCCTGAACATACGTTTAAACTGGAGTGGGAGAAAGTTTTAAAATATACAATTTTATTATTTAAATTATAAGATTTAAAACTTCGCATAAATATTACTTATTCTTTGCTGATTCTGCTCAGTAGAACAATTTAGAGTCTAGACAAAATCAAACAGGTTGTTAATTTAATTGTATAATGTATTCAAAAAAAAAAAAAACAGCCTATCACAGTCCACTGCTGAACATAGGCCTCTCCCATGCTGCGCCACAACACCCTGTCCTCCGCCTTCCGCAGTCTATCCCAGCCAACTTTTTGAGGACGTCGGTCCATCTATGTAGCTGGGGGGCGTCCCACACTACGCTTGCCGATACGCGGTCTCCACTCCAGGACTCGTCTGCTCCACCGGCCATCGGTCCTTCGACAAATATGGCCAGCCCACTGCCACTTCAGCTTGCTTACTCTGCAAGCTATGTCGCTAACTCCAGTCTTCTTCCGGATAATTTCATTCCTGATTTTATCCTTCAAAGAAACTCCGAGAAAATAATACATTAAGCGGACCGGAGCGGGCTATCCGCTCCGGTCCGCTTGTTACTTACACTATTTGTTTATCTAACACATAATTAATTTCATTGATTAATTTTAAACTGTTTTTACCTGTTGTGGTATAGTAATTTTTTATTGTAGGTACATCGTGTTCACATATAATTGATATAAAAAAAGTATTGTTAAACAGTTTAATAGAGTAACGGTGGAGTTTCTTGCCCATTCTTCCATACGAAACTACCTTTTGAAACTAGAATCAATTTTATTTCCATGTAAAATTTGGACGTCCAAAAGTGCCATTTATGTGCCTATTTGAAATAAAAGCTTAGACTTTGCTAACTTGGCAATTGTTTCAGTAATTAAGTAAAGATAAACAATGGATGGTTGTTCTAAGCTAAAATACTGAGCTGGTTGCTTAATTTGCTGTCTAAACTTACGTTTAAACTGGAGTCAGGAAACGGTTTTAAAATATTTTTTATTATTTAAATTAAAAGTTTTAAATGTATACTTTCAATAACTTACACGCTTGCCATTATCTTTCAAGTTCGTAAAATTGTGCATTTAATTGTGCTTAAATTTGGTCTCTACTATGTATACCAACTAAGTAAAGTTTTAGCTAGTCGACAGCTCCAGTACCCACCTTACTGGAGCTGTCGACTAGCTAAAACTTTTACCGTGCATAGAACCAGGGCTTGAAATACCGGTATTTTTGGGAACCGCTACCTCTTGCTGTGATACCGGTACCAGGCGTAATACCGGTACTGAACCGGTATCAAAAACGGGATTAACAAACGAATATTATGTACCACTATTGTACATGAAGTTTAAATAAATATTTCCGTAAGTTACGAGTGAGAAAACAGATCCAGTAAGTGAAAAGGAAAGTTAATAGGCATTAGAAAAATTACTTCAAGGTACAAATACGAAATTTGTAGTACGCGGCAGGTACCGATACTTGATAGGTGGAGTACCAGTACCCGTCTTGATCCGGTACCCAGGTACCGAAATGGCAAGAAACGTTAAGACATGTTGCGCCGACCCCAAATAAATTGCGTTAAGGGCATTATTTTCAGTTGTAATAATCGCGGGATACTGCTCATTGGTACATCTACATCGTAGCGATATTTTTGCACCAGTACGGTACTTTCGGACCCACAAGCACAACGCCCACGTTAAATACAGGCTGTTTGTAATGATGGCAAAAGATTTTTTTTGTTTTTTTTTTTTTTTTTGTTTTCCCTAATATGATTGATAATCTTTTGTTGGAGACCCATTAAATATACGTTGATGTATTTTTTCATCAAATAGGTGTAGCCAAAATACTTAACTTTTGAACACAAAGACTGATTATTTGCCCTCGTTTAACTAGCCAAGATACTTAACTTTTGAACACAAAGACTGATTATTTGCCCTCGTTTAACTAACCAAGATACTTAACTTTTGAACACAAAGACTGATTATTTGCCTTCGTTTAACTAGCCAAGATACTTAACTTTTGAACACAAAGACTGATTATTTGCCCTCGTTTAACTAACCAAGATACTTAACTTTTGAACACAAAGACTGATTATTTGCCTTCGTTTAACTAGCCAAGATACTTAACTTTTGAACACAAAGACTGATTATTTGCCCTCGTTTAACTAGCCAAGATACTTAACTTTTGAACACAAAGACTGATTATTTGCCTTCGTTTAACTAGCCAAGATACTTAACTTTTGAACACAAAGACTGATTATTTGCCCTAGTTTAACTAGCCAAGATACTTAACTTTTGAACACAAAGACTGATTATTTGCATTCGTTTAACTAGCCAAGATACTTAACTTTTGAACACAAAGACTGATTATTGGCCTTCGTTTAACTAACCAAGATACTTAACTTTTGAACACAAAGACTGATTATTTGCCTTCGTTTAACTAGCCAAGATACTTAACTTTTGAACACAAAGACTGATTATTTGCCCTCGTTTAACTAGCCAAGATACTTAACTTTTGAACACAAAGACTGATTATTTGCCCTAGTTTAACTAGCCAAGATACTTAACTTTTGAACACAAAGACTGATTATTTGCCCTCGTTTAACTAGCCAAGATACTTAACTTTTGAACACAAATACTGATTATTTGCCCTCGTTTAACTAGCCAAGATACTTAACTTTTGAACACAAAGACTGATTATTTGCCTTCGTTTAACTAGCCAAGATACTTAACTTTTGAACACAAAGACTGATTATTTGCCCTCGTTTAACTAGCCAAGATACTTAACTTTTGAACACAAAGACTGATTATTTGCCTTCGTTTAACTAGCCAAGATACTTAACTTTTGAACACAAAGACTGATTATTTTCCCTAGTTTAACTAGCCAAGATACTTAACTTTTGAACACAAAGACTGATTATTTGCCCTCGTTTAACTAGCCAAGATACTTAACTTTTGAACACAAATACTGATTATTTGCCCTCCATTAACGAAGTAGTTAGGGTTTAATACAAATAGTACTAAACCCTAATTACTCAGTTAACTTTCGCTACCACCTGCTTGGGATTATGATGGCATAATCACTTTGGACAAAAAAAGTACCATGTATACTTGCAAAGTGTATAATTATGGTTTTCTTCAAGTACCTTTCAGAAAATAACTTTATATACTCGTTAAAAGATAACAGATATATCGGGCTATTAATTTATAAAAGCTTGTCCTTTATGTATCGCAAGAAACCATTTACATAATAATTACGCAGTAGTTATATTGTAAAACTAGCTGCTGCCCGCGGCATCGCCCGCGTGGCTATTTCTAAAATAAAAGTAGCCTTAGTTACTCCTTATAACATCAGCTGTCTGCCAGTGAAAGTACTGGCAAAATCGGTCAAGCCGTTTCGGAGATTAGCCGGAACAAACAGAGAGACTTTAAAAAATAGTTTTTTCGTTATAAGTACACTAATACTTTCATATATGTATTTAGTAGAAAGCTGTTATTTAAAAAATAAAAATATACACAAGTATATTTATTTATAGAGATTAAACCAGTTTTAGTACACTTCCTGTCAGCTTTGAAGACTGCACCTAATTTTAAGAAAAACACTGGAATGACAAATACAAAAAGAAATATAAATCTATTTATTTTGCGCTATAAATAAAAAATATAATAATTAAGAGGAAAACAGTGAATCGTTTCTGCAGTAATATCAAATTACTCACTACTGGTACCCTAATGCTGGAACTAAACCAGAGATTTACTTATATTTCTAGTACAAGGATATACCGTAGGTACTCATGAGTAATAGATGTAGACACCTGCTAACTATGAATATTATAATGTGCACAGTTCCAAGCTGCAGCTGGTTCCTCAAAGCTTACTTCAAGTCTTAGTTGACCAAACTTTAGCGTTCCTTTGATACAAACTGTGAGTCACTGCTGGGTGTTTTCATTTAAGTATTGTAGCTTAGGAATTAGGTAGGTACAGAAATGTGTAGTACCTACCTACCTCATTACCATCATTTCAGCCGAAAGACGTGCTCTGCTGGACATAAGCCCCCAATTGGGGGGTTTGCCATAATCGACACGTTTGACAGGCGGGTTGGCGATCACAGTATGGTGTTAAAATGCATAGAGAACGCTGCTACCCATTCTCTAGTAAGTCCCTTAGTCGCCTTTTACGACACCCACGGGAGGAAATGGAGTGTTGCTATTCTTTACGTCCGGCACCACACGGTACTCCTACTTACCTACTTGTGAAAAAATGAAAATGAAACATTGTTTATTATTTTAACAAGTAAACCTTAACAACTAGTGATTGGAGCCTACTTTTAACCAAATAAGCCTGTTACGAGACTTCGCTCTACCATAACTTAAATATCATTTACTTGTTTTATGCACTTATACTGACCGATATCTTGTATATATGGCAGTACAGATGGAAATCCTTTTAACATAAAATTTATTCAAAAATTTGCAACCACACATACTAACATACTCGTGATAGAATGGCAAATTGGTTAGACGTATTTATTGGATTACAGAGAACAAACAACAAAGCGCTACTGCGCACTTTCGCGCAACTTCTATAAAAGTATAATTGGGTTGCGCGAAAGTGTAATTGGGTTTTTCCATCAGGAATTTCTCAATAGCAGCCCGAAGTCTGGATTTGTGCCGGGTTGATGGCAATAGGCTCGCCCTGGGAGGGACATGGGACTTAAACATAACTCCCAAGCACACCTCTGCCGAGCCCTTCGGGGAATACAGGCGTAATGTTTTGGTCCATAAATAAAGCGTTCCAATAATTATAACATTTTAAATTCTAATAAAAAAAACCCGCTGTATAAGCATAAAAGCCCCAACACACAGTTCACACAAGCTTCACACCGAAACGTTTCGGGCACCGCCTCGAAAATTTGCACCACGTCGATATTGCGTTCGAACGTGACGAATTCAAATCGATGCTGCAAACATCGTCTAACGCAAATGACGGGCGAAGGCGATCAGATCGGCGTGTCGTGTTCGCCGCGGGCGACGGCCGATGCTGACGGTGAACGCACCATGTGCATGGGCAATTGGAAAAAAATATATATTCGTGTTTTTTTTTACGAATTTCAGTCTAAAGCTCCTTATTTGAACCGCCTCTGTGGTCTAGTGATAAAACCGCCTCAGTCACCTAGTCTCAGACCCAGAGGTCCCGGGTTCGATTCCCAGCGGGGGCAAAATTTTCTGCTCGGTTTGGTTGGTGGTAGGGCTTGTTATAAGTCCGCCTAGCCAGCTACTACCCGTCGCCATAACAACAATGTTAACAGCATCGTTGTGTTTAGGCAGTTAGAGGTAAGATAGCCAGTTCCTCTGTGGTTGAGGATTCCGGGCGAAGCTTGCTTCCACCTTCTGGCTTATCATCACCTACCATCAGGTGAGATTAAAGCCAAGAGCTTCCAACATTGTGCATTTTATTTTAAAAAACTTGCTGATTTTGATCTAGGATTTTTTTCCGGGGTTCTTGCATAGGACAAACATTCGTTGTTGATGAGTAGATGAGTATAGACTAAAGACACAAAATGACATGATTAGCAATTAAACATATTTAATTATTTAGAACATGGAAGAGTTACAGCTAAAACAATCTGAATGGTAACTCATTACAATAGGATCAAAAATATGAATAGTCTTATTGATCCTAAATAGTATCAAGTCAACGACATCCATACACCTAAGTCCTTGGTTGTTAGTGCAGATGTGATCGTGACATAAGCAAAGAAACTACCTAGTATATACCTACAACGAATTCGAAAAAAGAACAATACTTCTGTGAATATTTTTCAATTTGTCGGATAAAAAGGTTAATGATAGAGTGAAGCACAAGAGTCTGTGTCAGACACGACGGACCAATGAGACCTTTGAGCGATAGAGCACGCTCCGGATAAACAGTTCACACTTGGACGTAGTGTGGTAGGTAGCTGGAAAGCATTAGATTAAAACGGAAACGAAGAAAAAAAATTGAAGAAAAGACTGGCCGGTAGATAACGCCTGGCACCCCCAATGAGCATAAAAGGATTATTAGATGAATAAATTATGCCGTAGAAATGAGATACCCTAGTAGCATTTTTTGTTGGCGTTTGACTGAGTGCCAACAAGAAATGCTATTAGGGTATGGAGATCTATGAGCGAGAGTGAGTTTCAAACGAGCTAAACGTTGTCAAACATTGTGCATAAGAACGTGACCAGTAATTTATTGGAAATGAGCTCATTTTGGATTCTAATAAAAATAATAAAGTCTTAAAAATGCCAAAAAAATTAGTGCCCATTGTATAATCATGCTTCATATCCATATCAAAGGAATTAAACATTAATGTAACATGTACCTCAAGCCTACATGTTACAAAAAAAAACGGTAAGAAATAATATAATTTTCCTGCCAATAACCTACATAACTGCATCGCGGCACGTGGGAGCTGCGCAAGCGCAACCCGCGGGCGTCTCGCGATCTCCGTACGAACAACATCGCAGACGTTACGGTCATCAATTTGTTGTTGTTTTGGTCTGTAGTAGATATTTGAGATCAGATTAGAACAGACATTCGAAGATGATAATGAAGATGTAAGTAGCGTCCCGTGAATTTTAAGTTAAAACAGAAATACCTAATAACAAAACACGTGTACGTACTTGTATTTTTATTTTTATTATACAATAAAAAAACATAAAAACATGAAATACACAAAACTTATAGTATAGACAATATTTATTTATTTATTTAAACTTCTCACACACAATAAGGTACAAAGGCGGACTTAATGGCAATAATGTTGTTGGGCAATATTGCCGCTCATAACGCTGTTCACAGATTAATGATATGTATGTAATAAGGATACAATACAGTGAAAATAATCGCTACAAATACAACATACTAGTAATTAATAATGTTGTTAATTTAATAAGTTAGTATTTTTACTAACTTATTAAATTAACTTTCGTGTTAAAGATATACCTACATTAAAAAAAAAATTGTATATTATGCTCAAGAAATGGCACAAAAAATCAAAATATAGAATAGGTAACATTCAAGAAAGCTCCTTAAGCATTTGAACATAATAGCGAGCACATGCAAAAATGTCTATAATTATGTTCAAAAGTCCTGTTGTAGGAATCGTCCATTCTGCGAACAGGCGAACGCAAGCCAGAGTTGGACTTGCAAGTACCCACTGAAAATAATGTGCTAGCGCGCATCTTTCGCTTGTGGACTAACATGTTGCAGAGTTCAACGCTGTCAAATTTATTTGTAACAATACTTAAACCTTTTTGTAAATAAAACCCAGAGCAAGCCGAATAATGATAATTTATTACCAAACGCCATAATTCTTACTATACCCAAAGTCTCAAATTCAGATAATTTATGTAAACAAAGGGGATAACATATCAATATAATATCTTCGTAATATCTTCATATTAATATAATAATTCACATAAAATGGCGAAAAAAGGTTTCATTTTCTTCTAAGTATTGATTTTAAGAAATAATAATTAAAAAATAATCATACCGTAATTATTTTTATAAATTTTCGGTTTTAAACAAATTATTACAAAAAAGGAGATTTTCTGGTATAAAATATTTTATGATACTGGTAACAATGCAGGAGATCTAAACATTTTTAATTTTTTTACATCTTCAACAACACTAATATTACAACTCTCATTCATAGATTCATATTGTAAGTAGCATAAATCTAGCCACATTTTGGATGAAAACGGCTGTAAACTGTTTCGAGTGGAAATCGATTTTGGGAGGCCTACGTCTAGCACTGGACTTAAAAGGGCTGATTATGACGATCATATGCCGTGTCTCCGACAAACTACATAAAACATTGTTTGGCAACGGTATTTTGTTTGCATAGTTCTTAAATTAATTCACTTTAATTTCATAGATGATTAATTACAAAAAAAAAAATATGATAAAATGTTTTGCACCACTGTCCTGTCATTTTGACAGTGACATTACTTTGTTTACATAAATTATCTGAATTAGAGACTGGGTATAGCTTACAACGCCCTGCGTGTTCAGTACAATGACGCTCTGAGGGCAGTGTTGAGAAAACTCAGGTACTGCAGTGCTTCCACAGTGTTTGCGGATGCTTCCATCGATGATTTTTTTCTCTATAATTAAGAAAAGAACTGCATCGATGATGAGCAGGGTCCGTGGTAGCACTAACACTGTCCTCAAAACGTTAGCGTGCATAATAAACAGTGCTTTTACTGTGTACTGGGCAAGTGTACACCTGCACAGAAATAGGAAATTGACTTAGTAATTATTGTGTAACTTGTTTTGTTTACTAACAAATTATTTACACCTTTTTATTTTTGTTTGTACTACTAACAATCCTACTAAAAAAAATGAAGATAAATTATTATTATTATAATTCAATCCGTGCAACTATTTATTGTTTTGTTTCTATTTAAAAATCGCATGAATTGTGAAAATTGAAGAGTAGCGCCAAGAGTCTATCCACACAGGTCGCTTCTCATGTGCCCCTCACATTAAACGCTCACCAATCACCCATCAATTTGCGCTTATACAATTGATATTTTACCAGAGGTAACGTACGAATTTCACCATCATCCCCTTCATGGTTTTTTGTTAACCATTCAGAAGTAGGCCATCCACTACGGCTTATTATTGCTTGGAAATAAATTTAGACCCTTAATACTCCCACTATCCTAGAAATCCTGGAAGAAACTTTTTCCTTCTCGGCACCTACAGTTTTGCGCACTTTGGGGTTTTTTAAAATACACCAAAAAGGGTCTATACTACCAAAAAAAAGTGCAGTGGTTCCCATGGATATCAAGCAGTGGGCAAAAATGTGTACAAACTACGCAAAATATACATTTGTCATGTGCTGGTTCCATACTTTCATAGCATGTAAATAGTTCGTCTATTTTTTATATTTTCCGCCTATAATCTCGAGGCGTACCCAATATGAATTGTAAGAGTTTCCAGTATTAAATCAAAAGCTCGTAAAATATTTTCAAACCTACGTAATAAAGAAATGCTTTTGTCGCTTCCTGTTACAAATATTACAATGGAATTTTTCTCCACTATAAAACTTTTAGCTTCCTATACCACTACCTATACCATCCATAAAAATACTCACAACTCCTAATTATTATTTCTATTCCACGAGTTAGCAATAACTTTTTTTTTACTACCACCCAACCTTTTTTCTGCCTGACCAACCATCATCATGCATGACCAGCCGTACATTCCCGACATTCTTGCACCGCTACCCTCGTGGCCTGGCATTTAATGTTTACTCTGGGGCGAGGCGGCCCTCCCCCCTCATCTATATGCTAATGCTGCAATAACCGCTGCAGCCTCCATGACGCCTCGCCAACTATTTACAACCTATATTCGAGAGATATAATCGATTCCGATTTTTAAGATGTCGAATGTTGAGGTATGACGTTGGGATCTTCAAGCTTTTAAGTAGTAACTAACTATGTACTAATAGTTTTTTTTCCTAATTAAACTATGTGCAACCTAAATAAACTATGTATTTGGTTTCTCTGAGTGTAACGGATGTGTAAACCCATAAGCTAACAGGGCCACTCCATGACTTTCCAGGGCCACCGTATCGATTTAGCTAGTAGAAGTTAGATATGGGGATTGTGATACACTTAATATTGCAGCTTTTGAGTATTCTTTACAGCCTTTAAATATTCCCTACCTCCTTGGTCTAAATTCCAAAGAAGCGAACCGCGAGCATCAACGCTTGCAAGCAAAATATTCCTGATAAGCATAACCTTAAAAGCCTTTAGAATATTTCATAGGCAACACTAAGCACCGCTTACTTACGTACATATTACAGTAGCCGGGCTAAAGTTCCTACTTTATCTGTGGCAGGCCCTGCTGCTACTAGCGCCACGCCTCCATGAAAATTAAATAATCAGAGCGGACGGTCTGAGTACTAAGTTAGTGATATTAAAATGTAAGTTTACTAGTGATTGCGTGCGGTTTCGTACGCGTTATTATGAACATTGTATGGGCAGTTTGGAATGTGTTATTAAATGGATTAACACCGCCTAATGGACTTTGGTTCAGAATTGTAAGCACTGCGAATTAGTTCCGTAATTGCTTCATGCTGCTCCAAATCTTCTCTAGAAGAGGTTGGCCATGGGCAGTGACCAAATGACAAATTAGTGGTGACATTTTGCAACAACCTGTGCCGTTCCAAAGTATCACCTAAGAGATTGGGCTTTTTATAACAAATCTACACAACGCTGCATAGCTATTTCCATTTATTGAAGTAGTGGAGTACTCTACCAGCAGCTTAAATTGTGACTTATTTCGAGTTTAAGCAGTTATGTATGGGAGGTTTTAATAAAAATGCATCCATAATGGCCTCGAAAGATTAAACTCTTAATTACTAAATAATGAATGAAACATAAGCACCAACATACAACCTCATTGACCATTGTATAGTCCAAGAGATGTACACGTAGATGCAGCTCATCGGATAATGCGATCCATTAAAACAACACGCAGCGGCTGGACCGATATTGATTTACATCAGCGTGTACACTGAGGATACTGTAACGATACAGTTTTAATTGTGTAGGTCTGATGTTTTATTAAAGACTGCTTTATGAGAAACCGAACTCCTAGATAGAGATTTAATTAGTTCAGATATTTATTAACTAACTTTTGCCCGCGGCTTCGACCTCCACGCGGTCGGAAATTATCCCACGGGAATGTACTACCGGGATATAAAGAATCCTATGTGCTAATCCAGGTTAAACTATCAAAGTCCCAAATTTCATCCAAATCCGTTCAGCATTTTTTGCGTGATTGAGTAACAAACATCCAAACATACAAACTTTCACATTTGTAATATTAGTAGGATTTATTTTAAAATCTTCAGGCATTTTGTTGTCTCTAGAAATTAATTCATTTTGTTAATGTTTTTTGCACGTGAATCAATTCTGGGATTCAGGTGTCCTCTCTGTGTGAAGGAGTGGGTCGTAATCCACCGGTTGGTGGCCATTTTTCTTAGATTTCTTTGTTTTCTAGGATATTTATACTGTTTACTAAGTTTTCATTATCCAGTGATGTAGGGAACTCTGAATGGCTAACGATACACGAGAGCAAAACAGTAGGATCATCAGAAAAATAAAAACTTGATTTTCGTTGCTGACGATCCATCAGTGTATTTCATTGGATGGCGTGGAATCAAAATCAATTGTCATTTGTTCAAATTAGGCTGAGAATCAGCACTTTTCGAACGTCAAAATTACATAAGACAGTCCCCCAAAATGCCCGCCCTTCACCACTTCCTAGTGCTTTAGATGGGAAGAAGTGGCACAACAAACTCCCCAGCAGCACAGCTGTTCAGTTAGGCTATAAAACTTTCAAAAGATCTTCTTCTTTCAAAAGTATCTTTACTAGCTGAATAGTTTATCTAACTGAACAGCTGTGCTGCTGGGGAGTTTGTTGTGCCACTTCTTCCCATCTAAAGCACTAGGAAGTGGTGAAGGGCGGGCATTTTGGGGGACTGTCTTATGTAATTTTGACGTTCGAAAAGTGCTGATTCTCAGCCTAATTTGAACAAATGACAATTGATTTTGATTCCACGCCATCCAATGAAATACACTGATGGATCGTCAGCAACGAAAATCAAGTTTTTATTTTTCTGATGATCCTACTGTTTTGCTCTCGTGTATCGTTAGCCATTCAGAGTTCCCTACATCACTGGATAATGAAAACTTAGTAAACAGTATAAATATCCTAGAAAACAAAGAAATCTAAGAAAAATGGCCACCAACCGGTGGATTACGACCCACTCCTTCACACAGAGAGGACACCTGAATCCCAGAATTGATTCACGTGCAAAAAACATTAACAAAATGAATTAATTTCTAGAGACAACAAAATGCCTGAAGATTTTAAAATAAATCCTACTAATATTACAAATGTGAAAGTTTGTATGTTTGGATGTTTGTTACTCAATCACGCAAAAAATGCTGAACGGATTTGGATGAAATTTGGGACTTTGATAGTTTAACCTGGATTAGCACATAGGATTCTTTATATCCCGGTAGTACATTCCCGTGGGATAATTTCCGACCGCGTGGAGGTCGAAGCCGCGGGCAAAAGTTAGTTAATAAATATCTGAACTAATTAAATCTCTATCTAGGAGTTCGGTTTCTCATAAAGCAGTCTTTAATAAAACATCAGACCTACACAATTAAAACTGTATCGTTACAGTATCCTCAGTGTACACGCTGATGTAAATCAATATCGGTCCAGCCGCTGCGTGTTGTTTTAATGGATCGCATTATCCGATGAGCTGCATCTACGTGTACATCTCTTGGACTATACAATGGTCAATGAGGTTGTATGTTGGTGCTTATGTTTCATTCATTATTTAGTAATTAAGAGTTTAATCTTTCGAGGCCATTATGGATGCATTTTTATTAAAACCTCCCATACATAACTGCTTAAACTCGAAATAAGTCACAATTTAAGCTGCTGGTAGAGTACTCCACTACTTCAATAAATGGAAATAGCTATGCAGCGTTGTGTAGATTTGTTATAAAAAGCCCAATCTCTTAGGTGATACTTTGGAACGGCACAGGTTGTTGCAAAATGTCACCACTAATTTGTCATTTGGTCACTGCCCATGGCCAACCTCTTCTAGAGAAGATTTGGAGCAGCATGAAGCAATTACGGAACTAATTCGCAGTGCTTACAATTCTGAACCAAAGTCCATTAGGCGGTGTTAATCCATTTAATAACACATTCCAAACTGCCCATACAATGTTCATAATAACGCGTACGAAACCGCACGCAATCACTAGTAAACTTACATTTTAATATCACTAACTTAGTACTCAGACCGTCCGCTCTGATTATTTAATTTTCATGGAGGCGTGGCGCTAGTAGCAGCAGGGCCTGCCACAGATAAAGTAGGAACTTTAGCCCGGCTACTGTAATATGTACGTAAGTAAGCGGTGCTTAGTGTTGCCTATGAAATATTCTAAAGGCTTTTAAGGTTATGCTTATCAGGAATATTTTGCTTGCAAGCGTTGATGCTCGCGGTTCGCTTCTTTGGAATTTAGACCAAGGAGGTAGGGAATATTTAAAGGCTGTAAAGAATACTCAAAAGCTGCAATATTAAGTGTATCACAATCCCCATATCTAACTTCTACTAGCTAAATCGATACGGTGGCCCTGGAAAGTCATGGAGTGGCCCTGTTAGCTTATGGGTTTACACATCCGTTACACTCAGAGAAACCAAATACATAGTTTATTTAGGTTGCACATAGTTTAATTAGGAAAAAAAACTATTAGTACATAGTTAGTTACTACTTAAAAGCTTGAAGATCCCAACGTCATACCTCAACATTCGACATCTTAAAAATCGGAATCGATTATATCTCTCGAATATAGGTTGTAAATAGTTGGCGAGGCGTCATGGAGGCTGCAGCGGTTATTGCAGCATTAGCATATAGATGAGGGGGGAGGGCCGCCTCGCCCCAGAGTAAACATTAAATGCCAGGCCACGAGGGTAGCGGTGCAAGAATGTCGGGAATGTACGGCTGGTCATGCATGATGATGGTTGGTCAGGCAGAAAAAAGGTTGGGTGGTAGTAAAAAAAAAGTTATTGCTAACTCGTGGAATAGAAATAATAATTAGGAGTTGTGAGTATTTTTATGGATGGTATAGGTAGTGGTATAGGAAGCTAAAAGTTTTATAGTGGAGAAAAATTCCATTGTAATATTTGTAACAGGAAGCGACAAAAGCATTTCTTTATTACGTAGGTTTGAAAATATTTTACGAGCTTTTGATTTAATACTGGAAACTCTTACAATTCATATTGGGTACGCCTCGAGATTATAGGCGGAAAATATAAAAAATAGACGAACTATTTACATGCTATGAAAGTATGGAACCAGCACATGACAAATGTATATTTTGCGTAGTTTGTACACATTTTTGCCCACTGCTTGATATCCATGGGAACCACTGCACTTTTTTTTGGTAGTATAGACCCTTTTTGGTGTATTTTAAAAAACCCCAAAGTGCGCAAAACTGTAGGTGCCGAGAAGGAAAAAGTTTCTTCCAGGATTTCTAGGATAGTGGGAGTATTAAGGGTCTAAATTTATTTCCAAGCAATAATAAGCCGTAGTGGATGGCCTACTTCTGAATGGTTAACAAAAAACCATGAAGGGGATGATGGTGAAATTCGTACGTTACCTCTGGTAAAATATCAATTGTATAAGCGCAAAAAATGTTTTTTTTTTTAACTTCTTTTTTTTCTCAAATTCTAAGCTTTTGCACAGTGTGAAATTTTGCGAAAGCGTTGTACATGAAGACATGTATACCTTAATTTTAAAATGCAGTAGAGCCTCCTCGCCCGCTCTTTTCGTGGCTCCATCCTAAATGGCACGCGAAAGGTTTTGACACGGAGCATGATTCCAAGTCCCGCGGCTTATTAATTGTTTTCAGTTCACAACTAACTTTTTGTGCAAGTACAACATGTCTCCGAAGTTACTCATCGCAAGGATTATGCAAAACAGGAATAACTTTGCCATTGCATGGAAATTCATTACTTGGTGACGCCAATCTTTTGAGAGAAACAATTTAAGATTTTGTTACATTAAATCTTTTCATAAAGTTATAGAGATGGACGGCATGGCAAAAATTATTCAGGGTGCCATTTTTTCAATATGACGACGGCGGCGGCACGAGTGGCGAAAATCCTTCAAAATCTATGAATAAATATACACGGTGTATCGACGCCCAAAACTGATAACGACGTCCGGTATATTAATTTATTTATGTATGGGATTAACTTACACACTGACTTATTACTTGTATAATTTTTTTGGAAAATCGTATACTTTTGCAATGTTTGTAAATATGTGAGCATCATGTATCTTCACATAATTAATTAAATTATCTGCCACTGCTTCATTTTTAATTCTTTTTACCTATTGTGGTATAGTAATTTAAATCTAGGTACATCGTCTTCACATATAATTATATGATTAATTTATACAAAATATTGTAAATATTTTAAAAGAGTAACGGTGGAGTTTTGCCCATTCTTCTCCATACGAAACTACCTTTTGGAAAGGGCGAATAGAATATTATTATATATATATATATATTTTTTTTTTTGTTAATTTTTACGTTCAAAAGTGCCTTTTAAGTGCCTATTTGAAATACATTATTTGATTTTGACTTACAACCTGTATATTTTCTAAAGTCCCGAAAAGTTTTCAAGCTAACTGTAGCAACGCTTCAATATTCTTTATTTGTGAGAATAATTTACGCTGGTAAACTGGTCACAACCACAACAATTCATGTTCTAACTGGGAAATGAATAAAGTTCAAAAAAGGCCCACCACAATCACTCAAACTCCAATGCACTCATTAACGCAATCTCAACGACAACTATTCTTCAAACGAACCACTTCCAAAATAGTATCAAATTATGATGCATTCATGTACAAAAATGGATCATACCTATAATTGGCTAGAATCCTATCAAACTGAATCATGCAATCTCAACCATGCAAGTTCAGTCATAAGGTTAAAAATTGTAATGCCAAGGCAAGAAAAATCAATCACACTTTGACACTAAACGTCAACTGTCAAGTGTCAAAGAGATGTAATTAAAAAAAAATGTCGCCGTAACCTCTGGTCTCTGGGAACGGGTCACTCTGAATGTTTATTTCTTAGATGGACATTCATAACACGTGACGATATCAGGTTTGTTTACATTTTGAGACAAAGGATATGAGCTTTCTGACGTCATTTTAATGTAAAACAGGATAAAAAGTTGTGTATGTATAATTAATTAAGTTGTGTTCATTTGATTAATGGGTGTCTTTAATGGACAAGAAATGCGTTAGTAAAGTGCATTCCTGAGGTTAGATAATTAGGTACATTGCTGTTTTTAAATAATAATAACTAAATACAGTTATTAATGGAAATGAGTATTCTTTTTAATCATAATATTTGGAATTTCACTACGAATAAGTTTTTCCTAGTAATTTTGTTCTTTATGCAAGCGTATGTATCTTTATAAAAACGAGGTATCATGTAGTTGATAAACGAACAAGTCTAATATTAAAAACTCTCTAGTAAAACACTGTTAACGAACAAAAAATACTAGCAAAAAGTTTATCCAAGTGAAGTTTGAATGATTTTTTTATGTAAAAAGCGGGTGGTAACTTTTATCAGGCCATAAAATAAAATACGCCTATCCATCAATAACTGAATTTTGCCTATAAAATATTTAAAAACGAGTGAAGCGAAAAGTTTATTTTTACGCAAAAATATGAACATTCAATTTCGATAAATACGAATTTTCCATAAACGTACAAGTATCAATAGCTACATCAAATAGAAAACTGTATTTTTTTTTTTCTGATCAAAATACAGATTTTCAAAAGAAAAACAAAACTGATTCCGTCAAATCAGTTGTCACTATTCAGATTAAAATCAGAAAGCCCAGCTTTGAACTCCTAGACTAACCAATAATAAATGATAAGAAGAATACTCTTAACTAACAAAGAATCCTTTACAATGCAAAACCCAGACAACAAACAAACAAAACATACCGAACAAAGTACCACCAGTAATTAATACTATCGCGTATCGAGCAACTGCAACCGGCTGGACGATCGCAGCCGAAAAAAACGTCAACAACTAATAACTCTGCGTGTCCACTGTATGATTTTAAAGGAGTTTCAAGTAAAAAGTATAGGCGTTGATTTATAGACACGATTTTCCCACGTGCTACGGGGAATAAAACCCGGAACAGTGGCTGGGAACTATATGCTACGAGCCGCGAGGCAGTTTTTCTTGGATGCGTAGGGATGTGACTGGTTGCGAGGTTGTCGAAGGTTTTGAAAAGTTTTTGGATAAAAAATAGGGATATTTTTTAAAGTTCGATTGTGTCTAACATACATACATACATCAACTCATGCCTTTTTACCATGGGGGTAGGCAGAAACTATAGAGCGCCACCTGCTAAGCTCCTTTGCTTCGTTACATTCATACATCTGGTCATACATGCACGCCGGTTGCGAGTACTACGCACCTGAGCTTTCTGAAGAACATCACCAATTAGGTCACTATATGTCCTCCTAGGGCGTCCCCTTCCGGCGTTTCCACTCACATCTGCCTTGTAAATACCTTTTGTTAGTCGCTTATTCATCCTCTCAACATGACCAAATCATCTAAGTATACTCAATTAAATTTTTGTCACTCCATCTTCTAACATGATTGTGTGAATGAAATAGGAATTGTATTAACTAAAAAAAAATTAAATGTAATTCATATTACCCCATGATGTCACCGAAAATCAAACAATTAAAAAAGCTTATGTTTTTACAGGTTCAATCAAGAACCCAGCAGTACCGTTTCTTAATTGTGGCAATGTTTTAGGGCGGCGTTCTTTTTCGATAAAATGATATCGATCTATCGATACTCTCAACTATTCCACCCTCTCCCTACTAGGATAGCCGTACTATAAAACAGTGGTATGTTAGAGCTACGCATTTCTATACATAGAACGTGGATACGTCTATAATCGATATTAAATTATGAAGAACTAGCGTGTAATAATAATCGATAATTGTTTTTTCAGTATTTATGGTTTTATCGGTATCGGTAAGCATGATCTATAAAGTGATGTGGAATATTAAAAACCGGCCAAGTGGATGTCGGACCACACACAATGAAGAGTTCCGTAGTTTGGATGAATTTATCCCCAGAACAAACTTAACATTGTAGTTGAAAAACAAGTTCTCCCATACATTCCAACTGTAAATGTAAGTTTGTATGAGATTTACCATTGTATATTAAGACCATAGAAGACTTATAGGTTTTCCTGTAATCTATAAGCAAAGAACAATACAAAATTTCATCTATTTTATTAAAATTTAATAACTTTAAAAGTATTACCTTTAAAAGTATCTGAAATCGATTAAAAAGGTCCGTTCTTTTGATATGTCACACGGTACAGTTAACAATTTTTTTCTTTTAATTTTCTAAGTTGCCCCCCAATTGTGACCCCCATATTCAAAATTCATTAATTTACGTTACACGTCCGTGTTTGGGTCACAGAAGTTCATATATTTGTACTTAATTTCAACTCAATCAGTGCAGTAGATTCGGAGCAAATCGGCTGTGACAGAGGGACGGACAGACACAGACACACGAGTGATCCTATAAGGGATCAGTTTTGTCCTTTTGAGGTACGGAACCTTAAAAATTATAAGAGTTAGTTTTTATAATTACTTATGCCAAGTGTAAGAAATATGGAGTGTCCAGATAGGGAGCTGCCTTAATGAGAAACTACAAATTAATTTAATCAATTAGTTTTCTCGTGAATTTAATTATTAATTTTAATGCAAGAAACGTGTTATGTGGTCTTGTTAAAGAACAAATTTTAATATGGAGCGCAACATCCGTGATATTCCGAACTGATTTAAAAAAATCATCGCTTCGGATGGCTGCACGATTTTTCCAACATTGTTATCTATGACGCCATCTGAAGATAAGCTTCCACTGTAGCTATGATATGGTTAGATGGTTATTCGTTTCATACTTTTTCTAGTTACGTTAGTTTCTTATTACCTCTCTATCTAGTGAGTCATTAATCAGCATGAGATAGCCTACGCATAAATGCTGTAATGCCACACTCTCATAATCTTAGTATAATCTCCCAATGACGAGCGTCATTCTATGGCAGAATGATCTCACTATGGACCATTTGTACCACTTTGAATGTCAGTAGGCTTTACGCTAAACACACCACCAAAAAATCTGCCCAATTTACCGCGCATAGCACGCGGCACGGAAGAAATACTAATTTAAAACACTTTCAAGGAACGCGCGGTCCGATCGTCCTCTTATTTATCCGATAAATAAATATAAATCTTTTTATTGTGCGGACACGTCCCCCAATGGAATCCGGACTAAGGGCCTGGCCTTAAAAGGCGGGGGAAGTTCGCATCGGCTTTATATTCGAGTCGAGTCGCGCGCGCAACAAAAAATCTACGCTACGAGTGCGTACGCATCGTACGGGGATGCCAGGATGAGGGCTGTCGCGAGCGTGTGCGCAGGCCGATCAAGGATGTGCTGCTGGAGTTCATAACACAAATTTTCAGAACTGATTGTCATACTACCGCTCTAGAGTGGAACTCTTTGACAGTCGTTACGGTTTGTCAGAAACCCGAAAGTCTGATAACCAGTCTTACCAAGGTATTTTATCAGTGCACACAAAAGACAGCACAACACAGAAAAGCACAATAAAATGATAACAAATTACATGAATATATTATATAAAAACAAGGTGCCAATACACAAACAAAAAAGAAAAACATACTTAAAGAAACAGAGTGACACCATGACATAATTCAATCAACTATACAAGGTGCGGTGTGCGTCTCAAGGTAGGCAGTCGTTCCATGTAAAATACTGGTATTTAGATACGTTCGAGTAGACTGGAAGGCATCCCCAACATATTTGGGAAAAGACTAGCAGATCATGGGAATGGAACTCCTTGCCCAGTGTGTTTCTGTAATCTAGACGTCGTCAAATCTCGAGTAAATAAGATACATCTTGTCAAGCATACACCATTGTCTAAACATGATCGCTTACCATCATATGAAATACTGGTGAAACGCGAGACTTTTAATTTTACTATAGAAATACTGAAAGTTCTCGAGACAAAATAATAGGAATAATGAAATCTAGCCAAGAATAGAATTTGCAATTTCAAATCTCAATATTACTCTAACGATATCAGAAGCGTTGAATTTCATTCCTAGAACAGGAATAAAGTGTATAGGATGAAATACAAACTAGATTTCCTTCGAAGACAATTTTCCTCAGAAAGTGTCGAGTTCAACCAAGCTTTGTATTTGTACTGTAGCGGTCAAAGGGTCACGAATTTCTGTAATATCTGATCATTTCCCAGAATTTAGAAAAATCAATTTTCCGTACAGATTATATTGGGTATAAAACAAAAAAATTATGGACGAAATACTCATCTACTTAATGTTCAAAAACAGTGATTTTTTGCCGACATACCGGTAAAATCGGATTAACCAACAATAGTTAATTTAAGAGAAACTATTTAATACGTAATCAGAGTACTAAAAAGTGTACCTTCTGATATATTACAATTAAATGAAAGAAAATTTAAAACTCATATTAAAAGTACACTTTGTAAACAAGCATATTACAAATTAGAGGATTATATCCAAGATAAGAATGCTTGGAAACATGCTGGTCCTGCTCCATAGGACAATTTAGAGTCTAGACAAAATCAAACTGGTTGCTAATTTAACTGTATAATTTATAATTTTTATGATATTAATTTTATTTTCTGTGATTAATATTTTAACTCACACACTGACTTATTATATGTTGTTTTTATTTTTTATTTTTTTTTGGGAAATCATATACAATGTTTGTAAATATGTGAGCACCATGTACCTATCGCATTTATTAATTTTTCTGTTATTACTTCACTTTTCATTCTTTTTACCAATTGTGGTAAGTAATTTTGATGAATTTTTTTATATTTTTTATTTTTTTATTCTAGGTACATAGTCTTCACCTATAAATATTAATTAATGTATACAAACTATTGTTAACATTTTAAAAGAGTAAGTATGGAGTTTCTTGCCCATTCTTCTCCATACATAACTACATTTTGGAAGGCGCAACTAGAATCAATTAACTATTCATGTAATTTTTGACGTTCAAAAGTGCATCTTCGTGCCTATTTGAAATAAATTATTTGACTTTGACTTTGACTTTGTACAATTTATAAGTTCTGCAAACAATTTGGTTTGAACTAAAAACGAGAACAAATTGTTTCGGTGGCGGCACAAATATGTCCAGCAGAAATATTTGTTCACCAATCACGATGGACTTATTCTGAAGATCGACGGAATGAAAGGATTAGATGTTCAAGAGTCGTATGTGTAAAATATTGTAGTCAAGAAAATACTAAGCACTCAGTTTGCTTTTATCACTGACTAGCTTTTGCCCGCGGCTCCGCCCGCGTGGATGTCGTTTATCGCGTAAAAAAGTAGCCTATGTCCTTCTCCATATCCCAAGCTATATCTCTGTTAATTTCATGACGATCGGTTAAGCGTTTTAGGTCTGAAAACGTAACATACAGACAGACAGACAGACAGATAGACAGACAGACAGACAGACAGAGTTACTTTCACATTTATAATATTAGTATGGATTCTAATAGCTAAGGGAAAATTTCTCGAAGAAGCGAAAATGATGTTTTTTTCGATGAGACGATAAGTCATATTTTTTTTTTAATATTATTACCAAAATATTGTACCTTTTAAATGGTGCCCAAGATACAGGCTGTGTTGAGACCAACGATACCTCCATATTGTAATTTTTAATGTTGAAATAAACGTTTTTTATTTTACAGGGCTTTAACATAATTTCTTTATTCTATCAGGATATGTTCTAAAAGGCATAAATTTGATATTTTCAAAATGAGTTACCTTTTTAAACCAAAATCATATCTCACAAGATAAAATACACCTTTTAACTAACTTTAAAACCTATCTCTCTTTCCATCTTACCTCCAGAATAAGCCCGTGCACCTCAGACATAGATATACAGTTCAGATACTGAGCGCTGACGTGCGCTCGTCAGGTTTATGCGCCTGCGCAGCCCACGAAACGTATCGCAAGAGCAGTTTCGGCACGTGCTGGAATGTACTCATTTGGAATTTTACCAATCCGTGGTTATATTCTCTTTGGGAAGATGCAGATGCTGTGATGAAGATGAGTAAGTAATGAATAGCTGATAACGGATTTAAAATTACTGAAATTAAATTAACTTGTGTATGGTTTTGACAGGGCTTATAATATGCTTAAAAAAGATAATTTAAATCATGTTGTCTTTGCCCAGCAGCGGTATGACACGTTGACATTTAAAAATGAAAATTGAAATGTGTAGACACGTTATGAAAATGATGCTACTGAGACAAACCATGATTTATTTCCTATTTAACTATTTATAAAAAACAAAACTAGCTTTTTTTTTCAGATTTTTTGCATAACTAAGCATTTATTTAATAAATAAATGCTAACCGTCTTATTCATAATAAAGGTATCTGCTTCATAAAACTATTTTGGCTATCGAACCGCTTTGTCCCTTTCTGTCAAGTTTGACAGAACGGGAGAAAACAGTTCGATAGCTAAAGTAGGTTTATTTATTTATTAAATAAATGCTTAGTGCCAAGTTGGTTCAGTGGTCACAAGCGCAACTGCTGAACACGACGTCCTGGGTTCGATTCCCGAGTCGGGCAAAGTGTTATTGGGTTTTTCCATCTGGAATTTTTTCTGCAGTCCGGAGTCTGGATTTGTGCCCGGTTGATGGCAATAGGCTCGCCCCCTATAACATGGGAGTAGCGTAAAGTGGGTGTACTCTATAGCCTCTGTCTAACCCTTCGGGGAATCCAGGCGTGATGTTTTGTAATGTATTTATTCAGTCCTGTCAACATTACAGATATCAAAAAAATATCTCATCAAAAATATTCCAAGGATCCCAAGCATTCCTTTGTCTGCCTCACGCCGGGTGAAAATTATAAAAACAAACAGTTACTAATGATTAGCTCCTATCTACAATTCAATGGTAACGATTATAAGCTCAGCGTGGAGGCACCCTGCGGTGGGAGAAAAAATAAATTTATAGCTTACCGATATAAGACTTAGTGATGTGCGAGTCGGGTTATTTGACTCGAGTAACTCGAGTCAAACCGTAAACGAGTCAACTCGAGTTCAGTTTTTAACAACTCGAATCAACTCGGTCTATCGAACGCACACCGCACGACGTGCGCGGGGTCTTACGAATTGACGAGTCACACCCCGCGAGGCCCGCGCGCGCCTATCAGTGTTGCATCATGCATTGCATCTCACTCACTCAACTCGATGCGAGTTGAGTGAAATAGAACACGTGCGGAGTCGGGCCGTCGGGCTCGCTCGGCGACTGCCAGCTACCAGGAGACACCGAGTCGAGTCAATTCGAGTTGCGACTCGAGTCAATATGGCTATTGACTCGATCCACTCTAGTAACTCGAGTCATAAAAAATGCAACTCGTCACATCGCTAATAAGACTGCCATTCCACCACAGATGTGCAAGGTTGCTAATCTACAGACTCGTAGTGATAATCTAGTGGTGTGACCGACCGGACTGCCAACCCAAGGCTCGCACCTCTGTCTTTTCGGATTCATGTGCGTACTCGTATTTTAAAATTATAACTTACTTAAAAACCCATCATGAGCGTGTCGGACCACGCACAATGAAGGGTTCCGTATTTGGGACGAATTTATTCCAAGAACAAACTGAACATTTTAGTTTAAATATTCTCCCCATTGTTCTCCCTATATATTCCAACTGTAGATGTAAGTTGGTTGAGTATTACTTGTTATCCTGTAAAGCCTACTTTTCTGTGATAGTTTTACTTTTAATTTCGTTATACACTCATAACGAAACGACGACGTTCATTTTCTTTTATGAATTTAAAAAAAATTGAATTGATTTTTGACGTGACAACGTCTAATAAATAGATTAACGCCGGCTGCATGCACGAAAATGTCCCGTTACGCTCATTGTCCCGTTGCGCTCATTGTCCCGTTGCGCTCATTGTCCCGTTACGCTCATTGTCCCGTTACGCTCATTATCCCATTACGCTCATTGTACGCTTGCGCCGCATCAATGTTTTGTTATGACGTTGTCACGTTAAACTATCGTCCGTAAATCAACTTTACAGACAACCAATTTTTTTCACATATCCAAGAACAATAATTTAGCTAGCGCGGGGGAAAAACGGATCCCTGAAACGAAAAAATTGTTTTCATAAGCCCGCCGCAATATTTTTGAACGGCCTATCCACGGCGGACGTACCCCTAGTACTAAAGAGTCTCTAAGCTAAGCCGTGGACGGACAGACAGGCAGACTGACATGGCAAAACTATAAGGCTTCCTTGTTGACTACGGAACCCTAAAAAACTGTGAAGGAAAACATTGTGAGGGTTTCCTCACGATGTTTTCCTTCACAGTTTTTTAGGGGTTGTCTCAGACATAGATATTTCTAGGTTGATGGTATCACACTCGCCCCCTATTACGTCGGACATAAACATAAACGGCGAAATGTGGGTGTTCCTACTATGGGTACACCTCTGCCTAACCTTTCGGGGAACACAGGGGGGATGTTATGTTAATTTGAATTAAAGTGATATAACAGAGCTTTATTGAATTGAGCTTCTGAAAATTGAATACCTCAATTCTGTGTGGACATTAAAAAACGTGAAATAAAAAAGTGAATTCAATTAAAATTAACTGAAGTTGATATCAGACTCATGTCGCTGTAGGAATTACCGGTAAATCATTAATGTCGCCAGAACTCATTGACTGAAATATTTTTCATGCCATTCCGCTTCAGAAATGATAAAGGACGGTAAATAAATTTATTATTTAATTATTGAATTTGTTACGGCTGAAGTCACAATTAATGTGATCAATATAAATGATTGATCACATTAATTGTGATTTCAGCCATAACAAAAGCCAAACAATATTTTTCATGACATTCCGCTTCACAATGATACAAAGGACGGTAAATAAAAATATTATTAAAATATTTATTAATTTAATTTGTTATGGCTGAAATCACAATTAATGTGATCAAAATAAATAATTATTGATCACATTGATTATGATTTAAGCAATGTAATCTTGTATGTAGATCTTAAGCTTGTTATGTTTGTTAAGTAAGTAAGGAAATTAAATTTTCTGCCAAAGTGCTGTGGTATTGTGATATTGTAAACGAAAGTCGATTAAGACTTCAGTTTTATACTAAAATCTAGTTTCTGCCCGCGACTTCGTCCGCGTGAAATTTCTTGTTCCGCCGTCCCACCGCGTTGCATCGCATCGCCCGCCCGCACTATTACTTCGTTTTCGCGGCTCCTAAGGGTCGTAGCGTGATATTAAATAGCTTATATCATACTCAAGAATTGGGCTATCAAATGCAAAAATATTTTATCCGACTAATTCCAGAGATGTGCGTTCAAACAAAACAAAATAACAAACTCTTCAGCTTTATTATTAGTATAGATAGATCATAGAAAATATTATATAAAAAATACGTAACAGACGAATTTACTTACTTAACTTAGTTTTGCGCATTTTATGTATGAAATGCTGAAAAGCAGTACCTATATCGAAAAGTTTTGTGTCATTTTATGCATGATACGCCTAAAAGTAACACGGTTAATTGAATAGTTAAAGGTTTTCACTGTTGATCGTACGATAGAACTGATATTTTTCAAGGATAAAAAATTCTTAAAATAAATATAAAATCAAAATTCATTTAATCCCACTAGGCTAAGAATCAGCACTTTTCGAACGTCAAAATCACCACTTCCTAGTGCTTGGCTGAAAAAAAAAATGCTCTTTGATTTAAATTTAATAAAATTATCACGAAAAACTTCTAGAAATGCGACGTGGCCAGCCCGCGTCGGATGAACGCTCTTAATGTCAAATCATTTGAATCACAATAAATAAAAAATGTCATAATATTACATCAAATGTCACTGGCTACACGACTGACACTGGCTGATATTAATTATGTCAATGGATACAATACAAACGTGTCAATTTAAATAACTAAAAGTAAGAAAATATATAATTTATTATAGTTATATCATAGGTATTTACCATAGTTGGGAAAAGGCTAGGCAGATGATGATGTCAGCTAATACACGCCAAATACACCAACAAAAAAAGTCCTGCTATATACTTTTAGTCTTACACTCCCGTTATATGCACGTAAATCAATCTACCTATTGCCTAATGAAACTCCTAACAGCAAATCAATGCTAAGCATGCTACTAAAAAGGCAAATAACAACAATAAAGCCTTAACAATTCAAATCGTAATTAATCTCACACCTGCCAAGTGTCGACAAGAGCAGACATAATTATATTATGCTCTAAAAGACGAGGCGCTAACTAACATAGTACGCCAGTGTGCACCGGCCTAACATTGATTTAATTATGCAATTTCAAGGTTGGGCTACACTGTACGGGTTGTAGACCACATTATGAGTAGATAGTTCACGTAATATGTGGTGAGATAGCTAGTAATATGTGGTGAGATAGCTAGTGTATTTGTGGTTGGGGATGTGCAACAGTACAGCAGCAAATTACTTTTAGCAAAATAGATTCGCTATAAATATCAGGTGAAGAAACTAACTACTATTCCTATTCCTTCTCTGTCCATGCTGTAAGATTGTGGAACTCGTTTGCGCCTAGCGGTTTAAAAACTGTGTCTCTGTTCAACTATCGAGTAAAGGAGAGTAATTATATATTTTAGCTTTATTTTAGTATATAGGTAGGTATGTTATATTTTAGTTTAAGACTTCGCGTATTCATATTTTTCTCTACTTGTTCTCACACTTATTGTCCACATTTCTTTTTCATTTCTCCTTTCGCAGGTCTGCTGGAAGAAATTTCTTAAGAAATAAGCAGTACTTTTGTTTTCAAAAGTGTAATTATGTCGTATCTCTATGTATTTTACTGTGTATACATAAATAATAAAATAAAATAAATAAGAAATTATTGTTTTGGAGGCTTTTCACTTTAACATAGATTTGAGTAATGAGTTTTTTAATGGTTATGAAAAAAAAAATTGAATACCTACTAACGTATAGCCTAGAAATAAAATATTTCTTCATCATGATGGTAAGTACTGAATGTATGGACTCATATTCAGATGAATTAATTTACCATGAAAAATAGAGTAACTACCTACAGTATCACGGAAAAAAAAAAGTACAATATTAAACTTAGCTTAATGTTACTCATAAATATTCAAGCAAAATAATATAGAAGTATGTCAAATGTGTGATTGAAAACACCAATTGTTTTCAGTGAACAAACATTCAAAAAAACTCAAAACACCATTTCAGCACAAACACTACCACAAATCTTCCTGAAGACCACAAATAAAGTTACTTTATGGTCACCACATAACCAAGTATGAATCATGCCTAACACGATATTTTTTATACCCTCGATTGACGCTACATATTTAAAACGCTATGTTTACATCAGGCCACCTTCCTGGTCAGATGGTCTAATATGGACATCGTTGAATAAAAAACTCATTGATTGTCCACTTGTTGGCTGAGCTTAATTGTGCACTCCTGGCTTATGGAAATCATATCTGATGTTGATAAAAAATCAGGAACTGTTTCAGTAAATTGTTATATTATTTTATTGATTTATTAGTTGGGTTCTGTATTTTTTGTCGGTATTGTAAGAAAGGATTGCATTGTTGAGAAAATTCAGCGTTCATTGGGGCTATCACACTATCAGTACCATCACGCGATACTGGATATCGTGATCCAGTATTGATGAAATATTGATGGTATTGATGTCAAATTATGATTACTACATCGATAATTTTACTCGAAAATTTTAATTTTACTTGAATATCACGATATTCAGGATCCTTGGTGGATCCTTGAGGGGCCTTGGTGACATATTTTTTTATGCACTTAGCGTGATGTAAATCAATGAATAAAATGGAAAATCTACAGCTAATATAATGTTATCTTCTATATCTATACAAATAAATAAAAGTGTCTGTTTGTAATTTCAAAATAACAGCTTTTTACTTAATGCAAATGAAAATATATATTGTACTTATAACAAAAAACTATTTTTTTTTTGTTGTCTTTTTGTCTGTTTGTTCCGGCTTATCTCCGAAACGGCTAGACCGATTTAGACGGGATTTTCACTGGCAGATAGCCGATGTTATAAGAAGTAACTTAGTTTACTTCCATGTTTGCTAGCGGTCTACAGTTAGTTTTTCATAAGAAAAGATTGTGACAAGACCTATCCATTCTTGATTAATTTGATTTCCATTAAATTCAAAATATCTTTGATAAAAGAATTAGGTATATTACCAGAGTTCCTGGCGAAATGTGTTGGTATACCAAAAATAAATGACGATGAAACTATCTTTACAAGCGTAGATCATAAATATACAGTACGGGTCACTGCTTCAGTATTCATGTTAACTCTCTCTACTAAGCACTTAAACTTGGCAAGTGATAGGAGCAAGTTTAAGTTAAACACATTTAGGTTTGAGCTCATGAACTTATATCCAAAATTATTCATAGCATGCGAATGACGCAGTGGAGAGACAGTTTCAATGTCTCATTACGATTACGAAGAAGTACTTAGCTTTTAAAACGCCAATAAAAACCGAAGACTCCCGACTGAAATCTTTTCCAGAAACAGATATAATTCAATTACCGCACAGAACAATAGCGCTCCGGTAGAGAATAAAACTGCCAACGACTCCACTCCACTTTTTACACCAATAAACACATCGAACGAAAAAATGTGAACACCCACGGACTAACCAGATTTCGAAGGAAAAACATAAAAATCTAAACAATTTTGGCTCCTATCAATATTCATGGGTATACAGAAAACCTTGGTGGTGGCCTTACACAGTGGGATTCCAACAGTCGTGCAGTCAGTTTTTCGCGTGCAATTAACCTTTTAAAAAGTTTGAAGAAGTTTCGTTGCCACGCGCTCAGCGCGCGACTACCCTAAATGGGCACCGCACTTCGGATCACCCTGCTATGCTACGGTTCTTTGCGAACAATACCATAACAACCTAAATGTTATATTTTTAACAAACAATTCAAGACCTAAAATCGGAGGAGTAAAGTTGGTTTTCAAAATGAGAGAAGAACTTATTGATATAAATTCAATTGTAATATTGTTCACCTTTAAACAGGCGGTAAGTTAAATGACAGTTGCAATAATGGCGATAGTCCAATTAATGTCTTCATATTAGCTGCATTATGAGCTAGCTTATTAATGCGATGTTATTAAATTACATTACTTCTAAACAGATGAAAGATATTTATAAAGTAGTTCGTTAAGTAGTTCGTTTTGAAACACGAGAATTTCAATTGCCATGTTATTATGAAGACGCGGTGTGCCGTGTGGTACCGGACGTAAAGAATAGCACCACCCCATTTCCTTCCGTGGGTGTCGTAAAAGGCGACAAAGGGACTTATAGAGAATGGGCAGCAGCGTTCTCTATGCATTTTTAACACCATACTGCGATCTCCAACCCGCCTGCCAAGCGTAGCGATTATGGCAAACCCCTAATTGGGGAGGCTTATGTCCAGCAGTGGACGTCTTTCGGCTGAAATGATGATGAATGATTATGAAGACGCTTGAAAATTTCAAGACTGCTAGAAACATAATCACGAAATAATATCGTCAAACATATTAATTTACAACCTAATACTGTTCTAAAGAAACTTGAAGAGAGGGCTTTTAAGTAATAACAGTCGCATGAGTCGATCGATCAGGTTAAGCTACGCTTGCCGCGGGTGGTCCGTGGATGGGTGACCATCTTTTTTTTTTTTTTACTTTGCCCCACACTTGGAATTTCTCCTGTATCGTGCGTGCGTTTACAAACATTTAAAACTCACATACACAAACAGCCATCCCACACCATCTTTACATACCAAGACCCCTCTGTGCCTCGGAAAGCACGTTAAACCGTTGATCCCGTTTGTTATTTGTGGATCTTTGACAGTCGTTACGGGTCGTCAGAAGCCCAAAGGTCTGACAACCAGTCTTACCAAGGGGTATCGTAATACCCAGTAACTGGGCTGAGGAGGTCAGATAGGCAGTCGCTCCATGTAAAACACTGATATTACACCGCGATATAAAAATGCCTTTAACAGAAATAAATTCGCAGTTTATCTCTGTAAGTATATAAAAGGGCTAGCCAACACGGGAGGCCTCGCGATAGATTCTTAGCGTAGCTAACACGATTTATTTGAAAATAGTGCATCATTAAGAGCAATCGTGACACAAAAAAGTGGTATGTGGTACACGTGAATTGATTTTAATGATTCCTAATGATATCGGGTGTGGAGTTCAGTGGACACTTTGTGTGTCGCATGACACTGTCACACGTCGGACTTGATTGAAGCCTGATCTTTGACATTGATGTCATGATATTTGGACGTTCGGGTGGTCAATATGAACTAGATTGAATCAAAGTTTGCCGCTGCCTAGACATTTGTAAAGAGAGAAAAAATGCCGAAAAACCCAAGCACGTCATAGAGAGACTGGGTATTAAAAGTCGAAGAAATTCCAATTTCTTTATTTATTAATAATAGATTGTACAGAGTAGATGGAACGGTGACCGAAGTGTATGTAACTGAGCTTTTTAGCTGTTATAGACACAATATCATAAAAGAAAGAAATCAAATTAAAAATTACGAAACACCACAACAAATAAGTATAAACCGTCAACAAACCGATATAACGATATAAAACCCATTTGTATTGTCAAAACAAAAATTACCCTACAATCCCGCACACATTTCGATCAACATTGCAACAATGAATACTCGTATATCGACTCGTTCGCAACCGCTTGTAAATATCTTATTGTATCCAGAGCTCGTCTGTCCGTCTGTCTGTCTACTTGATTTGCTACCCGCTCCTGTATAGTAATGAAGGTGCAATTCTCTGACAGCCCACTCGCGCCGACCTCAAATCGTACGATGATCGATTCGACGATTATAATCGTGTGTGTTTAATCGATTATATGTATCGAGGCGGTTTGCAGGCTTAATTATTGTTGACGGTTGCGATATCGAGCGTTTTGCATAGCCTGTAGTGTTGGCTCGAGTTTGTGTAGTTTTATTTGGGAAGATTGGGATAAGAAAATGAAGGGAAAAATTTATTCATAGGTGATTAGGCTTATTGCGTAAAACACTATCAATGACATCTGAATGATTTTAAAAGCTTTGCTAATCCATTTCTTCATATGTTCTAAAAATTTGTCTGCTCAACAATTTAAATAACGCAATGATTGTTGTTGAAGTTTCAAAATGAAACCCATTGCTACATTAAGTGTGATACGTAATTACCCCGCTAGATTACTAAATCTCGCAAAATTATGGACATACTCTTTTTATGATTTCTAGAACTGGTTTTCGAAGCATGAAATTACTGAAGAGATAACTGACCAAAAACTACTCATTATCGGATGCAGATGGATGTCTCATATTTTTTCAGCAATGTTCTTTCCAAATAATGTTCCGTATTATTCAAGACTGATTAAAATCAAATCAAAATCAATATATTCTCAATGGAGTAGTGTTTCGTTTTTATCTTTAAAAATAAATCTATGCATAAAATGAATATATTCTAAGGATTGGTGGAGTGGAACATTTCTTTGGGTAATCTGACTTTCATGACAGAAAGATGTCTGTTCTACTTGTTTTTTATTTTATAATCATAAGATTTTGGTGCAAACTCAGCGGGCTTGTCACTTGTTTGAATTTTATACTATTATACTTTTGGTCTGCGGTTCCTTGTTTGGAATAATTTAATTTTAAGTTAAATGATATCTACTTAAAGTTTATTAATAAGTGAGACGGTTTTTGCTTGCTAAAGAGTATGATATCAATTTTCCTCAGAATGACCCATTTTTTTATCCAATGACATTTGTAGACTGATGCTCAACGATAAAATTATAAGCGAATAAAATTACTCAACTATCAGATATTTCAATTAGCCATCATTAAACGAACTAATTAGTAATTACATTGAAACAAATTAATGGCAACAAAACTAAAAAATCAACATCCTCACTAAAACCAGTACATGTACCATCTTCAGGAGGAACATCAATAATAATTGTAACCATTAAAATGGAAACTGTTACATCGTACTTAAACCTCTCTCAAAAACGCGGCAAATAAACATTCGCAAAGGAAAACGGTAAATTTTAAATGGCCGCCGCCCGAAGGCAGATGGGTCGGTACTAAAGATCACACGGTGAATTAATCACGCTTGTTACACCGCAGATTCACAGATAAACGCACGAAAAATAACGCCTTACGAATGAGTTATAAGTATCGTCGGCTTTTAAAAATTAACTGTTTGGCTTGTGGCTATTAAAGAGAGGATGTCTCGCGTTATCACAAATGATAATTTTCGTAATGTTCTGTGCGGTGTAATGGGCGGCGGGCCGGTGTGAAACGCGGACGCGCGATGAATGTTGGTAGATGTGAAACTGAAATATTGGATAGCAGATAAAGGGAACTTTTTGTTGTAAATTGGATGCATATTGGTGAAGCTTTATAAACTTTGGTGATTTGTAAGTTCACTGACTGTTACAGAACTCGAAACGATTGGTTGTGCAAAAGGACGATACAAAACAACAACTCGTTCTATCAGACATCATCCGTCGCTTTCTATCAGGCTAGATTGAGGTCAAGAGCAGGAGCAATCAGCTTAGAAAAACAAAAAAAAAAGATAGTCATAACAGCCGACACAAGTGAAAACTCAAAACTTTGAAATAACTCTGGCGTTAGTAATAAACACACACTATTGTCTACATTTTTTTTTTTCATTTCTCTTTTCGCAGATCTGCTGGAAGAAATTTCTTAAGAAATAACCAGTATCTTTGTACTGAAATTATAATTATGTCGTATCTCTATGTATTTTTCTGTGTGTACACAGGGCTACAATCAAGCTATACAGTTCCAGTTTAAGCTGATCTCGCATGGTATAGGATTTCCGTACAATAAGAGGTCAGTATAAACTGGATATTTATAGCTTGATATTTAGCCGTGTGTACATAAATAATAAAATATATAATTAATAAATAAATATAATAGAATGTACTCTGTAGTCTGGCGCAACACGTCACGAGCATATCGCGCATTTCGGTGACGCGAACCCATAAGTTTTTCCCCTAACAAAAATCGCTCAAGGCGGCTAAAGAGGTTTTAACTAAAAAAAAAGGACTGTGTGTGCCTGAAATTTTGGTAAAGAGTTTACACGCAAAATGAAAAACTAGCCGCAGCGACACAAACTATTTCGATATACCTTATCTTCATCAACGAAGCTTTTGTTGCATACTCGTTACGTCTTACCTGTAACAAAATAAAGAATCACATTAGTAAAATATTCCTAATATTATTAGTCATTAAAAATATGAATACTTAAGTAACTTATGAGTTACCACATCATCGTGGAGTTTCTAGACGGCTCTTCTCCATAGGAAATGACCAATTGGAACCGTGCACCTAGCTTCTGAAGTTTCATACGTGCCCATGTAGGTTTATGTGAAAATAAAATATTTTGATATTGATCACAGATGCAACAAAAGTTATTAAAATTATTTTCCCTAAGACAAAATAATTACTTTACTACTAAACTTTTTTTTACTTCGCTGCGCCATCGTCACATTCATTGAACCGAGCTCAGCCGAACAAAAGATATCAACGAACGTAACCTACAAAAATAATATCAAAACTGACCACAAATTCAAGTTCAAATCAATGTAATATTTATAACATTTCAAATTCATCTTTCGGATAAAAATATTTGGTCTGAAAAAAAATTTAAAGGTTCCCTAATTGAGCAGTGCGAATAATGACATATTTATGTCTCAGGGTTAGGGCAAAAAGGGGATTATTAATAAATTGTTATTGAACTAGCGGGCGAATAACACGGTGCCATAACAGCCGGCGCCTGAGTCCGTGTATAGCGCAAAAACTCATATCATAAATGCACCTTAGATACGATGGACTTGAGAATGTTTGTGCAGTATATGGGATTTATTCAGAAGCTTATTTAGTCGTGCATCAAAATATCCAATTGTAAATTGTGCTGTATGCCGTAAGGTTAAACGTATCGCGATTATTTATAAAAATTCGATCGTATCTATGTACCTATCTACAATAAATATATGATTTATGTTTCTCTATTTCTGCAAGTTAAAAAATAAATAAAAACAGAGTGCATACTTTTTAAAACATGTGCTTGCCGTACCTATTATTGGGATTCATATCATCCATACGAAACTTAAGTGCTGATAGCAATTTCTATTTTAATGCTAAAGACATCTTTACCACTTACCTATCTCTATATTTGATCTACTCGTACATCTCTAGATTTTTGCATTTTTCTTAGACTGGTCGAGTATTTACTTTCTTCTTGACCTTAATAAACGTGTGACGTAATATTAATGCATCTGATCACTTATTATTGTGGACTAAGATGTCAAAAAAGATATTTAATTGGTAGAAAATATCTCTAAACACTACAGGAATGTTTATTTCCTATCAACTTTTAATCAACACACCTAATAATAAATCTAGAAACCTGCCAAGTGTATCGAAATTTTATCTCACAAACGTACATATACTACAAATCGAACAAAGCGCCAAAAGATATAACAAGTATCATTTGGCGTCCACAAAAAACTAAATATGATTCAGCGGACATACCAGAATTGTATAATGATCTATACAGAGGACGCATAGAAGAATTTATTTGTTATAACAAACTCGAGGTTTTGCGGCGGTGGCATCTGATTGTATATTTTTGTGTTTATTATACCCCTTAATGTGACAGAGTGAATGTATTTAGGTTTATTTGAGCTTATTTGAGTACGAATTGAATGGAATCGGTATTTTATTGGGGGATGTTGCATGTACTATACATTTTATACGCACATTTAGTTTATATCTCGGTCTGCCTCGTTGGGTTGGTTAGTGGTCGCAAGCGCTACTACTCAGCATGAGGTTCTGGCTTCGATTCCCAAGTCAGGTAAAGTGTTATTGGGTTTTTCCATCAGGAATTTCTCAGTAGCAGCCCGGAGTTTGGACTTGTGCTCGGTTGATGGCAATAGGCTCGCCCCCTATTACCTCTGTTACACATAACTAGCGAAATGTGGGTTAACCGTAGGTGCACCCCTGCCTAATCCTTTGGTGATTACAGGCGTCATATTATGTTATTACCTCTGTTAACATTTGTTTAGAACTGAAGGTTCTAATACTGGCTAAAGTGTTTGTGCAATCATTATTTTCTCTGTTAACATTTGTTTAGAGCTGAAGATTCTAATAGTGACTAAATTTGTGTTTGTGCAATCATTTTCCATACGGTAGAACAGAAATCATGCCACTTAAGCATCTCCTATTAGGGATAGTAACATTGTACACAGAATTTCCTATTGTCAATTGAAATAATATAATATTACTGGCTTCATTTTCTCATAACTTATTTGAGTGGATGGAATAGTGGTATCGATACTTATTTATGTTTCTGGTTATTATAGTTTATTCAACTATGTTTGGTACCTCTTGACCATTACAATTTTCAAGAAAGCATAATGAACATAATCAAAGGTATTTTTTCTATTGTAGTAATTAAAATGGATTATTCATCAAAAGAAAAAGCAGAACTTTGAACTGTTTATAATCCATACTAATATCCATACTAATACTAATGTTATAAATGTGAAAGTAACTCTGTCTGTCTGTCTGTCTATCTGTCTGTATGTTACGTTTTCACGCCTAAACCGCTGAATCGATCGTCATGAAATTAGGCAGAGATATAGTCTGGGACATGGAGATGGACATATGCTACTTTTTTACGCGATAATCGAAATCCACGCGGGCGGAGCCGCGTGCAAAAGCTAGTAAAATATAAATGGAATAAGCAGCTATCTATAACATGTATAGTTCATATGAAGTGGAGCATGTATGGAGTATTTATGCGAAACGAAAAAGGAAAAGAATTTCTACGAGTAGGTAAGTATATGTAGTACGTGATTTTAAGTGTGGGCGTACTTAAGTATTAAGGTGAATGCGTCCGGGCATCCCGAAAAATTCAAAATTTCTTTTTTTTTTTTGCCATTTGCAGATCAGTATCAGGTTGTATGTTGAACTGATTATGATTCGCAACCGTAACAAATCTCTATTTTTATAATTATAATACGTACGGACGTAAAGAATAGCACCACCCCATTTCCTCCCGTGGGTGTTGTAAAAGGCGACTAAGGGAAATACTAGAGAATGGGCAGCAGCGTTCTCTATGCATTTTTAACACCATACTACGATCGCCAACCCGCCTGCCAAGCGTGGCGATTATGGAAAACCCCTCCCAATTGGAGGAGGCCTATGTCCAGAAGTGGACGTCTTTCGGCTGAAATGATGATGATAAATGAATCATTAAAATCATAAATACAACTCTCTAACTTCATATTGAATGACTGTTCACACACATACATATGTACATACATCGGACACTACGACGTCGTCAACGAGCGACGCGGCACAGCGCGGGGACGGGAGACGCAACAGCGTCGCGGCATTTCATCGTACGACACGACTCCACTGGGGCCTAAGTAATTTACAAACGTTGCAATGGTCTTGCCATTGTGAGTATTTGACAGTGTTTGTATGGCAAATCTGTCAAAAACTCACAATGAAGAGACCATTGCAACGTTTGTACATTAGTAGACTTGGCCCCCTGCTCCACTGCTTTAATTCCATCTGGGCCTATACAATGACTATTTCATGTAATCTTGACATTTGAGGATTATACTAATATAAGGAGTTGTATTACTGATTCTAATGATTACAATTCTGTAAATACATGTTAGTTACGGTCGCGAACCATATTTTAATCAACATACACCCAGACAATGAGCTGCAAGTTGCATAAATATAAATATCGTAAGATAATTTGAATTTCGCGGGCTACCTTAGCACTTCCCCCTTAAGACTCTTAACAGCACTCATTCTCATAATTACGTTTACAAAATTCTCAAGTAAAATAACGATGATTACTTTATACGTTTTATGAACGATAAAATAGTCCGCGTGTACCCAGGCCCTTTGGTAAACGAAAAATTTATCTACTCTCAAAGAAATAAATTTATTTAAGTATCGTATAAAATACCCTTTTTGCGATTCCAATTCAATACAATTCGTATTGAAATACAATAAACAATAGTTAATTGTTGTTCGGAGTTGACAAGAAACACAAAGGTATGGGGTTCGATTCTTCGGCGATGCACTTTTGTGATAATGTCTTCCGAGCATGAGGGTTATGATTGATGATCGATATTAAATATTCGAATTAATACGTGAATCGATTCGATTTGATAAATTATTTATTTTTGACTGAATGGAAGTCTTTTAAAATTTTTGATGTTGTCCGATACGATTTTTTTTACGACATTTCTGGGATTTAGGCGAAAGATAATATTAGACTAGGATCAAGTCCAGGTTTCACTTCCTTCAATATTTCATATTATTATACACACTTCTTCTTCTTTTCGTGTCGACGGTACCCAATTGTTATATTGTTTGAGACCAATAGGTGGCCAAGTTAATTGCAGCATCAGTGGTGTTCATTAGGTCTTCTTTAGTGCAAGTGAACGGGCACTTAGGACACTCAAGCAAGTGGGACATGGTCTGATCAGAAACACCGCACTCGCACTGGGTGTTAGATGGGACTGTAATCCCCCACTTCGACAGATTGTGTTTGCAGCGGCCTACCTGGGTACGCAGTCGATTGAGAGCTTTCCATATAGGCCACTGCAGATCATGCCCGGGCGGCAAATGTTCCCGGGGCTTGATGAAGTCGGTGGTGGATAGAGATATGGATTATACACACTTAAAATCCCGAATAAGAAGGAATAATACAATAACAATGTTGTAAACCCGCATTTTTAATGTTCCTTGTGTTCTAAACGAGAGGGTTATATCAGTATCATTGATCATGAAATCGTTAAACCGTTTGAGTTTACCAAGCCCCATCAGTTTCGTAAAAAACACAGCTATGGTAAAGCCCTAAGGTGACAAAAAATGACTTTGTAATCCCACTGCTGGGAAACAGGCCTCCTGTGAGAGGGAGTGGGCCATAATCCACCACGCGGGCCCAGTGTGGGTTGGTAGATGTCACATGTCTTAGAATTGTTGGTTCTAGGAGATGCCGGTTTCCTCACAATGTCTTCCTTCACCTTTTTGAGAGCAGTGGTGATGAAATAATTTACACAAAATGAAGCGCCTTTCAGGATTCGAACCTACGACCTACAACTCGTAAGTCGCGGCCGTTATCGCTACTCAGAAAAACTGACATATGTCAGGTTATTTTTCATTTTGGTTACCAAATATAACTCGGCAGGTAGGTACGTACCTACACCAGCTAACCATCTGAATCTGCCTGAAACATGGCAGGAACTGTTAATAATTTATCTAGACTTGAAAAGAGGAAAATACAGTAATTATTTTTGTTTAACTTTCTTTTCTATCTTCCCAGCATAAATTAAATTCTATCATTCAAGTACAAGTACAAATAAATAAAATTAGATACAAATAAATGAAGTTTCCGTTTGTAATGTCATGTCAAAATAACAGCGTTTCACTAAATGCATTATGAAAGTATATACGGTACTTATATATGATTTTTTTTAATTTCTGTCTGGCTGTCGTCGGTCTGTCTGCCTGTCTGTTTGTTATGGCTAATCTCCGAAACGGCTGGACCGATTTTGACGGGACTTTCACTGGCAGATAAATGATGTTATAAGGAATAACTTAGGCTACTTGTATTTTAGACACGTGGGCGAAGCCGCGGTGAGTAGCTAATCTTATATAATAGACAACAGACAGACATAAAATGACCTAATGTTATTATCACCGCAGCCATCTTTAAATCGCCGGCAAAAATCGTATTCTGTCAACTCATAACATTTTGACGTCCGATGTTCCCAAAGAATTCTTTATTCGCGATTCTGTTATGATAACCTTCCTATTAGCTTTGAATTTTAATGTTTCTCCTTGACATTATTCTTTTCTTTGATTTCGCCTTTTTCATGTTTTATGGCGGCCATCTTAGATTCGTTCCGTAACTCATTTGAATTTGAACTAGATGGAATAAATTTCATAAAAATAGGTAAATATGGGATCAATCTATACTAATATTATAAATGTGAAAGTAACTCTGTCTGTCTGTCTGTATGTTACGTTTTCACGCCTAAACCGCTGAACCGATCGTCATGTCAATAATAGGTACAATTACGGGCCATAATCTCCTTAAAAAACATCTTTTTAACATAGGCGTCACAGACAGCCCCCTTTGCAGGGGCTGCCTTGACGCCGAGGAATCAGCCGCCCACGTCATCCTGGAATGCGAGAAGAAACCCTCGGAACAGTGAGGTCGCTCCGTGAAGCCTGTGGAGCTCCCAGGAAGCTTCTGTGCTTTTGGGCGGAGCTAGGCTGGCTTTGTTAGCCAGAATCCCCACGCAAAACGGACCAAATGAGAGTTTAAGTGCGGAGAAGGGAGCCCCATAATCATCATCACCGATCGTCATGAAAACCGATTGGCAGAGATATAGCCTGAGATATGGAGAAGGACATAGGCTACTTTTTTACGCGATAACCGACATCCACGCGGGCGGAGCCGCGGGCAAAAGTTATTATTATAATTTCTTGGTTAAATCGTAAGCCTGTATTCGTTTAACTGTAACAGTTAACAGTTTTGAAAGCAAGAAATATTTATTTGTATGTTCAAGATATGTACTATTTTCATACCTATTGCAGTATTATTTACTGCATTCTTTAAACTTTTAGTCGTAAAGCGATGCAACCTACTTAAAAATTATTTCTTCTTTTTTGACCCCTATTTAAAAAATTGAATTTGCTTTGAATTTGCAATGACATTGTTCGGATTCTTTTATATTTTTCATGGTAGGCTGTCATTGCAGATTTTGATTTGAGGACGGATGGTCCAATTTGATTGTAATTTCTATTCTATCACACCCAAATTACAAAGTTCTTTTTGGTAAGATTATATGGTATAAATTTGTGGTGTGTGAAGCGTTCATTTTTGTTCATTGGTATGTAATTTCTTTATATTTTTATTCGCACTTTTGTTTCTATAATTTCGTGTCTTAAATTACAATATTTTTATCTTTGCTTTAGATTTGCGTTCGACTATAACAGTCATTAAAAAATAATAAACCGATAGAAGTCTATTTTCCCGGAAACAGGTATGTATTCCTTTCATTCGATTTTAAATTATGAGATCCAGACCAAGTATCTAGATTCCGGTCTCTAAGTACCTTTTTTTGCTTTAGGAAAGACTTACGCACAAAATCCACTTGAATCTGTGGATCTGCGCTCCACATCAATCATTTGATCTACGTCGAGACATCGTCGCAACCCAGGGAACCTGACATCGTCGCCAACCTCTGGACGCGCCTAAAATCCATTTGAATCTGTGGATCTGCGCTCCACATCAATAATTTGACCCACGTCGAGACATCGTCGCAACCCAGGGAACCAGACATCGTCGCCGTGGAATCGTCGTAGTTCAGATATCAATATTATTTACGTTTTAATTTCATCTTTCATTCATTACAAAATTATCTAGTTTAACTTTATGACCAAACATAAATTCCTACATATTTAGATTTAGTTGCGTGCACGAAGCTAATTTTTTTCTTTTGATTATTGTCTTTTTACTTTTTTGACGTTTAATAATTTAAGTTAAAATATAGGTAGGTGTAAATTATAGGTTTTAAGTGGTTGTGGTGTTTATTATTTTCATTACGCTACACTATGTAGATAGAGAGATGATAGGCAGAGTTGTATCTTAGCATATACACGTACGCATATTTCGCCAGATTTGTTAAGTCCTATGTAATATGCGTTGGTTTTCGTTTGAAAGAAACAGAATATAAAGCATTAATATAAGCTCACCGTAAACCATGCCTTAGTCAACTTACTGCTGTCAACTTCTCATAGACAATCACATGTCAAATACCCCTTAAAAACATTCTATCAAGGTATTGAACACGCGTTACAACATTCTTGAGTCGGCCATTAAAAATGGTGGCCACGCCAGGCCATACGGCCACATATCAGACAATACTCCTCAATACGGGAGCCGTAACCTTTACCATGGCGTATCGGATCGTATCATCTCTGCTACCGACTTCACCTCCTGACCTCGACTGTGACAAGACGTTTTGAAGTATATGGGATAAATGTAGCGGCATTGTAGAGTTTTATGTGCTTATGTCATGCACGGTTTTAAGGTTTCAATAAAGCAGTTAGAAGACTGAGCAAGGATTTGGGCAGTCGATTGTTTTCATGTCGAATCGAAAGTTACGTCTATATATAGGGTTTTATAATCATAACGCCCTGTTCCATGACACGGGATACGTGTCATACAATTTGACACAATTAGTTGAAGTGGGGGATTACTGAGTCATCCAACACCCAGTGCAAGTGCGGTGCTTCTGATCAGACCATGTCCCACTTGCTGGAGAGTTCGAAGTGCCCCTTTACTTGACCTTTCATGACCTAAATAATGCCACTGACTACCATCGACGCGAAAATAAGACTGTCCACACTACTCAGCAGTTTACTAGGTGAGATGTATAGGTATGTATCTCCGATCACCGACTGTATGTAACTTTCAAATCTTCAAATTGTCATTCATATGGTGCTGAATAAAGAGTATTCTTTGTATCGTATCTACCAGGAGGAGAAAACAGCATACACTCATGCTTGTACCCAAAATAATGTCTTTAATTAAACGTTTACTTATTAAGTGTTTGTTTATTTATTTATGTTAAAGCTTAAACGGACATAACAGTCAAAACATGTAACTATATAGATAATTGCCTAAGAAACACGTTATACTCAATATTTGGTTATTGGTAAGTTCTATAGCTTCGTATTTCGACGATCAGCACGTACATCCATAATCAAAAATCATTTATTCAAATTAGGGTGAGAATAGCACTTTTTAAACGTCAAAATTACATAACCCAGTCCCCCAAAACGCCCACTCATCACCACTTCCTAGTGCTTCAGCTGGGAAGAAGAAGTCGCGCAACAAACTCCCCAGCAACACAGCTTTTAAGCATCCATTTTGAAGAAAGCCTGTCCCGCAAAATACACAGTCACCCTACAACTAGCTCTTGTTTTTCGAATGCCAGCTTTTGTGTCCTGCAGAGCAAAAGCGCAGTCATAAACTTAAGATCAAATGTCGCATAGCTACCATCGCAATCCACCTCGTCCATTGACAGTTTTACACTGATCTATTTTAAGACTTTCTTTAGAAAACTTTCAATGGATGTCGTTACGAGATATTTGTTCAATAAAGTACGTGAAGTCGTATTTTTTCGCGTGCTGTCACGGGTTTATATTCTGAATGCACTTGTTACTTACATTTAGAATGTCCTTTTCTAGAGTTATGAGCTGAGAACTTGTAATTTCTTCCCGTGAATGGATTGTACATTCAATAGATAATGTTATTTGCTTTATTTTTTATATGGGCTCCGATTTGTTGTTTATGTTCAACAAACTATTGTTTTAGTGGCATATTTGAATAATAAGAGCCGTTCCATGGTGTCCCGATATCTCACCGGGACATCATGGAGACGTCGCCAGATCGGGCTGTCAACTAAATGGATATAGCTATATGATGGGTGGCTCACCTGGCGAGCCACCCATCGTGCGTGGTTACGCAGCCAACCATATATTTGCTGGCGACGCGACCTGGCTGCGCCGATCATTGCGTCCCGGTGAGCTATGGCTCTAAGAAGTCACCGGTTTTTCATGACATTATAGCTCAACTTCTTAGCCGACTTTCGAGAGGAGCTCGTGGCTCAGCAAAAACAGACGTACGAGTCGATCATCAGGTTAAGCTACGCTTGCCGGGGTTATTCCGTGGGCGGGTGACCGCCTTTACATACCGAGACTCCTCTGTGCCTCGGAAAGCACGTTAAGCCGTTGGTTCCTGCTGTCATTCGTGGATCTTTGACAGTCGTTACGGGTCGTCAGAAGCCCGAAAGTCTGACCACCAGTCTTACCAAGGGGTATCCTATTACCCAGTTACTAGGTTGTGAAGGTCGGATAGGCAGAGGCTCCATGCAAAATACTGGTATTCTGGTATTGGTTAGACTGGAAGCTGACCCCAACATAATTGTTAATAGGCTAGGCAGATTGATTGATTCTTAACTGACTCATTGGTCCTTCTACCGTTAACGATTTCAACCGAACATAAAAACGGAAATTTTCACATTTTAAATCAACGGTTCTTCGGTTCGTGAAAAAAAAAACTTCATCTTCGAGCTCATGTTGTGCTCATGTCATCACCTGCATTTGGTCATCGTGAACGTCGATACGGCAACAGCCGTCTTCATCGAGTTCAAGCCAACGGGCGACGCAAGAAAAGATCGTCGATACTTGGGGCAAGAAGACTTTGAAGGCAACTTTACGTCAAAATTCGTCAACTGGCATCGGGAAGATCCCAGGGTCTACTCATCGGAGCCACAGTCGTCAGCTCATCATCAGAGGTTGACTGCATAAAACCGTGAGAACGTTCCAATTCCTTTTTACTTATATTCCATTATAGTTGTTATTACAGTCCGCTATCTTTTCAGTATCATCGCGATCATTGGTTATTAGTTTACTGTATGTAGTAGTCTCGTTAGTATCTGGCGTGGATGCAAGATGTATCTTAAAAATATCATTCAATTGAGAATCGTTACAGTCGCGTATTTCCAAACCCTATTAAAACATTAAACCAATGAATCATAGCAGACGTCACCGAATCATATTGATTTATACCACCGTATACAATATGATTATTTTTTCTCAGTTTTATACAGAATTCAATCATAACCAAACGTCGGGTCACACATCATCCTGTCTCATTAAGACGTTATTTGGAAACTAAAAAACTTATGAGGGAAAGCTTCATTGTGCTGTCTGAGCTCGTATAGTTTTTTTTTTAATAGTAATTTATGTTACGTGAGGAAATATTGTATGTTGTAAATAAGCGACAGTTATGAGTTACGGAGAACTGAACAGAAGATGGTTTTAATTAGACGGCACGGTTGGCGCAGTGGTTAAGCGATTGACTGCTGCGCTGCGTGTCGCGGGTTCGATTCCCGCACGGAACAAATATTTGTATGGCCTACAAGTAGTTGTTCCGGGTCTGGCTGTTAGTGTATGTGAGTTTAAATGTTTGTAAACGCACCCACAATACAGGAGAAATTCCTAGTGTGGGGCAACGTTTTTTAAAAAAAAAAAAAAAAAAAAAAAAAAAAAATAAAAAAAAAAAAAAAAAATATTGAATTAAATTGTATTGTGATGTTATGAACTATTGGGAGATGGAAAAGGACAATATCAATTATACGGGAAATGTTTTTGTTGCTACATTACGGATTCTGGGCGGAACTCACTGAAGGTTTTTGTACGGGCTTTATATTGAGTTTTGCTGTTCCACTTTTTAGAGAGTTTCGTCATCTTACAAAGGAAAAAACCGGCCACGTGCGTGTCGGGCCACGAACAATGAAGAGTTCCGTAGTCGGGATGAATAAAACGAAGAAAACAATGTTGTAGTTGAAAAACATGTTCTCCCGGACATTCCAACTGCAAATGTAAGTTTGTACGCCATGTTATTTTAAGACCATAGACTTCTGTCTATGGTCTTAAAATAACATGGTAAATTTCTCCTTATTGTTCTTGTTTCTGAAAATAGTTCTATACTTATAGATTCTAATCTATAAGTATAGAACTATTTTATGAATAAAAAAAAATCAGCTTTGTCGTTTCGGAGATTTGGGGAATGGCCCTATTAGGGAATGTTAAATTTTCATGCATTTTCTTAAATAACTTTTAAACTATTTATTTTAATCTTTTTTTAATGTATACTTGAGACCCTCACAGCAAGCCCTTTAATTTGATATGTCACACGATTCAGTGCACAGAACTTATTATTTAATTTTCTAATTTGTCTCCCAAAAGTGACCCCCATATTCAAAATGAATTTAATTACGTATCATCATCATCACCATCATTTCAGCCGAAAGACGTCCACTACTTGACATAAGCCTCCCCCAATTGGGGGGGTTTGCCATAATCGCCATGCTTGGCAGGCGGGTTTGCCAAAATCGCCACGCTTGGCAGGCGGGTTGGCGATCGCAGTATGGTGTTAAAAAACGAATACAGAACGCTGCTGCCTTCTCTAGTAAGTCCCTTAGTCGCCTTTTACGACACCCACGGGAGGAAATGGGGTGGTGCTATTCTTTATGTCCGGCACCACACGGTACCGTCCGTAATATCGGGTACCAGAAATTGATATGTGTACCAAATTTCAACGTAATCGGTCCGTAAGATTCGCAGAAAATACACGAGTGATCCTATAAGGGTTCCGTTTTTTAATTCAGACACATGGAACCCTAAAAATACATTATTCTTTAGCTCTTTCTATAATGTAAAGTCACATCAGTGGTAAAACTTGCAATACGAAAATTGCCCTTACTGCTTGACGAAGCAGAAAGGGCAATTTTCATTTTGCAAGTTTATATAAAGGCGTTATATTATATATACGTGATATATGCGGTTGACTGTAGGTACCTAACAAGACAAAAATACTAACCATAGATTGCTTGAGATTGCTGGGTTTTGAAATGCTCCCTAGTAATAGTCGTGCTAACTACGGAGAAGACTAGATGATAGAGAGGAGACAATAGAGGAGTTCCTCTGAGAATATTACCATAAACAGAACTTTCATTGGAGAAAGATTTATATGTATAATCAGAAGCAGCAACCCTTTTGAAAACATAGTGAAAAGGTAGATCACTAATTAATACGAGTACTAATGAGGCAACTACTGCCCAACAAATGACGAAAGACGACTCTTTTTAAAGTTACGTTAAGTTAGTATTTGTGTACCTTTAATATGCATAAATACAGTTGACGGACTGACTCGATCCATACATCTTATGCTCAACAATACTTTTTGTTCTCACAAACAAGAGAAAAGGCGTATTGCCTTCAGTTGTGACGTATTTAGTATTTTCTTCAAGCTTTCATGATCGCCGGCGATACAAAAAATATTAATTATACATACATTTCTCCCATGCAGGCACATTGAAACAAGGTAGAGGTTACAAAATTTACGTAAGTTTCCTCATGGGGTATTTTGAGTTTTGTCTCGGATATTAAATTCACTCGCTGTGTTTACCGAATGTAAATGATTAAGTATATTTAATTTTCTACATTTCTTAGATAGGAAGATTAAAATGAAATATTACCAACTTATGTTCTTATATCCTCTATTCTACTGTTTATGTCGAACGACTAAATTGCTTAACGACACGTAGTTTTGAAGCTAACATCCAAGTTCAAGATGTATGTCGGTGTGTAATTTATTTAAATAATAATAAAATCCTGTTCGTTGGTAAGCGCATCACTTGAAAACGGCTGGATCCAATTAGCTATTATTCGTTTTAAAATGATCGAAAAATTGGAAAAGCTGCCCGAAAAATTCGAGAAAACTGAAAGTGGTTTTTTTCTATGGGATTTTCGTATAAACTCAAGACCATTTTGAAATTTGACACGACAACGTCTGTCAGCTAATAAATAATATATTTTGTTCCTAAGTACATTTATATTATCTGATGCACGATCTGGCTGTCAATCGGTTGCATCAAAGTTCCAATACATCCATCCAATAGAATTGCGAAACGTTGTACCGTGTTCTTACTGTGAGTGGGTTAGCGTTATTTACATTAAAATTAAGTGCGTTACTTATATTTTGATAACACTTGACAACATTTTCATGTTTGTCAAAGAGGAGTGGTGATACTTTTATATCGTGTCGTGCTGTAGTTGGAAAGTTAAGATGCATGACAGATTCACCGGACATTTCGAACTCATCTTGTGTGGTCTCGTCCTACTCATTTCATCGCAAAAACCTACCGATTCGCTTTTTATAATACAAAATTACAACTGCATTTACCCATAAAGAATTGTCACCCAAACTGAACCCTAACGCGACGTGATAAGAAACGGGAGAAAGTAAAAATATGTTTGCGAAAAAAACATCCAAATAATTGGCTTAGGACCTGTCAAAGCGAAATGATTTCGTCGCGACCGATATCTCCAATTAATTGTTGGAAATAAAAGGATTTCGTACAAATAAATTTTCGGTTTTTTTCTTATTTGCGACCTCCCTCGTCGATCACAGTGGGGGTGACGTTGTGACGACAAATGGAGAACTTTCGTATTGTTTAATCAATTTTCGATGAATAAACAACAAGTTATAAGCGATTTTAGCCGGTTTTTGTACGGAAATTGGATAAAAGTTGGACGTTTTAGGGAAACTTTGGTGGTCTCGGCAATCCATTCGCTGAGTTTTGCATTCACTTTTTAGCAGAACATGGAAGGGAGCTAGGTTTACACTGCAAACGTGTTTGTGACAAAAGCATTTCAAACAACCGAAATAACTCGATTGATAGATAGTTACAATCAGCATTTATGGGGAAAATAAATTGGTCAGTAAGACACCACTTTCACAATATAATTTTACTTTAATAATTGTAAAATCAAATGAAATACAGTTCTTCCTCAACGGCTTCTTCGTCTTCACCGAGTCTAATTTTATTTTATTTCTTACAGTTTTCCAGCTTTCTCTCATCAAATTAAAACATAATAAAGTGCAGGGTTCTTTGTAAGATTTCTTGCATTTGCTCGCTTTATAATCAGATTTATTAAAATGGGTACAACTTAGTCTTGCTCGCAAACAGCGAACTCATTTTAGTGGGGAAGGAAAAACGGAGTTTGTTTTGAATTTACTATTAAAATATGTCTTTTTACTTTAGTAATTTCAGCATTAATTAATGAATTGAAAGTCTTTTTGTTAAATTCAACATAGCCGTATTATCGTGGTGTTTTGTTATTTTATATATATATTTATCTCTCGCTTTGCTGTTACCTCATTTCATTTCATTTTACTTAATGAATGAAGCCAATTCAGAGATTTAATAACTTAAGGCGAGGTTCTTCGAGCGTGCATTTTTGTTCTAGAGGTGGCAGCTGTGCGCGCGTAAATTACGCCGTGAATTTTATTAATTTTGGGTTGAAAATTATATGTTTTACGATATTAACAATGTTAAACCCGACGGACATTACATCATCATAGACGTTTATTTTGATGTGATTTTCAATACATAATGTGGAATAATATTGAAATAAAATGATTTTAATCTACAAAATAAGGGTATTTTTGGTTTTTTTTTTCTATCGAGCGAACTTTATCTAATTATGTAACGAGTACCCGACGTATGTACAAAAAGGTTTCAAAAGCAACAGTGGAGGTTAAATTGAAGAACCTCGCCTTAACTTCTATCTTGATATCTTCATCGTTGAAATTCAGTTTCTCACGAATCGGATACCATTTTGATTTTCAGAATCCATACTAATATTATAAATATGAAAGTAACTCTGTCTGTCTGTTTGTATGTTAGGTTTTCACGCCTAAACCACTGAACCGATCGTCATGAAATTTGGCAGAGATATAGGCTGGGATATGGAGAAGGACATAGGCTACTTTTTTACGCGATAACCGACATCCACGCGGGCGGAGCCGCGGGCAAAAGCTAGGCACTTATAAGTATTCAAAACTTAGCTATCACAAAAATAATTAGAATATAACATAAATAATAGTGGCGATTCCCTTGTTCACAAACTAAACTAAAACACGGGTACTACACAACATCATGACATTGGTGCCGTCTCCCTTGTTCACAAATTAAACTAAATTTAAGTTCAGTGCATCTTTTTCTTTCTATTTCGTTAAGAAAAGGACAAAAGATAAATTTTAGTTTAGTCCTGTCAAATTAATCAGCGCTTGACGTAAATTGACGTAATTTTAGTCGACAAGTTTTTAATCACGTCTAAACTTGTATGGAGTAGTGACAGGCGCTGATTAATTTGACAGGAATAAACCAAAATTTATCTTCTGTCCTTTTCTTAATGAAATAGAATGAAAAAGATGCACTGAACTTAAATTTAGTTTAGTTTGTGAACAAGGGAGTCGGCACCAATGTCGTGATGTTGTGTAGTACCCGTTTTTAAGTGAAAACTTGTAATAATCAAGAGCACTTCACAATATCAACTCGCAAAACTAAACATTTACAAGGCGCCTGAGTGAAAATGCCAGAGGCATTATTAGCTAGGGCTGTTAGTTCGTCTCTGTCCATCTTGTGCTTAAATAATAAATAAAACACACTAATATATCTACTTACAATATTACAGTATGAAGTAAATAAACATCAATAACATATTATATTAAATTAAAATTAATTTGCTGAGTAATGGCGGCTCTATAAGGGCGTGTACAAACGAGCGGGCACCGGCTTACAGAAGCACGCATTGATGCCTATTAACTGCCTATTTAAGGAAGATAGTTTGTAGGTGATAAATGGCTTTAATAACTGTATTTTCTTTTAAAGTTAAATAGTCACGCCATAAACCGTTACTTTGTGAATGTGATTGATTGAAATTTTTTGTTGACGCTTGAAATATGGGTGCTGGTGAAAATTGCAGTGAATTACGAGATGTTTTCTCAATGTTGTCGTTGTGACAGCTTGTTAATGTCACCTGCATTGCAGGGTCTTCGTCAGACCACAGTGTTGAACATTCCTTATGACTGCTCGTGGCTGGGTATGGTGAACCGTCTTTATAGATTAACACCAAACAGTATTATCGTGTTCAATCTTTGTGCGCTTTCAAAATTCTGGTAAGAAACATTTCCTCTCTCCTTAAACATCATCATTACATATAGTTCCTTGCTCTTCATTCATATTTATTAATGTGTTTATCGCCGGGTTAAAAGCAAAGCCGACTATCTGCCGAAACCGATTAACCCGGTTTTACCGGTTTGATTAAACCGATTATATTATAATCGGTTTTTACATTCGGTAACTCAGAAACCGTAAGTCCTGCGGTTTAGTTGGTTTTACCATTAGATAAAGAATAAAATGCCGATTCGAATGGTACTTATATTAAAGTGAAAAACTAAAAACGCAGATAGTCGGTTTTGCCTTTAACCCGGCGTTATATATTTATATAGATAAGTACTTATATGTTTTATGTATGTAGTTATTGTATATGTAAATGGTACACCGCTGACTACCTACCATCAGTATTATCTCTCCTTGCACCTTTAATACATCCAAAGGTTGTCTGTAAAATATAGTTTTTAGCGATAAGACCGCCCATTGCGTCACCCTATAAATTTTTTATAGTTATATCTGTAATTTTTATGGTATACATAATAAAAAGTATTCTATCTATCTATCTATCTATTATAATGTTCGTATTATCTGTAATTACTATTTAATTCGATTAATTCAGCACAAGTTATAAAGAACAAGGCTCATGTCACAATGGACAAACTCTTGCACAAAACGCTATTGCAATTCAGATCATCTGGTAAATATTTATGTTCGTAAATACTCCTTAACTTAGGCCCCACCTTTTGTTTCCACTAAAAACCAAACATACCGGCAGCGGCATTGGAATTAAACCCTTAAACCCCTGAATTACCTATACGTTTACGCGCGCTAATGAAATCATTGGTACTCAAGTCAGACGCACAGCGAACCCTTTACGAAAATATCCAAGTAAAAATAGATAATTAAATTCCATCGGTTACCACAAAATGGCCCAAAAATGCCAGAGCAAGTCTAACAAGCGAAACACAGGTTTACAATATGCACAAAAACTGCACAGCAAAATGTCCCGAACACGGTTCTAACACGGTCCAGAGCATGTCCCGGGTTTTTGTTGATATGTCCAAACTTGTCTACTTATGCATGAATCCGAAATGACGGGCCGATGCTGTGATTCTCGAAACAGAAGCGGAAAGAAAATCGATTTATTTCGATACAAATGGAGCGAATTTATACTAGTGTTTCTGAAGAGAATTTGTAGCCGTTGGAAATGAATGAATTGGCCGAAGAATGGTGCAGCCGTCATGTCTAAAAGTTTCCAATTAATTCCCAGAAACACTTTTAAGTGTTTTGTGAAATTCTCGGTAAACTCGAGTTCTGGAGTTTGGTGGTTTCTTTAGACATTAATCTACGAATTGGAATTGCAACATTCAACAAAACACTATTGTGGTTTCTCTTGCAAGACGAAGCTAAAATTGTAATAGCTCAATAATGTTAGAGCGCTGAATAAAATGCATTTATTTTCATCACTCTTCGCAAGACAAGAAAACAAAACGACTTTTACGAACGATAATTAATCACAACGCAATATTTGTAAATAATAAAACCGTTCTTTCTTCAATTCAGATTGACTTTTAAGCCCGAAATGACTTTTCCATACAACGAGTTCGACGCAATAAAACGCCTCACTAGGATCCAAATATCGAGTAACACAACAAATGGCTCCCTTGAAATCGAATTAATACAATTCGAATGTCGGACATGGGTTGCAGTATACAAACTCTGGATACTCCCAAACTTTGTATAATGTGATGCTCTTAAATGTTCTTTTTGCGACTTTGATTTGACAATGCCTGTATTAATGTTCTAAAGTTCTCATGTTTGGGGATTTTTGTATTATTTGTTTTTAGTCTTTCGTGTTGTGTAAGGCTTCCTGTACACTTGCTTTACTGCTTTTGTGGTAGTGATTTCACAATATTTCAAGATCGATTGCTAGCGGAATTTGTTATTTTATGTTTATTCATTCTCCTGCTTCCTAAACATACTTTAAACGTAGTTCCATAGGGCCTAAACAAAGCGACATTATATCAGCGATAACGAAGATGGAAAAATCAAACACGTATTGGATTGACATAAGCTAATCCATACATCTATTCAAATAAATAAAATTGAAGTGTCTGTAATGTCAAAATAACAACTTGTTTGTTACTAATTGTATAAGAAAGTATATAGGTTTTATTTATTATTTCTGTTTGTACCAGCTTATCTCCGAAAAGGGCTGACCAATTTTGACGGGACTTTCACTGGCAGATAGCTGATTTTATAAGGAGTAACTAAGGCTACTTTTAGAAAAAGCCACGTGGGCGAAGCCGCGGTCAGCAGCTAGTAATAAAATAATAATGTAATACTGTTGTTGTTTAATATATAAATTAGCTAGGTACCGAAAAGCTAATGTCAATCCAGAAATACGAAACGGTTTGAAAGCGAATTCCACTGGTCTAGTTCCTCAGCACCCTAATTACGTATTACATTATCAATCACAATCTGAATGATTTTGAAGGATATTGCTAATCCATTGCTTCATATATTATGTTCGAGAAAAAAATCTGCTCAATAACGCAATGAATGTTGTTGTATTGTCAAAATGAAACCCATTGCTATACCGTAAGTATGTTACGCAATTACCCCATGGGTACCCTAGCTTTTAACAATTGCTAATTTACTTTTGTTCGACGTATTAATACAAATTGATTACTCCCATAAGTTATATAACTAAAACAAACATTTTAGTCATTTTAGTAAATAATAACAGCAATCATCATCATCATCATTTCAGCCGAAAGACGTCCACTGCTGGACATAAGCCTCCCCCAATTACGGGGGTTTGCCATAATCTCCACGCTTGGCAGGCGGGTTGGCGATCGCAGTATGGTGTTAAAAATGCATAGAGAACGCTGCTGCCAATTCTTTAGTAAGTCCCTTAGTCGCCTTTTACGACACCCACGGGATTAAATGGGATGGTGCTATTCTTTACGTCCGGCACCATACGGTACACAACATTAAAACATTTAATTATTCATTTATTCATTTAATTTAACATTTAATTATTCACCACGTCGAACGTCCGAACAAAACCCACACTAGATAAATACCTTTCACAACAGTGTAAAATATTAATTACTGCCAATAAAAATAAAATCAACAGTGGCTACATAATAAAAAATTAAAACAAATAATTGATTCCCATTGATTGCGTATCGCGCCATCTTAAAACCGTTCATTAAATGGGAACTAATAAGCGAGAGAATGACTGATGTTCCGGTAGCCACACTCTCAGTTTACAAAGGACATTTCCTGTTATTAATATAAAGGGATTATTTTTAGGCACGTGCTTTTAATGGTTCGAATTTCAAAGTTAGTAGTCTTTAAGCTACATGGTGTCCTAAGACTGCAGTGGCCGCCACATTACGTCCGCAATTTACCGTCGAATGACGTCACTGACACGTTATTACAGCTGACGCGCTGGGGCTCTGTGTCGCATAGGGTCACAGCATAATGCTGAGCGGTGGCCGTTTTGTGTACATGTGATGCATATTTTCTCCCAACTGGTTCCTTTCGTGTTTGTTTTCTTTCTTTGAGTCATATTCGCCGCAAATAAAGGTAAAAAAAAATTGAATGTATGTTGGTGTGTTTTCCTAGACAGCGTTTTTTAACACCGTAGTGTCAAACCTCCTTTCACCGAGAGGAGGCCTGTGTCGTGTGTCCCAGCAGTGGGAACATTCTTCGAACATTTCGCTCTTCTAGGAAACCTTAGCTTTATTGATGTGTGTTTAGAGCCAGTTATAATACATAATTTATTATTTAATTAATTAATTATATGTAACTAGCTTTCTCCCGCGGCTCCGCCCGCGTGGATGTCGGTTATCGCCTATGTCCTCCATATCCCAGGCTATATCTCTGCCAAATTTTATGACGATCGGTTCAGCGGTTTAGGCGTGAAAACGTAACATACAGACAGACAGACAGACAGACAGAGTTACTTTCACATTTATAATATTAGTATTGATTTTTGTTACAATAACAATTTAATACCTACTAAATAATAATTCCCATTTGTTGTTTGAAAATCCCAATTTAAAGTTGAATGAATTTTGAATTAAAACCAATAGCAGTATCTTTACTAGGAATATATTTAGTTGGGTATTTATATATGAATGAATGGCGGTATCAAAGTATAGGTAACTACCTAACAACATTAATATTCATATGGAATATTATGTTGTTAGGTAGTTGGCTATACTTTCAACCACAGTGAATCAAAAAGTTTTTTTTTAAATAAAGTAAATCTTGGAATTATTACACATGAGGTCAATATATACTTTTCCTGTGTATTAAATTATGTATGAGTCTCAAACACAAACACGCTTTCAAATCGCAGTTTCGCCTTTGGCAGTCTGTCATTTTACTCGTCAAGTTAAAAAAAAAAAATTATAGGTGTTTCACTAACATACGCAAAATACGCATAACAACTTGCAATATTTGAAGACGAAGGTCTTGAACTAGTGCGTCCTGCCCGTTATGACATATGGTGCCGAAACATAGACACTGACAGTCGGGCTGGTCCACAAATTTAAAGTCGCTCAGCGTGCTATGGAGCGGGCTATGCTCGGAGTTTCTTTGAAGGATAAAATTAGGAATGAAATGATCTTAGACATAGCTTGCAGAGTAAGCAAGCTGAAGTGGCAGTGGGCTGGTCATGTTTGTCGAAGGACCGATGGCCGGTGGAGAAGACGAGTCCTGGAGTAGAAACCGCGTATCGGCAAGCGTAGTGTGGGACGCCCCCCAGCTAGATGGAACGATGATCTCAAAAAGGTGGCTGGGACAAACTGGATGCGAAAGGCGGAGGACAGGGTGTTGTGGCGCAGCATGGGAAAGCCCTATGTTCACAGTGGACTGCGATAGGCTGAGTTGATTGATTTGGGGCCCCGTCGTTAGTCCGTCACCACCCGGTGCCTTTTTGTTCTTTAGCTGCTCGAGAGCCGCCCTAATCTCGCACTGGTCGACATCCGGGATGTCCTTCGTGTAGTGGCGCGTTAATTCGGCTCGATGGTCAATTGCACTATGTCCCACTGGTTTCGCCGTCCGCGTTGAGTATAAGTGCCCGTAAAAATCCTCGACTTCCTCGAGTATCTCGGACTTCGAAGTCACGATTCTGCCACTTTCAGGTAGTGCCTGTCAGTGAGTTTGAGTACAAGGTACGCTACCCGTGCCGACACACTACTGATTTCTACAACGCTGCTACTGAGTTCCTTATTGACCAGGAAGCTGACACCGCCTTGGGAGAGCTGATCTCTTTCGCGGAAGTAGAATAGGTGGCCTGACTCCAGGGTTACTCTGTCCTATCTATTCTTATATCCGCGTTATCCATGTTTCATGGTGCCCCTACAGATGAGTTAGTCGTCTCATTATAATAATTTCACACGTCCTGCTTGCGCGGGAGTACTGATGGTAAAATAGTAATTATGATGAAAGCTGCCAGTAATCGGATAGCTGTGTTTTTGTTTACTCAAGGTGCTAAGCAGTTAAGTGCTTGTCACTTTTTAGGGTTCCGTACCTCAAAAGGAAAAAATGGAACCCTTATAGGATCAATCGTATGTCTGTCTGTCCGTCTGTCACTGCCGATTTGCTCCGAAGCTACTGAACCGATGGTACACATGAATTTCTGTGAACCAAACACAGACGTGTAACGTAAATAAATGAATTTTGAATATGGGGCTCACTTTTGGGAAGCAATGAGAAAAAAAAAAAAATGTGTATACAGGTCGAGCACTACAATTATACATAACTGTTTGTACAAAAGTTAAAAGGAATTAATAATGAATTGTATGAAGTGAATTAGGTGTAGAAAGTACGCGTCCGATAATAAGGCCCAAAGAATTAAAAAAATATAGCTTTGTAGCGCATCGTCGTCATCTCTGACACTCCATATCCTTTTTAACCGACTTCAAAACGGAGGGGTATCAACCCAAAGGTTGGCTGGTAGATAATGTCTTATTTGATTAATCCACCTTTATGTGCACAACGGTGTAAATAAATTTTATTAACGTAAAGTATTAGGTACCGATAAAATAATTAGTTTGGTCGGGTTATAATTTTACGATCTACATCGCCGCGAATCTCTTAGAGAACTATTTAAAACGATTAATATATAGACGGTACCTTGCCAATTCATTTATGAAAATATTATGTATGTAAGAAAAAATCGACATCTTTTTAATAAAATCAGTGATAGGCATAATTTTAATACTAGAAATAAAGATAAAATAGATCAACCATTTTTCAGATTATCTAAGGTACATAAATCTTTTATGGGGTACTGTGTTAAATGTTACAATAAAATACCTTCTGATATATTACAATTAAATGAAAGAAAATTTAAAACTCATATAAAAAGTACACTTTGTAAACAAGCATATTACAAATTAGAGGATTATATCCAAGATAAGAATGCTTGGAAACATGCTGGTCCTGCTCCATAGGACAATTTAGAGTCTAGACAAAATCAAACTGGTTGCTAATTTAACTGTCATAATTTTTATGATATTAATTTTATTTTCTGTGATTAATATTTTAACTCACACACTGACTTATTATATGTTGTTTTTATTTTTTATTTTTTTGGGAAATCATATACAATGTTTGTAAATATGTGAGCACCATGTACCTATCGCATTTATTAATTTTACTGTTATTACTTCACTTTTCATTCTTTTTACCAATTGTGGTAAGTAATTTTGATGATTTTTTTTATATTTTTTATTTTTTTATTCTAGGTACATAGTCTTCACCTATAAATATTAATTAATGTATACAAACTATTGTTAACATTTTAAAAGAGTAAGTATGGAGTTTCTTGCCCATTCTTCTCCATACATAACTACATTTTGGAAGGCGCAACTAGAATCAATTAACTATTCATGTAATTTTTGACGTTCAAAAGTGCATCTTCGTGCCTATTTGAAATAAATTATTTGACTTTGACTTTGACTTTTACGGAAACTCTAATTGCATAAAGAACCAAGTCGCAGTTTCCCTATAATATTAATAAATATATTATACATAGCAACAATTTGCCTCTTTATTTAATTAAATTAACCAGTCACCGTTTAAGGTTTCATTTATCATTAAGTTTTAAAATAACCTCATTATTTTTATCTAACTTGAGTCATAATTATTATACTTGTACGTAAATGAATCATTTAACAGACAGAGGTGAATAATGGTAAATTACACAATTAATAACTTAATTTATACTCGTATTAGAAACCACAAATTATAACGTTGAATCTATTTTAAGTGAATCACTAGCTCTTAACTACAATTAGCTGGATCAAAGACATTTATCATGGACGTAAGTATTCAATAATTCAACGATAATTTCGACTGATGGGTATTCAATGTGAACATTTCCTGTCTCATTCATAATAAAGTTATCCGCTTCATAAATCTATTATAGGGGTATGAGGAACAGGGTGTAAAGTTCACTCATCCTGCATAGAAAAAGGAGGATCCTCCGACCAGACAGGTGTTGTGTCTGGTGGGCAACTGCCCGACGGTTGATGTCGGGATGTTGTATATTATGCTAGTCGCGCGGTAAACTCTGATTGCGCGATGCAGGATTTTTGTGACGTCAGGTCTTTGACACACATGTGGCGTTGTAGATGCCGCCATACCTATTTTAGCTATCGAACCGTTTTGTCCCTTTCTGTCAAACTTCATTTCAACTTGATAACTACACGAAAGAAGTGAAAACTTACGATTGGAGCCGAATATACGCGAATCAGCGTCACCGACCGGCTGGAGTCGAGTATACATAATTTAACATCACCGATCCGTGCGCGACGGTTCGGTTTCAAAAGGTTTCTAAGGGTCTCTTCTTGTTCTAGATGGATGTATATCTACGCTCTTTCGGTGCAGCATCTTTCAGTTCTAGAGTTAATTCTTTGCAAAAAGTACTAAATCGCTGTATTCATCTGTTAACTCATCATCTGCCTAGCCTTTTCCCAACTATTATACATTGGGGTCAGCTTCCAGTCTAACCGGATGCAGCTGAATACCAGTATTTTACATGGAGCGACTACCTTTCTGACCTCCACAACCCAGTTACTAGGTAATATGACCCCTGGGTAAGACTGGTTGTCAGACTTTCCGGCTTCTGACGACCCGTATTGACTATCAGAAATCCACAAATGACGCCGGAACTAACAGCTTAACGTGCTTTCCGAGGCACGGAGGGGTCTTGGTATGTAAAGATGGTCACCCATCCACGGCCCAACCGCGGCAAGCGTAGCTTAACCTGGTCGATAGACCCGTGTGGCTGTTATTACTTAGCCACAAGCCCCTCTGCATTCATATGTTAACTGCCAGGGCTTATTTTTTTTTTTTTTTTTTATTTTTTTTTTTTTACATTGTTCTCACATAGAAGCACCAAGAATAATGTACCCAGGATTTTGTAATATCTTGATTTAAAAGAATGCCCTTAGAGTTTCTTGCCTGTTCATCTCCATGGAGATCTACGTTTTGGAATGGGCAACTAGCCTTCTGACTAACTGACCGACTCTGACAATTCAAAAGTGGTTTAATTGAAATAAATGCTTTGGTTTTGAGTAAATAAACCCTTATCGAGGTATCACCAACGCAAAACTAGTATAAGAAAACAATATCAATATAAAACTAGATATCTTTTTATCAATGGACATACCTAGGCATACAAATTGATAGTATACAATATAGATACGACAAAATGAGACAGCAATATAAAAACACTAGCGATAGAGCGAGAAAGAAAATAGAAGTAAAATGTAACCTCAATTTTATTGTGGCCTTTTAAGGACTGGACAGAAATTATTTTATTCTAAAACATTTCAATCTAATTCAATATCTAAGCTTAAGTGAATAAGGTTGAAAATTAATTGGTTGACAAACAATCGTACCGTGTGCAACCGCCGACGCTGATTATGACAAGTAAATTATAGTAATAAAGCGGTTTCAAATGGTTAAAATGTGTTTTTAAGGTTTTAAAGTTGGTTAAGATATTATGATGTCTTTATGTATTGATAGTGATCGGTGTGAAAGTTAACGATTACTCGCTTGTTTACAGCGAGTATGTACTTACTGCAATTGCAAGTAAAGTTGGGTTGAAAACTGAAAGGCGTGTGAAGTTCCACTTATCAAAACAGTATTCATCATCTCATCATCATCAGCCTAGTATTCCTAGCCTTTTCCCGCGACTGCCTATCTGACCTCCACAACTCAGTTACTGGGTGACACGATAGCCCTTGTTATAAGTCTGGTTGTCAGACTTTCGGGCTTCTGACGACCCGTAACGACTGTCAAAGATCCACGAACGACAGCCGGGACCAACGGCTTAACGTGCTTTCCGAGGCACGGAGGGTCTTGGTATGTAAAGATGGTCACCCATCGACGGAGCAACCGCGGAACGCTGAACCTGACCGATCGAACCGTGCGGCTGTTATAAGTATACATTTTTTTTTTTTTTTTGTATTAATTATACCTTTTTTGTTATTGCGTAAATAGTAGTGATGCAACGAATACTACTTTTACGAATACGAATACCGATTGTACTATTCGCCGAATACGAATACCTGATTGCACTAAGAGCTGCACGCAATTAATTAATCAAAGAAGGTGAAAGGAAATTAAACACGCTAAGCAATAAAAATATTTAGCTTAAGCTAAATACGTACTCTACTCCCTCCTACCTACCAACTAAGCTAAAAACAAAAACTAAAAGGTCGCCACAATTGTTGACTATCTGTGGATGTAAACAAAAGATAAGAACGTTTTATGATTTTATATAATGAATCTTGTTGTCTATCAACTCGGTCGCAATGCAATCATAATCTATATGGGATTTCTAGGAAGTCACATTTGTAATTATTACGAATGTCATGGAAGTATTCGGTGAATACGAATATTCGGTAATTTGATGGTATCCGGCTCAGACCAAATAAAAAACCAAGACAGAGCGCTGTCAACAGTGACGTGAGGCCGGTTTCGTAAACATGTGTGCACTTAGTGAGGCGTAGTTTGATTTTAAATGGTTGTCAATGTGTGCGAGTGAGCGTGTACGCACAGCGCGGAGGTGTAGTTTTGGCATGCTTCACTGTATTCTTCGCAGCGCTCTGTCTTGGTTTTTTATTTGGTCTGAGGTATCCGGTAAATACGAATATTCGTATTCGTTGCATCACTAGTAAATAGCATTCAGCATGAAAAATATTACGATTTTGTGCGTGCTAAGCAATACGGAACTTTGCAGTAAGAGGACTCTTCAGTAAAGTTACAGTAAAAAAATATTTTCTCAAAAAATACCTAAATCAATTATTCCTCAGCCAACAACAAGGGCAGTAAGTTGACCAACTTAGCCGGAAATCATACGGACTTACAGAGGACAGTTTTAAAATTGTATTATTAATATTATTTTTCGATAAGTAAATTTATGATAGTTCTGTATGAAATCATGACGAGAATTGGCCAATATTTTATGCCCACTTTGTCAGTTAGATCTAATTTGAATAATTAATTCGTGTGTGGGTTTCGGAATCACCTTGTTTACTAGTCTTTGGTACAACTAGCTTGTTAAATGACACTTATTTAGTTTGGATTATTGCTTAGAACTACCGATTTATTTATCCATATTTTATAAAGTTCTCAAACTCAAATCATTTATTTCAATTAAACCATTTACAGGCACTTTTGAATTGTCAAGGAGTCGGTCAGTAAGAAAAATTAAGCTACATGCCCATATTGCCCATTCCAAAGCGTAGTAGGTACCTACGGAGAAGAACGGGCAAGAAACTCCATGGACGCTCTTTTAAATAAAATTGTTACAAAAATATTAGTTACATCTATAATGTTGAATTTATAACTAAATGTAAGAACGATTTAAAAATAAAAAAATAAAAACGTACACATTAAAAGTGTCCAGAGTAGGTACAACAAATAGAAACAAAAAACAATTAAAAAATAAAATAATTAAAATAAGCCGTGGCAGCTAAGAGATGACCAGTCCCAACTGACGGCGCCTTTTCACGAACATGACGCATTGATTAGCACCATTCAGCTCAATCATTTTGAAGGGAGCTAAATGATCCAACACACGCGCCACCATCAGCGAGACATTTTAGTGAGCATGACATACTCTCAGGCGCCAGGGCACATTCAAGTCAATGAAAGACATATTATCCGGTCAATGGTAGCTCTATAGTACATAACACTCACACCTGTGCTATGCTATCCTAACTTAACAGACAGCTGTGCTGCTGGGGAGTTTGTTGCGCTACTTCTTCCCAGCTAAAGCACTAGGTGGTGGTGAAGGGAGAGCGTTTTTGGGTGACTGTGTTACGTAATTTTGACGTTCAAAAAGTGCCTCAGCCTTATTTATATAAATGACTTTTGATTTTGATTTTATCTGTCTGTTTATATCTCTTCTTCCACCGCCCGGCAAAGTCTCGCACATGAAATGAACAGGCAGATATAATTAAACTGAGCAATTTACACTTTATTTGTACTGGGTATGCTCTGGTAGAATGAATTGAGGGTACAACGGGAGTTTACACTTGTCGCTTACTTAGTCAAGTTACTCCGGGGCATTGAGCATAACGCCCGCTACCGCTGGCGGTGCCGACACCCAGAACCAACTTAATCGCCAAAACACCACTAGCCCGAGCAATTCGGGTGATTAAGTTCTATCTTAAAATTGATTTATTCACATGTAATTTGAGTGAATTCGCAAGGATATTTATTGGTGTTTATTTAATGCTATCCCGAATGTAGATTATTGTAGTATGTTACTGCGGGACAAATGTATTCTAGCAGAAGTTATATTATTGTGTCGTCGTTAAGTTATTGTAAGTTTAATTCGATAATTATTGAATGAAAGGTAGTTTAAGTTTATATTTTTTTTTTTTCAAGTTACGTTACTTATATTAGTTAAAGTTCCTAATAGTTTTAAATAGTAAATAATGTTATTAGTATAAAGACAGTATAATTATAAGAGACTGCATTGTCGCATATGGCGAGGACCCTGTAATGATAGTTATAAGGGAGAGATAAATAAATAAAATTTCTAATACTTGTTTCGACGTTTTTTTAAGCAAGGGGTTTCTTACCTATGTTTGAAAATTGTCTTATCTGATGAACATTGCAGTCGAAGATGAAATACGCTTGTCTAGTAGCTATATCTATTTCCTTGCGAGTTTAAAACTCCAATCATTTTCCTTTCAACACCTATGGAAGGGTCGGATTTCAGAGAAAAAAAATAGTGCATATCAATTATCATTTTACATCGAACTACACCGACCACAGCCCACAACACTGTTGACAGTGTAGACACATTCTCATTCACTATCACTCTCATCGACAAACATACAACCACTTTTACTACGACTATCCACTACATTCCCCGAATATGTCCCATACGCAAATGAACGCTATAAAACGATATTATTTCCAAGAAATTGACATGATAACAATATAAAAGTATGCAGTATGTCCTTGATTGTGTGACTAATATCTCTGAGCTAATGTTTTGCTAAGGTTTTGCCATGGCGATCACGTTCGGCATACAAAGTGGTATAACAATGACATTTATGTTGCATTATCCACTAATCAATGGAGCTTGCATATTAAGATGGTATATGACGTCTGTGGTTTGTAGGCAGCTGTCAAAGCACGTCTGTCAGGTACTGTTCGTTTAGCGTCTAGAAAAAAATTGCCTTAAGATTGCCTATAGGCTTTAAGGTGAAGCTAGTCGACGGCTCGAAGTCGTTGGTGGGCCTGGTCAAAATGCATGCTATTTCATCCAACATCGTGTGCGAAGCAACATCGTGCAACATCGAGCAACATCGTGTGAGGGACAGACACTGTGATGAGCAGTAAGAAGCTAGAGCACGCACGGATACACACTCCCGTATAGTATACCAACGCTAATCATAATTTCTTTGGTGCATTCACAGACTTTAAAAAAAAAAAACGCCGCAAAATCCAAAAAGACGCTCCGAAATGTTTCCACTTCATAAAGCGCATAGATAAATTAGGTACTAAAGTTATAGCGTAAAAAGTTTTGTTGAGGATGATATTCTCATAGCATGTATATATATATTTTTATTTTTAATGTTCTTGTTTTATATTAAATTATATTAATTTTCTTTAAGTACGCTGTACTGGTACACCGTCTTAATAATTGTTTTGACAGCGCCAGCTGTCGCTGAAAACCAGCGCTGGGGCTCTGTCTTGCATAGGGTCGCAGCATAATGCTGAGCGATAGTCGTTTTGCGTGGATGTGACGCATTTTCCCCCATAGTTTTCTTACTTCTTTTGTGTTTATGTTTTTTTTTTTGCGTCATGTTTACCGCAAATAAACGTATTTTCTTTCTTTTTTTTTTCTAATGACGCCTACATGCGCAATTTCATTTTATGAACAGACCTTTGGGCGTATTGATATAATGACAAAACTACTTAATATATAAACTCAAAATAAAATTATTTGAATATATTATCTATGCCTGTACGGTTTCTATTGTGCCGTTTTCACACTACATAAGCTATTTACTTACGCCCAAAGATGAGTTAAAATTAGTGTTGAAATATGGAACTTTTGAAGCTTATAACTTCCTAACCATTTTTTTTTTCCAATTCTGCTTCCATACAAGACTAGATAATGGCGAGACAAAATTGATATTATTTAAAGATTTGAATATACCTACACTGTCAAACAGACGAGTAATCATCATACTACGTTTGTATGTAAGATTGATCGACTAGAGTGTCCATAAGCAATGTTAATGAGGGGCTCGTGGCTAAGTAATAACAGCCGTAGGGGTCGTTCGATCAGGTTAAGCTCCGCTTGCCATGGTCGGTCCGTGGCTGGGTGACCATCTTTACATACCGAGATCCCTCAGTGTCTAGGAAGCACGTTAAGCCGTTGGTCCCGGCTGTCATTCTTGGATCTTTGACAGTCGTTACGAGACGTCAGAAGCTGCAAAGTGGTCCGAGAGGTATCGTATTATCCAGTAAGTGGATTGGTAATTGAATTGTGGAGATCAGATAGGCAGTCGCTCCATGTAAAATACTGGTGTTCAGCTGAATTCGGTTAGACTGGAAGCTGACCCAAATATAGTTTGGAGAATGGTAGGTAGATGATGAATGATAATTTCTACTTTCTTCTTGCTCGATTATCAGACTATAAATTGTAGTCATTTTAAATGTTCGCCATTGACTTGGTACAAAAATTTTAACTGCGCCAAGTGAGTTATATTTTTTTTTAGAACTAAACAAATCGTCGCTTGAAAGGCAATATTGACCAAACGACATGTTGACAACTTTACACTAGAGATTTTTTTTTTTTAAACTTTAAATGCTCCAGTGTATACCTACTCTACTAGAGTCATACTCCACCAAAAATATAAAATACCTACCTACTCCATTTAAAAGTATTCTTTTTTTTTTGAAAAAAAAAAATAATTTGCCAACATGTCGATTAGTCAATATTGCCTTTCAAGCGTCGAAATTAATATGCCAGTACATAATTGCAAAATTGATGGACAGTGAATATTAAATATTTCCGTGTTGATTGGCGGATGATAAAGGTTTGCCTATTGTTTTGGCAACAAGTTAGTGTTAGTCAGGACACTCACCGACGACTTTTTATCCTGTTAGGTTATTCTATGTTACATTACATATCCTCAATTTTAGGGATCCGAAGTCAACAAGGAAAACCTATAGTTTCGCCATGTCTGTCTATCTGTCCGCGGTTTCGCCCAGAGACTCTTAGTACTAGAAAGGTGTAATTTGGCATGGGTATACGAGCAGGTTGGGGAAAAAGTTTCGTCGCATTTTTTAAGAAAATTCAAAACATTTTTTTATATAGTTTATTTACATTTAACTATAGTATGTAGGTACCATTTTGTTCGATAACTTTTTGCCATCTTGTAGGTGGGGGCATGATCCCATTGCTATAGAAATTTTGGGACTTCTGATCAAAATACCGCGACAAGTGGTTTTGGCAGTCCTCTCGTGATGTTAACCTGACACTGCCTAAAGAATTCTGAAGAGAACGAAACAGGTGGAAATCTGAAGGTGCAAGGTCAGGACTATACGGCGGATGCATTAACACCTCCCAGCCAAACTCTCTTAATTTTTGCTGAGTGGCTAAAGATGTGTGAGGTCTAGCGTTATCATGATGAAAAACCACACATTTTCAAAAATGGCATCCATTTTATCCGTAATAGGGCGACCAGAGCGACGTGCATCTTTGACATCAAAATTTCCGGATTGAAAACGCTTAAACCAAATTTGTGCTACTCTCACAGACACTGCACTAGATCCATAAACATCGCAAATTTTTTTCGCGGCTTGCGTTGCATTTTTGCCTTTTTTGTAGTAAAATTTTAAAATGTATCGAATTTCTTCATTAGATTCACTCATCTTGACAGTACGAAAAACAAATGAAAATCACACATTTTCCTAATTTGAATTTGGAATTATGTTCTTTAAAATTTAAACTTTCAATGATAACAAAACCAGCCAGATACAAATAGTATAGCCAAAGAGATTTTATTACAAGTTCATACATACTATAATGCGAAAAGACTTTTTCCCCAATCTATTATTAATCACGCTTATAAAGTGGTTAAAATTAAATCTAGAAAAAAAAATGGTTCCTCCCCTTTACGTAAAGTTGGGATGATTTTTTTATTCTCGTCTATCCTATTGTGTGTCATGTCGTTGGATAGGCCATTTAAATATATTGTGGGTGTGTAAAACCATTCCTGGGTTCAGGGATCCGTTTGAGTACTAATAAGCTAAGTGCTAATTTTTGTTAGAGTCAAGTATACTGCCAGCTATATAAATGGTTGTATTTGTGGAAGTTAAAAGGAAAACTATCACAGCTAAGTAGGCTATACAAGTTAACGAGTAATAGTCGATCAATTTTTAGTTGAAATGTATGGCAGAGCATGTTTTTCAACTAGAATGTTAAGTTTGTTCTTGGGATAAATTCGTCCCAACTACGGAACCCTTCATTGTGCGTGGTCCGACACGCACTTGGCCGGATTTTTTATATTAAGTAGATACTAGGCGATGACCAATACACCGCGGCGGATACGCCTAGTATTGAACTATTCTAATCTAGCAAACTTTGCACTGCATTTATTGCACTTTTCAAAAGGGAAATGTTTAATTACGCTTTAAAAAGAAAATGCGTATGAAATGAAGTACATAAAAAAAAAAAATTAGCCCTTGTTTAACTTTTTGGCCTTTTCTAACAGTTGGTCGCAGTAACTAAGCTAGGACCACGACCAAACGGGTTAGGTTAGGTTAGAACTGTTTTCAACCGGGCTCGACCCGAGCGAGCGAAGCGAGCGCTGTCGCGGTAGCGGCTGGTGAGCGCTACTTCCAAGTGAATCGCAGTTATTTGGCTATTTAGTATTTTTAGGACCCCAAAATAGAAAATATATGAGATTAACAAAGAGAGGCGCAATCATATTATGTACGAGTATTATATGTAATGTATAATAAACTACCGGTAGAATGAAACTCCATTTATAAAATAAATCAGTTTAAGAACCAGCTACATTCATTTTTGATGGAAAAGTGTTATTGTATAATAGTGATGACTTGATGAGTTTCTCAGTGATATCATCTAGTGATGATATCTAGAAAATTTTATGATTGTTAAAATTTTTTTTTATTGACATAATATGTGTATTTTTCTTCTTGACATTTGTATGGGTGTTTATGTACCAACATTTTACTGAATTTATTATTATTTTAATAAATTTTGCAATAATATTTTTAAGTTATAATTATGTCTTCATGTTGTTTTAGTTTTAATGTTAAATAATATGTTTCGATACAGTGTTCAAATTTTTAATGAGATAAATAAATAATAATAATTAGAGTGTTCAATAACGTTATCGGGTGGGCAAAATGGGAATTATAAGAGGTTCAATTAAATACGTGCCATTTCAAAATGATGAACCACTCTCCTTAACTGCAAAACACGCAATCAAACCGTCAAGATTTCAACAGTTCAAATACACAGTTAAACTCTTTTGAACCGGCGATAAAGTTAAGCTCAGAGTTATTTTAATAAACAATTAAACGGATATCTCACGTTCTTGAGCCGAAACAGGAAGACATTTCGAGTATTTTCCCAAATAAAATAATTGACGGCGGCATTATGTCAAGCGTCTTTAAAAGCGAATAAAGAATACATACGATGTCTTTTAATTACATAATTACTTAATCAAGGCGATAAATAAAGGGGGACGGTGGAGTAACGCGATGTGTTGGTTGTAGTTAGCATGTTATGATTTTAATGTGATTATATGTGTAAGGCAACGATAACCGACTTTTAATGATTTTATACTGAAGATCACGTCTAAAAGAGTACTGTTTATTAGGAAAAATATATATTAAATAAGACCATTTTCATGATAACTTAATATATTAATATTTTAGATTATGTTTATATTACATAGTGAAATTAATTTGTAAAGTTATGTCTAACGCGAACAAAAATCTGAGAATCACGTACAAATCTATCAAGCATATTTCTCTGAAACCTTCACCTTTTTAAAGATAATTTATATAGTTATACTAACGTGTTTTATTAAAATACCTTTTATTTTATGTATAATAAATTAATAATGCGTCTTATTTGGGACAGCGCTCGTGGATGGACGAGTCCTATTACTGGCTGCACGTACAGTCACCTGCAGAGAAATCTCACCCCCTAGCAATGAATAAATACATTGCTAGGGGGTGAGATTTCTCTGCAGCTGACCGTACGACGCGTTGCGTGAGCTCAGTACAGAACAAACAAGGTCACTGGCATATATCTGCGTCTTAAGGGGATAGTCTCGTATCAGAATCTACACATATTATAATTGAAAGTCGCTTCTCATGTCTGTTTGTATAACCGCGTTGTTCGTCTAAACCGTGCAACGCATTTTGCTGGGTTGTCACCATCATTTAGAGAATTTATTCCTGAAGGTTTATGTGAATGAGAGCAGTGGTGGCCCAGTGGTTACGGCCGCGACTTACGAGTTGTAGGTCGTAAGGTTCGAACCCAGACAGGCGCTTTATATTGTGTAAATTGTTTCATCACCACTGCTCTCAAAACGGTGAAGGAAAACATCGTGAGGAAACCGGCATGTCCTAGAACCAAAAATTCTAAGACATGTGACATCTACCAACCCGCACTGGGCCCACGTGGTGGATTACTGCCCACTCCCTGTCACCGACAGGAGGCTTGTGTCCCAGTGGGAAAATTATAGGCTGTTTATGATGATACCTATATGAATAATACTTTAATACGTAAAAAGCGTGCGAAGCAGGAGCGGGTCGCGAGTAAAATTATAATCAATGAGCTACAAAAATATATTTTTGACGTGACACCGTCTTATAAATCGATGAACGCCGGCTGCACGCAAAGTATGACTGATGTGTACTCTTTGTCACGTTCCGCCTGAGCCGAGTGTGCAACCGAGAGCGCGGAAAAGCGATAGAGAGAGTTGAGCTACACGTTTACTGACAAATGCTTGCACTGACTGGACAGGTCCACTCAAAATTGTGTGGTTCTTTCCTCATAAGACCATTTCAGACACGGATCTACATGGTCACATGGTCTGACCAAGATTATGTCTGGACTTTAAAAGAGACTTTGACCCCTGAGTTTGTTTCGCCATTTCTTAGGGGTAGCCAGATAAGAAATGTCGACTTCACCAAGCTTGTTTTTATATTTTTATATGACGTGTAAAATTGATTCCGATATACTATTTACAGAATAAACGATTTCATTTCATTTCATTTCAGAGGCCCGATCGGCCTAAGCGTTCGGCTTGTGACGCAATGTTTTCTTAAGATACGTAAAATTATCGTCCGTAAACCGACTTTACAGACAACCAATTTTTATTAAAATTATTTTCAGTAGGTATTCATAATAATATTGTTACTTACATAATAATAATCTTTACCTACCTGCGATACATCGTTTTCGGTAAAAAAAAAAATTGTAAGATTGATAATTTGATGCTACCTATCCAAAATATTTGTTTTTCGAGACATCGCCAAGCGACTGGTCGACTCTTCACGTGACCAGAGGGCAGCCAGCCCTCTGGTCACGTGTCATTTCTTGGCCAAAGAATCAGCATTGCCAAACAACGTGGCAATACTGCCAGCCTTTTGGGCACTTTTCCTGTTGACAGCGATGCGGACAAATTTGTATTGCCCTATGAATTTTTCCCCTCCCTTTTTTATATACCTAATCGTAGATATTATTATTCAAAATATTAGAATGGTTAAAATGTTGATAAAGGAGGAAGTACCTACCTAAATTACCTTTAAATGTTATTGTATCGATTTGGCTTATATTTGATACTATTTTTTAAACCTATGTATATATAATAATTACCTGCCTACAGTAACAAAATTGATACAAATTAATCTAGATTTGACAAAGTATAATTTAGTATGGAGAGAAGGCGAAAGGAAACACCTTAATGTGATCGTTCGTCATTTTAATGTGAGTTGTAAAGTTTCCGCTGAAATATGAGCAAAGTTTCATGCATTATTCTTTAGTCCACTCATGTGGGGATTGGAAAATCGTTCCACAAATTTCTGAAATGGAAATTGTATCGTGAATGATTCGTAATGGGTTGTTTTTATCTAAGTTTAAAAATGTTGTCTGGTGTTTTTCTGAACTAATATCGCATGTCATATTCGTAAGTCATTTGTTTAACATAGGTACAATAACAATGGTATAAAAACATAATAATAAAGTGCGCTATGTTATGCCAGAGGGCGTACAAATGTTCGTTATAAGTAATCACAATAAAACCACAGTTATAAATAATCACACATTTCATAATGCAAATTAATTAATAATAATAATAAATACAATAGAAATCAATGTCAATAAAATGAAAATCTAAATATATAAAACAAAGTCGGGTTAGTTACACCATTTATAACTCAAGAACGGCTGGACCGATTTTTATAATCTTTGATTTGTTGGATTTTTCTCCGCCCCGAATAACAGAATAATTATTAAAATATACGAAAAATTCACAAAATTAAATTTTCAATTTGCATAGAACGGCTTTTTTGATGATATCTCGAGAAAAGATTGAGGAACGGGGAAACTTTGAAAAATTGACGCGGGATTCCGGGTTTTTGTTTGTCTCCCTGTCCAGTTTTTTCCCCGAATTCGGGCGACACTTTTGATAGGAACACCGCTGTTAGTTTATAGAATTTTACAACAGCTCATTTAGTCAGTACCCAAAGGAAAGTCTTTTATTAAACCAAGTATGTCAATTGGCAGTGTTAATTTCTTAGGTTTTTTTTTTTAGTCTAACTTCACCCGGCTTTTTTGTTATTTACCCTTTACTTCAAACTTCAAACTTATTTAATAATGTCACCCAAAGCGAAGCCGACGAGCAAGCAAACAAAATGTCACACATAAAATTAATTCTGTTACAAATGCATAAATTGATCTAAAATTGTAATTAGTCATTAAGAAACTATTTAGTGACTTAAAAAAAGGGCTACTGGACACTTTTTAGTGTTGCGACAGTTTTTAGTTATACAAGCGGCGCCTTATTGGATGGTACCCCGCAGTTAGATGTAGCAATTATTTAGTGACGGACAATTGTCGCATTCGGACTGACAGGACACTGCTTATTCTATACAACTATGTATAAAATGTCAATAAGTATGGACACAATGGCACCGCCATATAAATGTCATATGTTTGTAAACATGAGGAGTCTTCATTAGAGTTGGTTTCTTTAAAAATAAGCGGTTTATTAGACATAAGTTAATTATTTTTGTCTGGGATCCCCACTGACTTCTACAGGTCGACTTTGAATACATTCACTATTATCTTTCAGAGGGTTAAAGTAATCATGAATATGAGGTATTTTTCTTGTCGCCCCACCAACCAACAAACCAACATACATACGTATACATTATATATATATAAACTTTTTAACCGGTGGTTGATTTGGGTTATAGGGGTCATAACTAGACACCCTATGGTGAAATTTTCGGAAAACTCGACTTTAGGTGCAAGACCAATAGGTAGATTTTTTCTGACGAAATCTACCTAATAAGAAAAATACAGAAAATCAGAAGTGAATACATAAGACAGAAAACGAAGTTAACTGATGCTCTGCAGTATGCACTTAATCTCAAGTAGAAATGGGCCGGACACCTGGCCCGTTATACCGAGACCAGAGATGGACTACAGAGGCGACCCGGTGGACAGGGCCTAAACATAAGAGACGACAAGGGCGGCCTTGGAAGCGCTGGATAGACGACATAACAGCAGTAACAGGAAAACAATGGACAAAGGAAGCCGCAGACAGAGAAAACTGGAGCAAGCTGGAGAAAGTCTACCTATACCTATATAGATGTAATTAAGAAGAATAAAAAAAAGAAAGGAAAAGAAAACAAAAACAACATAACTGAAAAAAAAATTAAACCTTTTTTTTTAAGCATTGGTAAAGTGCTATATTATAAGCTACCTACATTAAGAAATGAAATATAAATATTTGAGTGAGTAAGGAGATTAAAAGGCTTTTTTACTAATTATTTATTTATTTACATACATAATAAACTCACGCCATCTTCCCATGGGGGAAGGCAGAAACTATAGAGCGCCACCGCTACGCTCCATACTCCTTTTGCTTCGTAAAAAACTTTTCCTTTCTTTTCTACTAACAGTTATGAATATATTAATTAGTCCGAAATAAATGAATTTAATTAAATTTACATTGTCGAAAAAAGATATTCTTAAATATAGGTACCTACCTATTATAAGGTAATAAGATGGGTTATGTTGGGTAAAACCTGAACCAACGGATACGTTCTGCGTACCTACAACAAAAACTTTATCTATCCGGATTACTGGTCAATTATCCATACTAATATTATAAATGTGAAATTAACTCTGTCTGTCTGTCTGTATGTTACATTTTCACGCCTAAACCGCTGAACCGATCGTCATGAAATTTGGCAGAGATATAGCCTGGGATATGGAGAAGGACATAGGCTACTTTTTTACGCGATAACCGACATCCACGCGGGCGGAGCCGCGGGCAACAGCTAGTAAATATATAATCCAAAAATGGGCTTATTTACGGTTTAAAATACCAATGTAATAAGTCCTCTAATGGTGTAACACCATTTATGAAAGTAATCTATAGTCGTGACGTAGTGTAGTGTAGAGTTTATTTATGAAGTGTTATAGTAATAACAAAACATTTATTTCGACCAACAAGGATCATAGGACACAAAAGCAACAAAATAAAACACATACAATTAAAAAGACCACATAAACATCCATACTAATATTATAAATGTGAAAGTAACTCTGTCTGTCTGTCTGTATGTTACGTTTTCACGCCTAAACCGCTTAACCGATCGTCATGAAATTTGGCAGAGATATAGTCTGGGATATGGAGATGGACATAGGCTACTTTTTTACGCGATAACCGACATCCACGCGGGCGGAGCCGCGGGCTAAAGCCAGTATTACATAATTCGATTGCTCAGTATGTGAACCATACAGCAATGGTTCAGGCACTGACAATCGAACCTTTGCGCAAATGCCCTCAGGATGCCGCTGAAGCTAGGCTGAACCTACCAGGGATGTGCGTCGTTTCCGCACAGTATAATAGAAACAGTCTACTTGCGACTTGGCGAACATCCCTGATGCGCTGCAGCACCCTGAATGCATTATTATATTGCACATGGCAGCCAAGGCGTACGAGTACTATCTGCGTTGTACGAGACCCACAGGCTGCTTGTGTACTATATGTACAATATGCTCCAAAATGATTTAATTAATGGTTGCATAAATAATTTATGTTTCCATTTCCCATCAATTTGCAACAGTATGTAGGTGCACATCAAGTTGTTCACAAGTACCTACCCACCCTACGTAGATGGTACCAATTCTTAATTTGGTGATACCAAATTTTATAATAATTATTATTAGTTAGATTAAATTCTATCAGACTTGAATAGGGCTCTTTATAATAAAACAGCCGACAATTTAAAATAATCGCTTTGAAAATGTGTAAATTTTATAAATTTCAACCTAATAAGAAAAAAAAAAAAAACCGGCCAAGTGCGTGTCGGAACTACGCATAATGAAGGGTTCCGTAGTTAGGACGAATTTATCCCAAGGACAAATTTGACATTGTAGTTGAAATACGTGTTCTCCCATACATTCCAACTGCAAAATATGTAAGTTGGTTGACTATTACTCAGTAACTTGTAAAGCCTACTTAGCTGTGATAGTTTTCCTTTTAACTTCGTTATATATAGTACTGCCGTGATTTTTTTCACATATCCAAAAACAACCATTTAGGTGGCAGGGGCGACACTAAATTCTAAAAAAAGTTAGCAATTTAAAACTTAATATTACGCAAACGGATCCCTGAATCGAAAAATGGTTTTCACGGAGCCACAATATTTTTGAACTTTTTTTATGGGGACATACGAGAAAAAATTTATCATTCCCTTTACCATTTTTATTTAAAGATTTATTTTTATTATTTTGTCGGCGTTATTAATGTGTATAACCATGCCAAGTACAGCTTCCTAGTATTACGAGTTTTTGAGCCGCGAACAGACAGACAGACGGACATGGCGAAACATAAGGGTTACTTGTTGACTACGGTACCCTAAAAACGGAACCTTTATATGATTACTTTTTGAAAAATATGTTCCATTGTCTGTTATATGTATTGAATAGGACCTAGGCTCAAGGCTAGGATAATTTGGTCGTATGTTACGCATAGTAATGATTTTCTTAATCAAATTAATGTACAAAATAAATAGTAGTGCAGATTCCAACACAAACATTCCACGATTTCTCAATTAGGTCATCCGTCATTAAGCAAGCCTTTAAAAATTCCTTTTGTCATCTGAGCCGTACGAATAAAAAAATCAATTAACAATAATTAGTCAACTTGTTCCCGTGAAATAATTAAATTTTGTTTTAATAAATGTCTTATGTAACGTTTTATGTTAATTTTGGCTTTTAACCCGTTCGGTGTCGACGGGGGGTAGATTGGACCCCCGATGCAACGGTCCATATCCTGTCAGACACCACTTCACAATAAGTTTTGAACGACATGACACCTGCCTTACAATCGTCTGCAATTTTGGTGCCCAATTAAATATGAGGCGCGAAAGGTCAAAAGACCTTAGCGGCTAATTAAAAATTATTATAATAGATAAACGATTATTATCGATGGAGAATGCCCTTATTTAGCATGTTGATAATGTTAAAGGGAATTATTTAATTAAGTGTTTAAGTATTTTAATGGAAGACGTAAATACTGTCATAAATATTTCCTAATTGACTTATGTTGCTGTAACCCATAAGCCTATGACGTTTATTCATTAGATGGAAAAATTCTCAGATTTCTGTCTGCCAGGATTAATACGACGAAATCCAGCATGGATACAAAGTATCCCACTTGTCATTCATACAGTGTGTTCAATTCAAATTGCACATTTACGACACATACAATGTGATTGAACTTTTTAAACGCGATATTTGGCGAGTGTTAATCTTCGGACGAACGTCACTTCCGACTGGAACGCTCGCACCGGAAGTTATAGAGACGCGCCATGTCTCGAATATTGATCCATAAATCCTTTTTTTTTTTGTATTATTTTTCATAGAATTTGTAGGACTTTTTGACCATCAATATTGCCCAGTGACTGGTTTGTTAACACGTTCAGAGCCGGGAGTCCTCCTGGATGGTTCACTTTAGCGCAAACGTAATGCCGGTGACCTTCCTGGATATGGAATATGAGCTCTATGAAAAGTGGGTGGAGTCGAAAGTAAGACTTACGAGTTGTTGTCATGGGTTCGAACCCAGGCACTCGCTTTACTTTGTGTAAATAACTTCATCACCACTGCTCTCAAAACGGTGAAGGAAAACATCGTGAGGAAATCGGCATGAGAACCAAAATTCGAAGACATGTGACATCTAACAACCCGCACTTGGCCCGCGTGGTGGATGACAGCTCATTACTTCTCAAAGAGAGGACGCCTGTGTCCCAGCAGTGGGAAAATTATAGGCTGATTATGCTTTGTGCCTTATTTACTAAACACTCTATATCGTACACCCGTTTGCGCAAGAATATCGCGAAACCACAAAACTACTTAAGACGACCGAAGACCGACCGAAGACCTTGAGTGGTTAGCTTGCGTGTTCTGTACTGAGCTCACGCAACGTACGTCCAGCCAGTAATAGGACTCGCCCATCCAGGAGCGCTGTCCCAAATAAGACGCATTATTAATTTATTTTACATAAAACAAATGGTATTTCAATAAAACACGTATACTAAAAGATCAATAATTAAATTATCTTTAAAAAGGTGAAGGTTTCAGAAAAATACGCTTAATAGATTTTGCGTGATTCTCAGATTTTTGTCCGCGTTACACATAACTTTACAAATTAATTTCACTATGTAATATAAACATAATCTAAAATATTATTATATTAAGTTATTAGGAAATGCTCTAATCTAACATATATTTTTTCCAAAGCATTATTAACACTACTCGTTTAGACGAGAGCTTCAGTATAAAATCATTAAAAGTCGGTTATCGTCGCCTTAAAACACATAATTCAATATTATTAGTTAAAACTGTATCAAAGAAAGTTCCTAGTGTGGTTGAAATCAACACTGTTGTCGTTGCAACCCGGCCCGAGGATCGAACCAAGTATCCCTCGCGCTCATCAGTCTTGCGTTTGCAACCACTATTCCAACGAGTAAATAATTACCAAGTGAATGTATCGCAAAATATTAATGCGAATGATCCCACTTTCAGTACATTTGCGCCAACCACAATAAAAATCCACGTTCATCTCACAATCGTCTTCTTCAATGTCCCGCTCACCGCACAGACTTTATTCACTCTTCCTTCTTCATACAGTCTATCTCTCTGTGGAATGCGCTCCCCCAGGAAATCAGGATGGCAACCAACCGATTATCTTTTAGAGTAAAAGTTCGCGAGCACATTCGCAAGAAGCTGGCAGTATCATCACAACGGTAATGTTTTTGTATATTAATTTATGTGTATTTATTTGTGCTTATATTTATATGTAATAAGATGTATATATTATATTTATAGTTTTTAATAGGTATATGTATATCTTTATATTTAAATGAATATTTATTCCTCAATTCTCGCTATTGCATCTACTACTGTTTGTCTCTGCATCACCCAAAGGTTGACTGGTAGAAAATGCTTTTGGCATTAAGTCAGTCTGTGCAGTTTGTGTATGTGTAGGTAATGAATAAATGATCTCATTAAAATATGTACCTTACTTTTGTGCACTTCACGAATTATAAATTAAGCTATCATTTACAGGAAAACATTAGGAATTTAAAGTAAAGGCGTATTACGTTTACTAACGAAGCTGATAACTATAATTGAGTAACTTAATATATTTTAAAAGGAGTTTATACATAATTATTGATAATGAAGTTGAATTTATGTAATTTTATGTGGAACTTACGTAGGTATCGATTATAGTTTTCCTACTACAGGTATTCTTATGGTATGTAGTAATCACGTATTTGATAAAGTCATACCGAAACCGGTATTGTTGTTCAGTATTTAATCAAATACTGAAATAACTAAATAAAACTATATAGGTATAACATAAAAATACCTCTTACTCAAGCAGGTATTTATTATTCTTATGGTATGTAGTAATCACGTATTTGATAAAGTCATACCGAAACCGGTATTGTTGTTCAGTATTTAAACAAATACTGAACAACAGGAATAACTAAATAAAACTATATACTCGTAGGTATAACATAAAAATACCTCTTACACAAGCAGGTATTTATTATTCTTATGGTATGTAGTAATCACGTATTTGATAAAGTCATACCGAAACCGGTATTGTTGTTCAGTATTTAAACAAATACTGAACAACAGGAATAACTAAATAAAACTATATAGGTATAACATAAAAATACCTCTTACTCAAGCAGGTATTTATAACTTAGGCGACGATAAACGAAATCTACTAAAGCGTATTTTTCTGAAACCTTCACCTTCTAAAGATGATTTAATTATTGATCATTTAGTATACGTGTTTTGTTAAATCGGCCCAGGAATCGAACCCCAAGACCTTAGCAGTAGCGCTTGCGACAACTAGGAGTAGCAGGTAAAAAGTTTACAAAATGAAGGCAATTACTTATTTAATTTCAGTTCAAATATTCTATTTCCTCAATTTGTACTATGAGCCGGTATCCTGTTAGTGTTTTGCGAAAACCCAATATTACTCGTACTAGCGGTATTCCTCGCCGATTTGTTAATAGGCATTCATTGTCATATTTAATAAAAAAAACGGCTCAATCAGCTCCCTCGGTAAGTGTCTAGAATTTTCTAATACCTTTTATAAAGTTTCATATGTAGACACGAAGCAACAGAATTCGATCTAAAGAAAAGCGGCCACATTCCTCTAGATCGCATTTTGTTGCTTCGTGTCTCAATATGAAACTTTATAAAAGGTCTTAGAAAATTCTAGACACACTTACCGGGGTTCCTTATTGAGCCGTTTTTAATCATTCCTTCTCAGCCACGAGATAATATTTTTTTAAAGGAGTGGCGCTAGTGGACCGGTGAGCGCCCTCTTAAGGAAGGAATTGTAACATTTTATAAAACATATACTATCGGCCAAACTTACCGGCGTAAACTTAGGCGTAAGTTTGGCCGATTGTATCGGCCAAACTTACGCCTGTTTACCTTTAAAGCGATAATCGTATAGCATGGCTCACGAATCGATCGCAGAATGCATGCGTTTTGACCAATGGGATGCACGAAGCGTATTTAAGTCGTGTTCGTATTAGTATAGTGATGTATTGAAGTGTGAGACTCACACTTAGAGCGTGCTATGCTTTACTTTTTTTTTTTTTTGAGTGAGAAATTATCAAATACTTTCTCCCACTCTGGACGGGGCGTGTCAGACTTTTGCTGACTAAAACCCATCCGTGTTCCTTTAGTTGCCTGTGTTCCAGGGCCACGGTATCCCTTTCGGATAAACCCGCAACCCTGGCAGGCATCGGTCTTAGCGGACACTGTCAGTTCATACTGACATCACTTTGAGGCACGCAGGCGAGGTGCCCATTGCGCGCCGTCCGCAAGCCCGAGCCTACGGTGGCCGGGAATCGGCTATCGACTCCCGCCGTATGCTTCTTCTTCTTTTCGTTTCGACGGTACATCTCTACTGTTTGGGCCCAGTAGGTGGCCACATTTATTGCGGTGTCAGAGGCATTGTCCAAATCGTCAAGGGTGTAGGCGAACGGACAATTGGGACACTCCAGCAGATGGGACATAGTCTGTTCATGAGCACCGCACTCGCATTGAGTGTTAGGTGAATCGACTATGCCCCACTTCGCCAGGTTATGTTTGCCGTATGCTGAGATGATGATATTTTAATGGGCACGGCCAGCGTGAGCTCTATATGAATAACTAGCTTTTGCCCGCGGCTCCGCCCGCGTAGATGTCGGTTATCGCGTAAAAAAGTAGCCTATGTCCGTCTCCATATCCCAGGCTATATCTCTGCCAAATTTCATGGCGATCGGTTCAGCGGTTTAGGCGTGAAAAGGTAACATACAGACAGACAGACAGAGTTACTTTCACATTTATAATATTAGTATGGATTATTGTAGACAAGAAGTAATTTCGGTTTGGTTTAGAAAATGTATTATTGGTATTTCTATATTCAATTAGCAGGTATCATCTTTCCACAAAAATACAATAACAAACTTTCGATCTTCAGACTGTAGTATAGGTACCTATGTGTAAGTGTACCTGTTATAAAACAATACTTAAGTCCAGTTAGATAATATGTGATTTCAAAGCACAAAGTTGTCAAAAGTGCAGACACCCTAACTTCCTCGTTGCCAATGTCCTCAGCATACAAAATGACACCGGATGCGTTGTGTGAACTTTCCAAATGGCAATTTTAAACTTACACTCCAGGAAACCATTTAAACTGCGACTTTCACCCTTATTTGTAAGCCAATAAGGTTTATTTATTTAAAAAATATAGTGTTTAAGCAGTGATTTATGTTTTGTTTTGTAACTTTTTCATGTAAAGGAAGCAGTGAGTATACATTGATGACATAATAGTTTTGAGACGTGTCCTACATTGACAATGGCTCCATTTCGGTACATGTAATAGATCCGAACGACACTAGCATAGTTATAAGTTAGTTTAGACAATGGGCAAAGTCTGCAAAATATTATTTTACGAGTCGGTGCGATTCAAGTTAGGAATATAGGATAATGCATTATTTATGATAAGCATTCTTTTATGCATTGACGGAAGGCGAAAATTTGTTACTGGCAAGATCTGCTTCACGCATTTTGATGATCTTATCTTCATATGCTTATCAACATGTGGGTGTCATATTCAAGGTAACACATTGTTATATATGTAAAAAAAAACTATAGCTTGGTCCAAATTTAAATAAGTTACTTTTCTGTCAAACCTCTAATTATGATCGAAAGAACCAAACCTCTGGCGCCAGGAAATAAAAAAATGTCGTAACTTTAGGGAGGTCATTCCCTATGCACAGTGCAACGAGGCAATTAGGACACGGACGTGACGTGTGGCGATGCTCTTGCGCACGTGATGTGGGATCTTAAGAACATAATATAAAATGCCAGTGATATTCTAGACACTTGATTTAAGAGTAACCATGGAGCTTCTTGCCCGTTTTCTCCGTAAGAGGCAAGAGACTAACAGATTTTTGGACACTATCAATTTTATTATTAACAGAAGAAACACCACTCCACGCGAAGACCAGCCGGTCGATTCTGTAAACGTCTCACTGTGATAACTAAGGTGAAGTGAACTGTCATTGGTAGTGATGCTAGGGATTGGCAACTCACTTCACCTACATTTTTACGATGATATTTTAAAGAATCGACCGGAAGGTTTTGCTTGTTCTTCAAAAAGCTTGTAAAATAATGTAAGGTATGTATATTTAAAAGAATCTATCACTGAAAAAAAAGTAGTTGCCACAATCAAGATTTTGTTTAGACTGACTAAGTAACTTGTTTGCATCTGAGCCTATCAAGCACAATGATCACAGCTACTACTTTTATTTGATTGAGATTTGAAACAGGATCCTGATTGGAGTTATCACAAAACCCATTTGCAGCAATCAAATCAAAACAGTTGCTCCAACCAAGATTATTATATATTATACTAAAGTTTCAATGATCTTTATTGAAGTAATCAAAATGCTTGATTGACACAACTTACTTTGTTACAGTATTTTTTTTTTTAGTTGTCTCTTTTTTAACTCTTCTACAATGATGTCATGTTAAGGGTAATCGAGAAACCTGTTTAAGCGTTCAATCATTTGAACTAGTATTGCGGCAATCATGTCGTGATGATCAACTTAACTAAGATTTTGATTAATCTAAACAAGATATCGTCAATCAAGCTAAAAAGTCACTTGACTGGAGTGCATTTTTTTCAGTGTATGATGCATTTTTATTCGTGCGTGGCTAAATAATAACACGCGACGACCGAAGGTCAAGCTACGCTTGCCTTAGTCGGTTCGTGGATGGGTAACCATCCATTACCTATCGAGACTCCTCCGTGCCTCGGGAAGTACGTTAAGCCGGCCCGTCGATCCCGGCTTCGACGACCAGTCTTACCAAAGGGTATCATGCTACCCAGTAACTGGGTTGTGGAGGTCAGATAGGCAGTCGCTCCAACCCGACCCCAACATAGTTGGGAAAAGGCTAGACAGATTGATTATGATGAATTTTAGCTACCCTACCTACATTATGTTTCTGGGTATTTTCAGAAACGTCAGGTTATATCCAAAGTGATTTATATAATAACTAGCTTTTGCCCGCGGCTCCGCCCGCGTGGATGTCGGTTATCGCGTAAAAAAGTAGCCTATGTCGATCTCCATATCCCAGGCTATATCTCTGCCAAATTTCATGACGATCGGTTCAGCTGTTTAGGCGTGAAAACGTAACATACAGAGAGACGGATAGACAGACAGACAGACAGATAGATAGACAGACAGAGTTACTTTCACATTTATAATATTACTAGCTTTTGCCCGCGGCTCCGCCCGCGTGGATGTCGGTTATCGCGTAAAAAAGTAGCCTATGTCCTTCTCCATATCCCAGGCTATATTCCTGCCAAATTTCATGACGATCGGTTCAGCAGTTTAGGCGTGAAAACGTAACATACAGACAGACAGACAGACAGACAGAGTTACTTTCACATTTATATTAGTATGGACTAGCTTTTGCCCGCGGCTCCGCCCGCGTAGATGTCGGTGATCGCGTAAAAAAGTAGCCTATGTCCGTCTCCATATCCCAGGCTATATCTCTGCCAAATTTCATGACGATCGGTTGAGCGGTTTAGGCGTGAAAAGGTAACATACAGACAGACAGACAGACAGACAGAGTTACTTTCACATTTATAATATTAGTATGGAAGTATGGATTATATCATAGGTAATTCCTACTCAAAACTTTAATATATTCCACTGTTCTGGAATTATCCGGCCAAAATACCAAATAAGGCTTTATTCTGGAATTATCATTCTAATTGACTTTTATGGGCTTCGGTGATTAGAATTATGAATTTCCTGCCCATATCCTGCTAGTACTTTCCTATTGGATAATAATAATCTAATTATTAAGTATTAGTGTTATCTTAGATTACAAAACTCCGGTGACCACAATACAAATAAAAGTAATGATGTTCAGGAACATGTGTGACGTGCTTGGAAGCGTTCGCCGCACGTTCGGTCATTTCCGCCGAGTTTCGGTGACATTCGAGTGTCCATGATTTTTGCGGGACTACCTGATTATAATATTTATTTATGTTACACTGATAAATTCTGATGGGAAGCTGGAAAATACTACAGTGGATTGAACTTCTACCAAGGAATGAGCGAAAAGCTGCCAAAACTAGGGTAGCTTAATAGCTTTACAGTTTCTAGTACAAATAATGCAAAGATAGAATACATGTGGCATGTGTGCTATATGATGTAACTGATTAAAGTAAATTATGATGTTTTAACAAAAAAAATAACTATTCTTCTAGATTATTAATTCTCACAACAACAAATTCTCTTACAAACTTCTAAAAGTGCAAAACCACAAGCTGCACATATTCAAATATAAATACTTGCAAATAATTTTCCCAAAAAACTGAGCTCATCGACACACTCGACGTCCAAACTGAATTTTATCACTCCAATGTCAGTGTCCATATCGTCCCATTTATCCTAAAAAGTCGTCAAACGGGACCCATCCTACAGCTGTTTGAAAAATCGTAATTCGGCGATGGTCCTGCATTTCTAATTTATTTTTTTTACTCGATGTCAATGCCCCGTTTTAGGCGGAAGTGTCTGCACGGAAACCGGGAAGTACTCATTGTGCATTTTTTTAATAGCTATTTCGATTCGCAGGATATTACGTTTTTCTTGGAGTACATTGACACCGATTAAATTTTATTGTTTAGCGCCATGGTGACGTGGAGTCGTGGACGATTTTTATTGGTCCTTAGTTACGGACTATAACAGTTCCAGTTTCTTAACTTTTGGCAAGTTTATAATTACTAGAGGTAATTGTAGCGGTACATGAGTCCAAGTAAAATAATCGATCCTGCACTTGCAAGATCGATTATTTAGTCAGTTAGTATGAGGCAAATAACTTTGGATATGCCTAGGTGCGTTTTTTTTTTTTAAACGTTGCCCCACACTAGGAATTTCCCTGTATTGTGGGTTCGTTTACAAACATTTAATAAACTCACATACACAAACAGCCAGACCCGGAACAACTACTTGTAGTTCATACCAATATTTGTTCTGTACCTACGGGAATAGAACCCGCGACACGTAGCGCAGCAGTAAATCGCTTAACTACTACGTCAACCGTGCCGTCAAAATTTTAATGATTGTTTTTAAACATATTTTAAAATATTTCCTCGCGTTACACATACAGTCGTTTTTCTTATCACTCTGAATCTTTTATAAAAGAAAACGTACATCCAGAACATTCATGTGGCGACAGATTTGTACCGCACTAAAATCGGTCCTTGGACCCGTAGCGCAATCCATCAAATAATCATAATTACAATTTAAATCAAGTAAAGTCATCAATACCAACTAAAGACAAGACCAGCATGACAATACACGACTCAATTCCTCTATCATTATCATAAATCTATTTTTTTCCTTCCAAAGAATGAAGCAAATCACGAAGCATAAATAATATCCCTGTTACTGAACTAAGATAAATGTGGCCGTGCTTAGAGCAGGTTCACAACGGTTCAGTAAGGTCGGGAACGAACTCACGACCTACGCGGAAGGCAACACCTGAGGTACATGAGTCTTTATTTTCTCAGCTCTGGTAAGGAGCTCTGTACAACAGGAAATTAAAACGAAATCCTTTGAAAAGTAATAAAATTAAATGATTGGCTCTTTAAGCCGACGATAACCGACTTTTAAGGATTTTATACTGAAGATCACGTCTAAACGAGTAGTGTTAATGATTTGGAAAAAATATTTGTTAAATTAGAGCATATTCTTAATAACTTAAAATATGAATATTTTAGATTATATTTATATTACACAGTGAAATTAATTTGTAAAGGTATGTCTAACGCGGATAAAAAACTGAGAATCACGCAATATCTATCAAGCGTCTTTTTCTGAAACCTTCACCTTTTTAAAGATAATTTAATGATTGATCTTTTAGTATGCGTGTTTAAAATACCTTTTGTTTTATATATAATAAATTAATAATGGGTCTTAATTGGGACAGCGCTCCTGAATGGGCGAGTCCTATTACTGACTGGACGTACGAGGCGTTACGTGAGCTCAGTACAGAACACGCAAGCTAACCACTTAAGATCACTGGTATATATCTGCGTCTTAAAAGTACAAAAAAACTAATATTATAGTACCTACGTCTATTTGCCAATGTAAGAAAAAGCAGCATTCTCAATCCTTCGTCTTTTCTGCCGGGGAGTTTGTTGCGCGACTTCTTCCCAGCTAACGCACTAGGAAGTGGTGAAGGGCAGGCACTTTGCGGGACTGTCTTATGTAAATTTGACGTTCGAAAAGTGCCGATTATCAGCCTAATTTGAAAAAATGACTTTTGTTTTTTTAATAAGCTTCTAATAAATCAGAATAGATAGATACTCCAGTACTACATACCTACACATCACACATGCATAATCAGCCTATAATGTTCCCGCATTTGAGAGGGAGTGGGCCATAATCCACCACGCGGGTCAAGTGTGGGTTGGTGGATGTCACATGTCTTTGACTTATTAGTTCTAGGACATACCGGTTTCCTCACGATGTTTTCCTTCTCCGTTTTGAGAGCAGTGATGATGAAATTAAATACACAAATCTGCTCTAGTATTAATAAAATACAATAACTTTATTGCCTTGCACAGTTTTTCCTTATCATTCTAATGACCTAATGTGACAATATAATTATTAACTATAAATATATGAACTACGTTTATTTTATTTTATTTCATACATTCAAAACAGCCTCCTCCATCCGTTTCCAAGCTGTTCTGTCTCTGGCGATTCTGCTCCATGTTCTGCCTGCGATCTTTGCAATATCAACGCTCCATCTTTTGTGTGGTCTACCTGGTCTGCGTTTTTTGTTTATGGGATACCATTTCGTGGTGATTTTTGTCCATCTGTCGTGTTACTCGTTGGACGTATCCAGCTCACTTTCATTTTAAGACCAGCACTTTCTTGGCCGCTTCCTTTGCCTTGGTATTTCTTTTGATAGTACTGTTTTTCACTCTGTCTTTTAACTTCAGGTTCATGTAGCTCCGCTCCATTCCTCTTTGGCATATGTAAATTTTTTCAATATTTCGATTTGTAAGGGGCCATTTCTGACAAGCGTATGTGAGTATGGGGAGCAAGGGCCCATGTCGTGCAATATTCAAAATGCAGTAGTCTGACTCATGCAGGCCTTTATTCAAATCGCACAATCTATTGACTGTCCCATGCATTTATATTTACGAAATTGCCAGGTTTGACAGGTCCAATCTTGAACTATTTGAACGGAAAGATAACACAAATAAATGGAAAATTACACATTTAGATTTAGAAATGCCCGTTACAAAGCTAGAACTTTTTCGACGGAGCTGCGTTTACATGGCTCCCCTAATTTACAATGCTTTGCCTAGATCAATTACTCAACTACCCTTCAATAAGTTTTGTGTTGCGTTGCGGAAGTGGTTGTCACAAGAATGTTTTTATTCGATAGAGGAGTACTTTCAAAAGTGTCCCTGTAAATTTTTATACATTAAAGCACAGACATATTTAACTGATAAGTAGATGCATAAATTTGTAAAATGTGGTTACCTATAGTAATTAATATATTTTAAGTAAAACTTGTACTACTGCATGCTAAATATTGGCCAAATGTTACTAAATTAATATTTTATATAAGAACTTCATTTACCTACCATATTTGATGCAATAAATGAATTGAATTGAATTGACAAGCGTATGTAAGTGTGGGGAGTAAGCATGTTTCCATAGTTTTTAGTTTTTAATTTAGCTCCAGTATTACGAAATAGTAATTCAACCTCAACTTAGTCTATGTATACATAGGAAATTCAGTAACTAAAGCTTAGTACAATCAAAGCCCACCATTTAGCAATCTGGATCACGACTGTTATCACATGTCGTGATGAATAAATCATCTGTATTAACCAGATTGTGAATGAGGGTCTGTGTGGGATGCGCGGGCGCCGATGACGTCACCCACCCGCCAACCAATACCAACCTTACTACCTTATAAGCAGATTCCATTTTCAAATTGCCTTTCAAAGTCCTAATAATCAAATATCGATTCTGCACGATTATAATCTTTAAGCTGATCGATTAAGATTTATAATCGAATGGTGAATCAATGTGTATTTTAAGTGATTTGGTTTCAATGTCTAAACATGGTATTAATGAACGATTAAAAACAAGTCTGATTGATACGTGGTGATTATGAATTATTTTTATCGAGTAAATTGATATCACAGGTGTACGGAATATGTTAATAAATCATAAAACCGATTTATAGAGTTAACAACTTCATTCTTAGTTCTCTATGGTCGTGCCATAGTAAATAGAGTAAGGATGTGAATGTAAGATTTCCTTTAATGGATATTTACGATTTCTAGTTTGGAATTGTCAACTAATTAGAGTAATTAGAACTGGTTAGTTTATAGATGGAATATTTATTAAAACTGTATCGTATACATCCTCCCAGACTGATATCGAGGAGTTATTTAGCCATACGCATACCTCAACAAATATCACCAGAATTTAAGAGTAACGGTAAAGGTTTGACATACTGAACGATATGCTATAATCACTAATGGGCCCAGTAATAACAGCCACACGGATCGATCGATCAGGTTAAGCTACGTTTGCCGCGGTTGGACCGTGGATGGGTGAGCATCTTTACATACCAAGACTCCTCCGTGACTCGGAAAGCACGTTTTGCCATTGTTCTTAGCTGTCATTCGTGGATCTTTGACAGTCGTTACGGGTCTTCAGAAGCCTGAAAGTCTGACAACCAGTCTTACCAAGGATTATTGTATTACCCAGTTACTGGGTTGTGGAGATCAGATAGGCAGTCGCTCCATGTAAAATACTGGTATTTAGCTGATCAAAAATAGCCTAAGTTTGATACTACTAAAGTTTCTATAATAATATAATTCAATCATGATTCGAAAGACACGTGGCGCCATCTATTATCATAAGAACGTTATTTTTGTTTTCCTCGGGAACTTTTTCGGGATGAAAGGTACCCTATGTTTGATTCTTAACACCTGACAATATTTATGCAAAATTTCAGGATGATCGGTTCAGTGGTTTAGGCATGAAAATGTCAAACTTATTGTCGTATTTACAATATTAGTCAGGATTAGGACTATCATTTTTATCGATAGCTGGCTTCACTGCTCCATTACTATCAACCAACAACAACAACATCATACTATGCAAATCTACATTCTGACAAATAAACAAATCGGTGCATTAGTGGTGAAGAGAGCTAAGTCACACTTTTGACCGAATTGAGTTATGAACACCAACATACCCGTCGTTAGACGGAGATTCTAGTGGTGAAGAGATCTAAGTGATAGCTCACCTAGAGGTTTGGTTTTTCATTCAGACGTGAAAGGAGTTAAATAATGAAACTAGGAACAAAAAATCAAGTGGTGAATTTTTGATTTATCTTTATCTTGGAACCAGTTTAGTGTGGAATAGCTCTCTTCACTACTAAGGCGACAATTCTGATTTTGATACTTTTTTTAAATCACTAACATACTAGTATTACTTTAAGTACCTTATTAAGCTTAATGATTGTGCAAGACGCATGGTTTTCGTCAGTAGTGAAATTTGTGGGGTTCTATCGCCCGCCCGACCCCTCGCCACCGCACTCACCAGTCCACACTATAACCCTTTCCTCTTACGACAAAGACACCTACGCTTAGAAATAAAGCTGCCAATCCCCAACAAAGAACTACACGCCTAATTGTCACACAAAACGTAAACAAAGCGACATCTCGACGATATCCAACCTCCATTCAATCGTATAAAATCACAGTCCGTGTGGGCGATTGACTCATGCCCCCAAAAAGGACATTTTCGTCTCCTAGCCCCAAAAATAGTAAACAACAATTAAATCTGAGCTTTTTGTCCAAATCTCCACGATGTCACCTTTTATGGGAGCTACTGTGTTTCAAAGGACCACTTACGAATTACAATGTTTCGTATAAATGATGTTTAGATTAATTGTTAGCCGTTTTTGGGCTATACTTTCTCTTTGATATGGCAGTTAAGAGCTCGTGTTAGACTGTTAATATATTGTCTTTTTGTTAGTACTTACTACTGTTTAGATTGTTATCAGTTCCTTGTAGTGAAGAGTTGGATGGATTTTGATGAATAAACGGTTGTTTTAGACGATTATATTACGTAGATACATACCGAGCAACTTTTGGGTATAGTATCTATTCATAACTTAGCTCAGAATAATGACGTAACTTTGTTTGGTAAAATTGGTCCTTGGATACACACCCTATTAACACAACTATAATTTACATTAACACCTAAACTAACGTTGGCCTAAAACCATCAACCAATAACTTAATTCAGCCAAACAGCCCCCTAAAGCCATACAAACTGAAACTACTAGATGACTCTCAATCTAAATTCAATAATGGGTTCTCTAATATTCCCCAACAAATAGATCTAAAGCTTTCTAATCATGTATCTCAGGGGCGATGGGAATATGATAACTATGGTCTAACAAAGAGATCGGCCACACACGATCTATTATCCTGGCTAGGAAGTCCGGTTGGTATGGAATAATTAGTAGCCTTGCAGTTTTGTTAGCGATTTATAATGCACACTCCTTCGATGTAATGTGGTCCTGGTACAATGCTTCGATATGAACAGTCCGTGGCAGTATCGAAATAATAAAACTGTGAGTTTATGAGAAACAGAAAAGTAGTAAAAAGTAGCTCCAGATTCGAGACAAAATAAATACTACAGTTTTGGATTTTGAACGCGACGTTTTATAATACAAAACACCATTTATAAAAAACCATATTTTTTGCATCAACTGATGATAAATTGAGGACCAAATAGTGCAATTTAATGTTTTGTGACAAAGTAAAGGCAATTTGCTATTTTTTTGCAATTTTCTTCTGAAAACTTCAGAAAAAACTATCCACCTATTCATTTCTTATATGCGATAACTTTACTCTCATGGGGTTACCTACCTGATTCATTGCCATAAAACGCGCCGGCTACCCTTACCTACTACACTTTTATGACCACATTAGACCTTACTACCCCTGTCCACCCCAAAGAGCTTACAAGCGTGATGATATTCCACACGACGTACAGAGAAACATGCTTCCCAGACTCCCGGGAAATCTTGCCGATGCGATACAAGATAGACACATCTTTACATAATAATGTTTGAAATTCATACGAGGAAAGGATATTGAAATATGGTTATGAAAATATATGGAATATGTAGAGGAGTAATAATTTTTCGCTTGCATTTTAAAAACTGGATGGAAATTGTTCTAGAAGCGAAGAATTCTAAATTTTCTATATTATATTTTAAGTCGTGATGGTCGAGTATTAAGTCGTGATGGTCGAGTATTAAGTCGTGATGGTCGAGTATTAATCATGATGGCCCAATGATTAAGGTCTTGCCTCTCATTCACAAGGTTGTGTGTTCAAATCAGGGCAAGTACCAATGCGACTTTTTCAATTAATTTGTACTTTCTGAGATTATCTTGGACATTACTGACATCGAAAGAAATAATCGTGAGGAAACCTGGACCAGTCTTGAACATGCGCGGTGATCAATGCTTGTGTTCTCTCAGTATGAGAAGAGGCCTTTTCCCAGCAGTGGGACAATAATATACTGGTATTATTATATTATATTTTAAAAGTTACTTGCATTGCACTTACAATCAACTTTTGTATAATTTTTATCATTTTATCGACTGCTATGTTTATTATTGTTAATTACTTAGTAGCTCTGTTATGCACGCTATGCAACAATATATCAAACACCTTATTTATCACCATCGGTATTTATTAGATAGGTATGCCTATAGTACGCCTTAATTGGAAAAAGGTTCTATGTTTTCGTTACAATACTGACGCCTAGCAGTCTCTAGTATTCCGTAAGTATCTATATTATGTACCACAACTAGTGGAATATTTACTTAATAAAATTCTTATTATTATTCTTTTTCTTTCCGTGTGGTGCCGGACGTTTCCGTGTGGTGCCGGACGTTCCGTGTGGTGCCGGACGTAAAGACTATTCTTTACGTCCGGCACCACACGGAACGTCCGGCACCACAAAATAGGGTGATGCTATCATCACCCTATTTTCACCGAAAATCGTGGGTGTCGAAAAAGGCGACTAAGGGACTTACTTGAGAATGGGCAGCAGCGTTCTCTATGCATTTTTAACACCATACTGCGATCGCCAACCCGTCTACCAAGCGTGGCGATTATGGCAAACCCCCCAATTGGGGGAGGCCTGTGTCCAGCAGTCGACGTCTTTCGGCGGAAATGATGATAATTATGAAATTCTTTCTCATTAATTCTCATTCCCAACCCGAACCTTTCTCGAGCCAGCCCGCGCAGCTGAGCCCTGTAGCTTTAAATTTGTCCTAAATAATTATAATACAACCCAGCCTGTCCCCTGCTGTCCTCCTCCAGCGACGCCCTAAGCCGAAGTCCGTACTCCACAGGGGTGCCCTTAGCGTGTAGTCGCTTAGTTTATAAGTTTCTGCCCTGGCTGGAGGCTTTTATTCATTGAGGCACTCACAGGAAAGTCCGGTTAAACAGACGATAACCTCCTAGGTTGACCTGCGAAACGCATTACAAAAAAAATAATTGGCAGTCATAAGGACTGCCGACAGAAGTGAAAACACAAAACTTTGGAATAACTGTTCTTTTATACATATAGCTCGTGGAAAGCGTTCGGTGACGATGACGCGAGTTCCATGATTTTTGTTCACCCAAAAAATATACACAGTATACATATAGCTCATGGAAAGCGTTCAGTGACAATCGCGAACCCATAAGTTTTTCACCTACCAAAAATCGATCAACGCGTCTAAAGAAGTTTTAATTCATTCACTGACATACAAAGTACAGCCTAAGCCGCTAGGTCTAGCAGCATGAAATTCTGCACGAGAGATCCTCATGCAACGAAAATGAGCACTATGGAAATATTTAAGAAAATTCTTCCCCTAAAGGAGTTGAATAAGGGATCAAAGTTTGTCATTTTTGCCGATGGGGACCCCATCGGACTTACGGTTTGTAAACGATATCATCATCATCTGCTTAGCCTTTTCCCTACTATCTTGGGGTCGGCTACCAATCTAACCGAATACAACTGAATACAAGTATTTTACTTGGAGCGACTGCCTATCTGACCTCCATTACCCCGTTACACGATACCATATACATATATATTTTGGTTGGTGGTAGGGCTTGTTCTAAGTCCGCCTGGCTAGCTACCACCATCTTATCTAAGTCTGTCGCCATAACAACAATGTTAACAGCGTTGTTGTGTTTTGGCAGTTAGAGGTAAGATAGCTAGTTCCTCTGTGGTTGAGGATTCCGGGTGAAGCTCGCTTCCACCTTCAGCCTTATGATCATTTACAGTCAAGTGAGATGAAGGCCGAGAGCTTCCCGGTGGTTATCAGACTTTCGGGATTCTGACGACCCGTAACAACTGTCAAAGATCTATAAATGACTGCTGGGACCCAATGGCTTAACGTGCTTTCCATTGCATGGAGGGTAAAATATATAATTTCATAGTAAAGGTTTTTGTGTTCCGCTAAGTTTAAAAGATTAATATTAATCAAGGCTCGATTACTAATGGCTTTCTTACTTAGGCACTATTGTTTTACCTACGCTGACATCAAACAACGGACATAAATGCAAACTTAAAAAAAAAATATTGGTGAATACGAGGATCTTGCCTAGTTTTTATGCTATTTTTATCATAAAATATATAATTTTAAATTACCCTTTCGGATAAAAATCGCATTTTCGTAAAAGTATCACTTACGATAAGTCGGTGGTCAGGGCTCGATATTTCTATGTCTCTATCATCCATAGAACATGCAAATACTTAGTAATATCAGTCTGGAAACATGACAGACACAGCAGGGACCACATCGATCATATTCGTGGTGCAGTCGCTCAACTTCTACATAATTTTGTTTTGAAACGTTGACATCAATGTATGAAGATAGATAACTAAGCATCCGTTATTTGTATAATCGGGAGTAACTTCGATAATGTAAGAGAATTTGTTAGAATTGGAAGGATATAGAAAGTTTTGGGTGAAGTTTTGGTCTATGAAGCAATTCCAATTACAGTCCGCAGGACTTTGTTGCACATAAGTTTACTTGGGCTCTTTCTGTTTTTTCTGTGTATGATACAAGATTTAATCAAAGAGATCACGTTATTAAACGATAAGCCATTTGGTTCGATCTTATTGATTATCTTATTGTGTGCCATGTTTAAGCCACAAGCTCACATTTTCGCTGTTGGCTCAACTAATGTATTTTTATGACTCGACATCCATACCTGAATGATGATTTAATTAGCTTCAATAGTTTCTGTTATTGTTAAAATATACATTATGCGAGCAAATTAACACAAACAATATCATCAGGCTTCATCACGCGCAAGAAAATAATATATTACGAGGCAGAAAAACGTTTGTTTCGAAGCACGTCGGTCGAGCGTGATCGATCAAAATGTTGGGCATTGACAAATGCGCTAACACGTCGGCACCCCACCACGGCATCCATAGCACCTTCGCCCCACTAGCCTCCGAGTTTCCCACTTTCCCGGACCGCCGTGAAGTTGGCAACACAGCGGTGGGCGGGGCGGAGGCGGGGCGGGGTGTGACGCTCACCGCGCGGCAATCGCTTGCGACCACGTCTCCATGTCACTCCGCCGCGCGCTTTCCAGCGCTCGCCTGCCACCAAAACACACGACCAAACTTTACCAACCTTACAAATCCGAGATTGCATGATCCGACACTTGAATGATCACCTCTATACCCAATCAAACAGGTGAGCCGCACGCATGTATAATAAAGCTACTGACCTTTGCACACACTATTTGTCGCTGCTCATGATTAATTCATGACTCCTGTATAGGTTTTTGCAGTAAAGTGCGTATAAAACTATTACAGAAAATAAAACGAAGTATCAGCGAACCTATGGCGTGGGACTGAGGGAGATTTTTTTGAGAAACTAAAGTGGTACATAAGGTTGATATTATAATTGGTACGCAATTTGAGCTCGACGGAGATCGGCATGCGTTCGGAAATAAAAAGCGGCTACGTGCGACGAAAGAATCGATAGATTACAGTTTTTGCTGGTCACCTCACTAGTCCTGGCGACATTGTTCAAGGGAACGTCAATTAGGGATAATGATGAACTGTGTTTTTGAGCTTGGACGCTGCGATTGTTTGAAATTCATGCCACTTTGATAAATGATACGAGCTGTAGTTTTTCTTGAGAAATTAATTTCTCGTTTTCCATAACTAAGGTTCCATTTTATGGTCAGATTGTAAGAAAACTTGGGATAAATTATTATGGTCGATACTATGATTATATTGGATTCCTAGAGGTTTTTCTTTTCAGTGAATTATTGCTTTAGTTTTTATTTTTTGCTTGAACATTGATCTTGAATGTAAAGAATGTTTACGAGGCGGTTATAATAAGACATAACTTTATCTGTACCTATTGTAAGCTGATCAAAGAAAATAGCTGAAATGGTTCTTGAGTGAATTCTTAAAACCCTAATTCATGTTTCTTGATTTAGCCATCAAATTACACTGCATCTTTAAAAGATTTTGAAAACTCCCATCAGCACTAATTTCCCAGCTTGCAGAGCATATTATAAACCTCAAACACTCTTCATATAACTCCCAGATGAGCAAGGAAGCAGACAATTACAAAGTTAATGCATAAACTTAGTAGTTCAAACTAAATGTAACTTAGTTACAAAGTTACTGTAACATGTCTCGTACACGTCTCAGGATCCCTTGCTTCGTAAATGTAATAAACGGACTTATGTTTGTATGTTTATATCTGATGTTATTGCTATCATAAACTCTGGATTAGCTTCGAGGTGAGATTTTGTTGAAAGGAAGGACATACTCGTAACGTAGCTGTATTTTTGTGGCCTGCTAAAATAATGTTGTTTATTTTGGAATCATAAATTCGGAATGAGAAGTGGCATTTTCCATTCAATGGGACAATACATTAGAATAGTTAAGTTAGCAATTTTTTTTCGTGCTTTTAGCATTGGTGATAAGAACTTCGAATTTTTAGGAACGCGAACAAGATTTGCTTTTGAAAATACGGTTAATTTATATCCATGTCTGTCAATTCTGTCATGTAATTTAATAACATTCTAATCAGAATTGACAGACATAGATAACAATTATGTTGCTATACCCATAGTCTCTAATTTAGATAATTTATGTAAACAAAGTAATGTCAAGAAATGTCACTGTCAAAATGAAAGGACAGTGGTGCAAAACATTTTATCATTAAATATTTTCATAAATAATCATCGATAAAATTAAAGTGAATTAATTATAAGAACTATGCAAACAAAATATCGTTGCCAAACAATGTTTTGTGTAGTGTGTCGGAGACACGGTATATGATCGTTATAATCAGCTCTTTTAAGCCCAGTGCTAGACGTAGGCCTCCCAAAATTGATTTCCAATCGAAACAGTTTATAGCCGCTTTCATCCAAAATGTGGCTAGATATGCTACTTACAATATGAATCTAGGTACCTATGACAGTTGTAATATTAGTGTTGTTGAAGTTGTACAAAATTTGAAAATGTTTGTATCTCCTGCCAGTATCATAAAATATTTTGTACCAGAAAATCTCCTTTTATTAATAACTTTGTTTAAAACCGAAAATTTACAAAAATAATTACGGTATGATAATTTTTTCATTATAATTTCTTAAAATCAGTACTTAAAAGAAAAAGGAACCTCTTTTCTCGCAATTTTATGTGAATTACCATTACGAAGATATTTTTTTGCTGACTGACTTTGGGTATAGGGAGTTTGCAGCAACACTTCATCTTACCAACTAAACTACTTGAAAATTATGGCTGTAAGGAATCAATCCAAAAAGTATTGAAGTTATTAACTACTAGCTGCAGCCAGCGACTTCGCCCGCGCGGCTTTTTCTAAAATAAAAATAGCCTTAGTTACTCCATATAACATCAGCTATCTGCCAGTGAAAGTCCTGTCAAAATCGGTGCAGCCGTTTCGGAGATTAGCCGAAACAAACAGACGGACATAATTAAAAAAAAAAAACAGTTGTTTGTTATAAATACCGAATAATACTTTCATATGCATTTAGTAAAAAACTGTTATTTTGACATTACAAACAGACATTTCAATATTATTTATTTGTACAGATTTGCAAACTGACTTACCAAAACATGAAACTTAAGGCTCGAGAAAGAATTTGTGCTACTAGTGTCGCGTTGCGCCCGCGATATCGCGCCAGTCTGTAGGAGCCTTTACGCTCTACTCGATTCCGGGAACAGGAACAAAATATAAGTAGGACCATCAAACGAGAGTTTAAGTTATCCCAATCAAAGTTCCCCAATTAAACTTAACTTGTGTTTATTTAACTCTGAAGTTACTTTTGATGAGTAATTACTTCCTTCAGTAAATAAGAGAAGGCTGCTAATAATATATTTTACGGTAAGCAGTAGTAAAGTGCCCCATTGAAAAGTTTCAGTAAGTTAATAAGTGAGTGTTAGTGGAAGTTAATGTAAGTAGTTAAAAGTTAAAACTATCTGAAAATAAATACTTGAAGTTTTATTAGCAGGAAGGTGTTTATTTTGGGAGTTACTGTAGACTAGCTGCTGCCTGCGGCTTCGCCCGCGTGGCTTTTTTCTATAATAAAAGTAGCCTAAGTTATTCGTTATAACATCAGCTATCTGCTAGTGAAAGTACCGTCAAAATCGGCCAAGCCGTTTTGGAGATTAGCGGGCCCGGAAAAAAACAAAAAAATTAAAATGTTTTTTTTTTTTTTTGTTATATATGTACTTACCATATATATTTTCATATGCATTGAGTAAAAAGCTGTTATTTATACCCTCCAAACAGACACTTAGTACATCTGTACTAAGCTTGCTCTAGATTGAGCCAACTTGACATAAGAAAGTAAGCTCAAGCATAAATTATAGTCAAAGTCTCATAGACAGGACTTCGAGGTGTCCTAAAATATTATGTTTTATGAGGCATGCAAAATTAAAACATAATGTTTGCTTTAATTTCATTCGATAAGCTAACCTTTTTATAAAAAAAAATATTTTTCTGAATGTTAGGTAGGTACTGAAACGCGCAGCTAAGTCACCCAAAAGGTAATGGCGAGAGAGGGCAATGGAGGGTCAGGGCTTGGAGTTTCCCTACGTGATCGCATCAGAAATGAAGAGATCTGCATAGCCCGTAGAATTGCAAAGCTTAAGTGGCAGTGGGCAGGGCACATTGCTCGCAGAACAGGTAGCCGATGGGGCCGAAAGGTGGAGTCTGGAGTGGCGACCGCGTACCCGAAGACTTAGCGTTGAAAGGCATTCCACAAGGTGGATTGATGACCTTGTGAATGCCGCAGGAATCTGCTGGATGCGGGAAGCATAGAACCGGTCAAAGTGGCAGTGCTTGGGGGAGGCCAATGTCCAGCAGTGGACTTCTTTCAGCTGACATGACGACGATGATGAAACGCGCATATAATGATGGCTTCCTGAAAGATAATAATCAGGTAACTGTAAAATATAAACTTACCTCATAACTAGAGTCACCAAGTACACTTCTGAGCTTCCCATCAAAACAAATGGTCCCTACACTAAAACAGAATGTTATTTTTCCTTCCTTTATTTTTCCTTTTTAACGACACTGATAAAGTTCTGAAAGAAGAAAAAGTTTTCAGAGAATAAGTAAGTAGCCGTTGTTTTTGTAGTTATATCTAATTCATTTAAGTTTTCCAATTATGTTCTTCTGTTTGTCAGAATAGAATTTTATAAATTTAACATGGACTAGTATTACGCTACTGCTGAGCATGAGGTCCAGGGTTCGATTCTCAGGTAGGGTAAAGTGACATAGGGTATTTCTATCTTTACATTGTATAAACTCCATCTGCTTGAATTATATAATTGCATAGCACAGGTGAACAATAGAGCTACCATTTACCGGGTAATATGTCTTTTATTGACTTGAATGTGCCATGGCGGCTGAGAGTATGTCATGCTCACTCAAATGTCTCGCTGTTGGTGGCATGTGTGTTGGATCATTGAGTTCCCTTCAAAATGGTTGAGCTAAATGCTGCTGACCCATGCGTCATGTTCGTGAACTGACGCCGTGAGTTGGAACTGGTCATCTCATATCTGCCACGGCTTTTTCATTTTAATTTTTTAATTGTTTTTATTACGGACATTTCTAACGTGCACGTCTTTCTACATTGTTCTCACATGTATAACTTCAAAATGAATGATGTAATATATTTTGTTTTAAAAGAGTGTCCGTGGAGTTTCTTGCCCGTTCTTCTCCATAGGAACCTACTACGCTTTGGAATGGGCAACTAGCTTCATCTTTCTGACTGACCGACTCCTTGACAATTCAAAAGTGCCAGTAATTGGTTTATTTGAAATTAATGCTTTGAGTTTGAGTTTATCTGGAATTTGTCAGTAGCAGCCCGGAGTCTGGATTTGTGCTCGGTTGATGGCAATAGGCTCGCCCCTTATTACATGGGACTTAAACATAACTGGCGAAATGTGGGTGTAGTTTAGGTACACTTCTGCCCTACCTAACTCTTTGGGGAATATAGGCGTGATATTATGTAAGACATCATTTTCATTTAGGTATTGTACAGCGGGGTAACTGCGTAACAGTAACCTTAGCAATGGTTTTGATTTTGACAGTTCAACAACATTCATTGCGTTATTTACGCTGTTTCGCAGACAAATTTTCCGAACATATCAAGCAATGGATTAGCAATATCCTTCAAAATCATTCAAATTATGATTAATAGTCTTTTACGCAATAAGGGTGCAGTATTATTGTATCTGTATGCAAGACAAGTCTGCAGTTTGTAGAGACGTCACTATAATTCTGTCTCAAGACATTGGTTACTATTAACACAATACGGGATATTTACCATGTTTACTTTTTGATACGAGTTCCCGATATTTCGGCGCTGTTGCAAGCACGGATTGTCTGAAGTCATTGCGGGTGGGTGTTTATGAGCAGACAAAACGGTCTACCCTCTTTTTTGTTCGTATTTTGCGCTCAGTACCACTACCACTGTCACTCGCAACTCGATTCTGTTCCTGACACACGAAACTCACTGTGTCCGCTTGGGAACTTTTTTCGGCACTTCTTCGACAAACACACACAACAACAACAACAGACAGAACAACAGACAATGACAACAGACATTGGTGCCAATTCTCTTGTCACAAAATTCTCTAAGCTAGACTAAAAATCACTAAAATTTAGTTTATTCCTATCAAACGACGATTTCCTATTCTGAAATTGACTAAAGTGACACAACTTTACTATATTTTAGTTTGACAGCACTAAGATTGAACTGAGTTTTTAATTTAGTGAAAATGGCATTTTTTCTATTCTGTTTTTGACGTTTTTAAACTGAAATTTAGATTTTATAACTGAATCTGACTATTTTTAATCGCGATTAAAAAGGTGTGGAATAAAATTAGTTGTCATGAACTAAAATTCACACCAATAACTCGACTTCTGGTGCAAAAACAGTACTGTAAGTATATTTTTTTGATATCCTTTCGAGTACTTTAAGTCGATGCGATTCGATAGGAAGCTGTTTACAATTAATAATAAATTGTTTCCCTATAATTATAATTTACTTTTATGGAAAAACAATGATAACATCTTATTCCATATATGACAATTGTGTCAATAGATATCGACCTACGATTATATTATATTGTTCACATCAAACTGAGGCTACTTTTCTTTTTTTTTTTTTATAAAAAGCGAATCTGTTATTCTACATCAAAAACTTCACAAACAATGCGAGGCATTAAAAAAAGTACAGATATAGTTAAACCAAAGCACAGAATAATTGGAATTCGCAACGCGGAACGTCTCTATCTAACGAATTTCTAATTTATTGTGCGCGATAGTACACACCCCGGCAGTAAATCGTGCGCGTACGCATCTAATCGGCGTTGGTGGCGGCATCTCGCGGCACCTTTGCGAACTAAGATGCAGAAGCTTGCCGCTCCGCACTCTTGCGATTAAACGCTATGCAATATTTCTATTTGCTTTCTATTCGCCATTATCTTGTGTAGTGCTAGGTGGTGATAACTTAGTGCGTTTTAATTGTGCAGTTAAGTGGCTGAGTAACCGTTTTCCGGACGGTAAAGAACGCTGGAGATTGCGTATCGTATCTCTGCTACTATGAATCTCGGAAATTTGTTTTTATGGGACGTTATTTTTAACTTGTTGGAGTAGTGGTCGCAAGCAACCACCTCTGTGGTCTAGTGGTAAGACAACCTGTCTCAGACCCAGAGGTCTCGGGTTCGATTCCCAGCGGGGCCAACATTTTCTGCTCGGTTTGGTTGATGGTAGGGCTTGTTCTAAGTTTGTCTGGCTAGCTACCACCATCTTATTTAAGTCTGTCACCATAACAAAAATGTTAACAGCATTTGTTGTGTTTCGGCAGTTAGAGGTAAGATAGCCAGTTCCTCTGTGGTTGAGGGATCCGGATAAAGCCCGCTTCCACCTTCGGCCTTATCATAACTTACCATCAGGTGAGATGAAGGCCAAGAGCTTCCTTGTAGAAGATAAAAAAACAAACGATACTGCTGAGCATAAGTTCTGGGTATGGTTCCCAGGAAGGGTAAAGGTTATTGGATTTTTCCATTAGGAATTTCTCGGCCGGAGTCTGGATTTGTGCGCGGTTGGTGGCAATAGGCTCGCCCCCTATTTTATTTTTATTTTTTTTATTCTACTATGAGTTTGCTCTTGACTTTAGTCTAGGTCTAAATATAACTAGCGAAATGTGGGATACTACATACCGACTATGGGATTGGGTACACCTCTGCCTAACTTTTTTATGAGGAAAGGTGACATTAGAGCTCGAGCTCGACACCTAAATGCTCAGATTCTTCGCTATGTTATACATAAGAGCATGAAGCACCTACGAGTGAGTATACACTAAAGTGTATTCTCGAGCATATCAATGTAATGTAACGTTCTTAGGCATGGAAAAATACAAACAAAAGCTTAATTTAAAAAAGCATTTCCATGTAATGTATTGTTCCTACGAATGCTCGACAGTGTTCGAAGTAATGATGCTCACGGCGAGTGAGCATTTACCTGTAACATTCGATTCTATTTTGCGTATACTCTTCGTTGAAATGTCGCATCTGAAGGCTCGATGAAATGTTATAAAAAGTCGTTAGTTTGTTTTAAAAATCAAGTTGTAACAAAGCATCGAGTATCGTGCTCATTGTTCAGTTCCTGAAAGGGTGACACATTAAACTGGCTCGAGGTTTTGTTACAAGTAAATGCTCTAGTGTACACTCATATTAAAGTTTAAATGTACTACCAAAAGGTTTATAAACCTTTAAGTCAAGAAATTCCAGGTTATTAACAGGCACATCATAAACCAAGATAAAACTTGTATAATACATTTTAAATGATCTTGTAATTAGCATCCAAGACATCTTATCTCCCAATTTTAATCATTCTTACAGCAACTTAAAGAAAACACGACAAAATATAACATCATTTCCATCATATTTACATGCATCTTTGTAAACAAGTGCCATTACAATACATAAAAGTCTTAAACTCTTACTTTTGTCGTCATAAAAAACGTTTTATTCAAAAATCAACTTTATTTTTATGTTGCTAGAATATTTTTTGAAGTGGGATTTTATAAAGCGGCGCCTACGCATATGTGAAACAGTCATAAAGATCGCTAGTATGGTCAGACGAAACGATCAGGTATGTTGTTTAATTTGGAAACTGTTGAATGAAAGGCTAACGTTAGTGAATACGCCATCGAGATAAAATAATATATTTTAATGAAGAAGTAACGTATTGTGATAAAAAAAGACTCGAGTTAGAACTAGCTTGGAACTACATTCAAATTAGACACTCTCAGATTAAGTTTAAGTAATAACAGCCACACGGGTTGATTGATCAGGTTAAGCTACGCTTGCCGCGGTTGGTCCGCGGATGGGTGACCATCTTTACATACCAAGAACCCTCCGTGCTTCGGAAAGCACGCAAAGCCGTTGATCTCGACTGTCATTTGTGGATCTTTGACAGTCGTTACGGGTAGTCAAAAGACCGAAAGTCTGACAACCAGTCTTACCTAGGGGTATTGTATTACTCTGTAACTGGGTTGTGGAGGTCAGATAGGCAGTCGCTCCATGTAAAATACTAGTATTCAGCTGCATCTGGTTAGACTGGCAGCCGACCCCAACATAGTTGGGAAAAGGCTAGACAGATGTGTTACCTTCCTCTTCGAATTTCGGAAAAATCCTTCCCTTTATACCCGACTGGCAGAGCCCAAAAGGAGGATAATGTTCTTTTAGTTACCCTGTGATACCTAGAGCAGTTTAAGCATCATCATTATCATAGTAAATGGTACACCACAAACTACCTGCAGTAATATTTCTCCTTCCCCCTTAATCCATCCAAAGATTGTCTTTAAAAGATCGCTTTTAGCGATACGACCGCCCATTGTGTCACCCCTTATCAAATTTTCTACATAAAAATCTGTAATTTTTATGGTGTGCAATAAAGAGTATTCTATCTATCTATCATCTTTGAATTCCACTGCACTCACTAACACAACGTCAACATGATAACAGCCAAATAACGTACAATATTAACCTCTGACCAATACTCAATTTATTTACAAACACAAATCATAAATTATAGAAGCTTCATCAATATAATTATCACATTAAAATACAAACTTGAAATAATATTTGCCAAATTCGCTCACTAGTGTTGTGCACCATACGGATATGATTTAGCATGTCGATATCGATTACTGTGTCGCGGCGCGGCCAGTCGATAAATCGCATGATGTCGACGCGCATGCGTACTAACGAACGGCGCACGAGCCTTTCATTAAAACAGTTTCGATTACATTTCGCTTTGTATGCGATATTAATGACTTTTATGTAAAAGTTACGATAATTGTTTGTATGGAAAAGAATTGCCTTACCTGGGCGATGGAAGATTGCTGTACTGTGTTGTTGACTTACCTGTAATTAAAACATTCACGTTAGTAAAAAAGTATAACATTTGACCATTCTATTCAGTAAAGCAATTAAGTATTAACTGAGCTTTTAATAAGCATGAAGTAGAGATTTGTATTTCCAGACCTGGGAAAAGAGTTTCAATTATCTAGACTGCTCCAAGTCCTACGGTTTACTTAAAAACAGATATTACTTATACCACATAACCAATATCACGACCGAACATCACATTTCCGAAGAATAACTAGTAGCTACATTAATTAAAACATAACAGCACAACGCTTCAATTGTTTCCAACCTCATGCCTTCATTAAAGCTGATTTAATCGCGATAACACTTTACCAAAAACCCGAACAATTCGAAAATTCCCCGAATTTAGTCCAAAAATGCACACTATTCGCGTCGCGTGCAAAGTGCGCCAGAATTGTGTTCGATTAAGTAAATTTTGGCGAGTGGCGGCGGTCGGTGCGGCGCGTTTGATGTGAGGGCTAAGTAAACGTCACGCTCGCCAGCCGTAATTGCGAATAGGGATGCGAATGTGTCGATACCTTTTGGAAATAGTTGTAAAAGTGCTGAAATATAAAATAAGGAATTTAAAGCGTTGAACGTTTATCAACATAGATTATTCTGACACATAAAATATTTAAATAGCAAGGAATTTTCGTTTCCCGATGAAGCTAAAAGCGTATTTCGGAATCAAAAACACTCAAAATTATTTAATTTCTTATTATGATACTCACAAGTATATTTCTTTTGTAACTTTTCATAAAAAACAATCTGACAACTCATTCATATCACTCACCCAATAACCTACATCAAAGTTTATAAAAAAGTCATTCACCTGATGAGTTTATAACTGTCGTTATCGATATAATGACAACACTACAACAGAGGTCGATAATTATGAATGGAACATTTTGTTTCCGAGTCCCGCCGTGCGCCTGGGGCGATCTCTTAACTTGTCTTTTTTCACTCGGGTATACTTTCTTTTTAGGAGCGTCTTCTTGAAAGTGAGCAAAAAAAAACCAGCCAAGCGCGTGTCGTACCACGCACAATGAAGGGTTCCGTAGCTGGGATAAATTTATCCCAAGAATAAACTTAACATAGTAGTTGAAATAAATGTTCTCCCATACATTACAACTGCAAATGTAAGTTGATTGACCGTTATTTTGTGAAGCCTAGGGATAGACAAGAAATAAAAGTACTATGCCCACTTTTCCAAGAGAGACCCTACAAAATTTTATTTTACCGCTTTGTAGGCGTGATTAGTATGTATACCCATGCCAAATTACAGCTTTCTATGTCCAGTCTCTGAGCTAAGCTGCGGACAGACAGACAGACGGACATAGCAAAACTTTAAGGGTTCCTTGTTGACGGAACCCTAAAAATGGTTAAGCAAGACCTCTGTATTAGCGGTGAGTTCCGTAGATTCAAAATAATCGATATGAAAAATAGAAAAGTACGTATGGTTCACATTAAAAATTACTTTGTTAGCCTTGCTGTTACAATGGGTGCATTTAGTATGGTAATTTTGTAATTCGTTTTTTTGCTCATGATAAAAATGACTTTGATGACTTAACTAGTAGCCAATCCTAGTGATTGTAAAAATATTCTGGTACAATAATAATTACAACCGTTATATTTTATCGTTTATAAGAAGCCCTCAGTCCACTTCAGTGTAAATATAAGGTATTATCAGCATAATATAATTTTATTATCTCTATCCGATACTTTTTAATACCTAGGCATACTGATATCGCATAGCAATATGTTACAGTTCGGACTAAAAAGTAGCAAGAAAAGCTCGCAAGACGTCCTGTCCATCATATCGTATCCATATATTTATGTCCTTATAAGTAATGTAAAGGGATTCAAGAAAAACTGTTAACATTTACCACCGAGAAACGAAAGGTGTATAATTTAAAAAGTTTCTATTGATATTTTTAGAAAAGAGTGAAGTACTCATAGCTAATTTAAAAAGTTGTTTACAGATTGTTTTTTTTTTATCAGACTTACAAAACTTGCGATCCTTTTTTTATAAATAATATTTTTTTTTACTCTTTTCTTAATATCAATGCAGTGTTTTTTTATTTTTTATTTCAAGTTCACCTCAACATGTGGAAAAAACTTATTGTTCCTCATTTGTTATGCAATGCGTTTTAGGGCAATCATAAGGATCCCAAAAAAAATACTGTTAGCCAGCCACCCTGAAACTCTTTACGTGATATGTAAATCTTTAAATATTATTTATTTATTTTTTAATTACAATTATACCACCTTTACAGACTAATGCAATGCGATGTTATAAGTAACAATGTCTACAACGAAACACAAAAAAAATAAAATGACCAGCAAGCAGAATTACAGAGACTTAAGATTATGTTTGTTATCAATCTAATATAGACATATATACATTAAGAACTAAAAATAAAGTGCTCTCTTTTCTATTAATAATTACATAGTAGGTATGAAAAACCTGAAACACCCATATTTACACATTTAAATAACTTACTACATTTAACAGGATTTTAGCGAATTCACTCAAATTGCACGAAATTATATCTATTCTTTCATGGACTTCGTTGATTATGCGGATTGTTCGGGTGAGGGGGGGGGGGGTTCGCCAGTAGATTGGTTCTGCCTACCGGCACGGCTAGCAGTTGTGGGGGCCGCCGCCTCCACACGTATCGTTCCAGCACGCATAGCTTTAGCTTATTATTTTTACTAATTAGTACCCAATAAACAGTAATTGATATTATTCATGGAAGTTATTCATTTCATATACATTACAAATAAATAAAGTGTCTGTAATGTCAAAATAACAGCTTTTTACTAAATGCATAGGAAAATAAATACGGTACTTATAACAATAAAACATTTTTTTAGATCTGTTTTGACGGGACTTTCACTGGCAGATAGCTGATGTTACAAATAGTAGTACTTTAGGCTACTTTTATTTTAGAAAAAGACACGCAGGCGAAGCCGCGAGCAACAGCTAGTATATACAATTTATAACACAAGTAAATGGTTAAGGCTCGTACAGACTCGCGCGATATCGCGGGCGCGACAGGCAGCGACAAAGAAATTGTGTTACTAGTGTCGCGTCGCGCCCGCGATATCGCATTAGTCTGTACGAGCCTTTATACTAGGTACTAAATTACATGACTAACTAAATAACTATACAAATAAATACAAAAACAAAAGGACACTTAGGCATCGAAGTACCTATATCTATTAATATTCTTCATTGATTCTCCATAAACAAAATTTGAGACCTACATCATCTAACTCTGTCCCTCGGTACCCTAATCCAAAATCACGTAGGGCTATCAAATACAAAAAGATTTTTGAAATCTGACTGGTAGTTCCAAAAATTTGCGCGTTCAAACAAATAAAAAAAAAACAAACTCTTCTTTTATTTTTAGTATAGTTATATAGAAGATAGATTCGTCAGTTATTCTCCATACACAAATTTTGGGTGCTACATCATCTAACTCTGTCCCTCGGTACCCTAATCCAAAACCACGTATCATCACCCGAGGTGCTAAACATAGTTATTACTAAAATCATCACCTGCTCTTTATATCGTGTAATGATATTTTTTGTTCTGTCTAGCTCTAAGAGACGCTTGTAATAGGAATGTTTGTTTAAATTTATTACGGATTCAATATGTGGTTGGTGTGGTGTAAGTTACGATAGAAAGCGGCGCGCTTACACAGGCGCTTAGCTCATCAGATCGATTGACCAATCTTAAAGTAACAAATAAATTTGGGAAAAATAATATATATATAGAAAACGTTCCTACTAATTAATTGCGTAACACACAGTGGCGATGGGTTTAATTTTGAAAGTTCAACAACATTCATCGCGTTACGTAATTAAGCAGATTTTTTTTTTTTCGCAATGGATTAGCAATATCCTTCAAAATCATTCAGATTCTGCTTGATGTGTTACGTAGGAAATCGGACATTAATTTATGATTTCAGCCTTATATTTCAGTTTTCTCATTAGATATCGAATCAAGTTTCTAAAACATTAAAAAGAAAACTTTTTTCATAGAAAAGAAGTCGGTTTTTCACACCACACAAATAACGTACCTATACCACTACTTGCAATGTAAAAGTGACAGGAAGTTATTATAACGTCATAAAAATACACAGAGGTAAAAAAAATACGTTTTATTGATGCTAACTCCAAAACACGGAGTATAATACCCTTTTAAACAATAAAAAAATATTAATAAAATCGATTCATAAACAAAGAAGTAATGCCCAAATATACATTAAAAAAATAAGACGAATTGAGAATCTCCTCTTTGAAATCGTTTAAAATTTGAAACGCATCCCACCCAACCATCGATCAATACTTAATAACAGATAAAACAATAACTTTTCTATTATTTGGTTAAACATTAAAGTAAGGCACAATCAAGTAGGTATTTTTGTTTATTTGTGTATTATAAACGGTACCTATATTTTTAGATCCGGTTAATCTATTTTCAAGATGTTTTTACCATGTTTTTTTTTTTTTTTTTGTAACGGATCTGTGACAGCAATAGCAGAATCGCTCAGCTTATATCTTACACCACAAATGCAACAATTTCGTTGAATGACAAATAAGAAAAGATGATTACACAGCGAACGATCATTAATAAGTAATTGATTCGAACTATCCATCGATCCGAACTATTTGTGACGATTGATCGATATCTCCTGCAATTATCGATTTCGTTTTATTCGTTCCGATAATCGATACGATGAATATTTAAGTAGAGGATGTGATCTCTCAGTGCAGGTATGAATGAAAAACTTGGAGGTAGGTTATTTTGGTTCAGTTTTAAAAGGCTGTGGTCATTATTTACTTTGAGGCGGTAATTAGCGGACTAATTGTTGGTTAGTTATTAAATTATTCACGGTGGATAAGGAAGGTAAAGAAACTTAACAACATCCCGCTTAAAAATACATTCAACAACTCCGGTTTTGTCTATAAAATACACAGCCTGAATAATACAACTGATGGTTCCAATTGAAGTTTATTTATTTGTATAAACATACATTGCATGCAAGATATTAAATACAGAAATGTTCAGCCGCGTACCGTGGCGTACAAATTGGTAAGAAGAGATGGTGCACAAACCGCGACTATATTTATCAAAATTATATAAAAATACTTATTAAATTATTACACGTTATTTTTTGTTCGTTGTTTTTTTTTTTTTAAAGAGTAACCATGGAGTTTCTTGTGGGCTCTACTCCATAGAAAACGATAAATTGGAACCGTGCACCTAGCTTCTGACGTTTCATAAGTGCCCATGTAGGTTAATCTATACAAATAAATGTCTGTTTGTAATGTGAAAATAACTGCTTTTTACTAAATGCATATGAAAGTATATTATTATCGTACACAATTATAACAATAAAACTATTTTTGTCTGACTGTCTGTCTGTCTCTCTGTGAGAGGCAGTGAGCCGAAATCCACCACGCGGGCACATAGTAACTCGTAAGTCGCGGTAGTTACCACTGGGCCATCACTGCTCCTTCTCGCAGAGAGGAGGCCTGTGTCCGAACAGTGGGAACATGATAGGCTGATTATGCTTATGCTCTGTCTGTCTGTTTGTTGCGGTTAATCTACGAAACGGCTCGACCGATTTTGAGGGGACTTTTACTGGCAGATAGCTGATGTTATAAGGAGTAACTTAGGCTACTTTTATTTCAGAAAAAGCAAAGCGAGCGTAGCCACGAGCAGCAGCTATTACAAAATAAAATATTTTTATTTTGAAAGCTTGTTCCATGAACATAATGACTGTGATAGAAGTCTTTAAAAATACACACAAATTGGAAAATCGATAGTATCAATCCACAGCGAGCTTCCCACAAATACCGAGCTCCGACACGCAGTACATTAGTTTACAAGCACTAGCAAAGTGTCACAAATGTCAGAGGTGTCACGCGCGTGCAATTCCATTTTTTACGCTTGTCCCCGTGTTAAAGCTCGTAAATCGTGTCATTTTCACGTCGCCGAGAGCTTGCATTTTGACGAGGTAATAGTCGAGTATATCATCGGGTCTGGCTATAAAAATAGAGATTGTGTATACGATGCGTGAATGGCAAATGGCCTGTAGAATATCGGAAGATGTGTGTACAAATATACAATGTTTTTCTAAACATAAAATTATGGTCTATACCATCATCATATGTCTGCATCCTGGCTGTCATTTGTAGATATTTGACAGTCATGACGGGTAGTCAGAAGCCCGAAACCCTAAAAACCAGTTTATATCAAGAATAAAGAAGAATATAGGGCTTTCATCCCGGAAATCTAAAAATATAAAATTTCGAGACTCTCGACGATTTTTTGGTATTTTCGAGCCTCGAGACTGATACCTTCGGTCTCTGGAATAAAGAGACTTTTAAGACTTTCTCAATGGTTTAGGGAAATACCTAAACCATTATTACAATTACTCAATATCTATCCCCTCCACCATTGTAGAAGCAGAGAGCACTTTTCTAACGCGGGTTACTTTTGTAATAAATTCAGGTCCTTGCTGTCTAAACTACACTAAATGTTTCTTACGTGCCCACTATAAAAATGAAAAAATGAAAAAAAAAATCGAAACAAATAATTTTTGTTTTTATAATTAGAGTTTGTAACTGAATAATCAATGAAGTACTTCAATGAAATACCTTATTTTGACTGCCTTAAATCTAATTTTTTTGAAATAGTCTCGAAAATCTCGTTTTTCCTGGGAATTTCGAGACCACATCGAGTATCGATTTTTTTTTCCGGGACTCAGAAATGCAGCGAGACTGAGAGCCCTAATCAAGAGGTATCGTATTACCCAGTTACTGGGTTGTGGAGGTCAGATAGGAGTCGCTCCTTATAAAATACTGGTTCAAATAGCTGCGTCCAGTTAGACTGGAAGACCACAATATAGTTTAGAAAAGGCTAGGCGGATGACGATGATGATTAATTTGATGCATACGGCCACAAATCAAGCTATACATTTCCATTATAAGCTGAACTCTCATTATACGGAAATCCTATAAAATTGACGATTATAAAGTGCTGATTCTCAGCCCAATTAGTATGAATTAACTAACTTTTTGTCTCTTGTCAAGAGTGTAGCACGTCTAAAACCACACATGCTGAAGTAAATAGATTCAATAGACTAGCAATTGAGTCAGGTTGATAACAGGGCTGCATTATCGCTTTTGGAAGCTCTATTAATTCATTCTAACTACTAATCCAGATGCGTACCCATTAATTTGCATAATTTGGTTCGAAACAGCTTCAATTAGTGTACTAACTAACATTCGGACGACTTATGTCGGATATCGACCTACGTGCGCGAAATATAGTGTGTAGTTACGGTCTGGTACGGTCTCTATAATGTAATTTTAGCTCTCGGTTTTCGTGGCCACACTAGTGTACAATTAGATAAAACCTCGTAATATTTATTGTGCAATAATATATCATTAAATAATTTATAAGAGTCGTACATCGAACGCAAATCGATTGCATGTGGTTAGATTCAAAGGGATTACTAAAGTTTTATTTTTACTTAGTTGGCAATGTTCCATCCTCCTCTTTAATATTATTTAGCCAGTACATAGATTATATAATTATATATTATATTATTATACATACATTTACTGTAGCTAGCATACTGTGCTATAGGAAATCACACAAAACCGCTTAAAAGCTTATTCGATTACCGTGATTTATTAGAACTGGACCCAATATTGCGCTAACGCATTCCAGAACTCTCGGATAGTTGCTTAACACCTCTCTCAAACTCGAAATCGACTAAAAATCGAAATACCGCGATATCGATAATCTCATTGCGTATCAAAACTGTTAATAATTACAACTATTACCCGAGCCGAGACGATGCAATGTCTAGATTAATTGATTTCGATTAGCGAAATATCTCGCCAGCCCGATCCGATTGTATCGAAACTAAATTAATCGTTTATACGTGCGGTATCGATTTAATGCTACCGTGTTACGCTATTTTCGTCTAAATTAGATTAGTAGTAGATGGCGATAGATTCAATTTGAAATTATGTAGAATATCATTTTGAGTACGTAAACTTGGCTGAGCTTTTGTTTGTTTTTGAAAGTTAACTGACTAACAAGTTAATAGTATTATGTTCGCAGTACATAGATGTTGGTGACATTGTTTGAACTACCTACCATTTATCTGTTTCTTTTTCATCTACGAGTATATTCGGTAAAGATATATTAAAAATAGTTATCATTATACTTATAATTTTATTTACATACAAACCGTGCTTTCATAATTTACTAACTTTGTGTGAATGACATCAATTATTATGCATTTTTTTATATTATTCACTAATGCACGTCTATTGCGTATGCGTCTAATTTATTTTGGATCTACCAAGTATACTCAATCTATTATTAGATCGATAGAATACTCTTTATTATGTACACCATAAAAATTACAGATATAAATATTTTAAAATAATATTATTTGTTGTATATATTTTATTTTAACTTTATTGCATATTATTTACCAAGATTCACTCAATTAACCAAGTCACTATCAGCTGTAGTTCATTTAAAATTAAAAAAACACATAACATAACGCTTATAATCCCTGAAGGGCGAGGCAGAGGTGTACCTAAGTAGGTTTTAAACGATTAATTATGTTAATATTTTCGGATCTCAACTTTACCAAGACAGATAATTCATGACTTCTTTCAAGTACCGACGTTTCACAAAACAGATTTACATTAGCAACCAACTTACTAATGGAAATGCGGAGAAAAACTGCCGGCTCATGTTTAATACCATATTTATATAAAAAATATCGCATGCATTACGCATAGCGCTGGTTCGAGCCCCCGCTGTGGCAGATTGTGACTGACGAACTATTCAGGAGAACTGATGCTGTATCGCTACGATTTGAGGGAGATTTTCTATTTGAACCATTTTTGTAACTTTGTTTGAACTTTGAAATTAGATCGCAAAAATCGTAAGCTTTAAAGTTTAAAGGTTGTTGTCATTTGTTCGTTAGTTTATTTCGTTTAAGCAACTCTAATTTCTCAAATAATAAGAGGACAATACAGGTTAGTAGCTAGATTGATATTCTATAAATAAAATTTTAACAACAAAATAGGTACCGGTAGAACAGGGCTATTTGGGTTTTCGGGGGGTATTTAGAACTAAGCAATTCTAGATTTGAGTTGACATAAATTCTACCAAAACACCATAGACAGCTTTTATTTCTGATCTTGTTTACTTTTACAATTTTTCGTACGAAGATCACAATTCGAATTTATGTCAACTCAAATCTTACAATTGCTTAGTTCCAAATAACACCCGAAAATCCAAATAGCCCCGTTCTACGGTAGTACTTAATCAAGATATTCTAGAAAGAAGTTCTATTGCTTATAATATATGCACTAAGTTAGAGGAGATCTTCAAGAAAGTAATCTAACTTTTCAAAAGCTTATAATCCCACAAAAAAACTCGGAATGCCCGCAACAGTATCGCTATGCCATAGTTTCACTCATCCAGAATAAGAGAGTTCTCCCCTGGTGGTCGCTAAACAGAATTCTACAGGCGTGTGCCGGGCCAATAACATGAGATACGTCACAAATGACTTCCTAAAGGAGCACAACACTTGACTTGAGAACATTCATGTTGTGGAGATAAGGGATCTGAGGATCTGTCAAGATGCAGCCTGGCTGGTGGCACTTTGTGGGGAAGAGAATACTGATAATAATGATTAAGAAACAAACTTAGACTTAAAAAGATGGTTGTAAGACTTCTGTGAGTAAATGGCTGAAAACTGTGGATTATGAAGCAACTGAAAAATGATTGATTCCTTTAACTTGACACTTTTTACTTACGCATTATCTTAAATATTATACTCCATTTGAAATAAGATTATACATTTAAATAAACATTTTTTACCGTCCGTTCAACCAATTTTGACTTCTCAGCACTAGATGAATTAAGATTTAAAAAGATAATGTTGGAATTTATACACAATGGTTTGGAAAAGTCAGGTGAGACATAGTAACTGATGGATATTAATACATCAGGAAATTCTATGAAACATATCGATTACAAATAACCGGGGGTATCAACAAACCCCAGTTTCTGCAAATCTGAGGAGCAATTTATCTAAAAACAAATTGCAAGGGAGGCGGACTTCAGTTACCTGGAAGATTTGTTACATACAAAGTATTCGGCATACTATAAAATGTTTTATTTTACCATCATCAGATAAAGAGAGATAAAATATTATATATGACGATTGCAAATGGGATAAGAGGGAAGAACCGATACGGTATTTAAAATGTTATTTGATGTCATGAGAAGTTAAGGAACAGAAGAAATTGTATGAACAGTCAATGACTTTATATCTAGCTTTTAGACGACGAATTGTCTTTCTAGATTATTATTTATTTATTACTAGCTGACCCGACAGACTTCGTTCTGTCAAAAGCTATTTGACTGTGGCAGTTTGTCTACGCGCAACGGAAACTACCTACCTACCCTACCCTACCTTACCCTATCCTACCCTACCCTACCTACCCTACCCTACCCTACCTACCTACCTACCCTACCCTATTCTACCCTACCCTACCCTACCCACCTACCTACCCTACCCTACCCTACCCTACCAACCCTACCTACCCTACCCTACCTAACTAAAACCTTCAATTTAGTTTTTTTTTTTTTGATAAAATCTTTTCTCAGACCTACCAAATGATGACTGACACGTTATGTCAAACGCCATAAAGTTACATTAGAAGATAGAGTTACCTACTTATTATTACAATAAAAATGTAAATATGGTCGTTTACTTACAATTTTTTTTTTTTTAACTTTCTTAAATTTTTCTTACGTAAGAACCTTTTCCTGACAATAACAAACACAACAAAAAAATAATTAGCGAAATCGGTCCAGCCGTTCACGCGTGATGCCGTGACCAAGGGAAATAGGGATTCATTTTTATATATATAGATAGATTATTCATTTATTTGGAACACAAGCGATTCATATTGTTGTTAGTAACACTTATAAAACTATGTTAGTAACATTTTTCAATAAAATAAATAAGTAGATAAAACATGATATAAATTAATTTAAAAATGTGTAACTATTCCCGCTTCCCGCTGCACCAGACCTGCAGCTGTGCATACGGGTCCAGTGCCCCAGGAACGGGCAATCAGGCTTACTGAGAATTACCTTTAAAATACTGTTGGAGCTCCCCCGAATCCTTAGCATCAGGGATGCCGTTCTTTTTCGCATGATAGCTTGAAAGCTATCTGTATCTGCTTCAGCAAACATGCCCGATGCGCTACAGAACCGCGGGAGCCCCAACAGCACCCTCAAAGCGTTATTGTACTGCACGACTTTTAGGCAAGAATTGATTCCCAATAGCATAATTAGCCTATAACGTTCCCACTCCTGGGACATAGGCCTTCTCTTTCTGTGAGAGGGAGTGGGCCCTAATCCACCACGCGGGCCCAGTGCGGATCGGTAGATGTCACTTCTTTTTTTTTGTCTTTTATAAAGACTCAACGTTGGTGATACTTTATTCACATTACAATCTAGCTTGCTAATAAGTAATTTAAATATAACTTAAACTGCTAAGTAAATATAAAATTAAAAAAATCGTCCAATAACGTCTTTCTTATTCACTTTATGTTAAAAAGAAGACACATAATTCACGTGTTCTTTTGTCAGCACTTGCATTGCAGTTTAAGTTCACTCACACTGGCACTGCACTAAACTAACTCAAAAGGTTGTACCCTTTTTAGTCTTCGCACTAAATCAGCGATGTCAAGGAGTTGAAACGCCTTGACAGTCACGTGATGACGAAGTCTGTGTTCGTGAGCTTCTGCATATTTTTAAATACTATGTTTACGGTGTATGTTTATGTTTAGGTTCCGGTGGAGGACGCTGTTTCTAATGTACCAACGCGTTGCTATATCCTTGAGTATTTTGTTTTGGAATCGTTGCATAATATTATTTGACTATTGCTTTCGTGGCTTGGTAGATATCACATGTCTTTGATTTTTTGGTTCTAGGACATGCCTGTTTCCTCACAATGTTTTCCTTCACCGTTTTAAAAGCAGTGGGGATGAAATAATTTACACAAAGTCATAGATCGGACGTAGGACTAAGGATCAAAACATAGAACTACGAGAAGCGGCTCTGAAATGGAGGTAGCAGGACACTTGGCTATATGTGGTTATGGCAGGTGAAGCAGAGCTCTAACGGAATGGTTTCCGAGAAACGGTAAAAGGAGCGTTAGCAGACTAAAGGCCAGGTGGGTGTACGACCTGCTGCAGATCGCGGGGAAGACCTGGATGCGATTCGCACGGACCAGGGAAGCATGGTACAAAAGGGAGGAGATCTATACTCAGCAGTAGGTGGAACCAGGCTGCCAATGATGAAGATGATTAAAGCGCCTATCTGGGGTTCAAACCTACGACCTATAACTCGTAAGTCGCGGCCGTAACCAGTGGGCTACCACTGCTCTCACGGTTCCTAATCATCATTCATCATCATTTCAGCCGAAAGACGTCCACTGCTGGACATAAGCCTCCTTCAAATGGCAGGCGGGTTGGCGATCACAGTATGGTGTTAAAAATAAATAGAGAACGCTGCTACCCATTCTCTAGGAAGTCCCTTAGTCGCCTTTTAAGACACCCACAGGAGTAAATAGGATCCTAATAGGCTGCTGTAATATTTCCAAACAGATTAGTAGACTTTAGTATGGTTACTGTGTATGCAAATGGGAATTTCAACAACGATTTTCTCTTAGATTGAAATGATAAGTTTTTGTGCATACATTAGATATCTGGAATCCCTGAATCGAATGAATCTTCAATATTTGATTGGTTACAACTTATTAAAACTTCTTAACGAAAAAGATCGCTTTTAGCGATAAGACCGCCCATTGTGACACCCTATGTAACAGTTCTACATTTATATCTGTAATTTTTATGGTGTACATAATAAAGAGTATTCTATTCTATTCTATTCTATTCTAGACCATTGTAGTTAGTCTTCTTCTTATTTTCGTGAGATCAGTGACTAGCCTGGTGTCAGAGTTTTTATGCCGCGCATGTGCCTCTGACTTGGCTACACATGACATCGAGAAATATCTCTCAGGCAAGCCCGTTTCCTCACGATGTTTTCGGCTTATTCCACTAATCCCCCCTGAGAAAATCCCCCTCAGTGGGGAAAACTGAACCCTAATGTAAAAAAAATCACTTTCAGGGGGATCTTGGAACAAGTTTTTTTTCTTCAATTCTAGTTTTCTCCCCTAAGCGTGATTATCAGGAACTCTAGACTGTTTTTTATAGATTCCACTATTCCTTCTAAGGGGGAATTTCAGGGGGGATTTGTGGAATAAGCCATGTTTTCTGCAACGCTTTTTAAGCAAGTGATAATTATACAATACGCACATGAATCCGAAAAGTCAGAGGCGTGCCTTGGGTTCGAACTCGAGGCCTATGACTTGGCCGTCTGACGGTCACGCTACTACGAGTAGGCTATCACTGCTACCCCTACCTATTTAAAGTTCTCAACTAAATAGACCAGAGGAGTTTGGTTCCCTCAAAACATGCGTCAACGCAGCTTTGTTTTTCAAATTGCTTTGTCCTACAAAGATCACCTGCCTCCAATTTAAATAAAAAAGGAGGTCCTCTAACAATCGATGAATATTGCCTCGTAACTACCATTCTTGGGTCACCTACTTCTTTTAGGCAGTAAATATTGAAATCAACAAGTTAGATCTGCCCACGCTATAATAAGATTACTATCATTACTACTTCGCTTAATAAACTTGGGTGTGTCTGTCTGTTAACTTTAATGCAGTCTTTATTTGTATAAGTATCCTTTATCAGTATGCGTATCATCTTTGAACAGACAATAACTGAATACATCGTGGCGAAGAGACAAAGGGACGACTTTGCTGTAGGACTTATTAGAGACATTTTCAGTCTACACGCTGCGACTAAAATGTTATAACCAACCCTTTGACAATTTAAAAGTGCCTGTAATTGCTTTAATTAAAAGAAAAAAGTAAAAGAAAGAAAGAAAATACGTTTATTTTAGGTAAACATGACGCAAAAAAAAAACAAACAAAAAAAAAAACAAGTTGGGGGAAAATATGAGTCACATTTACGCATAAAGGCCATCGCTCAGCATAATGCTGCGATAGTGCTGTGATTTGAAACTAGCTGCTGCCTGAGGCTTCGCCAAAGTTTCCACTAAAAGTCCCGTCAAAATCGGTCCACCCGTTTCGGAGATTAGTCGGAACAAACAGACAACACAGAACAGATAGACAGACAAACAGACAACATTAAAAAAAAAGTTTTTTTTGTTTGTACCGTATATACTTGCATATGCTTAGGGGGTTTTGGAGAGGTTTGTGGCTAAGTAATAACAGCCACACAGGTCGATCAATCAGGTTAAGCTACGCTTGCTGCGGTTGCTCCGTGGATGGGTGACCATCTTTACATATCAAGACCCCTCCGTGCCTCGGAAAGCACGTTAAGCCGTTTAGTCCCGGCTGCCATTTGTAGATCTTATGTATTTGTAGATTTTATGTCCTACCTAAATATCAACCAAACTCAAAAACCCAACATAATAAAAAGCGCGATGACGAAAGCCACAGGTGTCCTCTAGTCTAACTAAAAGCGCAGATTACTAAAACAGCGGTGACCTGAAACAATTACATGACTAAGCGTATTGTGACACATGGTAATCGCACGCGCAGCTGACGTCACATTAAATTGATCCAGATTGCGCGGGAGAGCTGTAATCGTAGAACTTAGATTGTTATGATACGTGCCTCTAATTACTTTTATGCAATTGTGCTCTGCTTTCGGTGGAATGACTAAATAACAAAGAGGTACTTATGAGTGAATGGAATGTGCGGGCAAAGTGCTGTTACATATTTGCGCAAACGTTGCATTATGATACCTGAATTCGATGCATTTTCTGAATGAGTTTGATGCCCTACGCTCAGTTTCTAGTCCTTTGAATAACAACCAACATTATTTCCCACTAGCTTTTGCACGCGGTTTCGCTTGCGTTATTCTATGGGAATGAATAATAGCGTGATAGGAATGTCCTAACCCAGGGCATTCGCTACATGTGTGTCAATTTCCATCGAAATTCGTTCAGCTTTAAAAGTAAAAGAATACATAAGAAATCACCAAACAAACGTTGACGTTTGTTTGGTGATTTCTTCCATTTCCGAAAGAAAATGCAGAAAATAAGCATGCTACGTTGTACTCCACAAGACTATACGTTATTATTATTACAAACAGTAGTTTTATATTGTTATGTTTTATTGTAATCCTTAAAACGGAGCTTAGTGGCCATTATTTTCCATTTTATGGATTACAATAAAACTCGCATTTATAATATTACTAGCTTTGGCCCGCGGCTCAGCCCGCGTAGATGTCAGTTATCACTTAAAAAAGTAGCCTATGTCCTTCTCCATATCCCAGGCTATATCTCTGCCAAATTTCATGACGATCGGTTCTGCGGTTTAGGCGTGAAAACGTAACATACAGACAGACAGACAGACAGACAGACAGACGGACAGACAGACAGAGTTACTTTCACATTTATAATATTAGTATGGATTTTGGATATTAATAATAGTACTGCCCCTTTGGTCTCGTGGTTGCAAGCGCGACTGCAGAGCCGAGGGCCTGGGTTCGATTCCAGGTCGGGCAAAGTGTTATTGGGTTTTTCCATTAGGAATTTCTGAGTAACAACCCGAGTTTGGAAGTTGGCGGTGTGATACCCCCGTGCCTCAGAAAGCACGTTAATCCGTTGGTCCTGCGCCTGATCTCTCTTCGGTCGTGTCGGATTGCCGTCCCATCGGACTATGAGAGTGACGGAAGAGTGATTGCACCCGTGTCTGTGCACACACTTGTGCACTATAATATCTCCCGCACCGAAAGCTGGTCTCTGCTGAGATTGGTCGCCATGACCGAAATTCGGTCTCGAGGACTATTATTATTATTATTAATTATAGCCTAGTGATGTGACCGTCGGATTGCGTGCCGGACGACGGGTACGTGTTCCACGCGCGCCTCAAAGAGATGTCAGCAACGACGAGGGGGCCTATTAGGGCCTGGCGGACCAGCGGGATTGTCCGAAAGGGGTACCGCTGCCCCGGAACATAAAGGGCCAAGGAAGGAACACGGGTGGGTTTTAGTCAGTAAGAGTCTGACACTCCCATCCGCTCCACCTCAAACTCAAAGCATTTATTTCAAATAAACCAATTACAGGCACTTTTGAATTGTCAAGGGGTCGGTCAGTCAGAAAGATGAAGCCCATTCCAAAGCGTAGTAGGTTCCTATGGAGAAGAACGGACAAGAAACTCCATGGACACTCTTTTAAAACAAAATATTGTTACAAAATATGGGTTACATCATTCATGTTGAAGTTATACATGTGAGAACAATGTAGAAAGACGTGCACGTTAGAAGCGTCCGTAATAGAAACAATTCAAAAATTAAAATAAGCCGTGGCAGCTAAGAGATGACCAGTCCCAACTGACGGCGCCCGTTCACGAACATGACGCATGGATCAGCACCAATTAGCTCAACCATTTTGAAGGGAACTTAATGATCCAACACACACGCCACCACCAGCGAGACATTTGAGTGAGCATGACATACTCTCAGCCGCCAGGGCACATTCAAGTCAATAAAAGACATATTACCCGGTAAATGGTAGCTCTATAGTACATAGTACTCACACCTGTGCTATGCAATTATATAATTCAAGGACATTGAGTTTATACAATGCAAAAATAGTTTACAACCTTCAGCAGCTCCAACAATATTTTCAAATGCTAATCAATTAGTTTATGCGCCCTTATGGAGCAGGACCAGCATTGAGCCAAGCATTTTTGGCAGCGATGTAATCCCCCAATTTATAATATGCTTGGCTGCATAGTGTGCGTTTTATACAAGTTTTAAATTTTGTTTCGTTCAATTGGAGTATGTGGGGAGGTATTTTATTGTAACATTTTAAACAGTACCCCATGAAGGATGAGTCTACTTTAGCCAGTCTGAAACCTGGTTGAACTAATTGGTCCCTATTTCTGGTACTATAATTGTGTCTTTCACCTCTTTTACTGAAAATATTTACATTTTTCCTTTTTTCCACCCAGAGCGGGAGGGTTCATATGATGATTACCCATCCTCAAAAAAAAAAAAAGCACGCACCTCTTGACTTTTAGGATTCATGTGCGTATTGTATAATTATCATTTGCTTAAAAAACGGTGAAGGAAACCGGCATACCTGAGAGATATTTCTCGACGTCATGTGTAGTCGAGTCAGAGGCCCATGGGCGGCATAAAAACTCTGACATCAGGTTCGACACTAACCACAAGAAAAAAAGAAGAGTATGGATGTTTCGTATATGCTATTTCTACGTTCATTGTACCTCTCAGAACTTCAGTTATCTTCTTACAACAACTGAAAATCAACAATACATCACAATAAGACCAAAAGCGCTCACTTTGAAGAGCGCTCGCCTGAAGGCAGATACGAATTTAAATAACCAATTACTCTGTACTGGTGCTCGTTGATTTATTGGTTAATTTACTTTAACACTGATTGTGTGGTGAAATTAAAAAGTCGCCGGCAACTTTGAGTTTCGGCACCTCGACAAGTCGACACATCACTTGTTCGTACGAATATTTTGTTTGGTATATGTCAACACTTCGTGAGGGGAGATAAAAAGACTGATATAAATGTTGTGGCGACGAATTTTGTTGTCTCGTATTATGAAAAGTACGGCCACACCATTTAGATCTCTGTAGAGTAATCGGTAAAATTAATAATACGTGTAAATTGCGAATTTTAACTGAAATATCGAATTGTCTCACGATATATGTTGTAAAGTTTCCTATAAGAAAAAGTAAAGTGTAAAGTGTAACTGCGAGTTTTAACTGAAATATCGAAGTCTGACGATATAGTTATAAAGTTTCCTATAAGAAAAAGTATAGCATAAAAGTCGTTAAAAGTCCTAGATCTCTATAGCATTTAGGTCTACCTATAGTATCCATATTGTAGAGTAATCGGCAAATAGTGGGTGTACGACTGTTGGTATCTTATTCCCTCGGGGAGTGGAGGCGTTCCATTTGAATTACGACGTAAGAATTAACTCGTATATTATTGAAATTAGCTCAGATGTTTATTCCTAATGCACAATGCGGGACCAATTAATGGTGGCCAGATTAATCTGAAAAGTTAAATTCAGATTTCAATGTCCAGATGAAAGTTTGGGAGGCGAAGTATTGCGCAAAGAAGATACAGGACTTTTCATTACTAAGTTAAAAAGCAGGAACATAGGTGTACTCATTCATGGACACGGACAGGCGTGTCACAGTAGATAAACGTTTTAGTTGTTGCTGGAGCAAAACTGTGTCTTTTCCATCATCATCATTCACCCGAAAGATGTTTACTGCCGAAAGTCGAAGATTTCTTGTCGTTTCCGACAGAACGGAATGTTGCTATTTTAAATAATATATTTATATAGACATTTAGAACTAAGTCATCACCATCATCATTTCAGCCGAAAGACGTCCACTGCTGGACATAAGCCTCCCAAAATTGGGGGGATTTGCCATAATCGCCATAATCGTTGGCAGGCGGGTTGGCGATCGCAGTATGGTGTTAAAAATGCATAGAGAACGCTGCTGCCCATTCTCCAGTAAGTCCCTTAGTCGCCTTTTACGACACCCACGGGAGGAAATGGGGTGGAGCTAAGTATTTTATTTATATTATTTTTTATTTCTTATTTTTATCTAATTATATGCTGCACCGGTTGACGTCATCGCGACAACGCCGGCTGTCGCTGAAAACCAGCGCTAGGGCTCTGTTTAGCATATGCAGCATTATGCTGAGTGATAGCCATTTTGCGTACATTATGTTTCCCCAGCTTGTTCGTTTCGTATTTGTGTAATTCTTTCTTTGTGTCATCTTTATCGCAAATAAACGTATTTGCTTTCTTTTTCTTTGCTACGAAAATAATTGTGATTATTGGATCACTTAACTGTTGTAATAATTATCCTTCTTACTTGTCGGTAAGGGAGCCTAGAGAGTTTTTGAGCAAGCATATTCTGTACGAAAACTTAATAGCAGAGATGAGAGAACGCCGAAAATGTATTTCAAAAGTTTTCAGATAAGAGCTATTTTCAATTATCAAAAAAATACATTTAGTTTCACTAGGATAAAGATTGTCGGAATGTCACGAAAACCAAAATCTCTGCTAAATCAAGAACCACTCCAATTCCCAACATCGATACATTACATCTAAAGCTAAGTTTCTAAATCATGTGCTGGGTGGGAACTGTAAGATAAAGTGCAGCATGAGTGTGGATGAATGGGACGCCACGGGGCGCACTCTATACCCTGGACCACACAGCCACGCATCTAGGACACCCGGGATGTTCGCTAATCGATGTTGTTTGCACGACTTTGTACATGTGGGAATTAGGTTTTGGGATTTGTTTGAAAGTATAGCAGTTTCAGGTTTAACACCTGAAAGCTAATTCCCGTATTTTAAACCGAAAAAGGAGGAGGTTCTATGTTCGAGTGTATGTATGTTTTTTTTAATGTATGTCCACCGTTTTTTCCGCCAATTGTGAACCGATTTTGAAAATTCTTTTTCGTTTGAAAGGATATATTTTTGAGGTGGTCCCATTGTCACCAAGTAAGAATATGATGACGGGATGCCATGTAAATCGAGGGAAATCTTAAATTTTTATAGGAATTTCACCGATTTCTCCGTCAATTGTGTACTTATTTTGACAATTATTCTTTTATTTGGTAGAAGAAGCTGGTGCGGTGGTCCCAAATAAATTTTATTAACTTTGATTAGGCAGTTTTTAACTTCAATAATACGTATTTAATCCACTTTGTATATCTTGATGATGTTATAATAGTTCCTGTCACTGTTGTTTACATAGCAAGTAGTGGAAGACGAATTGCTGTGGGATAGGTACAATAAATAAAATCTGAAAAATAAAAAACGTTCAAAGTGGAAAACGGAATTCGGTTGTTTTTTTTTTTAAGTTTTTTAAACGTTCAATATCTATTCGCAATCTCATCTCAGTGACTATTAATCCCTAAAAATTGTCACTTATATTTTTTTTTCAGTGACACCGGTATTAGAATAAAATTAGAATGCGACCGTTCTTAAAAATACGGGAATCGTCCCTCAGATAGGTGACCTAAGCTGATTTTTATTGGGATTAGCTAGTGCCAAAATATGGCATGGCTAACATGTCTTGTCAAATCATTACCTACATTATTATTATTTTTTCATTTGTCTAATTGAGACCGATCAAAACGTGATGATTTTTCCAAACATATATTTATTGCTTTTGATTAAACTCGCGAGTCTAATAATGAAAAATGAATTAAAGTTTGTCGATTACTTTAACGATATCATTATTTCTCATTAATTTAATATATTTACTTATTGCCGTTCATGAAAAAATTTCAAAGATTTTTTTAAATCTAAAACCTGTTCCTCGATTTTGATTCAATACACAGTTTCCAATAACGAAGGGTCTTTATATAATACCTAAAGATGATAGATTACGAGGAAGGGTATAAATTTAAAAAATAATTAGGTATTGGTAACAGGGAAGTGATGAGGCCAAAGCATAAGCGATAACGATTTGGAGAACGACGAGCTTTTATTAAAAACACGGCAAAAAAAACTGTTTAAAAATAAATAGTGCTACCACCATCTTAACTAAGTCTGTCACCACAGATATGGCGTGTAACCATACTTCGCGTGCCAAAAATCGCACCAGCTTATGATCAAAAATCATAAGCCGCCACTTTCGCGCTCTGTCCTGTGTACTGCTGGCTGGGTAAATGTGAGCGCGAGCTTGTGACGTCATAGCAGGTAGTCAAAAAATGGCACGCTTGGTTTTCATACGATTCGTAATACTTGCGTTATCTAGGTATATCTATATCTGTGTCTGTCACCTTAACAACAACATTAACAGCATTTGTTGTTTTTTGCAGTTATAGAGGTAAGATAGCCAGTCCTCTGTGGTTGAGGATTCCGGGTGAAACTCGCTTCCATCTTCGGCCTAATCATCACTTGAGGTGAGGTGAAGGCCAAGGCTTCCCTGTTATGGATAAAAAAATACCTCTTCTTCTGATGCAGTAGGGTAAAAAATGGTGATACGGTTGACGTTTTTTAAACGCTTTGTTAATTTAAACGTATTACGATAGATCAAAACTTGCTAAAACCCGATCAATCTGTGTCAATTAAAACAATAAAGAATTTGAGGTTTTAAGAGCTTTGAGCTTTTGTGTTTATCTACTCTAGCTAAAACGGGGTATTTTCTTTGTAACATACTTCGTATTCAATGGAAATTGCCCTTTTTCACTTGTTCAGACTGTACTTCGGAGTGTGCGCAGGAGCTCCATGAACTCAAACTCAAACTCAAAGCATTTATTTCAAATAAACCAATTACAGGCACTTTTGAATTGTCAAGGGGTCGGTCAGTCAGAAAGATGAAGCTAGTTGCCCATTCCAAAGCGTAGTAGGTTCCTATGGAGAAGAACGGACAAGAAACTCCATGGACACTCTTTTAAAACAAAATATTGTTACAAAATATGGGTTACATCATTCATGTTGAAGTTATACATGTGAGAACAATGTAGAAAGACGTGCACGTTAGAAGCGTCCGTAATAGAAACAATTCAAAAATTAAAATAAGCCGTGGCAGCTAAGAGATGACCAGTCCCAACTGACGGCGCCCGTTCACGAACATGACGCATGGATCAGCACCATTTAGCTCAACCATTTTGAAGGGAACTTAATGATCCAACACACACGCCACCACCTGACCTGGGGCCTTACTCCCGAAAACGATTCGAGTTTGATTTTAATTCCGATTCGATTTCGTTTCTGATCCGAACTCGATTTAAAACTTAAAACTGACCGAAGTTAGTTTCGCTTCGAACCACCGCACGATCGTGCGCTAGTGTCGGATTCAAGAGTATGGATTGGCATTTAATTCTAACCTAATTCGATTGATTCAGAACTCGATGCTGTCGGGAGTAAGGCCCCAGAAACGAGTTCGAATCGGAATCAAAATCAAACTAGAATCGTTTTCGGGAGTAAGGCGCCTGATCCCTCCATCGCCCTTTTATTACCGTACTACCAGACGTACCTACTACAGGGTACTCTCCGCTCTTGGTTGATATCCCGTCCAGTCGTACTCAGCGTTTCTCCTCCACATTTCTTATGCGCACAGCCAAAGCGTGGAACTCTCTGCCAGCGTCTGTGTTCCCTTCCACATATAACCAGTGAACAGGCATCTTCTGGGCACGATCGAGGTCATGAGCAGGTCTTACTCAGTTTTTTATTTTTTTTGACCTATTAATATTGTCGGTTCCAGCAAGATCTCTCATGAGACTCGCTCCAATCCCCAACTTGCACCACAAACCCGTCTGTTATCGGACGCGATCGTATTGCGTAAATTTGTCGGTTAATTACGCGATTTCTTACGCAACACTAAAATGCTACCGTTTTAATTGAACTTAAAAAAAACTTTAATTGGTACTGCGAATTTAATTTTTCCGAACGCCGCGAGTAAATCAGACCGGAGTTACTTTCGTTTATCGTAAATCGACGATTTTATGATGTTTTTAAAAATCGATATGTTTATAAATAAGAATGTGGAAGTAGGAGTTTGTTGTACAATAAAAGAGTCTACACTGCTGTTTTATGTTAAAAGTTGTTTCATAAAAATCATTGAAATTGAAAAGATGTGCAAATAATTAAACGAGTTGGGGAAATTAGAGCATTTAAGTCAGGTCTTGGCAAACTCTTTTACATAATATTTACATATTCAGTTTAAATGCAAAACTTTTCATTCGTCACAATCATTCATGGTTTGTGATTGTAATCTACTCTGAAAATAACTCTTACCACGTCCATTGAAAGTTATATGGAGTTACACTTTAATCATCTCTGTTAGGACATGTTTGCTATCAGGATTGAAATGAGCATTCCAACTGCACATTGCTGATGCTATTTTTTTTGGTAAAAAGCAGGCAAACCCAGTACCAAAACTTAGCATGAAATATTCCTTTTAAAGTGCCGATAATATAGTAATTATTCGTTTAATAACTTTGAGCAGTAAAATCAGCGTACAGTTAGTTTTTATCATGCAACAAAATGTGCAATCATATGCAACGCAGAGCATTTAAAATTAAAATTTAGTTAACGATAAAAATAATTTACGGCGTTGGGAATTATGTTAAAATTTTATTTGACATTAAAAAATGTTATTTTATTGGCCATTAAAATGTTTAATTTTAAAAGTAATTAATGAGAGCAAATTTCGCGACACTACCTGTAGCGAATCTCGGAGACACATTGGTTGGTGACGATCGTAAATATTAACCATTAAAATAAATATCCTTTTGAGAATCCACTAACTGATTCATCAAGAGGACACAGATACGTTAAATTATTAAGTTAGTGTAGAATTTGGGTTAACAGGCTGTGCCTAGATTGGAACCCGCTGTTAAATCTGTCGAATTTCTTCCGTTAATTACCATTTTATTTTGCTACTTGTTTGGTTAATGACTGTGTGTAAGTTAAAATACATGCATTTTAATTTGAACTTAGAAAATCCACCTCTGTCTTCGATAAATACAGGCGTGATGTTATATAATGTCTTAGAAAATAATAAAATATATTTTACACATTTAGACAGTCCGTGCCTCGGAAGAAGTTGAAGAATAACGGTCTTTGGCTAGGCGACCCAAAAGTAGGCTTTGCCATTAGTCCATACTAGTGAATTGAGTACTAATTACGTAATTTCATGATCTTTGCAGTTTTAAGTAGACTCTCGCAATACAAGTTCGTGAAATGGAACTGTACTATAAATTACGAGCCCTTTCAGCTCTTTTTCTAATAATGCAGAAACTCTGAACTACCCCTCTAACAAAACAGGGACCAATACATCAAATAGAAGGTTCCAACAATGGTCACCCATACATCAACGTCAATAAACAAATTAAACGTTTACCCGCGCGTTACGCGTCATACGTCACCCGCGAGTCGTCCCGTCGAAAATAATTTCCTCTTAATTTCGCGCTATTGCAATTTTGTTTTGAATTTCGAAAATGGCCGCCGATGCATGGCGGGAACGCGACATGTTCGCAAACTGACACTTACAACGTTGCCGCGGTTTGCCAACTTGTCTGTGTTTATCGGATAGCGAAGTTTAATAAAAAAGGGGTTTTTGAATAAACTGTTTATGGATGCAGATTTGTTCGTATATATAATAATTGAGGTCGTGGACAGTGTTTACCTCTAGGTATATTGATAATAGCATTCTCTGCACTTTATGGAATTTGGTTTGTACTAGGTCGTGGAGGTGGGATAGTCAGTCGCTCCATGTAAAATACTGGTATTCAGCTGCGCTAATAAGACTCGAAGCCGACCCCAACATAGTTGATATAAGGCTGGACAGATAAGGTGCCATCAGTTTGTGAGAAAAAGCTACACAGAAGACTATATAGGCACGTGGCAAAACTATAGTGATGCAATAGCCAATTACGGCCTACGAGAACTCTCATCAGCACAAGTGCTTACATTTATTTCACTACCAATCTTAAAATGTTTAGCGATAAAATTATAATCACTAACACAAATTAACATAATCCGCCACTACACGATGAGCTCACTATATTTAATGACTGAGAATAAAATTGATAAAACGCAGAGAGGTCTAGCTGTTTTGACAGCATAATGGAGTCGATGAAAACTGCACTTCAAATAAAAAATAGGCAGTCTTATGGACTGCCGACAAGTGAAAACTCAAAACTTTGGAATAACTGGTATTTTTTAGGGTTCCGTAGTCTACAAGGAATTATATTTTCGCCATGTCCATCTGTCTGTCTGTCCACGGTTTAGCTCAAAAACTATTGGTACTAGAAAGTTGTAATTTGGCATGAGTATACACGTTAATAAGTGTCCCCCTCCTCTACCAACTAAACAGTTGTAGTTAGAAATTCAAATGTCACGGCAGTAGTACCTATATATATAACGAAGTTAAAAGGAAAACTATCACAGCTAAGTAGGCTTTACAATTTACCGAGTAATTGGCGACCAACTTACAGTTGAAAAAAATGTTCTCCCATACATTCTGTATAGGAAAACATGTTTTTCAACTACATGATAAGTTTGTTCTTGGGATAAATTCATCCCAACTACGGAACCCATCATTGTGCGTGGTCCGACACGCACTTGGCCGGTTTTATTTTATTTTTTAATTGCTACGCATCGCCATTCTCGCGCAAGGCGTCACGAGCATGTCGCGCATTTCGGTGACCCGAACCCATAAGATCCCTTACCAAAAACCGCTCAACGCGGTTAAAGAAGTTTTCGCTTCAATTATAAGTAGGAACTGAAAGACTTTTACTAACTAAAAGTTTAATCATTAATTTTAAGTGGCTGCTGTCCTCAAGATTTGGGTTGACAGTACATCTTTACACATACCTAAGAATAAGCACAAACATCGATTGAAATAATGCCCATCCAATAAACAAATATTAATAAACGAAATAAAATATCAAGGAAAAACTTTTTGCAACTGCAATCCACTTGCCAGATCCGAACAGATAATTTGCTTACAATATAATCGTACAAAGATTGCGACTTCAAGGAAAGGGGGTAAAAAGGACTCGTAGGATAGAGGCTATTATATTCAAATTCACTTCGGAAGGCAATTTATATGGAGTTTATTGACAAGACGGGGGACCGCGGCCCGACGTAGCGGCTTGCGCGAAATTCTTCGACAGAATCTCTTTCTGAACTCGCCTTAATTGAACGAAGGAGACAATATTGTTAAAGTTTTTATGCAGCCTTAAGCGTAGACAATAAAAAAAGTTACTTTATTCAGAAACTTTGGAATCTAATTTTGTGACTGAGTTTGGAACAAACGAACGCATTAATTAAATTTTCTTGATGGTTTAAGTGTCAGGCGAAGAATTTTTCGTCAGAATTTTTTGTTGTTTTATAAAAGATGGTCGTTGGCCCGAGTGCTGGTGTTTCGCAAACGGCCAGAAGAAAGTGGACACAATGCGGGATTTCACAAGACAGATTACAGAGAGGCGCATTAATAAGGTGACGTTTATACAACGTGATTCGATTTCCATCCGACACGACTACTTTTAAGGGGGAAGCGCTAAGATAGCCCGCGGAATTCAAATTTTCTTTAGATTTTTGCCATCTAGCTCATTGTCTGGGTGTATGTTGATTAAAGTATGATTCGCTAACAAATATGTATTTAATCATTAGAATCTGTAAAACAACTCTTTAACTGATTTCATGTAATAGTCATTCAATAGGATTATATGAGTTGTATTGATGATATTTATGATTATAATTCTAAAAATAAATATTTGATTCGGCCGCGAATCTTATTTAGGTTAACATACATCCTGATACTGATCTGCAAATTGCAAAAAAAGTAAGAAATTTTTAAATTCCCTGACGTTTTCGCTTTAAGGCAAGGTTCTTCAAGCGTGCGTTATTGTTCTTGGGGTGGCACACAGTGGAACGAATGTATGGGAGCGGTTGGACGTAGACATGTCCGAAAAAAAAGAGTAAAATTATGCCAAACTAATGATGCCATCTTATTCGATTACTTAATGCCTTCATAACTTGTGGTGATGAATTTCTTCATAACTCCCATATTTCGGGAGTAATTTGAGAAAATGTGAAATTTTACTATGAAAATGAGTGTATCGAGTTCTCTCCCTCCTGATTCCGGGCTTGTTTCAAGTAGCGGTCTCTAATATCATAATGCTAATACTAAGAGCTATATTTAATACTAAGACACATAGTGCGCCAAATGTGCACTTTCTGGGATAAAGAGTGATGTTTATTTTATAACACAATTTTTTTATTTTTTGTTTATTTTGTTGATTAAAACCGTTTTTCTAAAGGTTTACCTTATTACAATAACATTTCTGAGCAGCCAATTAGAGAAGATATAAGCTAATTAGGATATATAATTAGGGACTTAAGGTTTACATATAAAACTGATGCACTAATGATTACTGAACATTGCTATTATTTAATTACTAAATGGCTCTTAATACACTAATTTAGCATGCATCATTTACTAATTATCACAATAACTAATTACCTTGCAATATTTAACAAAGGATACCTGGGATACCTGGATTTTATATAAATAGGTCACTATTAGTAACTTTAAAATCAGTGTTGATTTACACCTCGTTGTATCCAAGCTAATCTCGCAATGTATTTTCCAAATTTTAATACAAATCTTGATATTCACGTTGCTTTATGCGCACGCGCACATAAAGATTTACGCGACTTTAACTATTTGTTCAGTGTTTTAAAAGATAACAGTTGTGTTCAGTTATGTGAAAGTGCTGAAACAAGTTTAAAAGACTGGTGTCGTCGATTTTGCTACCGCATTTATGCAAAATGGACACAGTCTGGAAGAAGCACAGATAAGTTTCGGAAGAAACATGAGATTTGGCTACAGGCTGCAATTCAATGGCCGGAATTACAGAATGAAAATATGGAACCTTCTACAGAAAATATAAGTGACGTCATCGAGCCCATAATTTCTCCTGCTAAATCTGATGCTTCAACTTGTACACATCCTAGTCCTCGTAAATCTTTTGAGGACCTTAGTAACCGGCAAAAAAGAAGACGCACTGAAGATAGTCTTTCATGCAGCAGTAGCAGCGCTGAAATTATGTTTTCGGCCGAAAGGGCGCTTCAAAAGGCAGGACAAAGCGATACAGCTTATGTTATGAAATACTTGACGGAGAATCCAGAAGAGGCCTCAAAAATCAAAGCCTTCATTGAAGGTAAATCAATTCAGGTACGGGAAATATCCCCTTTGAAGGCATTGGCTCTTTATGTATCGATGAACTTATCGAAATGGCGCTATAACACTCTTCGGGATTTCAACACTCAAGAAGGAGCTCTTCAATACCCGAGTTACTACATGTTGGTTAAAGAAAAAATTAAGTGCTATCCGGCCAAAGAAGATCTCACAGTTACAGAGAGCTCTGCAAAAATCAAATTACAAGCCTTGATGGATTTAACCTCAAGAAGACTTATTAGGTCGTTAGAAACCCCTGTTGATCCCAATCAACAGCTCGTATTGACCAGCAAATGGGGTTTTGACGGATCATCTAGCCAAAGCATTTATCATCAAAGGACGAGTGAAGATGAGCAAATCGATCTTGCTAGTAATTTTATGATTAGTCTTGTACCACTGCGGCTCGTCTCAAAAGGTGTAACAATTTGGGAAAACGAGCGACCATCTTCCACTTCATTTTGCCGGCCAATATTGTTTAAGTTTATAAAGGAAACCAAAGAAAATGTGCAGAGAGAGATGGCTGAAATCGAAGCAGAGATTGAAGCCTTAACTCCATCCACCATCACTGATGGAATTAGTGTCAAACACCAACTGCTGTTGACAATGATTGATGGTAAAATTCATTCCATTATATCCAATACAGCAGCTTCAGTGTGTGACATATGCAAGGCTTGTCCTAAAGAAATGAATAATTTAGAGTTAATCAAAGATAAACACGCAAACGAGGACATGTATAAATATAGCTTAAGCACCCTTCACGCTTGGATTCGCTCAATGGAATGCTTATTACACATTTCCTACAAATTAGACATAAAATCATGGCAAGTAAGGGGTGATATAGCAAAAAGGCAAGTTGATGACAGGAAGAAAAGAGTTCAAGAGGCTGTAAGAAGAGAAACGGGCTTACTTCTCGATGTTGTGAAACAAGGCAGTGGATCCACCAACAATGGCAACTCGGCAAGGAGATTTTTTGAAAACTACACTAAATCTGCTGAACTGACCGGAATAGATGCTATGCTTTTAAGAAAAATCTGTGTGATCTTGCAGTGTATTTCATCAGGAGAGAAGATCAACGTAACTAAATTCCGAGAGTTCTGCTTTGATACTGCTAAGCTTTACGTGGAGTTATACCCATGGTATTATATGCCTTCTTCACTTCATAAAATTTTAATGCATGGGCCAGACATAGTTCAGAACATGTCAATTGTGCCCATTGGTTTTCTATCCGAAGAGGCATCTGAGGCTAGAAATAAAGATTTTAGAAAATATAGAGAGGGGCATTCTCGAAAGCATAGCAGTATCTCATGCAATGAAGATATTATGCACAATCTTTTACTGTCTTCTGATCCACTTGTTACAAGTATCCGTCCAAAAGGAAATAAGTTTGTAAAAAAATCTTCTTTTAAGGAATTTTATGAGCTTACGGATTCTGAGAAAAGTGATATCGAATTTGTTAACATAAATGATTTAGCGGACATCGATTCTGAATTTGAATTAATTGATGATGATGATGATGACGAAGATAATTAAATGATGTTATTGTTTTAAAATGTGTAACTTAGTAAATTAGAGCTTACATCTTAATTATTTATTGTACTTTTAATGAAACTAGGTAATTTATTATCAACTTACTTAAAAGTCATACTCTCATCAGTTCTTGTGAATATTTTTGTTAATATATATTTCTGTATATATATAATATATTTATAGACCTCTTAATAAGTCTGTCTGCGGTTTAAAGTAAATACAAATGGGGAAAAAACGTTTTTTTTTTTAAATTTTCATTTCCTTTTATCCCAGAAAGTGCACATTTGGCGCACTATGTGTCTTAGTATTAAATATAGCTCTTAGTAATAGCATTACGATATTAGAGACCGCTACTTGAAACAAGCCCGGAATCAGGAGGGAGAGAGCTCGATACACTCATTTTCATAGTAAAATTTCACATTTTCTCAAATTACTCCCGAAATATGGGAGTTATGAAGAAATTCATCACCACAATTTATGAAGGCATTAAGTAATCGAATAAGATGGCATCATTAGTTTGTCATAATTTTACTCTTATTTTTCGGACATGTCTACGTCCAACCGCTCCCATACATTCGTTCCACTGTGTGGCAGCGGGACGCGAGTAAATTGTTGAAAATTATATAACATGTTTTGCGATATTAACTATGTTAAACCCGACTGACTACGAGTATAATCATCATAGTCGTTTATTTTGATGTGATTTTCAATACATTAGGTAGAATAGTAGATAATATTGAAATAAAATGAGTTTTAATCTACAAAATAAGGGTATGTTTGGATTTTCTTCTATTGTCCGAACTCTGTACAATTATGTAACGTGTACCCGACGTACCTACAGAAAGATCTCAATAATTTTTTCACGTATTTAATCATTACCGTTTCTAAATAAAATGGCATTAAAATTACATTTCCTATAGGTTAACTTGAAGAACCTCGCCTTAACGGGAATTGAAGAGAATCCCTTGAAAATTAAGTGCTGATCCCGCGTAACACATAAAAGACTTGACGTTCTGACATCGTTATTTTTAACAGCTTCAAACCAAAAGGTGTGGTGCCCTCGTCTGTGTAAACAGTTTATATTTATTTAACCTATTATAAAAAAAACTCATAAACGAACGTTATATTTTATTTTTATATGAAATTGAAAAGCTTAACTTTACATTATTATGTTATGACACAACAGGTGAAGAAGCTGCCAATTTATTTAAAATAAACTTTTCTGTTTGTGTCTGACCTACTTTTGCTAGTCTTAATTCACATCTATATTAGTGAAAGGGACGTTTTTATCCGTTTTTTTTTTTTTTTGTTGACTGAAAAAGTCGTAAAGTGAAAACGTCTCAAGATGCGCTTCATGTCTCGATCTCGAGATAAGATCGTAATCTTTTCGGATATTGCTCGCTATAATCATATGCGGACTTTTTTTTATTATTCTTTGTTTATTTTTCTTAAGGGCGTAGTCGAGGCGTGCTGGACAATGAGACGTGCTTGAAAATATAATGCTATATTGTTGCTTAAGCTAAGTTAAGGAGTATGCGGATTAAAAGGGTTTTTGGTTTTAATTTATGCTTTTAATTTTGGAGGAATGTTTTTGTAACAGTATTGCAAACGTGACCATTTTTTTTTTTCTTCAGAGCTGGAAACCAGCAGTGCTATTCTGTAACCATCTCACCGTGAGAACTTAGGTGAAGTGAGCGTGAAGTGAGCTGTCAACAGTGTCAATCTCAAGCATCAGGTGGAATTACACGTCACTTCAAGTTCACTTCACCTAAGTTTTCACCGTGAGATTTTTACAGAATTGTTTGTTTTTTTTTTTTTTTTTTGTTATTTTACTAGCGTTTATTAGAAAAAAATTATAACACTAAATAATAAATAGGTTTTTTTGTACATATTAGTTGAGTTATTAAGCTAAGGCTTCCCACAACTTATGTTTAAGTAGTTGATTTGTATTTGTCGGCGGAACAAATCAGTTTCAAAATATCGGGTCTACTTTTCAAGTAGGAATGGAGCTCATTACATGATGTGTATCCTTGGTAAACAAAATGGCTTTTAACACTGCGACACTTAACTACGTTTTGTCACTTGGCCATAAACCTCTATAATTTTTTGCGAATCCAATACTAAGTTATATTGAGCAGTATAACAAATAGGAGTTTTCTTGTCCATTCTGTTATATTGTATAACTAGATGGACTGACCCATTTTATTCAGGTAATTAGATATTTAAATTCATTTATCGTTCGTTCGAAAGCGGGACGTTTTTGCTCTTGCTGGGGACAGTGGAACTGTCCCGCCCAAAGCGAGACGTGTGGGCGTTATGTATTGCCGAAATTATGGTTTTTAGGGTTCCGTACTCAAAGGATAAAACGGGATCCTATTACTAAGACTCCGCTGTCCGTCTGTCTGTGTGTCCGTATATCACCAGGCTGTATCTCATGAACTGTGATAGACAGTTAATTTTTTTTACAGATGATGTATTTCTGTTGTTTAGGTTCCTTATATACGTAGATAAGAGTCTAGCCTGACCCACATTCCTTGTATTGAAATTGCTTGTATTGTAAGTTACTTTCATTTTATCTTCCAAAAGACTCGGCCATAATTTTGGATTGCGATGCGACAGTCCACAATTCTACATCACCCATTCCCATAGTTTACTCTTTTACTATGAATATAACGATAATGTAATATATTTACGAACTACAAACTCAATTTTCAAACACTGTTTGATTTCAATGATCATAAAATCAAAGCTAAGCAAAAGCAATGATAAAACAGCTCACAATTTCGTAAACAATCACACTTGTCAGTTCCAATTTCTCTAAGAGTAACAATGTAAAGTGTATAGATAAGTAGTCTGGCTCGAATCCTGCGCAACGAGGAGGGGGCGGCGCGAATTACGAGCCAGCGTCGGCCAGCGGCGCGCACGCGCGTCGATTTACGCGCGTCATAGTTGTGCCAGTGATGTCCGCCATCATATCGATAAATATTGTGAGAGGATGTTGTAAGGTGTTATGGTTTATATTGTAGGTCTGAAAGAGTATTGTTTTTTAGGAACGGAGTTCACTGAACAACTTTTTAAGTTGATTTAACCTTTTTTAACCTATATTTTGGGTTAATATAGCACCTAACGACATGATTTGTTAAATCAACAAAAATGTTTCAAAACAAACGTCATGGAACAGTTTGTTTAACACAATTTAATGTCAACTTAACCAAAAGGAAATCAACAATCAAAACATCAACTATTCGGTTTTTCAGTGTTCTTTAATGCAGCTTGCGGTAGCAGTAAACCAGCAAAAATCGTCACGTAGTGAAAAACCTTTATGGGCGCGTGCGTTAAGCGCTATGTTGACCCTCATATTGCTAGCTTGCTAAAAACTTATACAAATAAAACCTTATACTTAAGTCTGTATTAAAAAATCAAAAACAAAAAATGTTGACACTTGAAACTTCAGACCATACTAGATGGCTCTGTGTTTACATAATATACAGTGAAAGGAAGTTCGTTCCACCTGGATGTCCCACGACACCGTTCGACTGGTTTTTGGAGATGTTAATGGATGAAAAATCTTGATAGATTGAAGGATCTGTCGCGAGGATTTCTGTGTCGATCGCGATCGTGTTTCGAGTATAGTGACAAGAAATGTGTTTTTTTTTGTTGTTGAGAATATTGTTATTTGCAAAATGCAATAAAAATGCGACATTGAAAAGTCCGAAACACTTGTCCAAAAAGCCGCTGAAAATAATGAAAACACTTCATCGAAGCCATTTTATCGACAAATCTATCGCTCTTGCGCACATCACTATGCCGCCGTAGGCAACCACGCGCGTTATCGCTCCGCTAAAAATGTACCGTGACCCCCGACACTAACCAAATTATTCTCGCTCCTAACTCACAGATAGTGGGTTCGATTCCCGTTCCGATCCAGAATTGACGGTCAGATATCGAAAACTATTTGTCAATGAATAGTTCATAGCGGGACTATGGAAATGATGGTGGGAAAAAGAAACTGTATTGTAGAATCTAGCACTGAGCGTTTATGTCTTTTATTCAGACAGACTTGACCTCTAAGAACAGTGTCCTCAAGTACTTAATTAGATTGTTGACGACACATAGTTTTACATAGATACCTACCGAAATGACAATCGTAGAAGAATAACATTCGAAGCAAACCAAGGTAAGTCTCTCTGACAAATGTAGTAATGAGTCTTTATCAGTTTAAGTAATAGTCCCCCCGGCTGAATTTAGGCCATGGCGACCAATCTCAGCGGAGACCAGCCTTCGGCAGGGGAGATATTATAGTGCACAAGTGTGTGCGCAGACACCGATTCGCTCTCTCTTCCCTCACTCTCATAGTCCGATGGGACGGCAATCCGACACCACCGGAGATAGATCAGGCGCAGGGCCAACGGATTAACGTGCTTTTTTTACGTGAGGCACGGGGGTATCACGTCGCCAACCCCCAAACTCCGAGCTGTTACGAAGAAATTTCTAATTTAAAAACTTAATAACACATTGCCTGACCCCAGGAATCGAACCCAGGACCCCACCGCTCAGCAGTCACGCTTGCGACCACTAGACCAACGGAGCAGTACAATCAGTTAAATTAGGACGCAGATATATGCTAGTGACCTTGAGTGGTTAGCTTGCGTGTTCTGTACTGAGCTCACGCAACACGTCGTACATCCAGCCAGGAATAGGACTTGCCCATCCAGAAGCGACGTCCCAAATAAGACGCATTATTAATTTATTGTTCATAAAACAAAAACTATTTTAATAAAACATGTAAGTATACTAAAAGATCAACAATTAAATTATCTTTAAAAAGGTGAAGGTTTCAGAAAAATAAGCTTGATAGATTGTGCGTGATTCTCAATTTATTATCCACGTTAGACATAATTTTACAAATTAATTTCACTATGTATTATAAACATAATCCAAAATATTTTTATATTAAGTTATTAAGGAAATGCTCTAAAGAAACATTTTTTTTTTTTTCAAATCATTAACACTACTCATTTAGACGTGATCTTCAGTATAAAATCATTAAAAGTCGGTTATCGTCGTCAAAGTGTCGTTAAAGTGTTTTTATATTTAATTAAATATCTAAAACGAATTCTTAAGAAAACAGTAGAGTAAACTCGTAAACGAAACACAATAAAAGTCCTTTCAAAATTATTAATAATTCAGTGATTCACCCAAATCACTGAGACAAATAAACATACAAACTATTAATTACTTAAAAATATACCAAAGGGTTACCGACCTAACATGTCATCATTAAGGATTTAGATTCCTTTACGGTCAACCGTGGTCAGTTAACTTACGATCACTCCCCAGTCAGTCGACGTCCAATCGTTGAGGTCGGGAGTTCAAATCTGACCTCCACATCTGACGTTGAACCTTGTGATGAACTTCTATGCCAATTATGCTAAGTGCTTTTAGTTTAATTGGGAACGTTGAGACATATTTGTTTAAGGTGGATTTGAAAGGTAAATTAGGTTTGACTGTAGCAAATTTATAGAGTCGACGAATGACATTTTCTATTTTATTTTCCAAAACTTTGTACCACCAACATTTTAAAAAGAAATTAGATTTAACCCCGGCTGATGCTGAAAACCAGCGCTGGGGCTCTGTCTCGCATAGGGTCGCAGCATTATGCTGAGCGATGGCCGTTTTGGGTGGATGAGCCGCATATTTCCTCCTAACTTGTTCTTTTCGTGTTTGTGTTCTATCTTTGCGTCATGTTTACCGCAAATAAACGTATTTCCTTTCTTTACTTCTACGTATTGTGCGTAATATGAAATAGTTAGAAAGAGGGTGAATACTGTAATTACAGCTGACAGAAATGTGAGGAAAAAAGAAGACATAGGATGCTGATGAGTGAGATTTATTACACGACTGCCCAAAAAAAAGGAGTGCCACAAACACAAACGTCATTGTGCCCAAAAGTGGAAAACTCAAAACCAATCTTTTCATTGCAGCCGGGGTCGGTTCCTTGGAATAATTCTTTATAGGTCCGATTTCAATGAAAAGATTGGTTTTCAATTTTTAGTAAAAATTATAATCTATTTAGTACCTACCTTGTGGCCAATCAACACTAAAATCAAGTAACTTGTTTTTATTTTTTTAGTTCACGTATTTAATTCACTTTCTGATATGGCAGGCGTATTTTTTAATTTTAATATTAGTTTTTCTTTTAGACGAAACTTTTAACTTTATCGCTAAGCTGTTGGTCCTGGCTGTCATTCGTAGATCTTTGACAGTCGTTACGGGTTGATAGAAGTCCTAAAGTCTGATAATTAGTTTTACCAAGGGGTATCTATATGGAGGGGGGGGGGGGGGGGGTGCCGAAAGGTTCTGGAGTGGCGACCGCGTACCGGAAGACGTAGCGTTGGAAAGCCTCCCACAAGGTGGACCGATGACCTTATGAAAGCCGCAGGAATCCGCTGGATGCGGGAAGCACAGAACCGATCGAGGTGGCGGTGCTTGGGGAAGGCCTATGTCCAGCAGTGGACGTCTTTCGGCTGAAGATGATGATAAAGGGGTATCACGTTACCCAGTAACTGGGTTGTGGAGGTCAGATAGGTAGCCGCTCCATGTAAAATAATGGTATTCAGCTGTATCTGCTTAGACTGGAATCCGACCCTAACATAGTTGGGGAATAAGCTAGGCAATTTTTTTCTTCTTTTTTTAATTTTGACTTAACATAGTCTCAAATACCGTTATATAGTTTGCAACTCACACGGTTATTTTTTCTTTTAAATAATATGTTAATTTTCGTCATTTCGAAAGTAACTAAAATAATTGTCATAAAGGTTACTTGTTGCCTGTCTAAAGTATCTGTAATATCTGTCACAATTTATTTATCAATCTCGGAGATCAAAATTGACTGTCCACTTTGAAAATGACAGATACTTATCAGTAGTTCAGTTTTAAAAAACACCTATGAGGAAGAAATTCACTTTTCTCTGCTTGCTTATACTTAGCAAACATATAGGTAGGTACTTTGCATTGGACGCAGCCAAGTTATGACCAAGTTTTAGAAATATATATTATTGTTATTGTCTTTTGTGAAAAGACAAGTTTAAATTAATGTTTTGTTGTATGTCCATAACTCAAACCCGCTTCTTTGGCTAATGTTTGCCTCTAATGCCTTGATCACACATGCCAAGTAAATGGAAGAGCCCGTGCTCTTCGCCGAGTGCTCGGTATGTGTAAACACATCAGGACGAGACAGTCACTCGAACCGGACGGTTCTTTTTACTAGACCGAGTGCACCCCCGCGCTTCCCCGCACTCACTCGCTGGCCCACTCGGCAGGTACAAACATGCACTCGGTGCGTACTCGCCACTTGGCGCACTCACGTCGCTCGCAGCACGCTACCGTATATTTTTTACGATCCATTGTCTCGCTAGTCTGCGGCGTCAAAATAGAACTGACTGACTGACTCGGTGCCAAGTAAAAAAATATGTATAAAGACATACTCATCCACCCAACTGTCTCGACCCAGAATCATTTTGCTGTCTAGCCCATCTACTTGGTACGTGTGATCAAGGCATAATAGTATTTGCACCATGTCACAACAAAACAATTTAGTGGTCTGTTTATTCTGAATTGTTACTAATCGATTTATTTAGTTGTTTATTAATCTCAATCAACGATCACAACTCAATTAAAGATCGAAACACTTGCCAAACAATTATAACACAGAAAGTCCCGCGTGGTTACAATTCGCGTAGGATAAGTCAGTAGACCAGAAATTAATTGGCAGTACTATTTAGTCGAAAGTCTCATAACAAAGAAGATAATCTTTTCATTAATATTGTATTATCCCCAGCCTTCGATCAAGACAAGACACTCAATAGATTGCGTACCCAGGAAGACCGCTGAAAATACAACTTGCCAAAATGGGGGATTACAGACACTCATATTGCATGTTGGAACATGCAATATGAGTGTGGTACTGTCCAGAACATGCTGGAATTGCTGGAATGTCCCAAATGTACATACACATGCACTTTTGAGGATCTAATAAACGCCACTGACGCTGCTATTAACATGTCCACATACTGGGCACGACTCAAACTCAAAGCATTTATTTCAAATAAACCAATTACAGGCACTTTTTAACTGTCAAGGGTCAGTCAGTCAAAAAGATGAAGCTAGTTGCCCATTCCAAAGCGTAGTAGGTTTCTATGGAGAAGAAACTCCATGAACGCTCTTTCAAAACAAAATATTATTACAAAATATTAGTTACATCATTCATGTTGAAATCATACATGTGAGAACAATGTAGAAAGACATGCATGTTAGAAGCGTCCGTAATAAAAACAAAAAACAATTCAAAAATTAATAGTACATTGTGATACAAGGGTGGAAAATAGGTTATTGCAAACGAGCTATACAACGTTACAGTTGTGCGGTTCGCCAGCGGTCTTTTTACGTGACGTGAATTGTACTTAAATCTTTCCTCGCGACATTTTCCTTTTTCTTTCCTAATTGAAAAAGTACCATCGACTCTAAAAGAAGAAGATCAAGAAGAGTATCTATTCTTGATCGAAGTCATTTAAAGAGCCCTACAGACCTGAACTTCTGCTCTCCACCTTCACAATAAGTTACGTGCTTTCCTACAGTGACGGTAGCACGCCTCTCAATATTCATTAGCCGAGATTTTGATACAGTTTAAATGTAAGTTTTTTTGTTAATTAAAGGGCATTAATTGTTAACAAAACTGCTTTCGACTGACCATTGCGCCGGCTTATGTTGGTCCAATGTGTGAGTTAAAGCGATTTGTTGTCCATAGATTAATTTTATTCTTTTATTTTGCAGATGTGGTGTAAAGACATAATAATGATTATGATGTATTATCATCATTCATTATGTTATGTTTTTAATATTATTTATTATCTTCTCTCAATCAGAGCACCTGCCATCTTATCTCTTCACCACCCTTGGTTGACTGGTAGAGAATGCCCGAAGCATTAAGTCCGCTTTTGTACCTTAGGTATTGTGTGCGAGAAGTTTAAATAAATAAATAAATGATTATTAGATATGTTGACTGGCATACAAAACAATGAGGGGAAGGGAAAGAGAAAAGAAGAAATAACATAATTATTTCTAAATTGAGAAGGTAATTTTATTGGGAATTAATAAAAATAATTATTGTAAAACGCGTAGTTTTTGTGAGTAATTTGACATTAAAATATGTTTCTGCACAAACTATTGAATTTAATCATACACTTGCAACTTAGGTAATTTTCAGCGGTTTCAGATCTATGATGATACCATAAATAAATACCTTTCAGACATCAAAAATGGACTAAATTATCCAAACTTGTATTGCATAAATACGAGGCTTTTGGCTAATTTACGTTTTTTTTTTGGACTGTGCGTTTTGTTTGTGCAGAGTAAACATTTTTTTTTCATATTTAGTCGCACTATTCTCATGACTTGTACAAAAACGCCAACGCAAAAACAACCAAATTAAACTCAGTAATTGATATTTATTTGCTCTACTTTGTGACACGCGAGCTATAAACACTGCCTCTTAGTCAATCGAAGCATTTTTTACATATTTCTTGTGTTTGTATAATTATCGTGAGAGCCTGTTGCTTATGGCCGTAAAAAGCGATAAATGATTGGCAAAGAACCTGTGTACCAAAAGACATATCGTCACGAATTCACGATCATCCATCTGCTATCTTCGCGTTGTTTTTAGGGTTTTTTATGCTTGGCGTGATAAGCTTGCGTTTGAATTCTACCTCACTTGAGGTTAAGCATCGATGTAGTCGAAAATGAAGAGTAAACATATCTTTAAACCCAACTGACTCCCTAACTTAAATACTAGATTAGTCTAGACTTAAATATGAAATAACTGAAAATCTCTTAAGCGGTCTTTGTCCTCATAATTATGAACAAATTTAACTCTGGGATTAAATCGCGAAAAAAAAAAAGAGATTGTGGCGGCATCTACAACGCCACATGCAAACTACGCATCAAAGACCTGACGTCACACAAATTCTACATCGCAAAGGCAGAGTTTACCCCATCGCGTTATCAACCGTCGGGCAGTTGCTCACCAAACACAACACCCGTATGGTCGCAATATCCTCCCTTTTCAATAGAGTGAACTTTACACCCTGTTCCTCATGCCTCTATACTGGTAACCACGTGTTTCAGTTAAGACAGAAATTATTTTAGACAGTACCAGTATCTCTGTTAATGCATGACTCGGGAGGATCTATGGACTTTTATACAGATTAATGTTAATAATGTTCCAAACACTATCACACCATTTCCCGTAACACCAATTTTGTAAAGCCTCAAGCGCACTGTGTACACTCTTGACCGGTTATCAACAAAACCTTTGGCTTAACTTTGTAAGCAAGATTTATGTAAAACTAGCCTATTTATGTAACCCGCCAGAGGCTCGCACGCTCTGAATGAATACATCAAACCTTCCGCGAAAAACTATAAAGTGGTGGTAGAAACCGTATCAACGATAACATAATAATTTTGAAAGAAGCCTTTGTGTTCAGATATCTCATGACAAGGGATACTTTCAAAAAGATTATGTTAAATTCATAGATATGGATATTATTCAGATAAGGAAAAAGATCCTACTTCTAGAAGCAGCAACAAGCATTGAGACTGTTTTTATTCACTACGAATTTTCAAATTATAAATGGCATTATATTTATCAAGACTTTAACAATGTAATAATGGATATAAGATCTTTTTTTACTTTTTATAGTTAAGTAATTATACTCCGTTTGTATTAACATTAGAAATTTAAATAAAACTTTTTTACGGTCCGTTCAATTGATTTTGACTTCTATTGCGTTGGTGGCATGACAAATGGCAGTTGCATTAAACAGTTGGTATTGGAACCACTTTTTTGCTTTTAATGCCATCCTTATGCCTACGGAATAGAAGTCAAAATCGGTTGAATGGACTGTAAAAAAGGTTTATGTAAATCTAATTTCAAATGGAGAACAGTAAATTTTGACATTTAATTAATAAATAAAAATTAAAAATAAAACTTATAGAACTTCAAATTGTATAAAAATAAAATTACATATTTTAATTTTAAACTAATTTATAATAACCTATATTAATGGGGATTGGCGATATTAATTTGATATTAATTTTAATATTTCTACACCGGCGACGGTAGTTATATGTGAAACTGTTTATTAATATTTAAGATCTGAATGTACCATATACTTAAAAAATATATATATTATTTTAGTGTCTTTGACATATGTCGAAACCTTTCTGGGGTCCCGGACCCTTGGAAGGCGTACGAGGGGCCGAAGCCAACTCGCAGAGGTCCGTTAGACGCTTTTAATGAAATGAGGCAACAACCAACGATTATAGATTATCCCTGTACGCACTATGAAAGTGCATCCAAGGACAACCCCCGGTTGGTGTGGTGTGGAACTATTGCACGATATGAAAACAAACATAATAAATATGTGTTTGGATGGCTAAAGTGGGCTGGTTACCTAGAACTATGAAAGGATCGAGGTAAGTAATAAACAAGGGGCCATACCCTTGTTTACGATTTAAGACAATGTTTTGATTCGGCTACTCTGTATCAAAAGTTTTTCGTATTTGTAAGTATCCCAGTATCAAAGATACGATTCAAAAGCACGCATGCAATTTTTAACGGGATTTTAGCTACAAAATATAATTAACGCACGCGAAGTCTGTTCTATTAGATGTTATTTACTTTGAGCACCAGATACAGATCAGACATATAATTGACTTCCAACATTAAAACATCATAGCCTTTAAAAAATGATACAACCATACATAATACTTACGAGACGTAAGAAATCCCCGAATCGTAACCATAACGAAACAAGTAGCCCCAATAACCGAAGCGAAATCGAAGCATAGCCGAAAGTACAGATCGAACCGGAATAATACAATGAAGCTCATTATTAATATTCAGCAGATAACTCGTGTGCAGATAGAGATAACGTTTTTGATACTTGTTAAGGACAAGTTTACTTTGAGGAAATATTAACGGTAAGGAGAAAGGAGATGTTTAAAAATCTCGAATTCCTAAAATGGTTTTTATTAGCCATAGGGATTGTAAAAAAAACGGAACAAATTTTTTTTTGTCTGTTTTCTTGGTTCTCTTCCATAATACTTACATTGCACTTTACAACGTTTGTAGGGTTCCGTAGCCAACAAGAAACCCTTATAGTTTCGCCATGTCCGTCTGTCTATCCGCGGCTTAGCTCAAAGACCTTTAGGGCAAATTTCACCAATGAAACTGAACGCGATCACAGCATATACCACGTTTTATTTTCTATGGAATATTAACTCTGACAGCTCTTGAACGCAGATTAGATGTGCTGATCGCGTTTAGTTTAATTGGTGAAATCAGACCTTAATACTAAAAAGCTGTAATTTGGTATGGGTATACTTATTAATCACGCCAACAAAGTGGTAAAACAAAATCTTGAAATATATATTTTTTTAGGGTACCTCCGCTAAACGTGAAGTGGGGATGATATATTTTTTTTTCTCTTCAATTCCATTGTGTCGGGGTATCGTTGGATAAAAAAATTGCAAAAAATTGCATTTTTCGATTCAGGGATCCGTTTGTGTAATATTAAACTTTAAAGTGCAAATTTTTGTTAGAGTCAAGTGTGTCCTCCCCCTGCCAGCTAAATAGTTGATTTTGGATAGTTATGTGAAAAAAATCACGGCAGTAGTATATATAACGAAGTTAAAAGGAAAACTACCACTACTAAGAAGGCTTTACAAGTTACCGAGTAATAGTAGAACAACTTAAATTTGCAGTTGCGAAACATGTACATGAGTACATGTTTTTCAACTACATGTTTTACAATGTTAAGTTTGTTCTTGGGATAAATTCATCCCAACTACGGAACCCTTCATTGTGCGTGGTCAGAAACGCACTTGGCCAGTCTTCATCATAAAATTATAAACAGGGTTGAAACTCGCAAGTGCTTTTGCTGTAGACACTTGAGATAGAAAATGGCACCACACTACAAAGCTAAAACAACCCGACAATTTCCACAGCCAAACTTTGGTTCCCAAATCAATACAACCTAAAGTTATCTAAACATAATCAAACGTGAAACTTACTAATTAGCAGCACCACCAACCACATGATCAAAATCAACACCATATTCCACCGTGTTACAACAAACCACACAGTGGAAGATAATCTTCCACTACGTAACGATAATAACAAAATAGAATTATCGTAACAATATTAGCCTTAAGGCATGATCTGCGGGGCGGGTTGGCTTTAAACACGACAAAGGGACTCACGTAAATACTGTATTAATTAATTTGTACAGATAGCAAACTAATGTGTCTCGTTTAGATAAGGAGGGTTATTGATCTAGAGAAGTTTCGGTAGTGATGATCAATTTAATTTAGTTACGTGAGGACATAGATGAGGAACAGGGTTTAAAGTTCACTCATACTCTATGGAAAAGGGTGGATCCTCCGGCCAGACGGGTGTTGGCAACTGCTCGATGGTTGATGTCGGGATGTTGTATATATGCTAGCCGCGCGGTAAACTCTGTTTGCGCGATGCAGGATTTGTGACGTCAGGTCTTTGATGCGTAGTTCGCATGTGGCATTGTAGATAGAACGTAAGTCTAGTAGATGATGATATGCATCTTCTTCGACTTCACCTACAGCTAGAAATAGACCTCTCTTTGCCTGTGGACACCAACCGCTCCGGCAGTCTCTAATTTTACTTCAAAAATATGAATAGATCCATGAAACAACTCTAAATGGTATAAAAGCTAACAAAAAAATCCAAACAGACACGAAATAATGACGAACCACCTGATAAAAAAGTGTCCACACAAAACGTTAACATTTATTCAGAGTTAATTTCAGCAAATAAGCTGAAAACAGACTTTTCATAAATAAAAGCCTCGAGCGCCCACGGTATAATGTAAACATGCGACGGGTGTCGACAATTTACTTTGCACAATGAAAATATTTTAACAATTAAATTAACTCGTGTGGAAAGCTCTTTATTTTAATATGAAAGCGGATCATTTTACTCCTACTTTTTAATTATTTTGTTAACTGTTTTACATACATACATACATAAACTCACGCCTTCTCTCCATGAGGCAGAAACCATAGAACACCACCTGCTACGCTCCTTACATACCTACTCCTTTTGATTCGTTTACATTCATACATCAGAGGCGGCTTATTCCACAAACCCCCCCTGAAAATCCCCCTTAGGAGGAAAAGTGGAATCTATAAAAACAGTCTAGAATTCACCCCTGATAATCCCGCTTAGGGGAACTAGAATTTAAAAAAAAAAACTTATTCTAAGACCCCCCTGAAACTGATTTTTTTACATTAAGGTTCAGTTTTCCCCACTGGGGGATTCTCTGGGGATTAGTGAAATAAGCAGGGGTGAATTCTAGACTGGTTTTTATATTTATTTTTATATATTCATTTAGTAGTTCACATACATTGTATACATTTATGTCATTCTCATTAGAGTTTCACCGGGCACCAAAAACATCGACTACATAATTTAAATAACATAAGAAGGTAATATATTCCACTTTTCCTCCTATGGGGGATTTTTCAGGGGGATTTGTGGAATAAGCCATCAGAGGCCTTAGTGTGAGTTTATTTTAACCATCTCGACTTTACGCATCGACCGTGTTCAGCACTCCGATTGGTGGAGGGCCAATCGGAAGCCAAACAGAGCGCCGAACGCGGTCGATGCGTAGAGATGGTTAAAATAAACTCACACTAGGGCCTCTGATCACACACGCACGCCGGTTGCGAGTGCTACGCACCTGATCTTTCTGAAGAACATCACTAATAAGGTCACTATAATGTCGTCCTAGGGCGTCCCCTCCAGGCGTTTCCATTCACATCTGCCTTGTAGATACCTTTTGTCAGTCGCCTTTCATTCATCCTCTCAACATGACCAAACCATCTAAGCATAATCTTTTAAATTTTTCTCACCACATGTTCTTTTAAACCACATCACATCACTTTCACCTATTTTTGTTTACTGTTTTCCATAGTTTAATTTATTTTACATGCTGTCTTCCACGAATTGTGGATTCAGGATACAATTTAGGCGATAGCGTCACGATGGCCCGCGAAATTCAAATTTTCTTACGTTTTTTCAATTTGTAGATCAGTATCAAGTTGTATGTTGATCTGAATATGATTCGTGACCATAACGAATCTGTATTTATAAATTTATAATCATCAAAATCATCAATACAACATTCTAATGTCATATTAGGTACCCTATTGAATGACTATTTTATGAAATCTTGACATTTGAGGATTATACTAACTTAAGGAGTTGTATTACTGATTCTAATGATTATAATTCTGTAAATACATATTTGTAACGGTCGCGAATATACTATAATCAACATACACCAGACAATGAGACGCAAAAACAAAAACACGCGGGCTACCTTAGCGCTTCCCCTTAAGCCTTTCAAAATTTACCTAGTAGGACGATACCTAATTGAAATATTATTCGAAAATGTCCTAAGTTAAATATTCGTTATTTTCTTTGTTACCCGGCTAAAGCAAATCTAAAAGCAAGGGTTATGAAAGTAGGTCAAACAACGTCAAAGGAAATTTAATATGGCGGACGTTAGATGTCATGCGAATAGTTCATACTTTTCAGTTCGTTATATATGCAGTTACGTTGTTATTTATATCTCTTATTAACTTATAATTGTGAAGTTATTGAATGTCCTTTATTAATTAAAACGTATCGTAATTCATAAAACAATACTAATAAAAAAATATGTATTTTTATTTTTATTTATTCATATATACTTTATTGTACACCAGATTACACGTTATAAAAGAAAAGAAAAAACAATAAATAATAATTGTAATTATTATGTATGTGAATGTAATAGGTACTTACAGATAATATAATATAATGAAATCAAACAGATTTCTGTTTAAACAAAATGTATTCAGAGGGCAATACGTTATACAATAAAAGGCTATACGTAACACGAATATAAATGCCGTTTGTAAAAAATGATAACAAAACACATCATTTTTATAAATGTATATAGTATCCAATTTCTACTTATTCTGCAACCAGTACCCGTACATAATCATTACACAGTAGGTGCATCGGAGATAACAAAAAGATGTGGTCGAATAAAAAGCGATCATAACAAAGGGCAAGCCTACAGACGACCACGCGCGACCGGCGACCACAACTGATTATTTTATTGTTTCAGTTCACTTTTTTTTATAAGGGTACTTGTTGAATTAAGGGCATTCCTAATAGGTATTATTACTGGCGATAGAACTCTATCAAAGCTTTATTGGTAAGTGCAAATTTTTGCACCAAAATAATTGCAAGTGCGGTCAAAACGTTTATTGCGAATATTATTAATGAAGGACACAATTCAGGTATTGTCAAGTTTTCAACAAGTCCAGAAAGAACCGGAATTAATAGAGGAGACAATAAGCTAATGAAGGGTTAAAACAGGAAGTGAAGTTTAAAGACAGAAAAACATCGGCTTCCAGTCTAACCGGATGCAGTTCCAGTCTGAGCTCTACAACTCAGTTATTGGGTAACAGGATACCCCTTGAACTATTACTGTTTGTCAGACTTTCGGGCTTCTGACTACCCGTAACGACTGTCAAAGATCTACAAATGACAGCCGGGACCAACGGCTTAACGTGCTTTCCGAGGCACGGAGGGATCTTGGTGTGTAACGATGGTCATTGTTCCCGATGGATGGCAACAAGCTCGCTACTGCGTGGGACTAAAACATAACTGGCTAAATGTGAGTGTGCAGGTATCCACAAGAGAACAAAGGTAACCGACATAGCCCGAAGAATTTCCAAACTTAAGTGGCAGTGGGCAGGGCACATTACTCGCAGAACAGATAGCCGATGGGGCCGAAAGGTTCTGGAGTGGTGACCGCGTACCGAAAGACGTAGCGTTGGAAGTTCTCCCACAAGGTGGACCGATGACCTTGTGAAGCCGCAGAAAGTCGCTGGATGCGGGAAGCACAGAACCGGTCGTGTTGCGGCGCTTGGAGGAAATGATGACGATGATGATGTTCTAGGTATACACTCCTGCATAACACTTCGGGAAAGACAGGTGTGATACACGTTAAGATTGTGTCAATATCTGCATTGTCCTTAAAATCGTACCTAAAATGGAAGTTCATAAATACATTCCAGCCATTTCGTCCTTTACTACTCAATCTTAGACCAAGCAACCAACAACCTAAGCAATAATCGATACCCGTCGACACCAAACCAGCTGAGTCTCTAAAACAAACTCTTGTACAATCAATCCACCTAACATTTCAAGGAATTGTAGTAAACCGAGCAAGCTATGTCATATAACTCAAGACACCTCTATCAAGCCGTCGTAAAGTGTCCCTAACTGATCTATGACCATACGAGGCAGATATCTACCCTCTCACATAAAAGTGAACATTTCAAATTATTGGCATTGGGTTCTGGTAATTAAACTTGAAGTCTGAGATGCTTGGAAATTAACGGGATCGTTGTTTCTCACGGTGAAAGGTTAGTTTAAGAAAAGCTTACACTAATAAATGTGTATTGCATTTCAATGCTGTTCCGCTGTTTGGGGGAACCGCCAATATTTAAACAAATGGACTATATTAAAAGTTCACTATAGTGGAACGACTGCCTATCTGACCACCACAACTCAGTTTCTAGGTAATGCGATACCCCTTGGTAAGACTGGTTGTCGGGCTTTCGGTATTCTGACTACCGGTAATGACTGTCCACGAATGACAGCCGGGACCAACGACTTAATGTGCTTTCCGAAGCATGGAGAGGTCTTGGTATGTAAAGATGGTCACCGATCATCCACCACCATCACCATCTTTGTGGACATGATATTTATTCAGATATGTTACTGTAGTTGTAATTGCAATCATGTCATTAATATTTTATATACTTAGATTATTTTATATTTTGTGAATGTGAGAACGTTGTAGGCCTAGTAGAGTGTAGATTTGTTGGCGGTTTTCTATTTTGTTAAGTACCTGGTAATTGTTGAAAGGCCTACACTGTCCTCCCATACCTATTATCACTGTTATTTAATAATATTGTAAAGCCAATTATTTTTAAAAGAGTAACCGTGGAGTTTCTTGCCGGCTCTTCTCCATAGGAAACGACTAACTCGAACCGTGCACCTAGCTTCTGACGTTTCATAAGTGCCCATGTAGGTTTATGTGAAATAAAATATTTTGATTTTGATTTTTTGATTTTGATCCACGGACCAACTGCGCCGTATCTTAACCTGATCTATTGACACGTGCGGCTGTTATTACTAAGCCACAAGTTCCTGTTAAATTTTGGCGATGTGTTCCTTTTTGTAACGTCTTCACGGTGTAGCAACCGATAGGAACTAGATGATAATTTGGCTTTTTATAAAAAGCAAGATATTTTCAAAGCCACTTAACCAGAGCTACTAGAATCAGGGATTACAGCCTCTTACAGAGAATAACGGGCACTTGACTGCAGAGAAGTATGACTTTATTGATTGTTACAACATTATTAGTAGCAGTTTTTTTTTTTTTAATAAATCTTAAACGAGGAAACTCTTGACCTTTATCTCACCTGATTCTAAGTGATGATAAGGCCGAAGGTGGAAGCGAGCTTCAACTGGAATCCACAACCACAGAGGAACTGGTTATCTTACATCTAACTGCCGAAACACAACAAATGCCTGTTAAGAGCGTGACACAAGTCCCATCTGGTGCTCTAAATGGAATATCTCATCTTAACTGTGCCCAAAAAGTTATACAAAGTTGTCAATAATTGCCGATCATCTAAGCAACTGTTTTTCAGACGTGCATACAGCACAAACAATAACATAAATTCATAACCAATTACAGTATCCTAGAGACTAATTAATCCATTATTCCGACATCGCTTGAGCCCAGCGTACACGCAAGTACAGTCATCCATAATAATTTCTAATAGGATGTCTCCCGTACGATTCTGCGAACGGCGGCGCCCCCCGGTCTGAGCCATTACATTGCCGGATGGACCACTAGCATACCGGTACGCGTGCCGGATTCACCCATTACCTGCTCCTTGATCGGAGATATAGGAAATACTTTTTGCGACTTTACTTTGAAGATGCAAATTGTGTAATTAGGTTTATGGCTACTGGTTTGCTTTGAACATACTTGTTACCCTATATTGACTTTAATGTGTATTATCAGTGATAAAAATCTAGGAGTAACGAAGTCGACAATATCTCAGAAACTTTTCTTTGGTGATTCCTAAGATTTTGATTTCAGTACTTGAGTAATTGATGCGTCTGTGACAAATCAGTGATCAGTCATTGGACAGATACCAGAGATTGGATATTACCTTCCGTATATTGGATACGGAAGGTAAACTTTGATACCCTTTGATCAGCCCAAATTCTTAAACTCAACTATCATTTGGAACTAACAGATGCTTTGCTACATAGTTTTTCATAAAAAAGTCTTCTCGTGACCTTAACCAGGTCTTTTCTATCTAGACTGCATCTTCCGGTGACAACTCGCAATTCAAGAACATTTTCAACCTTATTGGCTAGCAATTCTTAAGTTCTTCAAGTAACACAAATGCCCATTGTTACCTCACCTCAACTATTCGACCACAATATCAGTATTTTCAAAAAACCGCGGTACGTACACTTTTAAAAACAATTCATTTAAAAATAATTCGAATTTCGTATACGCGATGGCGGTGCGCGGTCAAAAAGCGCAATTGTCTGCAGGGCCGCGGCGACGCGCGTCTGTCGCGCGCTGCATTCTAATGAGGGCAGGTTTTTGTCGCGCGACAGCGTGGGAGCGTCGCCCGATGATCGATATCGCGCAAGTGTGTACTCGCCCTTACGTTCAGCGTTACTCTTCGATTGCTTTTTGTGTTTGTTTGTATCCATTTGTTTTCTAACACGAACAAATGTGCTACTATGTTGCTTGGCTGTCCACCGGAACGATTGACATAAGCGGTTTCCTAGGCCCTTATTTGTAACTTGACTGATGCCGTTGTAAATAATATGGTCGGTTCCCGTTGTGATGTGAAATATATTACTCAGCTTTTGAAAAAGAAATGAAGGATCAGGATTACTCAATTTCTGTAATCTCTGTTTTTTTTTTTTTTTCTACATAATTTGGAGATTAACGTTATAAATTTAACAATATCATTGTATATTCAGAATCAGGCTATACTTAAGTAATAACATTAATATAAACCCTCTTATGATATCTATTCTATACAAAACAAATAAGATTGAAGTGTCTGTTTTTAATGTCAAAATAACAGATTTGTATTAAATGCATATGAAAGTATATACGGTACTTATAACAATTTTTTTCTATCTGTCTGGCTTTCCGTTTGTTCCGGCTAATCTCCGAAACGGCCGAACCGATTTTGACGGGACTTTCACTGGCAGATAGCTGATGTTATAAGGAGTAATTATACATTTATTTTAGAAAAAGTCACGCAGGAGAAGCCGCGCGCAGCTGCTAGTATGAAAAATAATTACGATAATATCTACCCACGAGCCCAAATAAATTATCACCTCAATATTATTAACAGAGATTACCCCTCCTCGCGTTTCAATTGACTCAACTGAACGTATAGTCTGACTGCGATGCTCCTAAGCGACAAGCAGGTAAACCGATCTAATTATGCAGACTAGTGTTTCGTAATCTCAACACGTCTCACTACACGCGATTCGAAACGATGCTGCAGCTCGGTGATAAGGATTGTAGGTCTGAATACCGTTAGTGCTTGGGATTAGTAGGATATATCTTAGTTCACAGGAGGGTTTTGTGTCCTATTAGAGTTTTACTTAGTTAGATATGACCGGTTCTGAAAAGTTTATGACGGGAAGTAACAGAACTTTATTTTAAATTAACGAAGAAGTTGTAGAAAAATCGGATTGGCAAAAAAATGGTTATTTGTGTCCAGGATACTTTTTGAGGCGTTCATTTTTATATTAAAAACAACATAATACAGAAAATGCTGCTTTAGCCATATAAATTAAGGAAGAAGATGGATTTGAAATTAAAACACTGATATCTGAAATGCAAAAGTAGATGATTTGGGCATAGAGAAATCATCCAGTACAATTCAAAAGCACAGGCGATCCAGGAAAAAGAGTTAGTTGAACGTAAATGCTTAATCACAACATTCAAGCCCTACATAATAACTCCATACAAATCACGTACACAAACATCCGGGCTCGCTACAAATCTGTAGGTCAAATATTTCTCCCGATATGGGACTCGAACCCGGGACCTTAGCGTAAAAGGCACTGGCTTCGTCTGATCCATTTCGAGTTTAATTGTTTTAACACATACACTGCTTATGTAGGAGTTATACGATTAGCAAAGACCTAAAACAGTATGAGAAATACGAGCTCAGATATGGATAAATTTGTAGCAGTGAAGATTTAAATGTGCATGGACTACAATAGATTTTAAAATTTAAAGGCTTTTTTCGCCCATTTATGGTACTACAAGCAGGCGCAACACGCGACGCGACACAAAGGCACCGCCCGTCGCACAATACGCGGTGTCTTTGTGTCGCGTCGCGTGTCGCGCCTTTATTCTTTTTTCAAACTTAGTTTAAATACCAAAACACTATATAAAACTAGCTGAAAGTCAGTACCTACGTTTTAAAAATCTAGAATCGTGAAAAGGCGCTTTATAGTTTGATAAGCTGGTCCTTGCAAGCTCAAATACTTGACATCAAAGTGGCGTAGCCTCTCAGAACATAAACCTACTCGAAGTATCACTGCTTCACAAGTCAAACCCTTCAATCTCAACATTTCGTGATACCAGAAAAAGCAATCGTAAAACATATTTCAAGTCAAACCAACCATAGAACAATCCATGCTTTTTGCGGTTATAAATTCTTTGGAAAATTTTCCGTCGCCTTTTTTTCCGGGCTGCGTTTTTTTTGCATTCCGTTTCGGAAATCCGTGCGTAGTGTTGCGTCGCGTCGCGTTTTTTTTTTGTCTCGGCTACATACACGTGCGCCCGACGTCGATTGTCGCCTGCTTTTTGTCGGCTAATCAATTTCGAACCATCGAGCTTGTTGGGACCCATACACACTGGGTGATAGTCTATTTTTTACTTTGTTGGTACGATTTTTCTACGTTGATTTTTTCTCTGGTTTATACAGGCCTACGCTGTTTCGAGTATTGTTTTTAAGTTTAACTAGTAGCAGAGGGTAGTTTGCAATGAAGGATTTCAGGTTTCTCTATATATAATAATTATATAAACATTTTTAATATTATCTAAATAAATTGTTATACTTCAATAATTCTAATTTGATTTCATGACATAATTCTATACTAATGATACTACAATATTTAAGAAATTCATTTTGTTTTGAGATAAAAAATTATTTTTTTACTTACTGTTGACATTTTAATTCATTATTGTTTGCTGAATTCACTATAAATTAATGATATTGACTTGAAATTAATTATTAACAATCATAAATTCATACTCGTAACAATTCATATTTGCACGCCATAGTATGTGGCAAACATGTCTGAACCTGTATTTTTTCTTTACGTTATCTTGCATACACGTTTTTTTTAATTCTTGTATTGTATTTTTTCAGTCAGTATACACAATTAGCTGACCCCCCCTTGCATAAATGGTTGAGATTTTTTTGAATACGGATCGATAGAATTTTATAATTCTTAATTTAATTTAAATACCTATACGAAATCTACCCCAAACTAGAAAAAAAATTAAAATCGTACGATTTGTTAGTAAAAAAATCTCAAACATTTATGCAAGGGGGGTTCAGCTAATTGTGTATACTGACTGTACACATGTTTGAGCAAATAAATATATCTAATGTTATCTATATTATTTTTTGAAAAGTGAGTCTCGACAAAACTAAGCTAACACGACGATACTTCTTTTTAAAGTCAGTACAGTATTTAGTAACTACGAATAAACAAAAAAAAACATAAATTCGTCCTCACACCTCTACGCGACCCAGTGGACAGTCCACATTACAAGTAACAGCCCATTGTGGCTCCCACAATAGTGGCAGGATCCACTTACGTGCTTTTTGGACAACAACTTTATCCGAATCAATGGATCGTTAAGTTTCAAGAGTTTTCGGTAAAGGTACACAGCGTCGAGGTGCGAATTTTAACGGCTGACTCCCGAAGCAAAAAGAGCCGTTGATTTACTAATTGCCCTTACTTTTAATTGGATTTTCTTTTGTGAAAGGTTTGGACGTGTTTTGAGGATGCCGCAAAGTTTCGTTTTGTGAATTTTAAAAGTGTTAGGCGTATTTTGTTTTTTGAGTGAGTTTGATTTGAGAGCAATGCGTGGTGATCGAGTTGAATACATGTTAGGTAATTGGGACCTAATCGACCGTCGAGGAGTCCTAAATCTATATTTATAGTCTACTAGTATCAGTTTCTGGAAGGTACATGCCTAGTGACATATCCATAGAAATATGATTCTTATATTCTTGGACCTATCACAAGATATTTAATTCTGCTGGGTAAAAGACGACTCAATATCGAAATGAGGTTATCAATTTAAACGATAGATCCAATTACAATAAAAACCGGCCAAGTGCCAGTCGGACTCGCGCACGAAGGGTTCCGTATCAGAAACCTTAGTTAGTCGGCTTAATAATTGTTTGCTGCACCGGACGACGTCATTACGTCAACGCCGGCTTCGCTGAAAACCAGCGCTGGGGCTCTGTCTTGCATGGGGTCGCAGCATAATGCTGAGCGATATCCGTTTTGCGTGGATGTGACGCATTTTCCCCAATAATATTCTTATATCTTTTGTACTTATGTTCTTTTTTTTTTGCGTCATGTTTACCGCAAATAAACGTATTTTCTTTCTTTCTTTTAAGTTTATTCTTGGGATAAGTTCATCCCAACTACGGAAACCTTCATTGTGCGTTGTCTGACACACACTTGGCTGGTTTTTATTTTATTTTTATATTTGAGTGGATTGAATGAAAGGTAAATTGCGGTTTACGATTTATGACGTATTAAAAAAAAAACTAATTACTAGATCTCGTTCAAACAATTTTCGGTGCAAGTTTACATGGTAATGTACATCATGTATTTTTTTTAGTTATTAATTTTTAGTATTGTCTGTCTGTCCGTCCGTATGTCACAGCCACTTTTTACAGACATGACGAATCCATAAGGGTTCCGTTTTTTGCCATTTGGCTACGGAACCCTAAAAATACTGTAGATTTGCGGACCATTTTCTATTTTGTTAAGTACCTGGAACTTGTTGAAAGTTGACTACACCTTCCTTCCATATCTATTAACATTGTTATTTGAAAATATTGTAAAACTCAATTATTTTTAAAACAGCCGTGCACCTAGTTTTTGACGTTTCATAAGTGCACATGCAGGTTTATGTGAAATAAAATATTTCGATTTGATTTGATAATAAACAGTATGTCATAGGTCAGGTGGTGCCTCACCATTACCAATTGAAGGATCACTTGAGGCCCATCTCAATGAAAGACAGACCCCTGAGACCTCCTTCCTTCTCCCCATTTCCTCCCATGGGTGTCGTATAAGGCGACTAAGGGACTTACTAGAGAATGGGCAGCAGCGTTCTCTATGCATTTTTAACACCATACTGCGATCGCCAACCCGCCTGCCAAGCGTGGTGATTATGGCAAATTTTCCCCCTTTTGAGGGAGGCATATGTCCAGCAGTGAACGTCTTTCGGCTGAAATGATGCTGATAAATGATGAGGCCTCCTTCGAAGTTAAGATTAGCTATATTTTCAACAATTTAAACTTACAGCAGGTAGGTACTATAACCGGAGAATCTAATCCGAAAGCAATAAAAACTGAAGTACGGAAGTCATCTCGTATCGTGGATTGCTTCGCGTTAAATCGGAATTAGTATAGCATTACTTTGTCGGGGGCTATACGATGCTGTAAAACGCAAGTGTTTTCGCTACTGGAAGCGAGCTGCGCCGGAGTGCGAGCTTATGGTTGGCAAGCAACTAAATTGGAGAATTGAGTGGCATTCACAGATGTTACTGCTGTTTTGTCTAATAGTAATGGAGGTACGATCTATCCGGGAAGGTTGGAAAAGAGCTGCTCAAGGCGACGATAACCGACTTTTAATGATTTTATACTGAAGATCACGTCTAAACGAGTAGTGTTAATGATTTAGAAAAAATATATGTTAAACTAGAGCATTTTCTTAATAACTTAATATAGGAATATTTTAGATAATGTTTATACTACATAGTAAAATTAATTTGTAAAGTTATGTCTAACCCGGATAAAAAAGTGAGAATCACGAACAATCTATAAAGCGTATTTTTCAGAAACCTTCACCTTTTTAAAGATAATTTAATTATTAGCCTTTTAGTATACGTGTTTTATTAAAATACCTTTTGTTTTATGTATAATAAATTAATAAAGCGTCTTATTTGGGACAGCGCTCCTGGATTAGCGAGTCCTATTACTGGCTGGACGTACGACGCGTTGCGTGAGCTCAGTACAGAACACGCAAGCTAACCACTCGAGGTCACTGGCATATTATCTGCGTCTTAATTGAATTCTGTAAAGAATTCATATGGATCGAACCATGGTTGAACCCTTATTTTGAATGATAAATTTAAAATACTCGAAGCCGACATACACAACAAAAGAAGGTGGAGCTGATTAGGTACCTATACCTGCTGATTACCTATATGAAGTTTTTCTGACTTATACATCATCTGCTTCGCCTTTTCGCAACTTCGTTGGAGACAGCTTCCAGTCTAACCAGATGCAGCTGAATACCAATATTTTACATGGAGCGACAATCTATCTGACCTCCACAACCCAGTTATTGGGTAACACGATACTCTTTGGTAAGACTGGATGTCAGACTTTCGGGCTTCTGACGACCCGTAACAACTGTCAAAGATCTACAAATGAGGGGTCTTGGTATGTAAAGATGGTCACCCATCCACGGACCAACCGCGGCAAGCGTCGCTTATTACTTAGCCACAAGCCCCTCTCCCAACATAACCTCATTATAACTTGTCTGACTTATACGAATGGGTGATTTAGTGAAGCCAAGGCACCCGGTTTCGAAAATTATATTGGGATCATTGATTGCGGTACCGGGTCATTTTGTGTATACGGAACTTACATACTTAAACAGTAAATCAAAATTGTAACAAGACTGCACCACACCTACCAATTACATCCAAATTGCATATAATTTAATGATTTCCCAAATATGCAAAATTATAAATTATTCAATTACAATTAAATGCTTAACGATGAATGTATTAAGAGTCCATACTTAAGTCATTTGCTTGATAAAATAAGTAAGTACGTAATTTATCTTTTTTTTTGTTGCTTTTATTGTAATTAAGTAAACCATTGCATTCTCAAATACGTGAACTTTCTTGAGTTACGTCACAAACCTGCCGCTGGACCACCATCGAAACTTCTCCTTTAAAACAAAAGACCATTTACATCTTCAAGAGCCCTTATTAAGAAAACATAAGGTTGATATTCCTTTATACCATTATTCAATGACTAAAGCCTTTTTTATGGGGAAAATGTTTTAAATGGACGAGCATTTAATTCGATTTTACTTGAAATTAAAATCGTATTAACGGTGCCGCAAAATTAAGACGTAAGTGATTTTTTTTTGATATATGTTATTTGGTTGTCTCCTAGCGGCCGCTGACCTGAATACGGGTAATGACCGGTTAAAGTAGGCGAAGGTTGGAGAGAGGCTGAAATGGACTCGTAATGGTACGTTTAGCAGGCTAAATAAATGTATTATTAAGCTTTTCATAATGACAGAATAGTTCAGCTCTAAGAATTTTAAGAATTGCAATCTCTTATACTCCACTTGAAATAAGATTAGAGATTTTAAGAAGCCTTTTTTACTGTCTGTTCAATCGATTTCTTCTAATCCATAGTCATAAGGATGACATTAAAAGCAAAAAAGTGGTTACAATACCAACTGTTTACTGCAGCTGCTATTTGTCATGCCACCAACGCAATAGAAGTCAAAATCGGTTGAACGAACTGTAAAAAAGGTTTATTTAAATATCTAATATTATTTTAAATGGAGTACCTATAGTTCCTTCAAGTTTTACATTTTAATTTGCAAGCCCGCTTAAAGTAGAACAATACAATAATGGAATATTAAGGTGCCGCCTGAAAGCACGTACCTAGCAAGATGAGAGACATTATGGCAAAAATACTTTAGCAATTCAAAGTATTGTGTACATTTTATCTCCTTACATAAACCATAAATCAACAACTCATCTGAAATCTTTATAAACCAATTTCAAAATTCAAACGTAACGGACACTTGAATTAGCCAATAAGACGGCGCGCCAACATGTACATAAATCGCCGTGGCGCGCGCATCTTTTGTAATTATTCAAAATCTTCGAGGGCGACTGCTAAGGGCATATAAATCGGCCGTTAATAGTGTGGACATGGCACACAATACTACTGCATTGCCCTTACTATGAGCTAAACTTAAGTGTAACGCGGTACACGAAATAATATAAAGAAAATTCGATTGGTTATGTCTTGGCTGTAAACCCGGCTGTAAACACTTTTTTTAAAGAAAATTTTATTAGTCTTTAAAGACAAAGTCATCAATTATTCAAGGGTTTAGAAAATAGATAAAAGCTTGATCTCTCTCCATAAAACTTAAGCAAAAACTGAGGAAATTTTAATTAAACTTTAATTACGCAATTCGTTAAAGCCATTGCATCAGATTACGAACAAGAATGAACAGTAATGGATTATTTACAGGGGCAATAAACATGAAACATAATTTTATTATGATTACGAGTACTAAATACTACTCGTTTTTAAACGCATCCCTTAAGAGATAAAACTACCAGGTGCGCTAAAATGTATGGACGCTCGAATCAAGTTGCGTTTTGGACATGGGACATCGTAATAATGTGTAAGTAGTGACAGATTCTTGGCATCGCCTCTGGGTGCTAGCAACCTGTTTTCTTGAAAAGGGAACCGCAAATTGTAGTAGTCAAACTGTGCAAACTTTCGCGTTGTCATATTTTCTGATATCGATGGAGTTTAGTATGTGAATAGCTTGCTTTTTAATAACGGAGAAAAAAGATAGCTGCTGCCTTTAATTTCATCTACTCGCAGTGTTGTAAATAGTAATCATTTTTGGTGACAGACACATTTACATAGTTTAGGTTCTCCACCAACACCAAGTTTCAAACAAAAATCTCTAATGACGTGATAATTCGTTGTTATAAAGTCAATGACATGATAATTTCTAAGTATGCATCCAATATTCCTCTTCCTATGAACCGTGGTACACCTTTATGGGTCCGTGCGACCAACTCAGTCGTAAATAGAGCAGTGTCACGCGCGCGTACAATGTACAAGCCACCCCGGGAGTCAAAACTAGCTGTTTGAATCAGTGCACTTACAAAAACGACACCTACACACGTTGTAATTTCAACTTTATTTACCAAACTTTTAAGTTGAAAATTGATCTTCAGATTTTGCATTTACTACGTTATGAAAAATGACGTATCGTAACGTATGTTCTTGACTTAAAATCAAGCTTGTGTTTGTGTGTTTCTGGTTCAGTTTTCTTTGGAGATTTTAGTTGTTATGATAGTACACAATTAAAAGGACATATTTATGCAAAGCCAGCGGACTGGATGAGTCATTTTGTGTAAGAAATGGGATGCTTATGAAAACCTATCTATTGTTTTATTATAAACGAGATTAGCCTCGGTGGGCGATATTGTTTTTGTAAATTAAGATGGTTGCATTTGCATTACAGTTCCTTGAAATGATAATATCTTTATTTGAAAGCCGACTGTGGAATGTGCTGTGGTGGAATAATGGTCATGGAGATTAAGTACTTAATCTGAACTATAATAATGATGCTTATTGAGAAAGTAGAATTTTAAATGCTTATGCAGAAAAATGAGATTATTCATCAATGCTATTATAATTACCAAATTCCATGCAGTGATATTGGAGTATATATCCGCCTCTGTGGTCTAGTAGTAAGACCACCTATATGAGACCCAGAGGTCCCGGGTTCGATTCCCAGCGGGGGAAAAAAATTCTGCTCGGTTTGGTTGGTGGTAGGGCTTGTTCTAAGTCCGCCTGGCTAGCTACCACCATCTTATCTAAGTCTGTCGCCATAACAACAATGTTAATAGCGTTGTTGTGTTTTGGCAGTTAGAGGTAAGATAGCCAGTTCCTCTGTGGTGGAGGATTTCGGGTGAAGCTCGCTTCCATCTTCGGCCTTATCATCACTTACCACCAGGTGAGATGAAGGCCAAGAGCTTACCCCTTTACTTAATTTATTTACTTGTTTATTTGTGGTTCATATATCTATATTAATTTATTGTTTTAATTATATTGCATTATATTTACTACTTTTATACGCCATAGAGGCAAAACATAGCGCCCTCAATGTATTACCAAATAAGAACTTATAATTTACCTATGTTTTACAGTAAATAAATGAATCTGAATCCGTTAAAAAAAATTCACCGTTCTTGGCTTATTATCTTGGCTTTGGTAGACGATTCTGCTACGCATGATCATAACCGCTTGTCCAAAAGTAAAAACTGACCCCACACGAGTCTAACATTATCTTGAGGAAGAATATGGGGAATCCAAAGTAACCTCAGCTGACGACCAAGTCATTGAATCCTAATAATCCTTCTTAATATTATAAACGCGAAAGTTTGTGAGGATGGATGGATGTTTGTTACTCAATCACGAAAAAACGGCAGAACGGATTATTTTTTAAGCTATTGCATAGCTTCTATCGCGGGCCTTGAGCGCGGGGACCGAATCCAGAAATTCCGTAACGAAAAAACCTCACGCTCCCCACTCCGACGGTTATTTTACTACACCAGTACCCTCTAGTGATCTAATAATTTCTGGCAGTTCCTTTTTCTGTGTACTGCGTATTTCATTCTTATAAATATTAGTTTATAAAATTATGATCTTCACAAAAAGTGATTTGTTGATAGTGGGGTTTGAACTCGCGGCCAGTCGATTACGCGTACATTCAGTTCCCCTGTTGCACCGCAAGGCTAGAATGACTTAATTAAAGCTTGCCAAATAATTGATACTATTCCAGTTGAACAATTTTTAAACTTGACTAGACGGTTGGAAATGACTCATGTACATGGAATTTTTTCGCTGTCAAAACAGTTTGTCACTCTTTTTTTATTTAAAATTACTTTAGGTTCAACACTTTCGTCTATTTTAAAGTTGTTATTATGCTTATATTTGAATAGTATTTGACTTTGTTTACGTAGTTATACACTTTTACGACGTTCAGCACTTATTTATTTCGTTTTTAAGCTATTGCATAGCTTCTATCGCGGGCCTTGAACGCGGGGACCGAATCCAGAAATTCCGTAATGAAAAATGAAAAAACCTCACGCTCCCCACTCCGACGGGCACGGAGGTGTGGTTTGAAGGCCGTGCATCGTCTAACGTCGTTTCAGTTCGGCAGTCTTCGACACGGCGTTGTGTGCGTGCGATTAGACGTATTGTACGACTCTACGAAACTCTGTGGTGGATTTACCGCGCAACGCAACGCCATCTAGTAATCGCAGGTAGAACTAACTAAATAGAGGTGACATTGGCGTGGCTTGTAATTCGTAATCGAGACAAGCGTTGCTCTGTTGGTGGTCTCAGTTGTGTTTTGTTGTCGGTTTTATCCACTACATGGCAGGCATCGTAATTCAAAAGTTTTTGAAAGGTTGTTGAGGTATGTGAGCAATTTATTTATAAATCAATAATTTTACTCGTGTTTATGATTCTCCTAGCTAGAATTAACATTAAACATTAACGTTCTTCATAGCTTATAAAAACCACTTTTAAACGGTTCTCCAAAGTTCTGGGCCGATTATGGATTGACTTTACTTTCTTATCGGTCACCACGCTCAAAAAGTGTAACTTGAATTAATATCAAAGAAAAATAAATACTGCATAAATAAAATAAATAAATAATTATAATTGCATAAGTTGATACAAAATGCTATGCAATAGCTTTACCGCGGCAGTCCCCGAGTGCCACACGTCTTTTTTATATTTTTTTTTACTATGGGTTTGCTCTTGACTCTAGTCTAGGTCTGGGTGACAGAGACAAAGTCTACGATGGAGTGAGCTTACCCAGAAGAAGCCTGTTCTCTATCACTTTGAATATCTATTCAAAGTGATAGAGAACAGGCTATATAAGGGTTGTATGCGTTCGGAAACACAGACGCAGGCAGAGAGTTCCACTCCTTTGCTGTGCGCATTATAAAAGACGGTTGAAAACGCTTAGTGCGAGTTGGTTGAATATCAACTAGGTAGGGGTGGTAACTTGCAATGCGTCTAGATTTCCGATGGTAGAAGGAGATGATTTGGATGAAATTTGGCACACAGAAGTTTTCAACTTGAATTAACACATAGGATACTTTTTATCCCGGTATTCCCTCGGAATCGACTCTTATGCGGATGAAACCGCGTGGCCCAGCTAGTTGTATAAGTAATTAAGAGCTTATTTATATATAAATAAGCTGGGTTCCATTCCCGGGTCGGGTAAAGTGTTACTGGGTTTTTCCATTAGGAATTTCTCAGTAGCAGCCCAGAGCCTGGATTTGTGCCCGGTTGATGGCAATAGGCTCGCCCCCTATTACATGGGACTTAAACATAACTGGCCAAATGTGGGTGTTCCTACTATGGGAACACCTCTGCCTAACCTTTCGGGGAAACGAGGCGTGATGTTATATTATATTTATAACTCAGTACTCCAAACAACTTTCAGCCTAAAGACAATAATAAAACTGCAAAGCAGATAGGCGTCCTAATACCTAACTTTATAGGTCCGAATGGATTTCCTAAAGTCCATATTTCAGCGTGGACCTCAACTATGACCACAGGACGGGGTCACAGCGCTCGTGATAGTTACCAAACAAATATACTACATAATAACGTCACTTAGTATGCAATTTTTAGGAAATACAACCCTAAAGTTAGGCATTTAAAGTTGAATTTTGATTGATGTCGGAATATCGAATAAAGTTGCACAAAAATGAGTCGTATTTTACAAGAACTAAGGTTGAAGTTGTAGTAATGGTGCATTCGAGAAAGGATGTTTCATCCAATAAATGAAAAGTAAAGGAGATCTCCGCAGGCGGCGCCGGGTCATACAGATAGTATCGGATGACCGAGAGGTCCTGAGGCGTCGTTTAATTGCGGGGTGCGGGTTCGATTCCCCGTTGAATCGGTGGGCGGTCGGTGGCAGACTTTATAAATTGTCCACGCGGTAGCTATGCTGGGTGGCGAATGGTGTATGACCATGTATATGGTTAAGAATCGTAGGCAATACTCTCTATTTGTATTTGTGATTCGATTTGTAAGTTATCTTTAGTAGCTAAGTTCATTATCTTATTGAGTTACTGGTGGCAATAAAGCTTTATCTGAATACAGGTACCTACGAATGATATACACCTCGGTATGGCGGGAGTTATTCTGCACTTACGTAAAACTTGTGTTACGTCACTATCAAATCTTTGCTAACTTAAAGCTATAATATCGGAATTTGCTGTGCACAGAACCTGACACCAGAGACAAAAAAATAGTAATGAGCATTCATCACCACACTTGATATCTGCATGTTTCTTTTCTGTCAACTATCCGGCAGGATGACACATTAAAATTATCCGTTTTACAATTTTCAATTATTTAAAAAAAATACATTGAATGTCAAAAAATCGCAAAGAAGGCACGAAATATGGAGTTATGGAACCATAGAGAAGTGCCTTGACGCTGCGTGAGCGTGCGTGATCCATCGCCGACCTATCGATGTCCACCGCGCACAGAATGGATGGATAGCAGCACATGAAGTTATATTTTGCCCCGTTGGTGTAATTGCTGTATAGCGTTCCAGTGGGAGTATAAATATATTTTTTTACAATTGCAGAGCAGTTCTTGTCTTTCAAACTTTTACTACCTTAACTTCTTTCAAAAGCTAATTCAAGAAACCTCTTCAAAATTCCACCCTCATCTTAACACATTATCACTAACAACATCAAACAATATTCATGCAACGCGGCGCGTCGGTACATACAAACACGCGGCGCCTTTGCCGCTCATCGCACGATCGCGCGACCACGACCGCGATACTCAGATAGGCGCTTTCACCGGGTGCTGATAGCGCTGAGCTTCGTAAGACCGAGAATTTAGGATAGTGAAATAGTTGTATAAGTTAAGTTTAATTTGGAAGAAGGCAAATTATAGGAAGAGGACTCAATCGTTTTTTTTATTTTTTATTTAATACACAAAACTAATACTCGTATACAATCACAAATGCAATAAAAAAAGTTACAACACAATATTTCTGATTAATGTCTACTAGATGTGAATCTAGCATGGATATTGTACGTAAAACAGTTACTATTAAAAAAAAGGTCAAATATACTTACAAATTGTGAACTTTTCCATAGAGAATGAAAAAGTACTGGGAAAAAATAATAATTATACAATTAAGAGTTAAGACCCGTTCTTCTCCACTCCGCTATGGAATGGGCAACGAGCTATCTTTCCGGCTGACCGACTCCTTGACAGTTGAAAAGTGGTAATTAGTTTACCTGAAATGAATAGTTTGAGTTGAGTTTGAGTGGATGTCCAAAATATCGACTTAAAATCTTCTAAAAAAAATTTAAAAGATCTACCAACTTTGAAGACCGACAAAAAAAATTACCTCGACATGCGCTTATAATATTATTAGCTTAAGGCCATACCAGAAAAAAAGTAGTATTAGATATGATATCAAAGGGCAGAAACAACAGCGCTCTACCACATGCTAAATGCCAAAGCAAAACTGCAATTGCACATAGACATGTACCAAAACATCTTAAACGAATAATAGTTTTATCAGTACTCAGTACCCATAATTGCATATATCTTAAACAAGTCAATTTTAATTTACAAATGATATCAAAACGTCATCGAAGTAAACATCCACACACACCTGCATATAACCCACGCACATATCCATAGGTCCAAATAAAAATAACCCTCAAAAGTTCAAGGTTTCAAAAAGCCCGAAGGCTAAAATGAAACATAGTGACGGATACTATGGTAGGTACATGAGTAACCGAGGATGTGTGGCGGGAAGACAACGCGGATGTCAAATATTGACTCTAAGATATTGTATGAACTGGCGCATGGCGGCGACTTGACTCAGTGATACAAGCGTCAATGGAGACTCGGAATGGTTTTTTCTGTAACAGAAATGACAAATCACAAAACGTACAACGTTACTAGTGAGAGTAGGATATTACTTAATGGAGAAAAAAGTTTTAATAATTTTGAATTTTAGACTAGCACCAACCGATGTTATCCTGAAAATGACACTCAATGATTCAAAGGAATTTAATAATCATGAGTCTTAGTGAAAACATAAGCGACAACCAATAAGTTGTAAATGATGATGATAACCTTATTAAACAGATAAAGTTAGCTACAACAAACCCAAAAAGTCAAGAATATCAAGAGGCAAGACCAAAAGATCAATTGCAGATATCCAACTCCTAGAATAGCAATAATTCTTATTATATAATATTTATTTATTTATATGTAACAAAAGATAATAAGAATCGAAAGCCACCCTTTCTGCTTTTATCTATGTTAATGAAACAGAATCAATTAGTTTACAAGACTGGGAATGCAGAAAGATAAGCAACGGATAAGGTAATTATCACATCTGCATAAAACGGAGCAAAAAGTAGTATTATATTCTTGGACACATGCAATTCTTCAAATGAAGATAGGTCTACGAAGTTCATTGGTGGAACCAATAAAATTTATAGCTTTACAAGGTATGGTAGTAATCATATCAACAGATTCACTCAGTGAACTAATCTGAAAGAAAACCTTTAGAAAACGAAAATCCGGCCTCATCCTCAGGCTCAAGTGTATACCTACTAAAATAAAATCAGAATCTCGTCACTCGTTATTTTGTTTCTATTAAACAACATAATTTCGCTAATGAAGTCAAAACTTAACCAAACTAAAATCAAGTAATCAACGCCGCCTATACAATAAATTGACATAATTAAATTCAAATCTAAAGATAACATAATTGATTTCATTCATTTAATTTGAAACCCACCGCTAGCTTAATTGATTTCATTTGATTCTTTCCGCTTCGATTCCAAGGTCTTAATAACAGTGAATTTACATACATATTAATAAAGTAAATCTACAACTGCGGGCTAATTTCGGAATGCACTTACAGTTACAAAAGCTTTGATGTTGTCTTAATAAATATCATTGGAGTATGCATCGTCTCGCTTATAGGCTCATGTTTTCGAAAGTGTACTCTCATCATAATCCTACTGCCCTAAGGTATCCTAATTGATTCGGGGTTAACGCAGCATGTTTTCTGCTTCCATATAATTATATTTATCAGTCATCTTAGGATCAACCCACTTTCTAGCCAAATCTTCTTTCACACAATCCATCAATCGGATCTTTGGTCTTCTTCTCTTCTTAGAGCCTCCACTGTCATATAAAACTCATACAAGATCAAAGTTCGCAAAACGCAAGTATAATCCCAAAAACAAACAAACGCGCTCCTCCTGCACAGAGTAGCAACTGCAAAATCCGATGCGATATTTAACGCTTTGCGATACATAATTATTATGACAGGACAATGCTGTGGCGACGACAAGACAGCTGTTTACATCCTGTAACGAATACTGTGCAGTGCGGGACAAACTGTGATAGCATCGAGCATGAGCGTTTTGTATCGTATTAATCTGGTTTGTTATTGTGAGCCGGCCGTTTTGATGTTTTTCTTGTGTTTTAGTTGTAATAGATGTAAATGCGAAGTGAATGTCGTAGCTTTTGTTGCTGCGCAATTTTTTGCCTTTTTGATTAGGGTGAGGGAATGTTCAAAGCTGAGTTACTTTAGTAATATGTTCGAATGAATGAATACAAAAATTAGCTTGAACGATAATGTCTCTCTATAAAACTATGGACTTACTGATCGCATACTAGTACTTACCAATGACAAGGCAAAAAGTGTCGATTTTCTATTGAGAAAATTAAAAAGTAGCTTCTAAAGTCTATTGCATATTAACCCAACAGCTTAGCTTAACAGGGCATAACCTAAAATAAAACAATTGTCACAATTGTTTCTAAAAAGCCACACGCCGGAAATAAAACACTCAAAACGGGAAAAAAATTAACCAACCTAACTGCAAAACAATTTCAAATCTCCGAGCAGGTTTTCGACATTGTTAATAACACAAAGTGAGGTGTGGGAGGAGTGTAGGTGTGTCACGCAAAAAGGTCCCAAGTTTAAATTGCTGTTTTTGTGATAAATCAAAAGTCTGCCTCCTGACCCCGACTGCGCCGTTTGTTTTCTTGTTTGACCATCAAATTGCTTATTTACATAAAGATGAATCAGATGAATTAAAATTGTACTGATTTTGCATTCGATTTTTGTATAAAAAGCCATTTTTGACTTGTTCTATTTATGTTTAGGACGTTTTGGGATTGTTATTACCGCTTTTTTTTTTTCTTTTTTTTTCCGGTCTTCTTACTTAGGTAAATGATAAATCGCTAAATTCCGTAACAGTAAAAGCCTTATAATTGCCCTATTATAGACTGTGAAAACCACAGAAAAAAAAAAAACTTAAAATTGACGAAGCTACAAAATCACTTAGAACTCAAACCGCCTCAAGACACAAGTCACAATACACAACAAAGTCCATTCACTTTGCCCCAATCCATCTTCCCGTTCATATTAACTAATTCATGTCTGATATTTATACGTTGCTATGGCAACAAAGGGTAACCCAGATAAGGGCCTACAGTGGCTTAATAAATAACGTCATATTAGAGTCGGTTATAACCACAGCGTGGGCGAGACTCGACTCAAGGTTTTTACTTAGTTTTTTTAGTGCTGTTTTAACTAGGTTATGTGTAGATCACATGTTAGAATATGTTTGAGAATAATTTATTGGGTAGTTATAAATTTTGAATGATGAAATTTAAAACAAAAGTTGAAATGTATTGTTGTTTGTTAATGCTATAAAGATGAGGGACATATTCTGATTTTATTAAGTTTATGTACGCGCTGATTATTGACAGCACTTCGACCGACTTTTATTTATTCCTGCTGGTTTTTTGTCTCCATTTTTTATCTCTCCCACTTCGTATATTCCCATTAATCCATATTAAAACTACAACTACATTTATAAAACCCGTACGTATTTAACTAAATAAAAAATGTACAATACCGTTCGATAACAATCAGTAACGCCCTCATGCAACTCCTGCGCGTTCAACATTGTCTGTTGAATGAGGTAACATTAATTTCACGTACGATATCATCTAATGAGGATCGTAAGTGTGAGGTTAAAGACCATGAGAGAGCAAGGTTAGTGACAAGTTACCAGACAGCCTCCCATCTTCTCTCTCTTTCTCTCTCTCATTCTGCGTCATAAACTGGACTACATAAACAGTTGATTACTTATAACAATAACATAACCATGATCAGCAAGACGATCAGTCACCACAAGCAGCACCCGTTCCCGAGCATAACGCAAAGATAAGCCATTATGGCGAGAGGCGCCATATTTGAGGAAGGGCCTCCTTCCTACCCGACCCCCGATGCTACCGCAAGCAGGGACATCTAAGGGAGCATGACGAATTCGCTGCCGGTTTCTCAGGCAATAATAAAATAGTACGAATAATAAAAAATAAGATCAATTTGTCGAGGTCACTATAATAGGCTATAACAGGCTTGCTCTTTAGTATGTTCCCGGTGTACACCAACATAATCTTTCGAGGAATACAGGCTTTATGTTATGATACCGCCCCAATTCTCAGTCTAGAACTCTTAACCATCACTAGGAGCCCCATTTTACTTAGAAATGTACATTAAGCATTTACTAACTCATTGAGACCTTTCACTTCCAAATCGATCATAATTACGTCAAAAAATACCAGTAGCAATCCTACATTAATTTCTCAATTGATACACAATCTAATGAGCATTGTAAACACCGCAATTGTTCCTTCATACAATATGTTACATTGTTCGCGTGTCCATACATTTGTCAATCTTGATAGAACAGATCAGACCGGCTTAACATTTGAAGATTTATAGTCCGTTTGAACTTTAGTGAGTGGTAGTCGTTTGAGTTCGGGACTTATAGTGTAATTTTGTGTTGTGCAATATTCATTTAGGTATTGTATTATGAACTGGAATAGGTCATTTCGTTTTTTCTCATGTAGGTATAGCTTCAGGGGCTACTGTGGTTTTTGAAACCGGAGCGCGGAAATGTTTAATTCTGTAAATTATTTAATTAATGATGATTTAGACATTATTATAATTTATTATTTTGATTTTATTAGTAATTATTACCAAAATTTGCCAAATGTATGTACTAACATTAGTGTTTAAAATATGTATGTAATTACTAAACAATCGGATTTGATGATCTGTAAAAATAAATGAAATTAATTAGAGGGTATTAAAACCACAGAATATATAAAAGAGGTAAGAAGGGCCTTGTGGGCGGGGCAGGCGCGCCGTACTTATGAGCAAATGCTCATAAGTCAACCGAGCTTCACCGACCAACAATCGCGCTCTTATTGTGACAGCGTACGAAGTTCTGCAAAAAATGAAAAATTATGACACCTTGGGCTATTATAACGTGTCGGAAAAGCCAGGTGTGTAGTGTATTTCCGAGAAGAGATTTCTTTTCACCAGTAAGACCAAAAACCTTAAAATACAAGTGATATTTGTAATTATTATAACAGTATTTTTTAGTTTGTAGACAAAAACGATATAATCGCAAACATATGCAAAATTATACATTGCTTGTACCGTTCACTGTGAATGTCGCGTACGCCGAGTCAAAGCGAAATCCATGCGTATCGACAGTGTTGTACCTACCAAGTTGTAAACAATGTCGATATTAAGTATGTGTGTATGAACACAAATAATTATTATCAGGAAAATTATAATTGAAATAACTTTGTTTATTACCACCATTTATTGTGACATAATAATTATGACGTAAAACAAAGCTGCAATTAGCTAAAAACGAAAGAAACTTTGAATTTCGTGTCTATATCAGATGTTCCTCTTATGTATTTAGAAAGTCCACACTATTCGTACCCCGTCCCGGGTCCCGAAATTAAATCGAAAAATTGCAATACTGAAAGTAACAAAATTACTTACAGTAATGTTATCAATGTCAATAATCGACCTTTTGCTCACCGTAACATATATGAGAAATTAATGTGTTTGTGTGTGAGTTATCGTCAAACGCAGTGTTTGCGTTAGTGTGACAACCAATAGCAAACTCGCGATCTAAGTTCGTGTGGTTTATTTGTGTGCGTAATGCGTGTACGTATTGGTCTCTTGCTTGTAGTGGAGTTAGAGAGTGGGAGACAAGCGGCGACACGCGTTTTAATACAAATCAGGAACTATTTCCTTTCTAACCTCTTTTATCTGTTCTGTGATTTAAATGGATCTTGGCAAATTAGCACGCCTATCTAATGTAAAAAAAAATTTTTCGACACTTCTACTTATTTCTCCAAATCAATTACACCATCGTATAGTAGATGAGCTATTAATAACTTAACGCTTTTCTTCATCTACCTATCCACATAATGCTTTCATTTACAACCATGGTTTGTGGCTTAGTTTTCAAAATATATTTTTCTTACATGATTATTTAGGCTACAGCTATATTAAAGAGGTTTTATGGAAGTTCACAGGACATCCTGCCATAGTTAATTAACACAGGCAAAAAAAAAATTCAACATCATCATCATTTCAGCCGAAATACATCCACTGCAGGACATAGGCCTCCCCCAATTGGGGGGTTTGCCATAATCGCCACGCTTGGCAGGCGGGTTGGCGATCGCAGTATGGTGTTAAAAATGCATAGAGAACGCTGCTGCCCATTCTCTAGTAAGTCCCTTAGTCGCGTTTTACGACACCCACGGGAGGAAATGGGGTGGTGCTATTCTTTACGTCTGGCACCACACGGCACAATAACGAAAAAATAAAAAAATATTACAGTCACAGTTATTTACAGAAGAAGAACATACATACCAGTAGGTACGATACTACTGAAAAGTAAGTGAAGTACAAACATTAGTGGCGATTGGCTGTTACCCAGTTATCACTAATTAAGCGGAGAGTACTAAACGCCACGCGGTGGGCGGGGCATGGGAACCAAGAGCCACCAACCCAGGATTACGTTACTTAGTAACTACTAGGGTTGTGAGTTGGAAGAGACAAGCGGTGGTGGTGTGAAAAATGGCGGTTAGATTTTGCATGATTTAGAAACTGTTAAAAAATCCGACCATCTGTAATCATCATCATTTCAGCCGAAACACGTCCACTGCTGGAAATAGGCCTCCCCCAATTGGGGGCGGGGGGGGTTGGCATATTCGCCACGCTTGGCAGGCGGGTTGGCGACCGCAGTATGGTGTTAAAAATGCATAGAGAACGCTGCTACCCATTCTCTAGTAAGTCCGTTAGTTGCCTTTTACGACACCCACGGGAGGAAATGGGTGGTGCAATTCTTTACGTCCGGCACCACACGGTACATCTGTAATATACTACCATTCTTGCAAATAAATTTCATTTCATAGAAATAGCGGAAGCTGTGTAAAAAGTTAGACTGCATAATTGATCCTATGGTTAAATAGAATTTTCAAGTATTCGCAGTTAATGAGTATCTTAATATCATCTCGCTTTACATAGTAGTGTAAAATAATTGCACTTGATAACTGTAAAATTTTGCGGTTTTCAGTGGTGCTGTTAAATATTTTCACAATAGAAATTACCCTAAAATAGATGCAGTGAGATTTGTATATAGAACACTTTTGGTATGATCCAATCCTCGATCTATACTTTGTTCCCATTTATGTTAGTAACGTTTCGATTAAAGAAAATACAGAATTAAGTATTTATTCTGACTCGTACAGGGAGATCACAAACTAAACTAAAAGCACAATAATAAAAGCATAAAAACAAAATAAAAAAACATAAGGTCCTGTATGAGGCCAAAAGACTCCTATCTCAGCATGATGCTGCGACATTTAAAAATAAGTGTCGCAGCGCTGGCTAGTATTCTAATAGAGCCCGATTCATAGATATAGTGAACTTTAGATAGAACACTGAATACTTATCACATTACAGAGTGATAAGTTTAGATACTACTACCGATATTTTATAAGATTTTACCAGGTCACCAGCGTTACCTTTCCCCAATCCCATTACCAACCCTCCATCTCTCTTTACTTGCGCTCACGCTACCGCGTTATACGCTAATTGTAAGTTAAACCAACTTAAGTGGCAAACGAGAAGTAATTGTTTTACACTGTACGCCTGTTTGAGCTTAAGATGATTGTTTTTAGTATTAACACCTGTAATTCTCTTTTTTCTGGTGTTAATATTACTGGGAAAGTAATTGGTAGGAGACGGTTTAAGTCATGCCTGCGAAAATGTAACTAAAAGAAAAGGTTTAAGGTAAATTGTCGGTGTAGAGGAAAAAGATACTAAGTGGCGTAACAATTGTTACGTGATTATTTATTGATTAATTCAAATTTTATGGACAAGTAAAAGAAAATACCGTACAAGGCTGGACTTATTGCCTAAGGCATTTTCTACCAGTCAACCTTAGGGTATTGCAGAGAAGAAACATGGCAGGTGCAACATAAGGGATAGAGAACACAAGAATAACTATAAATAACAAGAATACATACATATACAAATACATATATACAGCGTGTTACGGAAAGGGTATATCCATACAAACGGGGTGAAGAGTGTATCTGGTTCAGAATCTCTGTACAAAATTTCAGCTCAAAAGCACTAACTAGAAAATGCTTAATATTTTTTTTATTTCGATAGTTTATTAAATTTAAATCATAACAAACGTGTTACCGCCGTTTCTTTGTGTGTAGTTTATTGACACCGATCAGCTGACTTGGTCTAGTGATGTGTAGAATTCAATTGGAAACATTTGATTTTTATTTAAATGTTTCTTAACATTTTATTGATGTAGGTATAGGTATTAAAAATATTGCCCTGTAGTTTGTTATCACCAAAAGAATCCGTGCCTTTGATATGTATATACCCTTTCCGTAACACGCTGTATATATATATATAAACAGAATAAACTTTGTCAGGAGAAATAATGATTAGTAGAGGATTGTGTGGCCTAATGATAAAGCGAAAAGTAATGAAGTGACGTACAGGTTAAATTATGTTTTACCCACTTTATGACTTTATTTTTTAGGGAATAAAAGACACATAATAAATGAATATTAAATTATGATTAGGTTTTGCAAGGTGAACTTAAGTTGCATTGCTAGTGCTGACTTAACAGCACACAGCAACAGCGGAAACAGCGTGTCGAAAGAACAGTTGAATCAAGTGTCTTCCCCTTAAGGGTCCGTGCACGAAAAAAACTCTCTTTTGGCAATTTCTTATCTAATTGTGAGAAAACTAGAAATAATCGAAACATTAAGTCTGTGTAACTATAAAAGTACAGTTTTCATGGTGCTAAACCATTCGTGTCAGTCACAGCAGCTTTTAATAGTTTCATCATTTTTGTGCTCTCCAAAATATAGTTTATTTCGCCATTGATTTACTTAATGAAGATATTGTATAATCATTAAATAAAATTTTGATTATATTTCAAGGATAGCTGAAGACTAATTTGTGATTTTTAAATTTCTTGATATGATTTGCTAAATAATAGGAAAAATATATATTACTGACGAGGTTTAAAACAAAAAAAGGTTTTTTCAATATAATTTTTCTGCTATATTTTGTATGGAAGTTGAAAAAAGTGGTTCCGCCACATGCAAGTAGACCATATAATGATGTTGATGATATTTTTTAATGTTCAAAATCAAAAGTAGTTTCTTGTAGAATGATGATCAAATGTCAGTCTCGCGTCATTATTCGGAAAACTTGTTGCAAATATTAGTGATTTACCGTGAATACTTAATTTATTTGAAAAATCCCTTTCAGTCACATGCAAAACAAAGAACACGACTTTACAAATCTCAAATAATTTTGTTTAAATTATGTTTCCCTTTCTCACAAACAATGAACAAAATTGATCAAAATCAGTCGATTTCGTGCACGGCCTCTTAACATAAAGTGAATGAAAGACGATATTAGACGATTTCTTAATTTTATAGTTACTTAGTAGATTAAGTTATATTTAAATTACTTATTAACTAATAGGCTAAATTGTAATGTAAATAAAGTAAAAATATCACCAACAATTACAATTTATTTAAAAAAAAAATGCATAAATAAACAAACAATTCCATCGTTTTAAGCAAAGAAAATCATCCTAATAAATTGTATTCTGTAACATTTCTGCGCCGCCGTCTCCGCGTCTCTTAACAAAACAGAGCAAAAGAAAATAGAAAAACCCATTTTCTTAGCAACGTCCTCAAACATTATTTCCCTTGTTAGGAAAACTTGTTCGTAATTCCTTTGTAGCGGTGGCGGTTACAAAAACTCTGAGGTTCCGCTTCCTAGCAAATAATAAAATGTTTTATGTACAATTTACCGTGGGGTGGCACGTGCCGGTTAACGGGTCAAAGTGTCGCTGCGGTCAAAGTTGAAGTTACACGTGTACCTATTTTTAATGGTATTTTTGCAAAAATTGTTAGTAAAGGGAAGGAAACATAATTAAGAACTGTTTCTGTTAAGCTGTGGGTTCTGACAGCTTTGGTTGCTTTGTATTCTAACTATGAAAAGCTCTATTAGAATATTTTTATCTCGGAAAGCTCGGAAGAATAACAATCCTTTTCTTTTAAAATTATTAATTTATGCAACATGAACGTATAAGTTTTTTTAGCTCTTTACTGAAAAGTCCAGCTCCGGTTGCGTTTAGATTTACACGTGGCAGTCATCCGCTACACCTACCAACAAGATAATTATTATAGGTATAAGCCTCAAGCGTTCAGAGACTTCATTTACTATAGCAGATAGATATACATATCTGTCCTTTTAAGCAACAAAAATAAAGAAATCTAGAACACAATACATGTCCTCAAAAACAAAAGATTACAACAAAAGGAGTAAAGTCGCGCAGTTTGCGAAACCTTTTGCGTAAAGAGCGTTATGTTAAAATTAACGCGGAGTGACGTACCCTTGACCGGCGAGTGATGAATCATGCGGCGCAAGCGCAGGTTTGTGAGAAGAACCACTAATAAATATGGTGATAAGATACGATACTCAAACATAAATAGCCCAGTTCCGAAAAGGATGAATTTTTCTTAAGAATAGCCGTGGAAAACTAAAAATGTATGCATAGTCTGAAATCATGAGCAAAGCAAGCATGTCCGTAACTCTAGATCAGGGATGGGTAAACTACGGCCCACGGGCCAACTCCGGCCCAAAAAGGGTTTAAATCCGGCCCACGCGCCAACGTCATTTTTGACATAAGAGTGTATTGCTCTCAGAAATTATGTTCTGGCGTTCGTGTACGTTTAGGGCATTGTGAACTTTATTGACTAAACATAACCACATTCGAATTACAGTAAGATATAAAAATTGCGCTGGTGCGCTCCATGATTATTTTCACGGTGTGTGGACCTCTGAATTCCCTAAGCTTTTCTGGCCCCTGATGAAAAAAGTTTGCCCAACCCTGCTCTAGATCCTGCTAAAGGCTGCTCGTCATGCCATTTTTAACCGACTTCAAAAGAAGGAGGAGGTTCTCAGTTCGTCGGAATCTTTTTTAGGATTCCGTAGCCAACAACGAACTCTTATAGTTTCGCCATGTTCGTCTGTCTGTCTGTCTGTCTGTCCGCGGCTTAGGTCCGTGGTAAAATAAAAATAAAATCTTGAAATATGTTTTCTTTACGGAGATACCCTACACGTAAAGTGGGGATGATATTTATTTTTTCTCGTCTACTCCATGGTATCGTTGGATAGACCATTCAAAAATATTGCGGATTTGTGAATACTATTTTTCGATTCAGGGATTCGTTTGCATAATATTATAAGCTTTTAAAGTGCTAATTTTTAATAGAGTCAAGTCCCCCGCCCCTGCCAACTAAATGGATAACTTGGATATATGAAAACATTCACAGCAGTAGTATATAACGAAGTTAAAAGGAAAACTATCACAGCTAAGTAGGCTTTACAAGTTATCGAGTAATAGTCGACCAACTTACATTTACAGTTGAAAAACGTTTTCTCCCAAACATTCCGTATGGAAGAACATGTTTTTTAACTACAATGTTAAGTTTTTTCTTGAGATAAGTTCATACCAACTACGGAACCCTTCATTGTGCGTGGTCCGACACGCACTTGACCAGTTTTTTTTTTTTAATGGTTGTTCACCGATTATTCGAAGACGGCTGGACCGTTTTGAAAATTAATTTTTCCTTTGAAATGGTACAGCTATATTTTCTAGGTGGTCCCATAAATTTTTATTAAATTTGCTTGGGTAGTTTTTGAGTTAGCTTCAATAATACGTATTTTTCCCACTTAGTCTATGTGGATGATGTTAAAATAACTTCCTGTCACTGTAATTTACATAACAGGTAGTGGTATTAAAATTTGTGTGGGGTAGTACCACAACAAAAACGTGAAAAACAAAAACGTTTAAAAAAAAAAACGACTTCTAAAGATAACGTCTGTGTTACGGAGAAGTCTGTGTCTTTGGTTTTGTATTCAGTTTTTTTTTTTTGCTTTTGACTTCCGAAATTGAAGTTATTTTACACTTCGTAGTGTTTTTTTGGAAGTCGGTTGTTTTTTTTAGAATATTTCGTTCGACATTTTCGACGTATAACTTTTTTTTTTTTACTAGCTTTTATTTTTGTCTTCTCTCCTTTTACACAAGAAACATAAAGAAATCAGTTAAATTACTACAGGAAAATGCAGGTGATTCACGCACTATTGCTTTAGTCAAAACTATATAAGACAGAATTTGTGACATCTCTCGACTTGTTCGATGGAAAAAATCTTGGAGAATTTTGGCGACATTCTTTTCCTATTTGTGACATCTACGATCAATTTGTGCTTGATCTATTTAGGTTTTGTATGAATTACACCTTCTGTTCTATATCTACCTAGTGCCGCCAACAATTCGCTGCGCAAGGGCAAGATGCAGCGTCCACTGATAAACTTTTAATACAAGAAATTAAGCTTATTTGGCCAAGAGATTTATTCTTTAATTAATTGATTAAGACTCGGTTTGTTACTTCTGCTTAATCAGTAATCAGTCAGATTATTATCTTACTACTTAATGTCTGATTGAGTGTATTAATTATGAAGCTAATGGCTAGTTAAGTCATTAATACTTTGGAAAATTTACTTGTAGGAAAATATAGTGGTAATCTAGTGCTGGTTTTGCCTAGGGGTCGAAATGTAGATGATGTACAATTTGCAAGTATTTTCTTCAAAATCATAATCAAATACATTTGTTTGTACACCCAGATACAAGCTAGAGCTTACAAATAATGTGGGTACAGAGATACCCATAACAGGGTCATTGGTAACAACCTCTCAGGACTATATGACTAACATCATACTCGTAAACAATAACTTTCGTTCTATGACTTTTAATAATTCATCAGATTTTAATTTATCAGATTATTACAAAAATAAAAATAATTAAATTCTACGCTCTAAATGTTACGAACCCTACGCGTAGCAAAACAAACTGCCGTGTCTTACGAGTGACAGCACTGATAGTACACGGGAGGCGTAGTAAAAACAAAATACAGAATTTAAATGTTTTAGATAGAATAACGAAAATCTTGAAGATTTCATCATTTCAGCCGAAAGACGTCCACAGCTGGACATAGGCCTCCCCCAAGCACCGCCACCTCGACCGGTTCTATGCTTCCCGCATCCAGCGGATTCCTGCGGCTTTCATAAGGTCATCGGTCCACCTTGTGGGAGTCCTTCCGACGGTACGTCTTCCGGTACGCGGTCGCCACTCCAGAACCTTTCGGCCCCAACGGCCATCTGTTCTGCACGCAATGTGCCCTGCCCATTGCCACTTAAGTTTGGCAATTCTTCAAGCTATGTCGGTTACCTTGGTTTTCCAGCGGATCTCTTCATTTCTGGAACGATCACGTAGGATAACTCCAAGCATAGCCCTCTCCATTGCCCTTTGGGTGACTTTTAGCCTTCTAATAAGGCCCATTGTGAGCGACCACGTTTCAGTGCCATATGTCTTTACATTTTACTACAGTCCGGTCGTCGAGAGAATGCGTTCTTGACACCTGTCAGTTTCATACTAACGAATATGTGTTTTGCGATTTGATCCTTATTACAACTAGAAACCAATGGTACCAAGGTAAACGACATAGCCCGAAGATTTGCGAAACTTAAGTGGCAGTGGGTTGGGCACATTGCTCGCAGAACAGATGGCCGATGGAGCCGAAAGGTTCCGGAGTGGCGTCCGCGCATCGGAAGATCTTAGGAAGGACGAAGGAATCCGCTGGATGCGGGAAGCACAGAACTGGTCGAAGTGGCGGTGCTTGGGGAGACCTATGACCAGCAGTGGACGTCTTTCGGCTGGATTGATAATGATGATGACAACTAGAAATTATTCAACTGACAGGTATCAAGAAAGCATTTTCTTGACGGCCAGACTGTACGTAGTTTTTAACACTGCCATATTAGTAAGTTTAGTAGGTACTATACTATGGATGGTCAAGCATTCTTTTACTTTATTATCGTATGGAAAAAGAACGAGTGTCTATTTGAAGGCTTTATAAATCCTTTGTAGAGAAAACTTTTCATATTAGACCGCAAAAAACTCCAGCTCAGTAAAGACTTGCTTGAACACGAGGCTTTTGACTAATAGCATTTTTTTTTTTTTTGTAATTTGCGTTTTGTTCCTGCAGAATAAACAATTTTTCTTTCTTTTCTTTATAAACGCAACTTTACTTCAAATAGTAAGGTATAGTATTTGAAAAGTTACTCATTATATTATCCTAGGTACTTACATGTACAGTGGCCAGCACATCAAGCAACACGAAACTGTCAAATTTCTCCAAACGATTTTAAACTTTAAATCGTTGATGATTAAGTTCAATATCGAACGAGAAAATTAGAGCGATAGTTTGTGGTAACTCGATGTGCTGGCCACCGTACATAATCAGCCTATTATGTCCCCACCGCTGGGGCACAGACCTCCTCTCTGTAAGAGGGAGTGGGCCATAATCTACCACACGAGCCCTGTGCGGGTTGGTGGATGTCATTATGTCTTCGAATTTTTGGTTCTAGGACATGCCGGTTTCTTCACGATGTTTTCCTCAGTGTTTTGAGAGCAGTGGTGGCCCAGTGATATCGGCCCCGACTTACCGAGTTGTCGAACCCACTTTTGACAAATTAGCGATAACCTAACCGCAAACGAGTATCTTTCAAACTTTAACCTATCTTATATAACTATAAATAATTAATTTCAAGTTACACACAAGAGTAACTTCAGGCCTGACCTCAAGTTAACCGAAGTGACGTAAAACAAAGATACATTAAGTCCACTTAACTCCTACGCATCACGACTTACCTTTGTTAAATAATTTTAGACCACAACAGAAGGGTATGAATAAGTCGTGTGGACAGTTAAGAAATATTAGTTTCCTACCGTTGAGTGATGTCAAGTGCAAATAAAGTTTATATGCCTTCTATGCGCTTAGTAACAAAGTACTGCGATCACCAAGCCGTTTTCTAAGCTAAGAGTAATCAAATTAAAAACGGCTTGAGTTAAATGCTAAGGACAGTATTTTTTTCCATCAAAAAGCCTATATTATTTTGCATCTATGGGAGATACGGTGATGATTATTGGCATTTTAAATCTTTTAACAAATTTATTTGGCCGCTGTGTAAATTAAAATTATGAACGAAAGTACCTACTTACTTTGACCATTATTTCCAACGCGTCCAACACTGAATATCGTCGCTTAACAATACCGCCTAAGTCAATGAACATTACATATTACCGCCGATGTGCTGACGTGTTTATACACGTAAAATACTGCTATTTTAGAGGTATATGTTATCATATACCTCTAAAATAGCAGTATTTTCACTCTACTACACTACAACATAATGAATTATCAAGGTGGCTTACCTTTTTGGGGCATCAGAACTGTCTGTCTTTCTGATAAAACCGTAATAAATAAAAATTAAAAACAGATAGTGTGACGGACTGACGACTTATGCGGTAGTGACACAACAAACGATTTGCGCGGTGCCAGAACTATTCGAATAACGCGCTGCGATGGGATAATTTTGAAAGGAAATCGACATCATTCGATGTGCGCCGGCAAAATCTATACAATGTAGTATAAAGGCTCCTACAAAAAGGCGCGACACGCGACGTAACACAAAAGTACCGCTCGTCACGCGACACGCGATGCCTTTATGTCGCGTCACGCGTCGCGCTTGTTTGTAGGAGCCTTAAAACGTCACATGGCCAATTTTCGACTAACGCAGTATTGTTACCTAAGCTACGATATGTACTTTCCTAAGCGCGCTCTATAACCTCTATACTCTAAACCAGTAACATTATACATCGGCTAACTCCAACTGGGCCCAGAGCCACAGAATCAAAGGTCAAACTGTGTCCGTTTGATACAAACTTATCTAACGTAGGAGCATGTTCGCCTTCGGTTAGCTTTTGTCACACAATACGAGTGACGTCACCGGTAAATTATCGTCTTAGATGCAAGATGGAGGATGTAGGTCGTGTATTGAGGTTTGGCATTATATTGTGTGAGGGGCCAGATGTTTTAGACATTTTGAGGATCTTTATGGTGCCTCCTAACTAGGATTGCCAACCGTCCCGCGAAAGCCGGGACATCCCGTTTCTAGGGCTTTAGAGGATGCGTCCCGCGAAAGACGTGTCCGGGACGCCAATAATTGTCCCATTTTAACGTACCTACGGTTAAACCTTTGAGCAGAAGTTATAGTGATTACTATTATGTTTTATTAGATTTCCTTAGTCTTTTAACTTTTGTTATGTTGTTAGTCTTGTACTTGAACGCCAAAGTAAAACATTAAAACCAAAAAACCATTTAAAATTATTTCTAATTGTATTTTTTGCCATGTCTCGCATTTTGATTGCCAAAGTCCCGGTAAATTCATGCATTAAGGTTAGCAAGCCTACTCCTAACTCAAGTTGTTGCGTAAAATTAGCAGAATTTATTTTGATCCTAGCGTCTTTCTGATTAGATTACCCTATCGAATAACAAACAAGTAATTTATGCGATTGGCAAGATTCTCCTTTTTTTTTCAGCTTCATGTAAGCACGTGTTTGCTCATTTCTAAAGATATTTTCGTGTGGTGAGTGACTAACCTGGTGTCAGAGTTTTTATGCCGCCCATGACATCGGCAGTGGGCCTCTGACATGGCTACACCATGCCGTCGACAAATATCTCTCCGGAAGGTTTCCTCACGATATTTTCCTCCACCGTTGTTTAAGCAAGATTTAATTACTCATACAATCCGCACATGAATCCGAAAAGTCAGAGGTGTCGTGCCTTGGGTTCGAACTCTCGAGACCTATGACTTGGCAGTCCAACGGTCACACCACTACGCTATCACAATATATTTAATATCTAAAGACATCATAGTGAATCGCGTGAAACTACGGAGATCCACATCTCTGTCCGTCTACATCTTCGTTAGATACCATTAATGAAGAACATGTTTTCTGGAGCTTTTCAAAATGTTTTATTTAGGTCAATATCCGAAAAAGAACCTAGAAGATTTTGATGTTATAGGTCAATATTCTTTTTCGGATTTTGAATATTATACCAAAACAGACTGAAATAATCAATATTTAACTGATTATTTTCAAATTGAAGTTGTTATAAAAACTTAATTACGTAAGTTAATTACCTACACCATTGAGCAAAACTTGCCCAAAAACATCCCTCTACTATAATATCAGTTCTATTCTACATCTAACTAGGTATCTACAAAACCAACAAAGTATGTCACTGTCTGCAGACATCCAGTAGTAACACATCTCCCAGATTGCAATAGTAGATAATACTATAACATCGTTAGCATTAACGTTAACTCATCGCAGGCCACAGGAAGTCAGTCATCAGATAGACTTTATTTATAATCAATACTGGCTATTAAAATAGTTGTTTAGCCTCTTGAGTATAAATAATGTTTTATAACAGTTCACTTTCCTTGGATATCATTAAATGTAATAAAGCTACTGAGTAACCAAGACGAAGATGGAGGAACGAACTTGACCCCTACCACAGGAAATGGCCTACAATAACAGAGGACATAAGTATGTGGAGGCCTTTGCCCAGCCAGTGGGAATACAGGCTAAACATACAGATAGACCCACTGTATGAATTGGTATAAATAAATCAAAATCATTATTATAAGCAGGAGGAACATATGACAAGAAAAAAAAAAGCGTGTTAACAATTGTATTAATTTCACTCCTCATAGAATTTCCATAGCGGGGCCTTATATGAAAATCGATTCTTAAGGAGTAAACTCCAAAAATGTCAGTATGAATGTAAGAAACAGACCAAAGAAAATCTGGATTGTGTGCAAGATTATATCATGGATAGGAAGGCTACGGACATTGAGATGACGGCTTCCGGGATATGGAAAAAAACACGTGCTGCGCTGACCTCAAATAAATTAGAATAGGTACAGGCTGGCAGATGATAAATTGATGACGCGTCATTCAATCAATCTGTCTAACCTTTTCGCAACTATGTCTAATGTCTCGCTGATGGTGGCGCGTGTGTTGGATCATTTAGCTCCCTTCAAAATGGTTGAGCTGAATGGTGTTAATCCATGCGTCATGTTCGTGAACGGGCGCCGCGCCGTCAGTAGGGACTGGTCATCTCTTAGCTGCCACGGCTTATTATATATATTTTTTTTTTTTTTTAAATCTATTTATAGGTATCTTGACAATTGAAAAGTGCCTGTAATTGGTTTGTTTGAGATACGTGCTTTGAGTTTGAGATTGAGTTATGTTCGGGTCAACTTCCAGTCTCACCAGAGGCAGCTGAATACCAGTATGTCACATGGAGCGACTGCCTATCTGACCTCCACAACCCAATTACTGGGTAATATGATACCCCTCGATAAGACTGGTATTCGAACTTTTGGGCTTCTAACTACCCGTAACGTTTGTCAAAGATCTACGAATGTCAGCCGGGACCAACAGCGTACCATGCTTCCTTAGGCACGTAGGGGTCTCAATATGTAATAGATGGTAACCCATCCACGAACTGACCGCGGTAAACGTAGCTTACCCTTCTATCGGCTGTTATCATTTATCCACGAGTCCCTGATAACGAATCAAACAAGAAGTAAATAAAAGTCTAATTGGTACCTACTCCTTATCTTACTAATTCAAACCTACTCTAACTAGATAGGCAGGCTTCTGGTATAACTATGAGTCCACAACATACTTTACGGGTTAAGATTTGAACTCTCGACCTTTTGATGGCAAGTCAATGGCGTCGCCGATGGGCTATTATCGCCATACATCTTTCAATCTTGAGATAGCGATACCGTGGGAGTTATCTATCTTTAGCCATGTAGATGTTCACAGCTGAACACAGAGATAAACAATATTACTCAACTGAAGGTAGTTACTTTCAATAATATGAGATGAGAAGAATTGCAAGAAAGTAGGAAATCTGCTGAAGAAACTTCACGTCCACTGCTTTTCATGGAATCCTATGAACGTGAGAAGATTTTGCCTTAAATATGGTAAGAAGACACATACCAGGCATATGGGCACACAGAAAGATGCAGCAGCCAATCCTCTTGGCCTAAATTTAACAACATAAGAATAGCCCTGTATCTCCAGGCAATCTCACAGAAATTAAAACACGTAACTATTCTGTTGTCTGTAACATGAAGTCTCACCGAAATCGACACTTTTCACCCTGAAATATCAACCTAGAACAGAACCTTGACTACATTTCACACAATGGAAACCTTGCCACAGACAAACAGACGTGCTAATACCGCGGGTCACTTGGATCTCTACCGGGAACCCGCTGACTCAGCGTGATGTTTATATACTCGTCACGTACATAGAGGTTTTGTTTCGTCATTGTACATTTTGTGTTTATCTCAACTGATGACTGTATTTGGTGGTGGAGTTTTTGTTAAAGGATACAGTTAGGTTTGTTTAGCTAAACATATGCTACGTTTTATGAGTACAGAAAGCCACGTATGACCCGGTTGTTAATGAGAAAAGACTGAGAAAATCTGTGTTCAAACCAGGGTTGAAAAGTTCTACTATACTGCCATTGTCAGCTTTCGCTTTGCCTCTCTTAAGAGTCTATACAACCTCAGCGGCACCGCACTCTGTATCTCGCTCGCACACTATTGCTCCCGGTCTCGCGAGCAAGCGAGACAGGGCGGCAGGGAAAAGGCTCCAAGGCGCCGATAGTTTAGGTAATTTCTTTTTACGGTGAAAATAATGGTCATTTAAAAAAAGTAAATAACATAAGACCTGCTTAATAGTTAGTTCAGTTAATATGCAAAGTTTCACTATCTAATTTGAAGTATTTTTTAAATACCAGCGGTTTATTGTTCGGTTTGGAGGTAACTTTGAATTTTTTTCTATAGAGAAAATTTTATGGAATGGTGTTTTCGGCTAACATAGTACTTTACATTAATCCTCAACTTTACCATATATTTATTTCAAAATTAATGCTGCAGCATTTTCGACATAACGGAGGATCATGCTAAGCCATTTGAGGTAGTATAGGCCCTTAAGGAAGAAGCAGTGGCGGATTTACCACCAGGCTGAGTAGGCTGGAGCCTAGAGCGGCAGATTTTAAGGGGCGGCACAATTTACTGCAGGTCCAGATTGATGAAGAAATTATTTATTGGGGAAATGTTCTGAAGAGAGTTGTTGACGTAGTGAAGCGACTGTGTTCAAGAGGCCTCGCTTTCAGAGGAAAAAAATAAAAGTTCGATGATCCGCATATCGGAAATTATTGTATGATTTTGGAATTGTTAGCGGAATTCGATAATTCAATCCTTTTTTAGCCTGCCATATTGAATAGTACCTACATGATTGAGCTTTTCTTAGTTCAGAAATATACCCTAAAACTATTTCTAGTTTAATCTTCACTAAATCGTGGCTTGTAAAAATAATCTAGGAACTGACACATCCATCGCCTATTTCACAACACAATCATACTAATAACGGGAAAAAGCTGATGTAATGAGGACGATAGTGCAGAAATCATAAAGTTGCAATTTCATTGACATTTTTTTTTTTTTTTTTAATAAGTAAGATTGTGAACTAAGGTATCGAATTGTAGAGTTAAGTAGGGGCGGCAAATTTTGAATAACCTACTGGCGGCAAATACATATGTAAATCCGCCACTGGGAGGAAGCGATAAGGTAGCCCGCGAAATTCAAATTTACTTACGATTTTGCACTATGAGGTCATTGTCTGGGTGTATGTTGATTAAAGTATGATTCGCGACCGTAACATTATATTTATTTACAGAATTATAAATCATTAGAATCAGTAATACTCCTTAAGTTCGTATAATCTGATTGAATGACTATTTCATGAAATCCTGCAGAAAGCATGAGACCTGCAAATAGCAAAAAACTTAAGCCAATTTGAATTTTGCGGGCTACCCTGACGCTTCCCCCTTAAGCCCATTTACACGATGCAAGTTTCTTGTCTGTAGCATACACTTACTACAGTTAAAGCAATTTTTGGTTTCAATTTAAGTATGCCACTTTTATTGTTGCTGCAACGTATGGTATGCCGCAGGTACCGTGTCAATCAGTCTTTATGTGGAATTTCATTCAAACCCTTTAAGTACCCTAATTTACATACATAATAACATGAAAGTACCACCATAAAAATTAAAGCTAGCCGTACGCCCATAGGCGCGAGATGTATGTTAATAAATTCCATTAACCTACTGCAGAACTTACATAAGGATGAGTACGACCCGCGCACCGCGGTATAAATCTGTGGACTTTCACTCACTGACAGCACAGTTTATTAACTGAAGCCGCCACAGTGTAAAAATATCGGTGTATTAAAAGTAAACTTTCGCGTAGGGTGATGCTTTTAGCTTGTATCGAGTTCTAAAGTTTGCGGGACGGAAAGTTCTTAATACGTTTCCTCCTTGTAATAATATCTATGTAGGTATGTGCCTTCTACACATTGGAGGGTATATTGCTGGAAAGTAATAATTCCTTTATGAAGGTAATTGTTGATTACTAGCTTTTGCCCGACTCCGTTCGCGTGGAATTTAGTGTTATCTTGCACCACTGTGAAATTTTAATTTTGTAGGTAATCTAAAATGACGATTTTTTTTTAACATCCCATTTTAATGAAATAGCCTATATTCTGCTCCAAATGATCTGTCTACGTGTGAAAACTACATGAAAATCCGTTCAGTAATTCCGGAGATGTGCGCGAACAGACGGGCAGAAAATAATTAAAAAATCACTGGTTTATGTTCTATTACTCTTCTTTAGTTACCCCCTTTCTATTTGTATTAGTAGTAATCAACAGACACACCGGATTCTACTGTTTTATTATATGCTTAGATTTACATATAGCCTTAATGGTACGGAAAAAATTACAACATGAGTGTGTCCCACTCGAGGTCGACTAGAGTAATAAAGGGTAAAAAAATTCCTAACTTGTTAGAAAAAAGATATTTTTATTGTTTTATTGAAATCCAATTAAATACTATCCGATCATATATAGTCTGAACAATCAATGGCATACCTTTCATTTCTATTCAGTAATGTTATACCGTTTACTCCTACTCTGTGGTCGTAAAAATAACTTTGAATTTCGGAAGTAACACTGATTCCGGTCGCTCTCCCGAATTGAATCGATAAGATTATTGCATAACGACTATACACTAGCCATGTCCGAGAACTTTTCTTTCCATTATGCTGATAGTCGATAAACTTGGCAACGCAAACAATTTTAAAGGTAAAAAGAATGAAACGAAAATGACACATTATAGATAGCCAGGTTAAGGGGTTTTATTGAGGGGCTCGTGGCTAAATTTTAGTAATTTCGGTAATTTCTAATTTAGTGTAATATATATATAAATTCTAGCATCAGGTGGAATGACAGTCACAGAATTTTCATGACTGCTCACTTGAAGCTCACTTCTCTTCAGTTTTCACGGTGAGATACAATATACAGAATAGACCGGCTAAAGGAAGTTCTTAACGGAATCGGGGGAAAATGATGATTTACGACAACATTGCCATTAGACTTATTATATAATCATCTTGTTTTTAGAACGGTTTTTATTCCTGTTGTTACTAGTTACTTTCCATATACCAACAGATTAGTATGAAAGTCACATCAAAGATAAAAAAATTGCATGACAAACACATGCACACAGCAGTTTCTTCACCACTTTTATTCAATGAAGCAAAAACTTACATACGAAACGTGTCACGATTACCATTTTTTTCTTCAAAACATTCGTTCATTGTTCGACTATCAAAAAACTGCATCGTATCTTAAATATCGCACAAAAACCGTACAGTTGTTGTACATCAAAATTAATAGTTACGAAAGAGGAACGTGATCGTAAATAACAATTAGTGAGGGGCAGGCGGGAGTTGGAATTTTCTAGTAGGTACCTAAGGGTAAAAGAAAGAAAGAAAACCGGCCAAGTGCATGTCGGACCACGCACAATGAAGGGTTCCGTAGTTGGTATGAATTTTTCCCAAGCACAAACTTAACATCGTAGTTGAAAAACATGTTCTTCCATACGGAATGTATGGGAGAACATGTTTTTCAACTGTAAATGTAAGTTGGTTGACTATTACTCGGTAACTTGTAATGCCTACTTGGCTGTGATAGTTTTCATTTTAACTTCGTTATATATACTACAGCTGTGATTTTTTTTATATTAAATAAATATAAATATAAATAAATAACCATTTTTACCATGATTTTATTTTACCACTTTGTCGGCGTGATTAATATGTATATCCATGCCAAATTATAGCTTTCTAGTACTAAGAGTCTCTGAGCTAAGCTGGGGACGGACAGACGGACGGACACGGCAAAACTATAAGGGTTCCTTGTTGACTACAGAACCCTAAAAAGTATTTATTGGGACTCGTACAGGAAGATTGCGTAAGCTAAGGGGTATAAAGTGCTAAGTGATTCATCATCTGTCAAGCTTTTTCCAACTATGTTGGAATCGGTTTCTAGTCTAACCGGTTACAACTAATTGCAGCAGTATTTTACAGTAAACGATTGCCTATCTGACCTCCACAAACCAGTTATAGGGTTACACGCCACCCTTTGGTAAGACTGGTTGTCAGACTTTCGGGCTTCTCACGGCCCGTAACAACTGTCACAGATCCACGAAAGACATCTGGGACCAATGGTTTAACATGCCTTTCTAGGAGTTCTCGGTATGTAAAGATGGTCACAAATCCACGACCGGCCTCGGCAAGCGTAGCTTTACCTGATCGATTGATCGTACGGCTGTTATTACTTAGGCACAAGCCCTTTAAAAAGATAAGTGCTTTTCCAGGCTTTTATTTCTTTCGTGCTACTTTTGGGAGCCAGAACGTATCCAAAGGACAAATTGATCTGTTCCAGGATCCTTTTACGGTGTGGAGGCTCTACGAAAGACAGTAACTTCAAATTGCACTCTGAGTGGCAGACGTATTAATCCATCGTATCAATTTGTCAAAGCAAAAGCACTGAAAGCTTCTACTAGCGAACGGGGCGGTTCACTGCTTGGTACGGGTTTTACGACTTGAATCGCGATTTCTTTATTCAGGCGGGTAGCCCGCGAAATTCATGTTTTCTTACGTTTTTTACAATTAGCAGCTCAGTGTATAGGTCGCGAATCATATTTTAATCAACCTGAAGCTGACCAGCAATTTGCATAAAACGCAAGAAAATTTGAATGACGCGGGCGGGTTTTTGAATTTTGAAGGTAGCCCGCGAAATTCAAATTTTCTTGCGGTTTGCGCAACCCTCTTAAGTACAGTATCTTAAAAGTCATTGTGAATAAACAGGACTCAAATGTCCTGAAAACATTTATTCGTCTCCAAATTTTGTAACCCTACTTGTTTTTTTTTTTTTTTTGTGGACATGGACAGAAATTAAGGTTTATTATTATTATTAAGTATATTTAACTTCAATATTATACACACAAATTTTCCGGAATACATCCTCTAAATTATGGTGAAAACCGGATCCAATCATCAAAATCCATTGGGTAGTTTGTAAACGGTCACAGGTCACCTCAAATTTGTGTGGTTCTTTCCTCAAAAGACCATTTCAGACACGGATCTACATGGTCCTCACATGATCTAACCAAGATTATGTCTGGACTTTTTGTTTGTCATGTAAAAGAGATTCCGATGTCCTATTTACAGAATAAACGATTTCAATTCATTTCACACAGACAGACATGAAAAGCGTTTTTTTTTTTTGCTGGGGTATCTCAGAGTTAACCTTGAGAGGTTGACACTCTTTAACCGGACTTTCCTGTGGTTGCCTTAAGCTCCTAACGAAACTTAATGCCTCCAGCCAGGGCGTAAAAACTTATGAACTAAACGACTGCGCGCTAAAGGCACCCCCTGTGGGGTGCGAACCTCTGCTTAGGGCAGAGTCGGAGGGACGATAAAATGAGGGTTATGCTTATTATCGGGGGAATTTAAAGCTACAGGCTCAGCTATAGCGCATGCTGGCGCTTCGCTTACGGGCAAGGGTCGGGGAGGTCTATTTAGTCGGGGATTTCGCGCGGGGCCTCAATTCTCAATTCTCAATTCTTTATTGCATACCATAATGTTTAAAGCTGGTAGGGATATATTTTTATACTTACAATTATGGACCCTGTCGGGCACAGCACAGATCAAGTAGGAGAGAGGAGGAAGAACACTGGCTGTTTAATGTGATAAGTTTTATTATTTGTTAAGTAGTTAGTAAGTTATACTGTTTTATTAATACGGAATTGAATTTAAAATTATAATTATTATTTTATAAATTAACATACAATTATTTAGCATTTGTAAAACCCTTTATTTTGTAAATTAATTCATTATTATTTTATCTACTTATTATTATTTTTATTTATTACGTAATTAATATTTAATATTCCTAAGGTAAGTTATTTATTGGACGCTTCATATTTATTGTAAAATTAGTTTTCGTATTATGAGTAGGTAGGTTATCTCTTATAGTTAGTATTTGTAGATACAGATAGATAGATAGATATGAAGTTTCTTATAATTTATCAGTTTAGGCCTCGGCGGCGAGGTCGGAAAGACGGTCGTGTATTGTGTCTACTGCTCTCCTGGAGGAGAGTCGTGGGGTCGTCTGGGATGAAAAGCGACTTAGTTTTATACTATTTATAGATTTCAATATCCTTGTTCGCTGTCTAGAGCAGATTTCGCCCTGTGAAAGATGAAGGATTTTGTCGGAAGTCTACACATATCGTTTCTCTTCTACACAGTGATATTTCACCTTGTTCACCAGTTCCACCAGTTTTCAGAAAGGAAGATTTCGTAAAACTGACTGGCATTTATATACTAGAATTATATTTATTTGTTAAAAATAATACGCAATATTTTATTTCTGACTCATTCACTCATAGAAACATTCGCAAACAATATAAATATGACATAAATTTACCTGTTATTAATAATATGATTTATTATAAAAGTACCTATGTAACTGATTCAATTCTGCTATTCATGTGTACAATCAGTTACCGCCAGTTTTTAAGCAATTAAATCGAAATATGTATAAAACAAAATAAAATAAAATGTTAGTGTTATTTTATAAGCTGCATAAAGTTTTATGAAAAACAAAAAAAAATGATTTTCGTATGTAATTTATTTGGAAATTGTCAAAAATATTTTATTTGGGACACGCACAAGAAATACAAACAGTAAAAAATAAAAAATAAGCATTTAAAACTAACATACAATGTAAACCTGAGCGAGGCCAAAACGGAAGTCAATTAAAAAAAAAAATACCTTGTATACTATTGCATACCCGACATGGGGAGACTGTTGAGCCTTCAAATTTTAAATAAGAACTGATGTACCCAGTTATGTAATAAATATGTGTTTTTCTTCATCTTGTAGTACCGAACATCCCTCCGGATCCTTAAAAATCCACAACCAACAGCTGGCCATTACAAAAATTTATTATGACCATCACATACATCACTGATCACAAATCATTGTCGGCTAGATGCGCTAAGTAGGTACCTATACGTGCGCATGATTGAAACACTTCATTATTAAAGCGCACAACAGGTGCATAGTATGCTCATAAGCAAGTATTTCCATGTCGCTAGTTGGCGCATTGTCTGCAAATTGGTAGAACGTTAAGGTAATCTCATTAGTTATGTGAAGCGAGGTACTAAATACTGGTTGTACCTACATTTAAGTATGTTATGATAATCAGATCGTTTAGTAAGACTGAAGTGACGAAGTGAGAGAATGGCAAACAGGATCAATGCGGAATGCAATGTCTTTTTTATTTCTTAGCTTTCTTCCCTAACTCAATAGTGTGCTCCTCAATACTCGATAGTTTATTTATTTCATTCCACAATGTAACTTATAATAGTTATAATCCATTTGAAATAAGATTACACATTTAAAGAAACCTTTTTTACAGTCCGTTCAACCGATTCGGACTTTTATTCCGTAGGCATAAGGAAGGCATTAAAAGCAAAAAAGTGGTTACAATACCAAATGTTTACTGCAGCTGCCATTTGTCATGCCACCAACGCAATAGAAGTCAAAATCAGTTGAACGGACTGTCGGGCACACTAGTTGAATTTATCTCTGATGCAATCATGAAATGTGAAGAGCAGTTAGTAGATATGGCAGAAACTTTAAATTCGAAAAGCTGTTCTAGCTTTTGCCCGCGGCTTCGCCTGCGTGGATGTCAGAAAAAATCCAACGGGAATGTACCTACTACCGGGATTGAAAGTACCCTATGACCTGGATTAAAAATACTTTTGAGTAATTCAAAAACTTAAAAATAAAAGCTTTTGAGTTATTCAAGGCACGCAGTAAAATTCTCCCCTAAAAACTTAATTACCCCTCATTCCCCTGTTTGGGATCAATTCTCAAAAACCCCATATATTCGTAATCCTTCTTTTTTTGCCTAAGAAGTAAATTTAGTGATTTTTCTTCGAAAATTAAGGACTTTTTCGTCCCCCTTTTTAACCCTTCGGGGGTAGAATTATCAAAAACGCTGAGACACGTATAAATTAATTTTCAATCATCAGCCTAAACACAAAATTTGAAGATCCTAACTTAAAAACTGACGGACTTTCATACAAACTTTCATCCCCTATTTTATCCCCTTAGGGGTGGAATTTCCAAAAACCCTTTCTTAGTGCAACCCTAGACTTCAAGTCCCTAGGTCTAGCTATTTGAGCTGTGCGTTGATATATCAGTCAGTCAGTCAGGACTTAGAATTTTATATATATAGATAATCTGAGAAAATGTTTGAGACTCCTGGTTTTTTCAAACATTTCATTAGACTAAGAATCCATGTCATTAACACAAAATATTTATACCACATTCAAAGCAAAATCAGTAATCTTTGTTCATCTCTAATCCACTATACCACATAAACGAGATAGTGAATCTATCTCCAAGTTCTAAGCACTAACTAACCTACTAACCTAACTCCAATAGTATCATTTACAGCCCATCTGGTATCAACGTGTTGCGTGCATCATAATTAACACACGCGATACCAATACCACAGCAATACAGTTCAAGGTAGGGGACCATGTCACACAGAATTAATTACCTGACGTTGGATTCGACGAACTGTTGTCAACAGATTGTGGCTGTAGTATATTGGCGATGAGTTGACAATCTGTCCCGAAGTTGGACAATTTTTTAACAGTGACTGTCAGCGATTATTGTCAGTTTTAAATACGATGTGGAGAGGATACGATCTACACGATCTGAACAACTTTTTTTTAATGTTTTATTAAAAGGTAAGGTAGGTATTGTAAGAATGTAATACATCGTATTATGCACCTAAATAATGTAGGTACTTAATGTATAAATTCAATCGGTAAGTATAGGTAGAAATTAATTCATCACCAAAATGTCTGAAATAATCATGAACCATTGTGTACAGAAGTAATAAGCATTAAAGCTCCTCTTCTCGTTACCAAATAAATATTTAACTAAGTAACATTTCAATTCAGAATGGAGAATTTACATCATCACGACACATTGAATTCAAATTTTATTTTCCCAAAATGTTGACGACACCTGCCTTCTTTTAGGCCTTTCTCGCATCTAATCCGATGAAATTAAGAAAAAAGCCCAATTTTGAATAAATATTCATAGTGCAATAACCGTTAAAATAATTTAACGATAAAAGAGTACGCCATGGCTTAAAGCTCCTGCGATTGGCATTGTTTCGGCAAAGAGAAAAACTTCCGTAATTATTTTAATTTCGACAATGTACTCCGTTGATTGAGCGTAACAATGCGGCAATTGTTTTAAGTAGATATCCTTTTATTTTTGTGAATTCAAATATGATGCATCCCAAGAGCAATAACTGCTATAAGTATTTTTGACACAAAAAAATGGCATCTGTCCTACTGTGACACAGCAGTCTTGACACTACGGGAGCAATCTTCAAAACAAAACCGAACAAAAAAAAAAACCATTTCAGTGATAAATACCACTTACAAAAATGACCGAGAATACTCGCAAACACCGTTGTAGATATCGTTGATGTAAAAACCCCGTTTACTTCAGAAACCAAGAAAAACGTGAACCTCGTTAGACATAGACATTCCCATTCTCTTGAAAACTGTCTAATTGATCCCTGGCCAGCAAGCCTTCGGATCTCACACCGGCGTCGCGGATAAATTAAAACCAGCAAGTTTAACGAAAGGCTCCCCGCGGACTCATGAATTGTTAATACAATTTTAATTAAACTTCATAAAATTAACATTGAGTCCCCGCAAAAAGCCGGCACTCACAGCCGCCAAACTCGATTTGACGAATCATTTTTTTATTCACCAAAGCGATATAATTAAATGTCTTCCAGACTCAAAGCGAATAAAATTTACATAGAGTTGATTAGATTTCATTACATGGACTATTACGTGAAACGTAGTGAAACAAGATAGCCGGACGACTGAATGCAAATTTCTTTATTGAAATAAAGATATTCAATTTTAAATGCCGCCTGTTTCCATTTGGGAAGTCGGTAGTCGATGTGCACTGGACGAGGGGAATTGTGTCACCTGTCAAAACTTAATACCGATAGCACGAATTGGCATGGCAGCGCAATTCTCTTTTTACTGGACTTTTAAAAACTAAACATTCGATGACAGTTTGAAGTTTGCACGAATTCTCGTGTCGCGCAAGATGTCAACTGCATGCAGTAAATTGTTATCGATGAAAAACCGTAGTAAGAACATCCAGTAATTTATTTATATTATTTTTCTTTCTTTGTTTGTTTTTTGCTGGTTTGAGGAGCGTTTTCTGCTTGCGTGGTCATAAAAAGTCTTTGGACAACAACGTGTCTTTAAACTTGATGTGTAATGCGAGTTTTCTTGTAATGCTTCGTAATTTTTATTCATTCATAAATGAATTACACATTTTCTTGCTTTTCTTATGTCTCCAATTCGCCAGGTAAAAAAAACTGGTAATTAAATAATATCGATGGCCCCACCGAATAAAGTTGCAATGCTTCTTACACGATTTTTTTTTTACATTTTTTCGTTTCTTTTGCCTATCCTGCACCCACAATTTTTTTTTTAATGAATTTTAGACTCAAAACACGTCTCTTACTCGTATAATAGTGAATTTCTTTATTCTAGGGAAATAATTAATTTTAAAGGAATAGGAATAATAGTTTATATTATAATTACATGCTTTTTGAGTCGCCAAGAAAAAGAGTATACACGTCTATAGCTTATTTTTTTAGCAATAATTCGATTATACATTATTTATACCTATTTACAATGAAATGAGCTTTATTGAAGTTTAAACGTTTTTATTTTTTGGTGAAAAGTTGTCATTTTTCTCTTATACGTTTATTCGGTGGGGCCTTCGATATGACCCACACACTCGGTAGGTAATCTGAAGAGAAACAGTATCCATGTTCAGAAATAGACATGGTTCAGTACTAACATGACTAAGTACTTTATAAACAAAACACTCGGGATAACAGTCACACATCCCGCTAGTGAAAGTATCAAGATCATTCCAGATGGACAGTCCGTACTTTGACCTGTCAATGTAAATGTTTAAAATAATGATCGCTGATTGTAATGCAATCGGACACGGCTCAGATTTGAGCGGATCCATGCGGGGTTGCCAACATTTTATAAAGATTTAACTCTTATATAAAACGAGATTAAATTATACGCTTTTTTTGCTCTTTCGTAAGGAAGAAGTTGTGCTGTTTTCTCTTGTAAAGGTTTGTTCAAATTGGTCGGTAAAAGCTACCGAACGCGATTATAAATTTTGATATATTTACAAAAAAAATGTTTCACTAGCAACTTGCAAAGTAACAAGTTAATTGTGTTGTCCGTAATTAAAAGGTTATCTACTTGTAACTTTCTCTACAATTACTGACTTTAAAATTAAAAGTATTTTTCTTTTATATCAAATTAGCTGCCGCCCGTGGCTTCGCCCGCATAGCTTTTTCTAAAATAAAAGTCTGTGTTACTCCTTATAATATCAGTCACCTGCCAGTGAAAGTCCCGTCAAAATCGGTCCAGCCGTTTCGGAGATTTGCCAGAACAAACAGACAGAAAAAACAAAAAAAAATGTTTAAGTACCGTATTATCCTACCTTCATAATATGCATTTAGTAAAACCTGTTATTTTAAAATTACTTACAAACACTTCAATTTTATTTATAGATAAGAATTTGGAAAATGTTGAGCGCCCCTAAGCCGATGATATATTATCTCTAAAATCTGGAACGTCATCAACATTCTGAGAAACAGATCGCAACCCGATGAAGCAAGCCTGAATACCGAACTAGCGGTATTTAATGCACGTGCCGAAAGCATACATACACACATATTATTGTTGCAGAAGTATGAAAGAGGATTAATTATGACTTTTGCTTATGAAAAACTCTTTTGTTCATTCTACAATCAAGTTAAAATCGAAGAGAAGTTTCTGGCCTTGTAGAAATAAAAGAAATAAATAAAAAACACACTTAACTAGAAAGGGAATAAGCAGTACCTTGTACTGAAATTATAATTATGTCGTATCTCTATGTTTTTTACTAGATTTGCCCGCAGCTCCGCCCGCGTGGTTGTCGGTTATCGCGTAAAAAAGTAGCCTATGTCCTTCTCCATATCACAGGCTACAAATTTCATGACGATCGGTTCAGCGGTTTAGGCGTGAAAACGTAACAGACAGACAGATAGAGTTACTTTCACATTTATAATATTAATATGGATAAAATAAATAAATAAAGGATGTAGGTACCTACGCGACACAGTTATCATTAATCTGCCTGTATTTTCCCAACTATGTTGGGGTCGGTTTCCAATCTAACCGAATACAGCTGAATTTCAGCATTTTACATAGAGCGACTACCTATCTGACATTCACAACCCAGTTAATAAGTATCACGATATCCCCTGGCAAGACCAGTTGTCAGACTTATTGAAACTTCTGACTGGGTTCAGTCAGAAACTGCAATTAGCTGAGCCCCTCTTGCATAAATGGTCAAGATTTTTTTGAATACGAACTTATAGAATTTTATTTATTTATTTATTTAAAGAAAGAAAAAGACATACTACATGATACTACTGATGATACTTTAGCACAAAAAAAAAATTACAGAGGCGGACTTAATGCCATAGGCATTTTCTACCAGTCAACCTTTGGGTGGAGCAGAGACAAACAGTGGTAGGTGCAATTATGAAATTGGAGGAATAATTGTATACATATAGGAATATCCTTAGATATACCTATACCATAACTATAAATAAGATAAATATACCTAATTATATATAAATATAAGAACAAATAAATACATATAAATACACGAATATACTAAAACTAATTAAACAAACAATGGGATAACATTTCCGTTGTTATGATACTGCCAGCTTCTTACGAATGTGCTCGCGAACTTACTTACTTACTTACTTTATAATTCCTAACTTTATTTAAATACTCGTACCTACACGAAATCTACCTAAAACTAGAAAAATATGAAAATAATACGTTTGTTAGTAAAAAAACCTCAAGCATTTGAGCAAAGGGGGGTCAGCTAATTGCAATAACTGACTTACCCTTATTTACGAATGATAGCCGGACCAACGGCTTAACGTGTTTTCCGAGGCATGGAGGGATCTCAGTATACATATATTGGATGGTCACCCATCCACAGACCGACCATGGCAATCGTAGCTTAACTTTTGATCAACCCGTGCGACTGTTATTATTTTAAGCCACGAGCCCCTCTGCGACGGATCTATCATCACTGACTTTAATCATCAAATTCTCTAGTCTATTGAGATAGAACACACGCATTTCAGTTCTCTCACCCATGCTGATGACTTTTCCAAACTGACAAAATGAAATCTATTGGAAGTGGGGGCTAAACAATTAAGTTGTTATGGTTGGCTTGTGGCTAAGTAATAACAGCCGCAGGGGTCGATCAATCAGTTTAAGCTACGCTTGCCGCGGTTGGTTCGTGGATGGGTGACCATCTTTACATATCAAGACCCCTCCGTGACTCGAAAAGCATGTTAAGCTGTCATTTGTAGATCTCTGACAGTCGTTACGGGTAGTCAGAAGCCCGAAAGTCTGACAACCAGTCTTACCAAGGGGTATCGTGTTACCCAGTAAGTTGTGGAGGTCAGATAGACAGTCGCTCCATGTAAAATACAGGTATTCAGCTGCATCCAGTTAGACTGGAAGCTGACCCCAAAATTGATGGGCAAGGCTAGGCAGATGATGAGGCCTATAAAGTGGTGTTATTATCCATGAAATTCTCGGCCATGTTTTTTAAACCGTCTAGCAAGCCCTCGGTCAAAGAGGTCACAGTAGTATATTTTCATATCAATATTAATCACGAACACAGAAGGCCGCGGGCGCCCACCATAATTGATTTTTAATGCACCAGCAGAATTGGCCAGTATATCCCACGGTTTAATTGAAGCACCATCAACCGTTGGGCGGTCAGTCATAAATATGAACTCTACGTAAATAATATGGATTTTTTGGCAACTGTTGGTGCGAAATACATGAAGATATTTTTTTCTCAAACATGCATGGAAATATTTTCATTCTTTTCGAAAAAAGAACACACGAAGTATCAAATTGACGGCACGGTTGGCGCAGTGGTTAAGTGATTGACTGCTGCGCTGCGTGTCGCGGGTTCGATTCCCGCACGGAACAAATATTTGTATGATCTACAAGTAGTTATTCCGGGTCTGGCTGTTTGTGTATGTGAGTTTAAATGTTTGTAAACGCACCCACGATACAGGAGAAATCCTAGTGTGGGGAAACGATAAAAAAAAAAAAAAAAAAAAAATATCACGTACAAAGAAAATCTAATCCATTGCAAGAGCGTTTTCTGAATTTGGAACATTACATCGCTCCAGCAATGTTGTTTGAAACGGCGTGCTGGGGTTAATAATAAATACTCTTTGATTGGATCTCTTATCATTCAAGGTATACCAAAGTAAGTCTTTTTGCTTAGCACAAATTGCGTTCACATGGCTGTATAAATGCGTTTGCCTTTCCGCACAGATGACAAATAGAAAATTGTCGGCAAAGCTGAAAATTCGTCTTGATTTGTTATTTACATACTTAATAAATATAAATTTAATAATTAAAATGAATTCCAACGGTTCAGAGAGTGAAATGGAGATTGATTGTACTCCACCAGATTTAAGATCAGAAGCCAAATTGGCAATGGAAAACCTGCTTCCAGCGAAGTCAAAAGAATAATACATGAAAGTATTTCTTATTTCTCTGCATTCAATTGAGAAAAGCACTGTATATGCCTCGGCGGAAATGGCAATTGCCTGTTTCGTATTAGTGAAGTCCTCGTCTACGGCTCGGCCTTCAAACTCATACTTGACCTGCAATTGCCTATTTCCCGGCCTTTGCAATAATGTACTATTAAAGAAAGAAAAAAATTACTTTCACGTAACATCATTATCACCCTTGAATTTGCATCAGAATATAACATAATTAGCCTTTAATGTTCCCAGTGCCGGGACACCTCTCGTTGAGAGAGTGGGCCGTAATCCACCACGCAGGCGAGCTCATTGCGAATTGGTAGATGTCACATGTCTTCGAATTTTTAGTTCTAGGACATGCCGGTTTCCTCACGATGTCTTGCTTCACCGTTTTGAGAGCAGTGGTGATGAAATAATGTATACAAAGTAAAGTACCTGCTTGGGTTCGAACCCACGACTGTAAGACCGATTTGTATTTAGCATCTGTTGCCACAGGGCCACCACTAATCAGAGTATGGTCTGATGAAAATATGATTATCATTTATCAAAATAGCCTAAACTAATCGACTAGATAATCCTCCTGAAAGTAGACTAATAAAAACAGGGCCAAAACATTTGCCCTCCACTGACGCTGGTCCAATAAGTATTCTGCTGTTGCATAAACCTCAGTAATTTTTTTACTGTTTTGTTAAAAAATTTGTGCCCTTTTTCACTATCACAACACCAGTAAAACCAATGACACCTAAAAAAATGAATGCCTGCATGAAATGAAATTATTCATTCTGTAATAACATATCAGAATCCCTTTAACACGTAATACTTACAAAAAAAAGGTAGTTGGAGTCGACATTTCCTCACTGACTACCCTTGAGAAGAAATTGCGAAACAAACCCAGACGTCAAAGTATCTAACTTCATGAAAGCCCGATGTTCGATTTTCATCTTTCGGCGCAGAGACAAGCGTTGTAAAACTGGCATTAATCCCTGGCATCTCCAATGGTTTACCTAAATGCATTGTTACTCAAATCTTGCATTCCCCTTCAATCAACTTAACAAAAACGATTCCAGCAAACTTGAACCTACCTAATCCCACTTCTGTACACAATAGTTTCGATTCCCAATTTTTCAAACAACAACCACTATTTGGACATATACAAAAAATAAAAGTTTGCACTCCAATCCATCAATATTGGGTCAATATGCAAGTAATCCAATCTACAACCGGATGGAACAAAAACGGTTCGGATGGAAATTGATTAAACTTCAAGTTACAAGTGCAGTTCAGTCTGTACAACGACAAATTGAAATGGTAGATATATTTTTGACTATGAATAAACTGTGATTTTGGTTATGAAATTAAGGTTTTATATCTTGCTCTTGCTTAACAAATAAATATTCATTCATTCATTCAATCATTCATTAATTGCTAGAATTAACACAACCTCACTTAAGACTCAAGCAAAAAATCAATCTGCCTAGCCTCACCAGATGTCGGCTGCCGTCTCACCAAATGCAGCTGATCGTGTTTGGTCTTCCCTACTACCTCATTCCTCCGCATCACAAGCCCATACCAACCTCTTTCCTCGCACCTTTTCAGTCACCGGTGTCACTTTCAGATTTCCTCTTATATACTCATTTCTTATTTTATCCATTCGCGTAACACCACACATCCCTCTTAGCATTCTCATCTCAGCTGCGTACAATTAATTGCCTTTCATTCATCCCTTTTGATGCCCAACATTCTGATCCATACAAGACAGCAGGTCTTACCATTGTTTTTATAAATTTTCCCCTTAAGTTTAAGGGGAATGCGGGAGGCGCAGATAGTTTCCGTGACCTGCACCAAATATACCCATTTATAATCTAAACCCGATATCCGATCTAACGAATAAGATTCCACAAACTGTATGTGAAAAACCTAAACCCAACTATGTGTACCCAGATTCTAGCGTAAGATCCAAACGGACATCCTCAAAGCACCCCGTTGAACTCTTTTAAACGACGCCGCTCAAAAAACTTTTACAAACATAAGTTAGCTATTTTGCCGTTCAATAATGAGCTTTATGCCCTGTGTTAAAGGACTGAAGAGTGGTACTAGTGTTTGGTATTGTGGCGGAAGCGGTGCGGCCTCGCGTTGGTTGTGTGGTACAAGTAATGAAAGAAGAAATGAGGCTTTGAGGAAGGAGGCTATCTTAATTTGTTGTTAGTAGAAACCGAACCTACCTATTTCTTAAGATTGATACTCGTATTAATTTAAGATCTTAGTAGGGAGATAAGGATGGTGCTGCTTATCTCAGACAACTTATCCCTAGTCTCTATACACCCTTGGAGGACATATTTTTCTTGACGGTTGAAAGCTCAAAATCTCAAGTGGCAAGTTATACGTTTTAAAGACGGACCTGAGACAGTTACTGTCGACAACCCCATGAACTGTGATTTTAATGACAAGAAGACTATTGGAAAATGTGGAAAATAGGAAACCTCTTTTAAAAACAATGTTTTTTTTTTTTTTTTTTTTCTATCAGACAGTTATAATATGTAGACTTTTCCTACACAATCTCACATACATCCCAACCTCGTGTTACCCTTCACAAACCCATCTCCTGCAACTTAGACCTAACATTTAGTAGAGCGGCGCACGCGCCGACAAGGAAGTGACGTCACGGCGCGCCCCGTCCGCCGCGTCGCGTTATCTCGGCCGCGCGTGCCCCATTTATCGATATCTTTCCGCCAAGGGGTCACTGGACATTCTACATATCAACTTTAGTACGTGACTGTCTTTTAACGTTGCGTAAAAGATTTTGAGATGTGATGCAAGATTTTTTTTGGTGTTGCAATTTTCTTCAGCTGGAAAGCACTGTTTTGTGTTACTGGATGATAAATAAGCCGCATATGGACATCTGCAGTACCAGAGTCATGGCAGAACGTTGCCACCATGGAGACAAAGCTAAAACCGGCAGTTGGCACACAGCAACGCAGTTTGGCGGCACAAAAATGGGAGGTTGTACATTTTTGTAGGTTTTTTTTTTACACAACTACCCATAAAAGGAGTGTAATGTTTTCAGGGTTCATCCATACTATATACTATACTATATTAATATTATAAATGTGAAAGTAACTCTGTCTGTCTGTCTGTCTGTTACGTTTTCTCGCCTAAACCGCTAACCGATCATCATGAAATTTGGCAGAGATATAGCCTGGGATATGGAGAAGGACATATGCTACTTATTTACGCGATAACCGCCATCCACGCGGGCGAAGCCGCGGGTAAAAGCTAGTGTATGTATATATATGAGTTTCTTCATTCCACCACAACTTTTAAATGCCTGAACAGATTTGGATGTATGGAGTACCGTTAGAATCCCTACATCATCCCGAGTGACACTGGCTATAACAGAGGGGGCATTCTGTGGAACACTTTTTAATCTACGAGGTCCCCCGACTGCAATGATGAGTTAGATTTTTTGTAGGGCAGTCGTGTTTTTTAATTTTGTTAATAATTTTTAAATGTTCCATAAATTATTATGATTTCAATTACAATGGGTCAAAGTGATCCATTGTAATGTCACAGTGCAAAGATGTGAAAATCAAGCGCCGATGCGACTTTACAACCCAAATTGAGGGTTGAGTTGGAACCAACAAAATATTTGGCGTCACGGATATTGCAGGAGCTATTCAAGCTTTTAAAGCGAAAACCTTCAAAAATATTATGAGCAGGATCTGCATTCGCGAACTACATTTTATTGTTATGAATTGTTTATCTTACAGCCCTTGTAGGCCATAGGGAAGTTTTAACATTGTTCTTGCACAGTTCTGATCTCTGACCCGGCACGTTACACATTAAAGAGTTAACGGCTTTTAAGAACTTATTTTGTGTATCAAAATGAATTTAAAGTATACTTGAGATAAATGCAAGAATAATAAAATATAAGAAGTGAAAACACAGATATCCGGCCGACCTACCACGATGAAAATTGAAGGATATCGAAACAATTTTTCACGTGATTTTCTGGACTTTGTGAAAATTTCTTGATATATTTTCAATTATTTATGAAATCTATTTATAAAACCTATGTCCGTTATAGACTTTGAAACTACTAGACGGATTCTGAAAATTCTTTTTGCATTTGATAGCCCAATTCTTGAGGAAGGTTATAGACTATTTAATATCACGCTACGACCCTTAGGAGCTAGGCAAAAAGACAAAAGGTCAGAAAAAACACGGATTCTAAAAAAAATTGCGTAGTAGCACACGTCGGATATCCGGTAGTAGTTTATAAAACACAATTGCAATGTCCAACAGGAAAATGCGTCGGCTGCGTTGGTGGATGACTGACGGAATTTCGAAAGACAGTTCTCATAAAAAGTGACAGTTTTGTCCCTTTCTCCCTCAATCAGAGCAATACTTTCATTCCGTTAATTATAAGTCAGTAAGTATAGTATAACAACAATTTAAAAGTTCCATCGGCAAAAATGATAATTTCGAACTAGTAAGACTTGAGTTTAAACCATGCAAGCTTTAAGAGATTCGGGAACTTTTAATCGCTCGTGAGTGTAACAAAAATTAGAGATTGCATACGATTTGGTCATTGCCTCGTTGGTTTAGTACTCAAGCGCTACTGCCGAGCCTGAGGTCCAGGGTTCGATTCCCAGGTCGGGCAAAGTGATATTGGGTTTTTCCATTAGGAATTTCTCAGTAGCATCCCGGAGTCTGGACCGGTTAATGGCAATAGGTTCGCCCCCTATTACATGGGACTTAAACATAACTGGCGAAATGTGGGTGTACATAGAGTATAGCCTCTGCCTAACTCTTCGAGGACTACAGGTGTGATATTATAGGTTCTGGTCACTCAGTGGAACTTCCATGAAACCTTTATTTATTTATATTATATATTCTTTATTGTATACCAGATTACACATTCAAAAAGAAAAACTTATTCACTACAAAATATATAATGAGCGGCCTTATCGCTTACTGCGAACTCTCCCAAGCAAACTTGGCATGGACAGTGATTTTCTGGACATAAAATAGGGTTGTCATTGGTGCAAATAAAAAGTATAAAAGTACAATATACTATAAGATACACAGATATATGCTATATAATAGATACATAGATACATACATACCTACTTACTATATAAGCAACGAAAATTAATGAAGACTATAGATTATTACCTACAGCTAAAAACGAGAACAAAATTACAACGACAAGTAACATTCCTTCACGAGTCTTTTAAACACAGGTAACGATTGCACGCGTTTTTTTTTTAAACGAACGTTAATTGTGTCGTACACTGTACATAATAAACTCAGTCTATTGGCGGTTTCCTTGTAACCTCACTTCTCCACCTGTCTTCGATTGAGCGATAACTGAACAGGTCTGGTAGCCTGTCAATCTGTTCCTATTCACTAGTTATTAATATCAATATTGATATAACTGGACTGGTTTCGTTTTCTGACGCTGATTGGGGGATACAAGGGGAAGATTCTGATCTGAAACTTGTTGATTATGATGGTTCAGCTGATTAGAGGATGGAAAGCAATGGAGGCTGTGTATTGCGGATGTTGGAGACAATAATTATAAATAAAGAAAAACTTTGAACGCAGACAGTTGAAGAATTTGGCACCGTAGCTGGCTGTATGATTATAGGAATCAGATAATTAAGATACTGCTCATAGTGATAGTCGTCGAGCAGTGGTGGCGCAGTGGTAACGCTGCGACTTACGAGTCTTAGGTTCGAACCCAGACAGGCGTTTCACTTTGTGTTAATTGTTTCATCCCGACTGCTCTCAAAACGGTGACGGAAAACATCGTGAGGAAACCGGCATGTCCTAGAACCAAAAATTCGAAGACATCTACCAACCCTTACTGTGCCCGCGTAGTGGATTACGACCCACTCCCTCTCACCTGTGTCCCAGCAGTGGGAACACTATACGCTAAACGAATAGTAAATGATGGAGATATGGATTATAGTGTTACTAAAGTTCAACAAAAGATACGAAGCTATAATGGACGTAGTTAAGCAGAAAGTACTCAACCTACATTGTGGTCAGGGATGAGTTGTATATACCAAAGAGGTCCTAACGGTTAACGGAAGGTACCCAGCTACATGAGGTTTGGTTCCCAACATAAAAAAATCAACCTTCTCTTTGTAGTGTCACGGATCTTTTTTGCTGGGTGAAAGAACCAACCGTTAGGACCTCTGGTATATACAACTCATCCCTGACCACAGTGTGAGTTAAGTCCTTTCTGCTTAACTGCGTCCGATTATAAACAATTTTACATCTAAAACACTCCATCGCGTAATGATTTTATCTAAATGCTTAAACAAATATTTCTAAGTAAAATTCAGTCGACATAAAGCTGATAATAAAACAATTTACCGCGAAACAGAAAAGATCTTTAACGCAATTCAAACGCCAGCCTTCACACATTTGTACCAATAAATCACATTTGGACACTAAGATTTGAGCCTAGATATCCAAACATTGCAAATAGATTTCCTAAGAAGAAAGAGATACACATATCTGATACTAATGCGTAGAAAAGAGACAAAAACAATTTTATCCTATCTGTTTAAATCAATAGGCTTCAAAATGATAGCCAAAATGTTCAAACGTTTTAATCGACGCCAATGAATTTTTAACCTACCATTTTAGGTTATAAGGTGAATATTTGCTTGTCAGCATAAAGTGCTAAGTGAAATCTAAGTATGATATCGGTGAGCTAAGTAATAAACAGTGCTAATGTTAGTACGCATGCGCGTAGATCTAAAAGATACGGTCTCAACGGCGCCTAGGGCATAAGGCCGGGTGTGCACTTACAACTTTATGTTGCCAACATAACAATAAGTTTGGGTTTTTATGTTGTCAGTTTGATATGGATATGAAGCAGCTGGGTTATATATTGCGATTATTTATGCTTTTAGTTTTTTGAACTTATTACCCTAATTAGCATGAGTGTGTACCATGATGGTGTTTAACTGATAACGACAACAAAGTATGTTAGTAGGCTTACTTGACTACTTTTGAATAACTAAATGAGACATCTACTATTTGTAGGTCATGTACCAAATGGTCACTCATATAATGTAGAATATCCACAGCTTTCGTAGAGAAATTCGTAGAATTTAATTTCGTTGAATATTCACAGCTTTCGTAGAGAAATTTTGAATCATAATTATATAAATAATATAATAATTTATTTATTTCTTACCACAAATTACAGAGAATTAGTACAAAGTCTACAGACACAATTTTATAATTAATTTGTGGAAGACTGGTGCCTAAACTAGGTTTTTTTCAAAACCTGTATGTCAGGTCACCAGGCAAAACAAAATTTTGCATTTTTATTGTTGTACTGGAGACGATCTGATTCGCATATAATATTAATCAAATAAAAATTTCATACATTATAATGTTGCAATATTGCTCATAAAAATTGATTTACACTATTGAATTACAAAGAACTAGCTGTTGTCCAAGGTTTCACCAGCTATCTGCCAGTGAAAGTCCCGTCAAAACCTGCCCAGCCATTTCGGAGATAAACCGGAACAAACAGATAGACAGACAGACCAAAATTTAAAAATAGTTTTTTTTTTCTTTTTTGTTTAAAGTGTGGTAAGTATATAGTTTCATATGCATTTAGTAAAAAAGCTGTTATGACCAGAAACTTATACTTCAATTTAATTTATTTGTAGTATAGATGAAAAATTATATAATTATACATTAACTTGAATTATTTCAATCAAACTTCCGTGTCCCGTGTTGAAAACCAACACTACCACTTACGTCACTTTACCAGCATAACCCCTCCAGTGTATCTTCCGCCGAACATTTAAAATCCTAATTTATGACTATAAACTAAGATAATAGTTTGAGATAACCGTCTGTTTGTTTCTACTGAACTACTGCAATTATAACTTGTATACGAAGATCATTATTAAGATGTTCTCGGCTTTGTTTGTTCACAAGTTAGATTATTGAGATAAGAGGTGTTAGTAAAGTTCGTGATAAGTTCGTTAAGGTCGGATGTTTGACTTTGCATAGCAATATTCGATTATAACACAGATTTTAATTGAGATTATTAATCTAAATGCACTTTAAGTAAATATTAAGGTAAACATGGTATGGAGATAGATAGATAGATACATAGCTATACTCCATTTAGACAAATAACTGTTCTCACACTTTCGTCATTTCGATGTAAACGTTTAATAAACTCCGTTATTTCACGATAAATACAAAGCACTGTAATCTATTTACCATTTACATTAAAATTATAACTCACAATAACTATCGTTATTTAGCCGTTATTTGTCTAAATGGAGTATAGACCATCTGAAAGACGCTGAAAACCAGCGCTGAGGCTCTGTCTCGCATAGGGTCGCAGCATTATGCTGAGCGATGGCCGTTTTGTGTGGATGTGATGCATATTTCCCCCAACTTGTTCTTTTCGTGTTTGTGTTCTTTCTTTACGTCATGTTTACCAATTCAATAGCTATTCTATTTATCTGCTCATTGAAGACTTCCGTAGTTGTGACGAATTTATCCCAAGAACAAACTTAACATTGTAGTTGAAAAACATGTTCTCCCATACATTCAAACTGCAAATGTAAGATGGTCGACTATTACTCGTTAACTTGTAAAGCCTACTATATAAGCTGTGATAATTTTCCTTTTAACTACGTTATAAACTTATAAATACTACTCCGTGAATTTTTTCACATATCCAAAAACAACCAATTGACTCTAACAAAAATTTGCACTTTAAAGCTTAATATTACGCAAACGGATTCCTGAATCGAGAAATGGTTTGCACAGACCCGGAATATTTTTGAACGCCCTATCCCACGATACTCCATACCATGGAATGGACGAGAAAAAAAAACACCCCTACTTAGCGTGCAGGCGAGGTACCCTAGAAAAATATCACTGAATGTTTACCACTTTGTCGGCGTGATTAATATGGATATACCCATGCCAAATTACAGCTTTCTAGTACTAAGAGTCTCTGAGCTAAGCCGCGGACAGACAGACACACGGCCATGGCGAAACTTTATGGGGGTTCCTTGGTGACTACGGAACCCTAAAACGGGTTCAAATCCAAATCTATTGAAACCCACAAATCCAGTACTTAATAGAACTTGTAGTAATAGAAATAGTTAATGAGCTGGCCAACAACGGTTGACAGTCAAATAAATCCTATAATAATATTAATTATTATCATTTCAGCCCTCACAGACCCAAAGCATGACAAGTCTCTTCAATATCAACGTGAAAATCTAACCTAAAATCTAATCTGCATAAAAGAAGCAGACCCTATAGAGAGGAAAGTCCAACAAACTGTAAATATGCGAAATGTTCTTAAAACAGTAATAAATAATGTAACTTGACATGAACTACATGATAAGTGTAACGAGGCAACCAGTGCCAGGGTTCACAGTGAATTGATTAGGATTTGTCACGATAACACAGATACATTTTCTAATAACTAAGTTACTCTCATTCATAACCCTCAGCTTTGAAGAGATATAAACGATACAATTTCTTCTGAATGTTCTAGGAGCAAAGGTGATTGATGTTATGGTAAAGGTAAGTAGAAAGAGTGGCTTGTAGCTAAGTAATAACAGCCGCACGGGTCGATTGATCAAGGTAAGCTACGCTTGCTGTAGTTGGTCCGTGGATGGGTGACCATATTTACATACCAAGACCCCTCCGTGCTTCGGAAAGCACGATAAGCTGTTGGTCCCTGCTGTCATTCATGGGTATTTGACAGTCGTTACGGGTCGTCAGAAACCCGAAAGTCTGACAACCATTTTAAACAAGGGATATCGTATTACCCAGTAACTGGTTTGTGGAGTTCAGATAGACAGTCGCTCCATGTGAAATACTGGTATTTACCTGAACCCAGTTCGACTGGAAGCCGACTCCAACGTAGTCGGGAAAAGGCCAGGCAGATGATGATGGTAAAGGTAAATCGAAAGGATAGTCACATATCTGACAATCATCTTCTGCTTTAATAAAAGTTGATGATCAAAGATAAATCTGACCATAAAAAAGAAAGCTGTATGAAAGGACAATGTTTCGAAAGACAATATTAGGGTTTTGTACGTCCAAATGGAAAACGGAACACATAAAGGATCACTCTTCTCTGTATTTCTGTCACAGCCAATTTTCTCCGAATCTAATGGATCGATTAAGATGAAATTTGGTACACATATGAATTTCTGTGAGCCAAACACGGACGTGTAACGTAAATAAGTGAATTTTATGTTAAATGAAAGGCTTACCGTAGAGGTCTCAATTTTTTTTTTTTTTAATAATTTTAAAATACATGGTTTTAAAGTCATTTAAGAAAAATAATGAAAATTTACCATTTCTAGGCTCAGCATTTTAGAGCAGTATTTTTTTGTAGTATATAGAGTCTAAAATTAAAAGAAAAATTGTTGTTGTGTATGTATTTTTTTTTTTTTTTAAAGAAGATATTTCTTGTAGATTTTCCTGTAATGTTTAAAGATTACAGGAAAATCCATAAGAAATATCTTAAAATAACATAGTAAATCTCTCAATATTGTGCGTACAAACTTAGAGGACATGTTTTTTTTAACTACAATTGTTAATGTTAACTTTTCTTGGGATAAATTCAACCCAACTACTAAGCCCTTCATTGCGCGTGGTCTAACAGGCACATGGCCGGTTTTAGGAAAATGAAGAAGAGAATAATATATGCTCTCTAAATCTAATGTAACTAATTAATGCATTGGCTTCAAATAATTGATTATTCTAAATTAAAGAATTGTACACTAGATGAATGATAACAAGTGTGAAGACCTCCAAGCCACATTATGACAATAACAAGATCACCGCTAGAAAACCTGACCCGTAGGTTTTCTTCACGAAAAAACCTCTAACGGAGAACAACATACGCAGTACATCTTCATACCCACACACGCGCAAACCACATGTATCGAAAACATGCACTCCTGCGCAACGCGTTGCGAAAAATCACCGACGCCATACTGTAAAATGAATTCTATACATAAAACGATAAAACTGCGAAAATTTCGTTCCAATAATTGCTAGGCATCGGCACTTATAGGGATATTTAGTCACATGTGATCACCGTATTTGGTATGTTGTTTTTATCTTGTGTCTGTCCTTTTCTCGCTTGAGTGAAGGGTGTATATCTGTCTCTGTTTGATGACGTCACTGAACGGTAGTTGCGAATGGTACTACAGGGATCTTCGAGACACCTCCGAGGCAAGCATGATCAGTCCTAAGGGTTTGTATGAAATATGTTTGCGTTTACTTTTGACTACGCAGCATTATAATTCTACGCTTCTGTCTGTGATATTTATGTGATTATGTAGCGTTGAATGGCGATCGAGAGGTCGGAGGGTCAGGAGTAGGTATCCTATTGTGATGAAACCACTCCTAGGTTATAAACATCGTCTGCTTACTTTGTTGAAGGCGCTACCAGTTTTAGCATTGGTAATGTTGCATCCCAAATTGTTGCAGTATTGACTAGTTGAAAAACTTTTTCTGGGTTGTTTGAAAACTGAACTATTCATAAATATGTATGTAATGTCAAACAAGCTAGTTAAATCCCGTTACTCTCTCCTACTTTTGCTGTGCCCGACAACCTACAATGAAAGGTAAATTTGCCAAGTTACTTAAGCAGTTCTTTTTCAAGCGTTTGTAAACGATGTTTTTCCCCTAAATATTGGTTATAATATTATTGTAAGTTGCTTCATAAGTGCAATAAGCGAAAATTAAGTGACCGCATTAACAAAAATTATTAGTTATAAGCCGCAGGAATCCGCTGGATGCGGGAAGCACGGAACCGGTCGAAGTGGCGATGCTTGGGGGAGGCCTATGTCTAGCAGTGGACGTCTTTCGGCTGAAATGATGATGATTAGTTATAACTATTTGTTCTGTTCCCACAGACAAACCGTTAAAACGTTTTTGCGGGGCATAGTTCTTAATTTAAGATTACTATAAATATTTTTGTTAATGAATAAATAAATAAATGATCATAGGTTTTTAAACTGTCATAGTCACTAACATTATTATTAACACAAACGGGATATTTACCATGTTTACCATTTATTTCCCCATTTATTTTGTTCCCGTTTATGTTAATAATAACAATAAATGATTATATTTTTGTAAAACCTGCCACCTAAGTTCACATGTGATATTGAGTATTGAGCTCTTGGAGTTATTATGCTGTTTAGTCCTATTAAACCACAGATGCAAACTTACGAAATTAAAAGGACGTCATACAACAAGATTCATCATCATCTGCCTAGCCTTTATTTATCTATTTATTTATTTAAACTTCTCACACACAATAAGGTACAAAGGCGGACTTAATGCCATAGGCATTCTCTACCAGTCAACCAAGGGTAGTGAAGAGATAAGATGATAAAAATAAAAACAATAATTAATCATTTTCAAAACTATGTTGGGGTCGACTTCCAGTCTAACCGGATGAAACTGAATACCAGTATTTTACATGGAGCGACTGCCTATCTGACCTCCACAACCCAGTTACTGGGTAATACGATACGCCTTAGCAAGTCTGGTTGTCGCACTTTCGGGCTTGTGATAACACGTAACGACTGTCGATCCACGAATGACAGCCGAGACCAACGGCTTAACGTGCTTTCATCCATGCAACAAGAGTACTAAAGCATCATGCTGAGATACGAGCCTTTTGGCCCCGTACAAGACTGTTTTTTTTTTAGTTTCTATGAGTCGTTTTAGTTTAATTTGTGATCTTCCTGTGCGAGTCCCAATAAATACTTATTCTTTTTTTCTAAAGGTAATTAGGGTAAAGAAATCCAAAATCTGTGACATTTTGTATTGTTTTGATATTTATTATACCTATATATATATTATTATTATTTTTTTCCCACTTGCTGGAGTGTCCTAAGTGGCCGTTCATCTGCACCTCGGATGACCTAAAGAATGCCACTGATGCCGCTATCAACGTGGCCACCTACTGGGCTCAAACAATATTAAAAAAAACTAAGATGACTACCATAGATACGAAAAGAAGAAGAAGAAGTATTATTTTTGCGCATTCATCCACATTCAAGAGGCTATAGCACAAAATTTGGCGCCATAGCCTCCAGAATGTCCTTGCTTTACAAAAAGTAAGCGATTGTTTGAAGTTTAATAAAGCATTTGACCATCAAAAGCCATGTGTCACCTGCGTTGGACACAGTTTAAAATTTGTGACTCATCAGGTTCACTATTGTTGCAAAAGAATGACCATCGATTGACTAAAAATATCGCAATAAAGTTTTGTTATAAACCGCAACAATTTGCATGTGATGACAAGGTCCAATACCTTCAATATTGGTCATAATCATAATTTATAAGGCTCTTCATGATTTGAAGGATTTAAAAATCGTGGATTTTCTTCTTGTGCTAAATCAATTTGTCTCACAAGATTTGATAATAGTTGAAACCGTTGTCTTAGTCAATATTTATGAACAGCCAATTATAATTGTTCTTCTTTAGTTTTCGATCGCGAAAGCTCATCTGCATAAAAAACTATCTCCTTACACCTAGCTCCTGAACTAACCAACTCACAAACATACTCTGATATCGTGAGTACACCCTGACAGTCGCGTGTCAAGCTGTGAATTAGTGTTGTGCGAGCTCGCGTGTCGTCAGCGACTGGTGTCGATACTTTATATCGATATTTATCGATGCGACGCCACGACTTATAGCCACCGATCGGCTGATAACAAGCCGATTTGTTAGCGACCGATGTACACCAAGTTTTGTTTATTTTAACAACTTGAAACGATAGGTGGACAGGTCTATGTTGTATGTCATTTTAAAATATTTCAGCATGCTTTTTATGTCAAAAATATTTTATGAGCTTTATGATATACAGTAGATATGTTTATGATAGCAATTAGTCCTTATTGAATACAAAGTCGAGGTAAAAAGTAGATACTGCTATAACTAATATCGACATAGTCGTACGAATCTTATTGTAAAACAAGGAATATTACTGTTAACACAGCACATTTTTATGACGGTTTTTTCAAAAGAATGCTGTTTATTTGAAAAAAAAATTTAACAAAATGTTACCAACATGCAGCGTTACGTCCCAATTTTTACAAAAAATCTGTTAAAATGGATGCATTGTATCCTTCTGCATGCTTTCTTTTTTCTTATACTTTCTTTGTTCTTTCACAACATGTGCAAGCACACATACCCTACAATATACAAACAGCAAATCATAAAAATGTAGCGTGCGAAACCATGCTGTGCAGTTTAATAATTCACATTGTACATCAAGATAGCAGCCGATTATATTTCAGAAGCGTCGAAATAAATTCATATTCATAGCGCACTTTTTATCGATAACAAGTCACGTCACTGGTAGCCAGTCGGCTCGTTAGGTCGTCGGTAATGTGTCGACATTTCTGTCGCCACTCGCTCGACGCGGGTTAAACGCTACGTGAAGTTTACGATATAGACGCAAATTAGCGAGCGGCGTGCACTCATCTTAAGAGTAAAAAAAGCGTTTATCGAACCCATCCTCGCGTTTTAGGAAAAGCGACCGGTATCGTATTTATGATTTTATGATTTTATGATTTCTTGTCTAAATAAGGTGGATGATAAGCTGGTAGGAAACTAGGAGTTTCGCGCCTTGGTTTTACAATCTCGGTGTTGTCAGTCATGTACCTACATATGACGCTTACACGAAGATTTTAATCGGCTAAAAGAGCGAAACTTACTAATGAACTTGATCGCGATCAGCACGTCTAAACCGGGTTCATGAGGTGTCAATGTCGTTATTGTTGTGGAATATTGACACTGACAGGAGTTTAGATGTGCCCTAAGATTTTTGTAAGCTTTTTTTTTATAGCTTATAATTAATCTGTACTGCCAACATAAATAATATCAAATGACAGCATTAACAGCAAAATGAATCTTAATTTCTCAATGTTTTAATCAACAGTAAATTCCTAGATGTTAATTAAGATTACAAAAGACAGTTGTCAACATATCGCCTAAGTATCGACTATCGATAATAAAACCATCAGCATCACTATCAATCGACACGATCTCTTATCGATCTGGAGCAATTATACTATTGAAATGTTCTGCTTAAAATAGATGATGTTTTGCATGTACGAGGGGGTGTTACATTCAAAAGAATATATAAAATTTAATTTATTTAAATCAGAACACATAATAAATTGTCTGACAAATACACATTTTTTAAAAGCCCTGCTCCTCAATAAACATTTAGGCGTCAATTACATCAACCTGGATGAGGCTAATCCGAATTACATATTATTTTACTTATTTTTAAGCTAAACTTTGAGTTAAATACCTTAACACTGTCATCATACTGCTTTCCAAGTTGCCCAACGATTGTTTTAACCAACTATTATTCAAAAGAATAGAAAATGTGACCAAATTAAAATAATTTAAATCAGAACCCATACTGAAGACTGAACTGTGTGTTAAATGAATATTTAAAATATCTCTGCTCAAGGCTAAGCTAAACTTTGAGAAAAATCTCTTAACTTTGTCATCATACTACTTTCTAAGTTTACTACGATCGTTTTAAGGGGAATGCGCTAAGGTAGCCCGCGAAATTCAACAAGTTGCTGGTCAGTGTCAGGTTGTATGTTGATTAAAATATGATTCTCGATCGTAAGAAAAACGGCTTTACGGAATTCTCAAATGTCATGATTTCATGAAATGAAATACTCATTCAATAGGATTATATGCTACCCTGACGCTTTCTCCTTAAGACGTAGATATACCAGTGACCTTGAGTGGTTAGCTTGCGTGTTCTGTACTGAGCTCACGCAACGCATCGTACGTCCAGACAGTAATAGGAATCGCCCATTCAGGAGCGCTGTCCCAGATAAGACGCATTATTAATTTATTATATATACATAAAACAAAAGGCAATTTAATAAAACATGTATACTAAAAGACCAATAATTAAATTATCTTTAAAAAGGTGAAGGTTTCAGAAAAATACGCTTTATAGATTTTGCGTGATTCTCAGTTTTTTATCTGCGTTAGACATAACTTTACAAATTAATTTCTTTATGTATTATAAACATAATCTAAAATATTCATATATTAAGTTACTGAGAAAATGCTCTAATTTATCATATATTTTTTCCAAATCATTAACACTACTCGTTTGGACGTGATCTTCAGTATAAAATCATTAAAAGTCGGTTATCGTCGCCAACATTCACCATTATACGCGATGGCCCAGTGATTATGACCTCGCTCCTAATGCGAGGTTGTGGGTGATAATACTAACTAAAAAGTGTAAAAATAAAATATCTAAAAACCCGACTTCGTAAAAAATGAACTTTAAAAAAGCTTGAAACAATATTTATATTTATATAATTTAAAACTATAAAAAAATCTCATGCAGTTGGAGGCATCTTCTTAAATTTTACAATAAAGCCTCTTGCATCCTCTGTTTTTAGGGTTCCGTACCAAAATGGTAAAAAGGAACCCTTATGGTATGACTCAGTCTGTCTGTCTGTCACAGCTGAATATCTCAAGAACTACTGATGCTATCAACTTGAAATTTAGAATAGTTTTAGATGATGTTTGCCAAATAAGAAAGAAACATTAATTTAAGAAACGTTTATTTTGCAAATAAGAAAGAAACAAAAAACTTATAATTAATTTATACAACGTGTATTAAACACAACGTGAATTAATGCACATTATGAGAGTAGTTGGTTCAGCATCGTTTACAGAATCGATTTCCGTTATTTTTTATACAGGTAATTTTGTATCCCAAAAATAATGAATACTACGTAAATTACAGTCAAACTTCAGCTGTACTGTCAAAACCCTTATACTTATAATCACAATTTTCTCCCTCAATCAGTTTAAGTAATTTAATTAATAAATAATGTTTTATACACAATGAATGAATGAATGAATGAAATGCACCGACCCCAGCGTGGTTAAACCAGACTCGATTACTCGAATGAACCCAAAGATTCACACTAGCCCCTGATACCTCATATTTCATGGTGCTACAGTGACCATTACATATCAAGGAGTAGACCGGGGGCACGATAATGGTAGGGAAGACGTGCCCATAGGTTATGGAAGGATTATTAGAGTGTTTTATACATAATAGTATAAATTCAATGTATGTTTTATAATTATAACGTAATGTTGTAATTGGGGTGTTCGGTGGTGCATTCCGCGACATGTTGTATTATTTAAGGCTTTGACTGCCAGACAACAGACACAATAGAAAAACTATTGATAGCGGTCACCGGTAACTGCGGTGGCAGTCAATGTGTTAAAATAGTAAGCTCTGTGAAGTTCTTATGAGTGTCTGAGATAAGAACTCTTAAAATTTATAGGCACAAATAGACCCTCTAGCTTCAGACAACCGACCACACGCAACGTCGACTGACAAAGACAAAGAGGTCGCACTTCAACATCCACCCTTTTATTCATCCTCTATCTCCAACAAGAGACATCGATTTCAATCTACAAACGAGTATTAATAAAAACATCGAGATCCGTTATCGATCCCTAGGACCGAGAAACGGCATATTGTTTCTAACAGGCAATTAGACGACATTATAAAAAAAAAATACGAGTTTTGCATAAACTGTAGTACCAATTCAAACGCCTTCCCAATGTAGTGATACCTGATGACGGTTGAGATTGAGTGTCCATGCCCTTTATTTATCCTGTATCTCGAACAAAAGACATCAATTTCAATCTACAAACGAGTATTAATAAAAACATCGAGATCCGTTATCGATCCCTAGGACCGAGAATCGGTCTATAGTTTTCTACAGGCACGACATTATATTTAAAAAGAATCGAGTTTTGCATACACTGTACGAGTAGTACCAATTCAGACGCCTTCCCGTTGTAATGATACCCGATGACGGTGGAGATAGGGTGTCCATCTGCCCCTAGTCTGTAGCTCCAGGGGTTTCTGTTAAATATAATGGTTACATACAGGTGTCTTGTAATTGTTTATAATTTAAGTGATCTGTATGTGATAGAGACTAATGTGTGCGCTATTAGATGGCTGTCGTTAATTAAATTCTTTAATGTTAGTGGGAATTGAGGTAGCGTGTTCGAATGCCTGGCAGTTACATACTTTGTAGAACGAGTATACTTTACACGTACAATATTTACTCTTTTAATAACGCACTACTTTATTCGCTTTTTAAATATTGTAATCTGCCTAGCCTTGTCTCAACTATGTTGCGGTCGGCTTTCAGTCTAACCGAATGCAGTTGAATACTAGTATTTTGCATGGAGCTACTGCCTATCTGACCTCCACAATCCAGAAACTGGGTAATACGATACCCCTTGGTATGATTGGTTGTCAGACTTTCGGGCTTCTGACGACCCGTACAATATAAAATATTTTTTGGTTTCTATTTCAAGTTGTTTGGGAAGCTTTGTTGAGTATTTCACAGAGCCGAAAAACCAAGGTCTTCAATCAGTGCGTCCTGCCTGTTATAACTTGCGAAGCCAAAACGTGGACACTCAGATGCCTGGTTCATAAATTCAAGGTCGCTCAGCGCGCTATGGAATGGGCCATGCTTGGAGTTTCTCTGAGGGATCGAATCCGGAACGAGGTGGCAGAGAACCAAAGTTGTCGTCATAGCTCACAGAATAATCAAGCTGAAATGGCAATGGGCCGGCCATATTAGCCGGAGAACCAATGACCGTTGGGGTAGACGTGTTCTTGAGTGGAGACCGCGAATCGGCAAACGTAAGGCAGGACGCTCTCAGGCTAGGTGGAGCGATGATCTTCGCAGGGTGCCTGGTAGCAGCTGGATGAGAGTAGCCGAGAATCGAGCAAAATGGCATGCAATTGGAGAGGCCTAAGTCCAGCAGTGGACTGCTATAAGCTAATGATGATGATGATGATTAGAATTTATGTTAAAGTCGTTTACTAAGCACCAGCACGTGATAGGTTCATGAATGACATTCCTTGCTTTGCTGATGCCATCTGCTTTATGAATGAGCGTGGAAACATAGAATTCTAAGACAAAGGGAATATGCAACTGTAATAATTTTAATTAATCACCATGTGATCTTGATTACTTATTACTTCTACCGTTGGTCCCGACTATCAAAGATCCACGAATGACAGTCGAGACCAACGGCTTAACGTGTTGACCGAGGCACTGAGGAGTCTCGGAATGTAAAGATCTTCACCCATCCACAGACCAACCGCGGCTAGCAGTAGCTTAATCTGATGGATCGACCCGTGTAGCTGTTATTAGATAGCCACGGTCTCCTTTATTTCTTCCTACGCATTTATAATGTTGTTAAGATCCACTGAATTGCTACTACAGTACTAGTGACACTTTAAAAGCTCTAGGTCTATCTACTCATATCTACACAAAAACAATTCATTCTGACTACTACTCACTATTTCGACAGTTTCAAGAAGTTACAATTCAAAAGTGCCAGCAAAATCATCAAACTCAAATAGGACGGTATCAAATGCTGGGAATTCCTAAAAACCAAATTATAAACGTGTGCCGCCACATACAGGATGTGGCGTACAACGTTAAGGGGTCGATACACCGTATATTCAGGTATCACATACCACAATTTGAACCATTTTTAGGGTTCCGTACCTCAAAAGGAAAAAACGGAATCCTTATAGGATCACTCGTGTGTCTGTCTGTCTGTCCGTTTGTCACAGCCAATTCGCTCCGAATATAATAGACCGTTAATCGGTCCATTATATTCAGAGCAAATTGGCTATTGAAATTTGGTATACATATCAATTTGAATGACCCAAACACGGACGTGAACCGTTAATAAATGAATTTAGAATATTGGGGTCAGTTTTGGGGGGCAATCAAGAAAATAAAAATAAAAGTTTTGCAAACTGTAGCGTGTGACATATCAAATCAAAGGGCTTACTGTGAGGGTATCAAATATATATTTTTTTAATAATTTTAAAATAAACTGTTTTAAAGTTATAAGTGAAAATAGTCGAAAATTGATCATTCCCGTATCTCCGAAACTACTGAACCTAAAATTTTAAGAAAAATACAAAAATTGTTCTATACTTATAGATTACAGGAAAATCTATAAGGAGTCTATGGTATTAAAATAACATGGTAAATCTCTCGATATTGTGCGTACAAACTTACATTTGCAGTTGGAATGTATGGGAGATTATGTATACCAACTACAATGTCAAGTTTGTTCTTAGGATAAATTCTTTCCAAGAACGGAACCCTTCATTGTGCGTGGTCCGACACGCACATGGACGGTTTTTTTCCACAGTTTATAATAATTGCATCACCTGGGCGGGCTGCTAGGACATTCCTTAACATTAATGGCACAAATCTGCATAAAAGATCAATTTCTTTAAGAAAATTTAAAAATGTTGTGTCCTTAGGTGTCCTTAAGATTTAGAGTAAAACCAACGTGGCAAATTATGTGTAGCCTCCACTACCAACATTTGGTAGGGCAAAACAAAAAAAGATATCGCATCGTTATCGTCGCAAGATAGGCATCGTTTTAATGGGAGCTCCACAATCACACTAAATGTTGTATGGTTTCATGGTGACTTAACCAGGTTGTCTATGCAGCAACTTAGTAAAGCTACAGTTGCATAGAAGAGCAGTGGCATATAACGCGCGACGACTTCATTCTTTTACGTTCCCGGTATCGCTTCACTCTGTCATATGGTGGTTTATGGGTATCACTGGATTGCTCTTGAGAAGCCCTTTCCAACCGTATACGATCTCTATATATTGATTTGGCTTTTTGACAAGTATAGGCCGTCATTACTTTTTTTTTAACTTTAATTCCTTATATTTTCACTGTATTTCGCATTTGAAGGATCTTGACGAGAGCTGACTATTGAAACTGAAACGAAGGTCGTAGCTTCTCCGAGACAAAAGTTATACTAAACGGAAATTTATGACGCAGCGAAACGACCCTAAAATATCGGCGCTTTCTCAACGTAACGAATTTTTTCATCCTTTTTTTATGTTTTCCTCTTTCCTTTTTATACGGTCGCGGATAATATTTAGATCAACATACAACCTGATGCTGATGTGCAAATTACACAATACGTGAGAAAATATGAATTTTGCGACCTACTTCCCCATTTACGAGTCGTTTGAGAATTCGAAAATACGAATCAAACATATTGATTGTCAGCGTCAGGGTGCTACCCCGCTTTCGCCTTAACAGATAAACAAAAAGAAGAAGAATACCACCACTCCGTATAACAGTTCCTGATATCTCCCCAATCGTCCCTTTATTTTTTGATTTACCACTTGAGCATGTCCAGCGAACATTACCACCTGCCATATTGATTGTTGCCAGCCTGTAATACAATACACCAGTTTACACCGATACCATCAAGTTAACGTCACTTATTTTAACACGTTATCTCTTAACTTATGCATTATAGTTTCGCGAAAGTAGCATCGCATACTTTCTGAGATAAGTATCGTTATGACGAAATCTGCTCGTCTGTAAGTGTGAAATTAAAAAAGGTTGAGTTTAGATGCGCTGTGGAGGAAGTTGGGAATTGGGAGAGTCGATTAAAGGCTGAATCTTATAAAAAATACAACTAATTTAAACCATCCAGCCACAACTTGTACATAAAATACAATCACGCCTGTAATCCCCGAAGGGTTAAGCAGATGTGTACCTATAATCAGGGCTAAGCAAAATACTTTCTAATATGTACTTTAAATACGAAATAAAAAATATTTTCAAGTCGTGTATTTGAAGTATAAAATAAAAAATACAGTATTTTAACCGTTTTTATCTAAAATACAAATGAAAAAATATATTTAGTCTTTTAATATAATAAATTGTCGTAAGTGTAACAGAGCCCTGTTTTAGTTTATGTATAAGTCAGCTTATTTTTCAGTTTCATGAATAAGATAGCTAAATGTATTTTTATGTTAAAATGTATTTTGAAGGCATACGTATTTGTAAATACTAACTACAAAATACCTAAGCGTCAGGTATTTCAAATACCAAATTACCATTTTAGGAAGTAATTGAAATACAAATACCAAATACGTATTTGTATTTCAAATAGGTATTTTAATTAAGTACAAGTAATTCAAATACTGCCCAATCCTGCCTTTAATTCACCCACATTTCGCCAGATATGTTTAAGTTTCATGTAATAGGGGGCGAGCCTATTGCCTTCCACCGGGCACAAATCAAAACTCCGGGCTGCTATTGAGAAATTTCTATTAGAAAAACACTGCCCGATCTGGGTGTCGAACCCAGGACGTCATGCTCAGAAGTAGTGCTTGCGACCACTAGACCAACGAGGAACGAACTTTTACCTTCCTCCGAAATATTGCTTGAAACAAAAACATTTTTTGAAGAAGTAACTCAGTTAAAACAATTTCTTTATACGTACGCATATAAAATCTTGATGTATTTTAACAAGAGCTAATTATGCCAGGCTTAGGAACTTTTACTGGGCACAAAATGGTTTTCAACTGTTTTATTAAATTGTTTTATTTAAACAATTAATGTAACATTAGGTACCAGTCCAGTCGTAATTTAACAGTACTTAAATTAATTAATAGCTAGTAATATTTATAAATGACGTAGTGATATGCTAGACACGTCCGCGTCATCATTTCCTTAATAGGAAACTTACATGGTTAATAAAACTACTTCATCCAGACATTCACGCAATGTCTAAATTACGAACATTACTGTAACACACCTATATTTATATTTAAAACCAGACAATTTACGTTACGACTCCTCTATCGTTGTAATCTATAAAAATTAAACAAGAATAACATTTTAAAACAACTATAATTTTCAACCTTACAGCTTTCATATTAAGATTGACGTGATATGCAAAGAAAAAATTGTAAATGTCATCTCCAACTTACTATAACCATTCAGAAACTAAATTCATTCTGAACAGGGGTTTTATTTTGATTGGCATAGAGTCGAGTTTCCCTGTAATAGTAGTTGATAAAGTGTACGGTTAACTTGGTGTTCAAAGTGATGAGATTAATTATAAAGATGCATCTACGGACTGGTTGCGTATAACGGTCGGTGACAAGCGAAATAATACGCTTAGCGAGAAATGTTTCAACTAATTAATTTCTATGAACACATTAAGATTTAATGTAGGTCGGTCGGTAGCTCTCTGCTAGAAGATTTTAGGTATAATCTCTAGAAATGCGGATGTTTTAGGCGAATTTTCTCACGATTTTTGAAGTGTGATACTAACTTTTATAATTTCTATGAATATTAGCTTCTGCTCGCGGTCCGCGTTGCTTTTTCTAAAATAAAAGTATCTTGCGGTACTCCTTGTAACATCAGCTATCTGCCAGTGTAAGTCGCGTCAAAATCAGTCTAGCCGTTTCGGAGATCAGCCGGAACAAACAGACGGAAAGACAAAATAAAAATTGTTTTTTTTTTTTGTTTTAAGTACCATACATACTTTCATAAGCATTTAGTAAACAGCTGTTATTTTGACACTACAAACAGACATTTCATTTTTTATTTGTATAGATATGAATATTCCTCAAGATTTCAAGAAACTAAACAAGCAGCGTCTAAGAAATAGCGTAGGTATAAATACTATTTATAGGTACTTCTGTTGTTCCTTAGCTCCAATATTTTTTTTTTTTTTTTTTTTTTAATAGAAACTATATAGAACAACAAGCATCTGAATTATAACATTCAACAATTTCCTATTTTCTTTCTGTCCATACAAAAACTTAAAACATTAAAAACGAACAATTCACGTAAAAATGTTAAAGTTCTTGCCACCATTTCTATCAGTTTTTATTTAGAGACAACCATCTTGGAGATACAAGAAAACTATGTAAACGTCGTTTTTAACATAATTTAATAAAATATTACCCGTTTTTGACTTTTATGACAGCCAGCTGGTAATAAAAGAAATGTAGTTATATTATGAACTGAATAATTCTGTCAATACAAAGGGCTTACAAATTGGTCAAATAGTTATGATTATATTTACCGTATTGTACAGACTGATACCGCGCCTGTGTGCGTATGTGAGTATCGTGTGGTGTGAAAGCCTAAATAAAATACCCGCATTAAAGCCAAGATATATGCCAGTGACCTTCAGTGGTTAGCTTGCGTGTTTTTTACTGAGCTCACGCAACGCTTCGTACGTCCAGCCAGTAATAGGACTCGCCCATCCAGGAGCGCTGTCCCAAATAAAACGCATTATTAATTTATTATACATAAAACAAAAGGTATTTGAACAAAACACGTATACTTAAAGATCAATAATTAAATTATCTTTAAAAGGTGAAGGTTTCAGAAAAATACGCTTGATATATTTTGCGTGATTCTCAGTTTTTTACCCGCGTTAGACATAACTTTACAAATTAATTTCACTATATAATATTTAAAAAAAAAAAACAATTTAATATACTCACATATGAAGTGATTAAGAAAATGCTCTAATTTAACATATATTTTTTTCAAAATCATTAACTATTTTGTTGCTATGCTATTCTTCAGTTTAGTTGCAATCGGAACCCATTAATTTTCTTTCGGTTTATAATTTGCAATTGGGATTACCTGCTACACTTAAACTTAATGCAAACTAAACTACACTTAACTAAACTTAATGCGGGTATTTAACTTAGGCTTTCAGCTCATAATATAGTCTATTAAACCGAAGTAGAGTTTACTTTGTTAATAGTTTATCTCAATCTTGTTTCGGTCTTTTTAGTGCATTACTTTGAAATTTTCTTTTAAGCAGTCGGGTTTCTGATTTTTCTAAATTAGTAATTTTATTAGTATATATCTAACTTAATTGAGACATAAAACAAATGAATAACTACATTTACCTACAAATATTCCTCTATACATATTATGGTGATTTTCAACAATCATCATAAACATCTCAATAACTATATCTTTATTTACCTTAGCAATGATTTTCCGGAAGCAAGCCGAATAAGGCCGCAATAAACCTATCTCCTCATACAAACGATGACGCAGACCGCTGTAGGCGTCATTTTAGAATTATACTCTGGTACAGGTGGTAACTAGGATGGGTGTTTCCATTGAAGGGAAAGACACGAGACATCGTATGGAGTTTTTCGAAAGGAAAGTAAGGTACCTAGTCATAAGATTAGGTCGGGTTAAACCTCTGATCCAAGACGATGATAGTCTTGGATCAGAGGTTTATATAATAGGCACGGAAAATGAAAGGTTTAACAGTAAAAACTTGGTTCTTCTGCTGAATGTGTCTCACTTTGTAAAAACCTAACACATCAATGAAGCGTCTAAGGAAGACCACATTTTAACTTTTGCTATAGAAACTAAAACTTTCATAACTAGGTTACACGTACGTAGGTACTGTAACCTGACATGCCACCAGTATGCAGCCTCCGTGAGTTAAGTAGATGGCACGAATACAAGACAAACATTTAATTTAACTTTAGAATTAAACAAAGAAATAGAATAGAAAAAAAGATGAGACAGTCGGCTCCCTGACCCGACAAGTATATGACATAAAATATAACAATTGTAAAAATATTAAAATAACCAAATAATTATCCTACTTGTACTATAAACAAGTGTTTAATTTAAAACAGTACCGTCAGCGGCTCAGCGCTCCTACCACGTTGACAGTACCCACTTGGATAATCTAAACAAGAAACAAAGAAAACTTTTACTATGACCCGTTTTCCGTCATTAAAAAACGTATCGTCTTCAACAATGCGAACTATACTCGTTCGAGCGTGCCGTGTAGCCCGTAGAGTGTCAACACACGACTACAAATTGTCAGGACTCACGGCACGGCACGCCACGGTGACAATTATCTCGTCGAGCGCCGGACATGCGGGAAAACGGATGCTTCTACAGCTTTTAATAAACTGCCAATTTATTCGATAAACAAATCTGTATGTTGATTTGTTGATTTAATACATGCATTTGGCTTTTATCCAGCTGTGGACTGTGGTAAATGAATTATAGGGTTTCTTAAAAAAAAAAAAAACAAGTACAAAGTAAAATTATGATTTACATTAATTACAATCGAGGATAATTTAATTCTAACTGAATTGTATACCTGTGTTTCAGGCCACTAATTTACACCAAACATTTAAAAAGAAGACAATAATAAATTTATTAGAAGCTAAATTAAAAAGAAGATATAATATTTTCGACCTTTTAAGAGGATATAAAAAGTCTAATCTACAAACAGGCATGATTTTGAAGAATGCTATAATTAGAATGTTTTATAACCTGAATTAAAAACCCTCTTTACGGGATTATAAACTCCTGGAAACAAAGAGGAGTCCGAGAGAGGAGTTCGTAGCTAAGAAATAACAGCCGCGCGGGTCGATCCATCAGGTTAAGTTACGCTTGCCGGGGTTGGTACGTGGATGGGTGACCATCTTTACATTCCAAGACCCCTCCGTGCCTCGGAAAATACGTTAAGCCGTTCTTTGACAGTCGATACGGGTCGTTAAAAGCCCGAGTCTGACAACCGGTCTTACCAAAGGGTAAGGGTATTACCCAGTTGCTGGGTTGTGGAGGTCAGATAGGCAGTCGCTCCATGTAAAATACTGGTATTCAGCTGCATCCGAATAGACTGGAAGACAAGGCAGATTGATTTAAACTCCGGGAAACAAGACCTCAAGAAATACTAGAAAACAGATTGGATTTTATTATTAATCATCAGGCTTACGAGTAATGAGCATGACTTATTCAAAGACTAAAATTGATTGCACCAAAAGCTCCATATTTACTTACATCATACCCTTAAAAGCACAGACACGACCACAGAATTACCATCAGCAACAAAACACTAGAAACTATCAATGGCAGATTAAACTTGATTTACTTCCATCTCAATAATCCTCATAATCCCCAAAACTGAGAAACAGTGGCAAACAGCAACAAACAATAAATAGTACTAAAACTAAATGCAAAGCCTGTAAGGGCCGCAAAGCCTCGATAAGTCAAAATCCCTGTGTTCAGTCAACAGTCGTAAACAACATTAACATTGTCATAAATTGTGGGAATGACGTAACGTCGCTATCCTTCCATGGTATATTGAGATGAAGAAACGAGGGTGTGGGCTTAGAAACCGCGGAGGGATGAGCGGAGCGGGGGAAGTGGTGATAAGGATTCTGCATAGCATAATCAGCCTATAAAATTCTCAGTAGGGAGCGAGCGCCTTAAGTCGGCACCTCTGTCGCTGGTCGTCTCCCGCCGTGCCTCCTCCGGGGAACTGGAGGTCCGGGGTGGCGTGAAGAAAGCGGTACTATGAAACAGTGCCGTGGCGCTCCTGCTGAATACAATTATATCCACACACATAGGCAAGTTGCCGTACCGCTGCACTTGCCCCAGACCAGGCTACATGAGGGCACGGCGCGGCTCTTCCCAAGCGGCACACTCTGCCAGCATATGCCGCTGTAGGAGCTGTAGGGCTGTAGGAGGCTGCGGAAAGGGAGAGGGAGATCACATCCTCTTACCCGGACTGCAGTAGGCGCACCGGGCAAAATGTTTGAAGTGAAAACTTCTTTAGGCACGTTAAGCACTTTTTGAGTGAACAAAAATCATGGAACTCGTGTCATCGTCACCGAACGCTTTCCATGAGCTATATGTATAAAAGAACAGTTCAAAGTTTTGTGTTTTCCCTTCTGTCGGCAGTCCTTATGACTGCCAATTTTCTAAAAAAAAAATATTTCTCTACCTAAGTATCTAATGTTTTAGCAAAAAAATTGCATGAAATAGAGAATTTATTGGAAAGTTTTTTGAATCAAGGTTTACTTGAGGCGCTCTTTTTTTCCCTTTTTACATTCCAATCCCTTTACAATCCCTTTTCATTCATATTATTCCTCACACAATATATCCATTCTTTCATCATACAAAGGACTTGGGTCCAATATTTCAGAAATCGCTTACTTAAAGCCCCAACACGCGTTATAAAGCGAAATAGGCGCGAATCGGCGCGATACAGGGCTACCGTGCGCGCGCGCCGCAATAACTCTCAATTATCGACATCAAAGCGGCGTGCGTCGATTGTTTCTAGTGACGTGACATATAACTATGACGTCACATACCACGTCGTTCTATTTTAGGTATATTGTGTAGGTACTTTGATAAGCCTACCTCAACATAAGTGGAGTGATGTATGAAACACAGAGAGGAAAATTAAGAAAACAATATAAATAAACAAAAACAATATAACCGGAGGACTTATCGCTATTATTTGAGTTACCACAACTAAATTCTTTCAAAAATACTTTTTACATGGTAACAATGTTATTTCTAGATTTTATTTTATTTCTAATGGCTTTACAATCAGACATCACTGATCTTTTGAAACCGTTCGAAACAGATTTTCAATCACTTGAGTCGCATCTCATTAGACTAGAAGTGGACTTTACTTAAGCATAGCTAAGCTAAACCCAAATAGTCTTCGATTATAAACATTTTTAAAATGTTTGTGTCTGTCGGTTTGTCTGTCTGTCTTTTGCGGCTAATCTCCGATACGGCTTGACCGATTTCGACGGGACTTTGACTGGCAGATAGCTGATGGATAAAAGGAGTAACTTAGGTTACTTTTATTTTGGACTAGCTGAAGCCCGCGGGGTTCGCCCGCGAGGTTTAAAAAAAATTGTTATATTACAAACAGACACTTCAATTTTATTTACTTGTATAGAAAAAGCCACGCGGTAAAAGCCGCGCGCAGCAGCTAGTAGATAATATATTCACTAGCAACGTAAACTTCGAGTAAATAACTATTACTCAAAGTGTATTAAAGTCTGGCTATGTTCTTAGGTCAAAACTGGTTTATTATCGAACTATTTATTCAGGCTAATTTCGAGAACAAATAAGCTATGGTAATAGGTCATTTACCTCGTCCACGAAATCTAAGATCTTTGAATATTTATTTAGAGTAGCTATTTGAGGTTTTCTTGGCAAATCTTCTAAGACTGAACGGACTTTATGAGCTGGATAATAGATTTTTTACATAAAAAGAAAACTTTCTATTATAATTCAAACGAGCAATATTGCGGAAATTAGGAAAACTTTATTGATTACTAGCGTTTGCCCGAGGCTTCGCCCACGTGGATGTCATTTATCGCGTAAAAAAGTAGCCTATGTCCTTCTCCATATCCCAGGCTATATCTCTGCCAAATTTTATGACGATCGGTTCAGCGGTTTAGGCGTGAAAACGTAACAGACAGAGTTACTATCATATTTATAATATTACTAGTTATTGCCCGAGACTTTGTTTGCGATCCAGGATGAAATGTAGTCTATGTCCTTCTAATATAATTCAATCATGATTCGAAGACACGTGGCGCCATCTATTATCATACGAACGTTATTGTTGTTTTCCTCGGGAACAGTACTTTTTTCGGGATGAAAGGTACCCTATGTCCGTTTCTGTACACCTGACAACGTACATATATGCAAAATTCCAGGATGATCGGTTCAGTGGTTTAAGCGTGAAAAGGTAACAAACAAAACTGACAAACTTATATAGTTAGGATTAGGATAGTAATATGGATTATGGTAATTGTATACTTTTTTTTACTATCCTTCTCAGTCCCGCTCCTTGGCAAAGGACTCCGCTATCCACACCTTCCAACTTTCGCGAATTTAATAAAAAATAAATTGATACCGTATTAAATCATTCCAATTAATTAAAAATCGCCCATGAATCTTTCCAAATAACTCAACACCATGTCATGCCTACATAAATTAATATAAGCTCCTACCGAGTTCCCCATTATATTACGCGAAGTTATAATAATTAAATGCAAGTCCTTGTGAATCACAGTAAGATGCTACTAACATGCCAGTTGAATTCTACATAATTATGTGTAAGTACAGTAAGATTCACGAAAGATGACCACGGTGCAGAAGGCATATTTTAGGTCCCTTTGGAGGTGCGAGGTGAGGCGCGGGCGGAATGCGTCAAGACCTTAAGATATTGTCTTATTCCTTAAGATATTACCTTAAGACATTGTCTTAAGTCCTTTCTTCATGAGTGTACGTGCGCAGACGGCCGCCATTTGTGGTCATCTTTCGTGAATCGTACTGTACAGGACGTGAATTTAGAGCAGGCACACATGAGGCGTTAAAGGGGCTTGTGGCAAAGTAATCACAGCCACACGGTACGCTTGCCGCGGTTGGTCCGTGGATGGGTGACCCATCTTTACATACCAAGACCCCTCCGTGCCTCGAAAAGCACGTTAAGCCGTTGGTCCCGGCTGTTATTCGTGGATCTTTGACAGTCGTTACACAAGCCCGAAAGAAGCCCGACAGAAGCCCGAAAGACTGACAACCAGTCTTACCAAGGGGTATCGTATTACCCAGTAACTGGGTTGTGGAGGTCAGATAGGCAGTCGCTCCTTGTAAAATACTGGTATTCAGTTGCATCCGACTGGAAGTCAACCCCAACATAGACGGGAAAATGCTAGACAGATGATGATGACACATAAGGTGTTAAACGCACTCGAAACCGCAAGATTTTGATTTTTTAAGGTTTTCTAAAACATGATTGACTAGCTTTACCGTAGGTACAAGTTTAAAATTCCTAGGTATCTTATTAGCAGAGAAATATACGCGTATAAATACAAGCGGTAAGACGGAGATATTGCTATTAATTAAATTAATTTAATATTTCTATATTATATATCAGGTCAATGTGCGGCCTTAAGACAACTGATAGCTGTGTTCCCTATTTTAAATCGTTAAAAATCCTAAAGAAAATCGTCAATCATATCACGATTGACGATTTTCCTAATGAAAATTCACTAACTGTTTGACATTACTGTTACTCTGATTGTCATAATTACCTGTTGTGATCCTGGTCACTTACTTTTTATTTCCGTTTGACATTATATAGACTTATTTTGTTTTATTCTTTATTGCTGTGACCACGCTGACATTTTTTATTTATAATTTGTAATTCCAATGATCAAAAATAAAATAAGAAACATTATTTTTGATTTTTGATTAGAAATTGTAAACCTTTGCATGCCCATGTGACGGTAAAATATGGAGAACTTTATTATAAAAACACCTATGTATATACCCATGTTTGCAAAGAAATAAATTATTTGATTTGATTTGGTATAACATTGCTTTATTATCAGCGTATATTTCTCTGCTAATAAGATACTGACAAAAAACACGCATGGTAAACAAAATTGGAAGTATGTATCTATGAGCTTCATGACGTATTCCTTAGAGTTTACGACACCCACGGAGATCGGTAGCAAGGAAATATTAAAAATGGGTAATGTACTCGACGAGATATTTACCAATAGTCGCGCGTTTAAAAACGCCTCGTCTGTACTAGTTATTACTGTGCACATCTGTACGCAGAAAATATGCTTTAATTTTTTCTTAGACGTGATGTCATTTTGTCATGGAAGTAAGAATGTAAACAACTGTGATTCAGAACTAGGCTCAGTAATAGTACCTACATCATTAAATGGGTATGTTGATAAAAAATAAGATATCATTTACATTATTAAAATATTTCTGCTGAATATTTATTGAGAGATAAAATCAAGATTTAACTTGGTAAATAACATTCGTGTCACTCTATCTCATCGCAAGCCTATTTCCTAAGATTTGGCTGAAGAAAAAATTAAAGAAAGGTAGGTTTTTTTAGCCTATTAAAAAGAAAAGTAGTTATAGGCAGATATCAAGTACTTACCTTAGCGATCTTCTTCTTAATCGTAGATTCCAGTTTCTGTAGGAGAAAATAGAGAGTATTGTTAATAGTTAGGCAAGCAAAGAAAATCAGAAAGTCCTGTTATTTAATTATTATGTTAAACAGAGGAGTTATTGTTAGACTGCGATCCATCCAAAGTTAGAATTCAAGAGTAAAGAAGATTCTTCGTGACTCATGTACCAATAGCCAATGTTGGTTACATACAGGTAATTATTCATAACTACCCTTTTACGCAAGAAGACAACAAAAATTTAAATTATTTTATTAAACCGTCAACTGGTTATTGAGTATCGGAGCCACACCGTAGAATCACAAATTATCAGTTATTTATATTTTGACGTAAAAACAGCAAAACCTCTACCAAATTACTAAAAATGCATTACAAGAAATTCCCAATCAGAAATTCTCCGTGAACACAGTAGAGGACGTTAGCACACTGGCAATTGTCTTACGTCACAAGACTAAAGGCTCCTACAAACAAGTGCAACACGCGACGGGACATAAAGGCACCGCTCGTCGCGCGACACGTGGTGTCTTTATGTCGCGTCGCGTGTCGCACCTGTTTGTAGGAGCCTTAAGGGTGTATTCATGTAGAACTCTGCACTTATTGGCGCAGGCAGTTTTCATCCTTTTTGCCAAATCAGCGCGAACCGTCGCCGATAAGCGCCGACAAGCTCCTATCTGATTAGTCGGTGCCGATTAGCGCTGATTCTACATGAATACACCCTTAGCCCCAAGTGTCAAAACGCCTTAAGGTATTAAACATGGCTCAAACAATTGCGTACCTGAAGGTCTAGACTAAGTGGCAATCTCTCAGCAATAACGATGGTGGAAAAGAAAAAAAATGTGTTGGACTGACATAAGCTACCGAAAAGGTTATGTTCATCCTGTTGAAAATCGTTGTAGAAATACGAAACTTTTTGAAAGCGTTTGCCACTTGTCTAGGCCCTCTGCTTATCAATCTTTTATTAAGCTTCTGTATGAGTTTAATTCATGAACGTAGACGAAAGCCGCAGACGAAAATTGGCGTAGCAGTTGTCTACGTTCGTGCTACGGCGTAGTAGACGTCAAAAGATAACAACTGATATTATCACATGATTTGTTATGAAGATTCATTAGAAAGTTCAGTCGCATGCAATAGTAATCTCGTTATAGAATAGTTTTAGGGGAAGTGGAGGGAAAAAAACAAGAACACAGTTTGTTTAAATATTTATTAGTACATATAGAGTAGAAGAAATAAAAAAAAACCTAACGTGTAAGTATATATGTATTATTCTTTGGACATTAATTTTATGATAAGTTTAAATCACACACTGACTTTTTATTTGTGAAAAATTTAGTAAAATCATCTACTCTAACAATATTTGTAAATAAATGTGAGCACCATGTATTCTTAACACATAATTAATTTATCATAGGTACAGTAATTTTATTCTGGGTACATCGTCTTCACATGTAATGATATAATTGATGTATACAAATTATTGTAATACAGTTCAAAAGAGTAACGGTGGAGTTTCTTGCCCATTCTTCTCCATGTGAAACTACATTTTGGAAGGGGCAACTAGAATCAATTTTATTTTCGTGTAAATTTTGACGTTCTAAAGTGCCATTTATGTGCCTATTTGAAATAAATGCTTTGACTTTTTTTACTTTTATCATCGCTAAATTGTTGATATTAAAGTAGGTAAGTATTATCACAACACACTGTACCTAAATCTAAAACAGTTAATTTCGAAATGATTAAAGCAATTTCATAAGTTGCCATGCTAAAAATGACGTTTCGAAAAATGATTTAATCAATAAAGCCAAATCACCTTGGTCCCAATAACCCTACGCTCCTGATCTACCCCAACGACATTCCATTTACCATCAAAAGCATTCATTTTATCATCGTTTCAGACGAAATCAACTCGATATATCACTTAAACAAAAATCGCTTCAATAAAACTTTACATGCGCTATAAAGTCCAATTCATACCATGTAAAATTCGGTCATACCATTAATTAATCGCATCCTTCAACGATAAATATGGCACATAACGTTAATAAAGTAACTTCAATCAGTATATTGCTTGTTTTATTGAAGCCAGTCACGATAATACCGGATGAACACACATAAGTAGTTCGAATATGATTTTTATCGGTACGTATGGATTTATTGTAAATTAAGCGAAGTGTCGGATATAATGGGCATAACCCAGTAAGATTTGGGGGAACAAATTAGGGTCCATTATGAAGTTAAATAAGGTTTTCCAACAATGTCAGCCTCCACGCGAAGTATGTTTCTGATAATCAATATAAATTAGCTAAGATTGCTTGAGAGGCAGTTTACTGGTCGCAGAGTGATGTCATCTGTAACCTGGTTCTCATAAGTTCCTATAAATACTTATTTAATTCTGGTAATAAGTTTTATTGACATGTTTCTTTACGTTGCATATGGTTTAATTGTGTAAAAAATTGCTAAGCCTTCCAAGAGCATTTCGAAAGTACCTATATTTCATCACCAGCTGAAACATCACATTTTGAAGCTCGGAATTCGAAGATAGAACAAAATTTGTACAGATAAAATATTTTTTGAGAGATCACGACTCTCATCGTCAGGTGGTCATGGTCAGTCGCCATAAATATATCTTTATCTCCATCAGCTAAACCCTGAAACCATCTAAATCTTATATCCTCCTCTTATAATCTTGGCATTGTGTTAATCGGAAGTAAATTACCTACCAACAGATTGTTCAGGGCATACTGTATTTCGAAAGAACAGTAGTTCGAATTTAGTTATCACAATTATGGAGCTCGGAATTCGAAGATAGAACAAAATTTGTACAAGCAAAAGATTTTCTGAGAGATCACGAATCTCATCATCATTTAGTCAGTTGCATAAACACATCTATATCTCCATCAGCTAAACCTGGACCCATCTAAATCTCTGCTATCCTCCTCTCTTATCTTGGCATTGTGTAAACCGTAAATTACAGTCGCCAGCAAATCAAGTTACCACAAACTGTCAAATTTTCTCATTCGATTTTGTTCTTAACCAACAACATTTTAAGGTTTAAAATCGTTTGGAGAAATTTGACAGTTTCGTATAACCTGATGTGCTGGCGACTGTACCTACCAACAGTACTCTAGACGCAAGCATGAACCTATGTCACTAATTTATTACTACGGTGTATCAAAAGAGCCGGCTTGAGTGATAATACTTGAGTACTTCCAAAACACCCTAGACCGTTAGCTACGCTATACCCGAATCACTTTACTGTGGCGATAGCGGTCATTGACCCACCTACATTCATGTATTGTACCCATATATTTTGCAATTTTTTTTTTTTTTTTCACACGTTTCCTTTGCCATTACTGATAAAATCTAATGCGACAAAGTAACTTTAACTATACTTAACTATACCTTACATGCTACACAGTACACAGTACGTGGCCCTCGTGAACTCACCCAGTGTACAGGTGAATATGTCTGTAGCATCCGCCACCGTGTTGAGAGTGCGCAGCGCACGAGTCAGCGGTGCACGCCCCAGCAAGTTAGTGCGCGCAGTAACGGGTATCCCGGGTATCTCCCATACAGCTTTAAATAAATAAATCTGGCGAATTTGTTCTGTATCCATTCGAGCATATTTTTGTATTTTATTTCACTCGGACTCCAAACGGCCGCATTATATTCCAGATGACTCCTCACAAGAGCCTCATACAAAGCCCTCAATGCACTGATGTTTGTGAAGTCATTTGCCTGACGCAGCACAAATCCCAGAAATAAACGACTTACTTAAATTTGTTTGCATACTTAATTTTTTTTGCAGTCTTTATTTCAAAAACTGAAATAAAGTCCGTTAACGTCCTGAATCAACATCTATCGTGATCTTCAATATGTTGGAATAACGGAAAACTATACATAGTTTATCGTTTGGGTTCCTACGGAGAGATATTAGGGAAAGGGCAATGACCGCTATTGCCACGCTAAAGTGATTCGAGTATACTAAATGTATGACCCGCGAATCTCTTCACCACAAAAAATCTTGTAATGTCGGGTAATTTGATTGGTTACCAAATCATTAACTAACGTCTCCGTAAATTAAAATCACTACTGTCATCTTTGTCAGTCGTATGGAATGGGTATAACACGGCAAATTGATATGTCAATCTACTAAATAATCAAGTGCCCTGCTTGTACATAGTCCTTGTCGACACGAGAGAAGACGAATCCACCCTCAATTAATTTTGTCATAATTTAATCCAATTTTAAAGACCACCCATTTCTCCAAAACCCAGTTACATAATAGTTTAAAAGTACTAAATCACTGTGGCACACGTCGCCGACGCGACCCAGATAACGATGTAATTGCTGAGCCTTGATCTGCGCAAGCGCAGGCGCCGCCATTAGTGGCGCATTTTAAATACCCGCCATTTTATCCTAATTGGAGGGAAATAGGCCGAGGGACATGAGAAAATAGTGTGTGTGATACTGTTGGTAGAAATTATGTGACTCAACCACATTGTTTGAATGTTGGCGACATTGTTTTGGAATAGGGTCGCTTAGTAGTTTATGTTGGTATCTCTGTTTTAAAATGTGAGTGGGAAAATATTGAATCGAAAATATTGTATTAATATTGCCTTGTCGATTTAATTGATTAAAATTCAAAATAAAAGTTAATTATCGAGCGCTATCTTGTTCAACTTGCCTTGTTTTTTGCTTACACCAGAAGTTATAGATGGCAATTTTATTGCCAGTCTTGGTAAAAGTACATTAAAATGTTATGTTGAACATGTTATGGTTGAATGTCCTTAGTCCTCCAACAGCAGTTAAGAGTGCTGGCAGGAGTGTGTGGGTGAAAAGAGGGCGAATCGTGAACCGAGCCCATGGAATTGTGTCACGCTGACCGCGGCATGCAGTAGAGAACCACGATGTAAATTGTATAAATATTTTATATCCTTACAAAATTTATTTTTAGTTCATGCAAGAAAACGGAGATAATGATGTTATTTTTTTCACATATGAATTTTGATGCTATAGGAATTTACCATGATGTTTTCTGTAAAATCATAAAAGTGTCAATGAAACTTTTTTGTTGTTGTACTAAATGATACCTATTTATATAACATTAGACAAATAACTGTTCTCACCCTTTCGTTATTTCGATGTTAACGTTTAATAAACTCCGTTATTTCACGATAAATACAAAGCACTGTAATCTATTTACTATTTACATTTTTTAAATAACTCTAAAGTTCAGTAATTTCAACAATATAACACAATATCTGTCGTTATTTAGCCGTTATTTGTCTAATCCTATAGTAAATAGTAAATGGAGTATAATAAGCCTTTAGCTTAGTCGAAAACTACCTTCAAAATGCCAACACGGAGATTTATCAGTTTCCTATATTTTTAATCCTATTTCATATAACAGAGAAATACAACATACAATTAAACAGCACACACTCATGCTAACCGACCTTTAACGGTGACTAAAGTTGCATACAGACCTGAAAATAGAAGAATACAAGATAAAATACATATGATTAATAAACAAAATAAGGAATTTAGAAAAATATATCTTAGATATAGGGGACATCGCAAGTCACAACATAAGCCAGATCAATACTTATAGAACATAGATAATGAATATTTTTGATTCGTATTTCAGAATTTTCAAACGACTCGTTAAGGGGGAAGCGCTAAGGTACGCGAAATTCAAATATTCTTACTTTTTTTGCAATTTGCGGGTCATTGGCAGGTTGTATGATGATCAAAATATGATTCCGATCGTAGCACGTATGTATTTACAGAATTATAATCAATAGAATCAGCAATACAACTCCATAAGTTAGAATTGTCCTCAAATGTAATGATTTCATGAAATAGTCATTTGATAATAACTTGGTCTTTGACAAGACAGTTGTATTGATGATTTTAATGATTATAATTCTGTAAATAGTTACTGTAGATTGTTACGGTCGCGAATCATAATATTTTGATCGGCATACAACTTAATACTAACCTGCAAATTGCAAAGAACGTTAGAAAATATTAATTTCGCGGTCGTCCCTGGGGCTTTCGCCTTAAGTCTCTTTGTGACTACCACAATACGTTATTAATTGACAGTGACAACTTCTTCTTGGTCGCGTTATTCATTCCTAAAGGTCAAAGGAAGGAACGACCTTCGTAGCTTTGTTTGATGATCTCCCACTCTGACTTCTCTTCTTCTGGGCTTCTCTCAGTGTAACAGAGAGTCCAATGAGGGCGGTTATTTGGTCTGACCAGCGATTAGGTGACCGGCCGCGAGGTATTTTCCCATCTACCTTGCCTATCACCACCAACTTTTCAAGGTCATCTGGTTCTCATCGGCCAAATGACCAGAGTAAACGAGAATCCTTTGGTAACAGTTCTTAGATAGTCTATCTCTTACAGTGACAATACGTGAAGCTTAGAATGTTGAAGTTTTTGAGAATTTGGATGTAAAAGTCTAGTTTTCGTTGTGTTAGCAGTGTTTAAAACAACTTAAAGCGTCCTTACATTCCTAACTTAATATAATATACTGCCCTAAAGGCATATTTCTTTGAATGACGTGTGTATTGGTAGGTAATGAATTGGTGACCTGACATTTAGGCACAAAACTTACGCAGGCGTTCGATTAAACTGAATGGCGCATCTGTTAGTGTGGACAGTTTAATTATATTACTTTCCGATGACGGGCGAAAAAAAAAGCTTCGATAGAGTTAAGACATTTTTCTTCGTCGTGCATAAATATTTAGGTAATAAATAGACCGACTAGTGAATATTCGTATGCCTTCTAGAATAAGCTGAAGGAAAAACGAAGACAAAATATCAATTTATGTAAAGTACAGTACTCGTTATGCATGCTAACTAGACTCACATTAACTCAATAAAATCACAAACATAGTTTCAATTATTTCATTTCTTTATACTAATCGATATCAGATTATGCTATCTTATAATGAACTAATCATTGATTGATCCAATTCCTGATCACATGTATATTGAATAGTAATAACATCGATATTAAGTACTTAACAACGTCGATTAGCATCGAGTGAATATCGAAGTAGGAATCTAAGAACAAGTGCACACTTACGACCCGTACGTGCGAATAGTCGCAACGATTTATAAATATAACAGAAGAAAGTACCAAAATCAGACAATCCTACTATCCTATCCTATCATACTAATATTATTCACGCGAAAGTTTGTGAGGATGGATGATGTTTGTTACCTACTCAATCACGAAAAAACGGCAGAACGGATTTAGATGAAATTTGGCACACAGATAGTTTATAACCTGGATTAACACATAGGACACTTTTTATCACGATATTCCCAGGGAATCGAGACTTATGCGGGTGAAACCGAGGGGCGCAGCTAATTATCAAAGATCAAAAATTAACAACCAAGTATTAGTGTGTCACCTTAAATCCCAATAGCATGTACTGACTCATTAATATTTATACATCCATACAGTATGAAAACATGCAATTTACCGACATTTTTTATCGTAAAAAGGGCGTGGCCGTAAAATGTTTAGAGTCGCAAGCGCAGGACATGTGTTCAACGTCGCAACAAGCACTTGCGACCAATTTGAATATTTCTGCATAAAATCTATTAATTCATGGAGAATTTTGTTACGGTATATATTTGTGTGCTAAACTATGAAGACAGGTGCAATAGTAAGATAAAGTACTCTGTGCAACACGTTGTCTTATATTTAATTAATTATTAGAAATATACAAGCTGATTTACGCGGATTGCAATGACAAAGAACATCTTCCGAAGTCATTCTTTGGTTACCTAACGCTCTAATATAATTTATCTGCCATTACTTCAACGAGTTTATTGATGTAACATAGAGATCGGATATTCGGATGCATATTCACCTAAAGTTGAGATGTTGGCTAATATGGAATGCGCTTTTGTATCGAAAAAATCCCGCGGTTCTGGGATCTACAAGTTTAGCTTTCTGATATATATTTCTGGTATATTTATTAAAAATCCTAATTCAAAAAAAATATGCATCAGAATAGTTATGCAATCTAAGAGAACCGAGTTTTTTTTTTTTTTTTTTTTCAATTAATAGTTTTTTATAAGTCGCTTACATACCTACTACACACTCGACTAGTTATGCATTCCCGTTTTTCCTGGCAATACGGGTTTTTTTTTTTTTAATATAAAAATATTTTAGGAAGCCGCTTCCACACTTTCACAGCGAAAATTAACTTTAGGTAAATATGCATTCGAATATACGATCTCTAAATATTGAAAAAGACCCGTACAGGATATCGTAAGTAATACAAAATAACATACATCGTATATTACTGTAAATAAATTGCTTTATTCACTTCTAGATGGGATGAATTATTAAAGTAGCTGTATCCGCTTCCGGTAAATAGAATAATAATGTAATTAGTGCCTGAATAAAAAGTCAAGCTTTAATCTTGAAATATTATATAATCTGTTCTACTTTAAAGCAAAAAATTAAATGGTTGTCGTGTTATTGCACTTATTGCATAACACTATCCTCTAGGCCGAATGATGGACGCTTCTTGGACAAAGTCTGGTCACTTCCAAAACATATTGTCCACTGTTACTTAAAAAAATAACCATTCACACGTGGCGTACCGTTCGCATAAACATCTATAAAAATGTAGGTTATTTTGTGTCGAAAAAAAAAACACGAAATAAAAAAGATTTTTTTATTTTTATTTCTTACAGGTCTGGTTTTTAGTATGGAGCATTCGCAGACGGCATACAATCGATGGCCGATATTTTGTAGACGCTAAATGAAACAGAATTGCAATTAAATGTATCAAACGCACGCCCTACAAAACCAAGATCATCCAAAAAAAAAAAAAAAACCGATGGTAAGACCTACAAGAAGTAGGTATATACCGTGTGCCTGCATAGCTGGGATGATCATGAAATATGGAAGCACATAAGTAATCAAGATTCAATCAAACTGCATAGCCCTTTTGTAGCTGAATACCAGTATTTACCATGGAGCGACTGCCTATCCCACACCCCTCGTTAAGACTGGTTATCAGACTTTCGGGCTTCTGACGACCCGTCTGTCAAAGATCCACAAATGACAGCCGGGACCAACGGCTAAACGTGCTTTCCGTGCCACGGAGGAGTCTTGGTATGTAAAGATGGTCACCCATCCACGGACTAACCGCGGCAAGCGTAGCTTAACCTGATGGATCAACCCGTGCGGCTGTTATAAAGGTGTGTCCAAACACGGCGTGCAAGAGTCGCGGCAGCTACGCGCGGCATTCGCGAGACACAAATTTGTTGCACTACTAGTTTAGACCTGCGCGGCAGTGCTGCGCGGCATGTCCGAGACACGCCGGGCTCTTTATTTCGTATTCAAACCACAATGACAGCGGCCGCGTGTGATGTAGCTCCCTAGTATCCCATAATGGACTATGGGAGCCATTTATTTCAATAAGACTAAATGCTATTCCTTATCCATTTTACTTGATAAAATACGTCCGTCCACATACAACCACTGGCGAACCAACACTACACCGTTCGCGGCGTTCGCCGTGCGCGGTAGTCGTCCAATCATAGCGCGGCCAGCCGCGCGCGGCAGCCACGCACGATTGCCTCTTTATGTTTGGTCACACCTTAACTTAACCACGAGCTCCTCAAGTACTAAGTAATCAAGATTACATAGTGATAAATTAAAATTATTGCAATTGCAAATTCCCTTTGTCTTAAGAGTTCTTTGTTTCCACGCTCATTCATAAAGTAGATGGCATTAGCAAAGCAAGGAATGTCATTCATGAACCTATCACGTGCTGGTGCTTAGTAAACAACTTGAATTTAACATAAATTCTAATAGAAACCATAAATTATAGGTGAGTCTGTTTACTTTATTTCACTTAGGAACGTCCACCATATAACATGACAGCTAACAGGGGAGAATGGATGAGGAAAACATTTTGCGCCATACCTAATTAACATAGGACAAGCGCAGAGGAAAAAGTTTTGAGCCGATTATCATCAAAGTTTAACCCAAGTTTAACGTGTTTTATCTAAGTATTTTTTTATTAATATAATAAAGCAAAAAATACGTGTCTAATATTTTTTTATCAAGTATCTGATTGACAGACTAAACAGTTTTTGGTTTTTTTTTTTTTTTTTTACCCTGGACACATCCCTATTGTTATGTGGATATGATGAGAAATTCATGCCTCAGGCTATTCAAGTGGAGAAACTCACTGAATTTCAGAAAATTATTCAACAGCATAGGCTTCTCGGTTCTTAAGGCAGCAGGAAGATGTTGCCAAGTCAAAAATCAGAAATAATACTGGCATATACTCTTCAAAACTGAGTAGGTCTGAAATATGTCTGTTCATTACATGAAGAATTCATCAGCCTAGTCTTTTGCCAACTTTTTTGGGGTCGGCTTCCAGTCTAACCGGATGCGACTGCCTATCTGACCTCCACAACCCCGTTACTGGGACAAACGATACCACTTGGTAAGACTGGTTGTCAAACTTTCGGGTTTCTGACGATCCGTAACAACTGTAAAAAAAACAGCCGGTACCAACGGCTTAACGTGCTTTCCGAGGCACGGAGGGGCCTTGATATGTAAAGATGGACACCTAACCACGGACCAACAACAGCAAGCGTAACTTACCCTGATCCATCGACCCGTGTGGCTGCTATTACTTAGCCACAAGCCCCTCCACATGAAGAAGTAAAACACTAAATACCTACGGCCAAACCCGCGAAAACAGCCTAGTCCAACAATTTCTATGCGTACAGTACGCACGCCACACAGCGCGCACACAATATGTCCGCGTACATTTATCATCATAAGTGCCGCTATACACGCGCAACAAAGCGACGCGACACGACGCGACCGCGACAAAGCGTCGGACGACACAGCGACACGATTTGTAACTACACCTAAATATTGTATTGTTATTTATTACTACCATTTTACACGGATTCGCTTGTACGCCTGATTTAATAGTATTTTCAACGAGGATAATTCTTGGGTGAATAATAGATTGTAAGGATCTAGGGTAGTGGTAACAATGGATAGGGTAGCAGTAATTTTAGTTTAAATTGTGTTGCCTTAAAAGAGTTAAATAGTTGGCTATAGAAACTTGGTTGGTCTATTGATAAAATTGTAGCAGCTAGCTGTACACTTCGCGGTCCTATTCCGTGGTTTATTCTGAGGGCTTATATTTTCGATGCATTTAGATGCACAAATTACCTATAATGCCACTAGTTCTGTTTCCAAAGCACTTCCTGTAAAACTTTTCACATTTGCAGTTGGAAAGTAATCGCTTGTGTTAAACTTTCGAATAAAAAAATTGGTTGTCTGTAAAGTTGGTTTACGGACGATAGTTTAACGTGACAACGTCATAACAAAACATTCACAACGGGACAATGAGCCTAGCGGGACAATGAGCGTAACGGGACATTGTCGTGCACGCAGCCGGCGTTCATCGATTTATTAGACGTTGTCACGTCAAAAAAAAATATAAACTAAAAGATACGGTAACCTACAGAACCACTCTAAGAAAAATTATACGAAACGTTAATTAAATACATTACATCTGATTTAAGTTCTGAAACAAAAACTAAAATTACTCCTACACATGAACCGTTCACGCTTTGTATCACACCGTAGCGAACCCCGTCGAATTCACAGCTATTATATCGTAAAATTTTACATTGTCGACTTAAATGTATCACCTCAATTCCCCTCTCACTCTAACTAACAACGACAGAACAGGACAAAAGCAGGAGAGTGCATAAAATTAAATTGGATGCGATAATTAACGTGGGCTGGTTTAAAGTAAACAGAGGACATAAAGAACATCAGATCATGATTTTCGGGCAAACAACTCGAGGCTATGGACAATGCTAAAGTAATTTTCAACTTTAATTTCAAGGAATAAGTCATGTTTATGCTCGTTAAGTATGTAGAGATTTTTTGACCTGATTTTTAACGTGTCACTATAATTGGTTCCGAGACGAGTAGTCGATGATTGACGCGTAATTTTGACGCTGGGCCGCCATTACTTGCAATTTCGCGAAAAAGATTTTATTGGTACACGTATCGATCACAAATTTTTATTTAGTTTCTGTCACATTGTACGGTTATTACGAAGATTGAATTTATTATCTTCACCATATCGTTCAATGTAATAAAAGTTAATGTACAAACAGTCGTGTTAAATTAAATTGCCGATTGAAATCATTCGGACATCCTTCTGGTAAATCAAAGATTGAATAATTTTAAGATTTTATTTACAGACACTTAACGTAAAGTTGCATACAAGTATTAATTTACTCGGAAGCGATGGCGCTTTCAAATTGTGTAGGCCCGCAGCGAATCCGCAATACAACTTAACAAAGGCTATTATAAATACTCAGTAATAATTTCTACCAATTATATGTTTAATGTCATGGTGTTCGCATGCTCCGATCGTAATGATGCACAAATTGAATACATCATAAAACTTTCAAAATAACTGTATAATTAACACTACGCAATTACAGTGACAGTTTGTCAGTAAAAAAAGCATTTTTTGGGACACAAGATGATATTCATCACACACGCCCCGAGAAGATAATTCGCGAACAATTTGCTTGGTTTATCAGTACGTAATTATCCGAAACGCGTACGTTAATGAACGGTTGCGTTACACTGCGGTGTGAGCGAAGGCCTGTAGCGGATACAATCCTCGATTATACAAACAGTATAATTATTTAAATAAAAATCGCTTTTCATGACTTTATAAGAACTTCAGCCTGATTAGGACTACATTCGATTAAATTATTTTTATTGATGACCTTGTGAAAGTTGCAGGAATCCGCTGGATGCGGGAAGCACGGAACCGGTCGAGGTGGCGGTGCTTGGTGGAGGCCCATGACCAGCAGTGGACGTCTGTCGGCTGACATGATGATGATGATGATGATGATTTTTATTGAAACACAAAAATATTTTAGATAAACCGATAAAAAACGGCGCTTACTTTTACACAATAATTATATTAATTATCATCTCATCAGCATAGTGATATTTATCACCCACCAAGAGGTGCAGTGAGTCAAGTCTAGCTGTTGGAAAAACCCATAACTCAGGCCAATGTGAAATGTGATTTGAAATTTTTATAAAAAAAAAAATTGGTATGTTTATTTTAAAATAAATAATTACTTTTATAGGTACCGAAATTAGGCTAATATGCACCTACTTAAATTTGTTTAATGACCCTCAATACAAACTCCTTCCCTTACCGCAACTACACTCGCCCGCCATTTCACAAAACTTGCACCAAACGTTGAAAAATCGCACTCTTGCGCATCTTCGCGTAAAAATAATGTGGACGGACCGCCGGCGTGTTATTAACCTGTGAGTTATGGCGTTGACACGTATAGTGTCGGCGGGAAAAATATTACGCACAAAAGTGATAATTAGCCATGAAATCTTATTTCCGTGAAACTGTGGAAAGTTGATTGTGTAAGCTACTAATTAAATGAGGACTAGGGATGGGGCGATGAAAAAAATTCTCGTATTTTTTATGCTGTTGAGTACTGTGGAACAAACTGCTTTCGAAGTGGCTTTGACTTTAATTTGAGTGGCTGTTTTCAGATTTATAATGATGAAGCTTTGATAGTCCTTGTATTTGAAAATAATGAGAGAGAGCTGTTTATGTTTCAAGTGAGGATTTATTTAGAACATGAAAAAAGCTGAAATTTGACGTCTAGTCTACAAAACAGTAATGTTAATAACATTGACATTTTTAAACGATATCTAATGAAGCATATATCTGTCAATATTATCACTAGCTAGCATTCAAACTAACTAATAAAATAACTTTAATTACCAAATAAATAAATGAGACACAAGTTGTTTTAATTTTATCGAACCTCCAGAACCAATTAAAAGTATTTTACTACCGTCAATTTGTAGTCAACAATTACTATTCAAATGACAATAAAAATTCATTACCGTCAGTTGCTCGCAAGATCGATGACAATTCACCTAAGTTATTGCGCTTGGCCGGTAGGGGGCACAGCTGATACTGTCTACCTGTCACTTTGCCATCAGTAATATATTCATTCACTGAGCATCTGACGAAGAAACAAAAGGTTAGTTTGTAAAAAAATAAGCAATATTTGTATAATTAAATTCCTGATACATTTTCATGGTAATTTGTGACAAAAACTTCACAGCTGTCTGTTTTTCCGAGTTGTTTGTTTAACCGTTTTATTGTAAATACCATTTTTTTTTTTTTTTTTAGATTAACCAACAGGAAGTCATACAATGGTGAATGTCTTCGACCTGTTATATCGAACTCGGCTATTCGACTTTAGCTAGGGAGTTTGCCGAAATGTTGCCAAACTCAGTGAAAACAGTTTTGTGTTTATAAAGTGCTGGGCAGTATTTGGTAAGTAAGAAATAAAATTAAAATCAGAGACATTTATTCAAATTTGCCTGAGAATCAACACTTTTCGAACGTCAAAATTACATAAGACAGTCCCCCAAAACGCCCGCCCTTTACCACTTCCTTGTGCTTTAGCTGGGAAGAATGAAATTTTTCCTGGACTACACAATAATCATGCAACTACTCCATTTAGCATCTCTTACTACTTGGCCCCATTGTAGCCGGGTTACAGCAGACAATACGTGCACTAACGCAAGGTTTTATCTCCAACAGCCTTTTCTAAACTTTACTGGTGTTAGTTTCCAGTCTAACCAGATGCTGTTGCAGTATTTTCCAAAGACCCACTGTCATCTGACCTTTACAACCTAATTACCAGTATTTACAGGATGTCCCAGAAATCGACCGACATACTTTAGGTGGTGATAGCTTTGTTCAAGCCCTCCCAAAATAACAAAACATAATTATGTTCCGCAAAATCTTATAGTTTTCGAGTTATAATAGATTTTTTTTTTTTGACCTGACAACCTCTAATAAATCGATGAACGCCTGCTGCATGCACGAAAATGTCCCGTTACGCTCATTGTACGCTTGCTCCGCATCAATGTTTTGCTATGACGTTGTCACGTTAAACTATCGTCCGTAAACCAACTTTACAGACAACCAATTTATTTATTTTTTTAATCTTCGACTCTCATGTCTAAATAAAATCTTTTTATTAATAACTTTTCCATCAAAATATTATTAAATAGGTACTCTATCAGTTCTTCATAAAAACATAAAAAATCAACATAAATTCACTATTATTTGATTTCTTTTCTCAAATATTTTTTTTTGTCAGTAAATTTTAAAAAGTGGTGACGAAAAAAAAAATGTATAGGCGTTTTGCGGAACATATGTTTTGTTATTTTACCAAAGCTACCATCACAGTATGTCGCTCGATTTCTGAGACATCCTGTATACGCCAGTAACATACGTCAATGTTACCGTAACATTAGAAAGCACGTCACATTGGCTGACCAGCAACAACATGCTTCTGATTGGCTCAAAATGTGGTTGTGCAACCTGACTACCCAGGTTAGTTCACTATCTGTCTAAATGATTATCAGCGATAAGCGTTTAGTGTATGTAGGTGCTGAATGACAATCAGGACACCATAAACTACCTGATAAGACCTGTTTACCGTTAGGTTACTAAGTAATTAGTAAATTACAATTAGAAATATGGAGTTGATCCTTTCAAACACTCAGGACTTACTAAACATACTTGTATTAATTTCTAAAGCTCTATTACAAGTACAGGACATTTTAGTCCAAATACCATCCGTAATTGGACTGAAAAAAAACAAACAACAACAACAACCTTTGGATGGATTAAAGGAGAAGGAGAGAAATACTGCAGTAGTAATATTTCAGGGCTGGTGCCAAAATTCTTGGAACATGATTATGTCTAGAAAAGGACTTGTGTTCTTTCAGATAAATAAAATCATAATCATACAAAACTTTAACCAATGTATGGCCAAAATCTCACAATCCATACTAATCCATACTTCCATACTAATATTATAAATGTGAAAGTAACTCTGTCTGTCTGTCTATCTGTCTGTCTGTCTATCTGTCTGTCTGCCTGTCTGTCTGTATGTTACGTTTTCACGGCTAAACCGCTGAACCGATCGTCATGAAATTTGGCAGAGATATAGCCTGGGATATGGAGAAGGACATAGGCTACTTTTTTACGCGATAACCGACATCCACGCGGGCGGAGCCGCGGCCAAAAGCTAGTTAAAACATAAATTTCCTAACTATTGCAACAGTTCCGGGTCACCGAATCTGCTCTACAAATACCTACCACGTTGTTTACGCTACGCATAATGAATGAACAACACTTAAAGGCAATTAAATAATTACAAATAATGTATGCACCGAGACTTTACAAGTACATAAATATGTAATGAGATAGGAAAACATGGATTCTGTCACTTGAACGTGCATATTGTAGAAGCTAAGAGGAACTGGTTATAATGGAGAATATGAATATGGTACGACTTACAAGTGCATAAGGCATGGTTTAATATAACAGCTGTTTGATAAAATTCAGCAAAGCTATTTGTTCTAAGAAACACGGTGCAAAATATCATTTAAAAAAAACTTCATATGTATTTTGTTTTTCCCATTAGTTTCATAATTATATACATGGAAATCATGGTAGGTTCCAGGGTGCTTCTGTAGACTATTCGCGACCGTGTTAGGATAACGATAGCGATTTGTTTACCAGCGTTCTAGGAGAACATGGAAGTTTTTCGTAAAATAACATCAATCTTTGAATAAAGTTAACTAATGTATTACCATACAATAGCATACATAATATCGCATTAAGACATATTGTTTTGTCAACACAAGACTGCGAAGATATCGTCGTGATTGATTCAATCGCCACGACCTGCGCCGGCGCAGCTTTCTACTTATCGGAACCGCGAAACGCCCATACAGGTAGCTTTATTGATTTTTCTTTTTGTTTCATTTTGAACGACACAATTTATTTACCATGTTGTAGGTATGAAATGTTAAAATGACATACATTAATATTTTAAGTCTCTCTGAGTTTTGAATAGTGATAAGTATACTGTTCAACGCATCCCTACTGCAAGCTATTGATTTAATAAGATTTTTGTAAAACTACATGGATGCAATAAATGATGATTATGATTATGATTATTTGCAGGGACTCAAAATCAAAATATTTTATTTCACATAAACCTACATGGGCACGAATGAAACGTCAGAAGCTAGGTGCACGATTTTAATTTGTCCTTTCCTATAGAGAAGAGCCTTCAAGAAACTCCACAGTCACTTTTTTTTTAATAATAGGCTTTTACATTTTTTTTCAAATTATAGTGTTAATTAATAGATAGGAGGACAGTGGAGGATTGTCAACAAGTCCCAACTACTTTACAAAATAGAAAATGGTCTACAAATCTACAGTCTACAGTGTAATTAAGCTTACAACGATCTCATTATCACAAAATATTAAAAAACTCCTATATAAAAGAAACAAAAAAAAAAACCTATTTAAACTAAATGGCATGATTGCTATTACAACCGTTAAAAATCTGAATTAATCTCCTGTCCACAAAAGCCACAAATAAATACATGAAATTACTACGCTGACTGTTTTAGAAAACTACCAGCAATGTTCAGAGGCAGGATTCAGACGCAAACTAGAGCGAAGATGACAAAAGAACGACCTCTGCAGAAATATTTTTATCCCTAGTAGTTAAAAACTGACAACGAAGAAGTAGAAAAGGAAGGTGGCCATGGGTAACACAGGGGAGACAAAAAATAAACACTAACTTCTTTCTTTTTCGTATGATAAGCAGGGACTGAATACTGATATAATTTGGATACATGATACCAAAATATAGCTATAAATACCGGTATTTGGGTATAGATATAATACCGTTATTATTATATTTTCTTGCGTTTTTTGCAATTTGCAGGTCAGCGTCAGGTTGTATCTTGATCAAAATATGATTCGCGACTGTAAAAAATATGAATTTACTCATAATTAAGATAATCATTAATAAAGATTCTGTGACGTCGCATTGTAGCCTGATATCAGTAGTGAGTATCGATATAATTATCGATATTTTATACCGACACTCAAATTGCTGATATAAAATACCAGTATTTATGCCAGATGTCGATACTGTGATCGGTATTTTCTTAAAAATATCGGTATTTTTCGAGTATCGATGTCGGTCCCTAGTAATAAGTGACTAACCTGGTGTCAGAGCTTTATGCCGCCCATAGGCCTAGACTCGGCTTCACATGTCGTCGAGAGATATCTCTCAGGCACGCCAGTTTCCCACGATATTTTTCCTTCACTGTTATATGAATAATACACACATGAACCCGAAAAGTCAGAGGTGCGTGCCTTGGGTTCGAACTCGAGACCTATGGAGTTGACAGTCCGTCTCACAGTTCACACCACTAAGCTATTACCGTTATTTACTTTTTACAGTAAGAAACTGTTACTGCACTCTTTGAAACTAGATAAGTAAATAAGTCATTGAGTAATGACATCTATCTACACATGATCGTAAGCTGCCCGGGTAAACCACAACAACTTGCATCTATATTAAATTTAAACATCTAGTGTAAGCCATTTCATTCGCGTAAACATCAGATAGCATTTAAATGGAGGCATGCTTACCGCTACGAGCTAGACATTTGCCTGGCCTCAATGATCTAGAATTCTAGGTGTTATTGAATATGTGGCCATGAATTTAGACAGATCTTAACATACATTGCTGGTATACTTAATACTCTAGGTCCACGTAGAGATGGGCAAATGACTATTGGGTTCAAAACTTTCATGGTTGTGAACCCATAGCTCCATTAAATGAAATAAGTTATCTCTAGCATTGGTTAATCTAAAAAATCAAATCTAGCGACCCATTTTTAATCAATTAGGGATTTTCTTGATAATCGGATATCACCCGTCTTGAAAATGCTCTGCTTTTTGAAAGAAAATTTATAATCATATACGCTAAAAAGACGAAGATAAAACTAAATAACTACGTCAAAAGCAGTTTAGTCTCTGGTGGATAACATCGGCGCCCACCTAACCCTGCTACGCCTTTTCGTGCGAAGTATTCCCCAAACACTCTAAAGCTCAAATCTTAAAGCCTGCTGTACTGACCATCTCCAGACTGAAAGGCGACGTTCAATAATCGAAACGAAATAAAAATATAATGACGTCACCAATACAATAAACGTCAAATAATATTAACTTACAATTTTATGGGAACCGGTATGGGGTGTAAAACTCAATATTTGCCCACCAAAGTGGATGCGGGTTCAATATGCGGTGGGTATGTTCCTTATTGATATAAACCGATATTGTAGTAACTGTGAAAGCAGGTATCTACTAAATAAATGGCTATCATTTCATGGTAGAGTGATAAAAGGATTTTCGTTTAGGGTTGCCACTTGTTGTCACTTTTCAACAACTTGGTCGTAGGCATAATAAGCCTAAAATATTCCCACTGCTGGGACACTGTGATAGGGAGTGGGCTTGTGATAGGGAGTGGGCTGTAATCTAATCCACCACGCGGGCCCAGTGCGGATTGGCAGATGTCATATGGTTTCGAATTTTTGGTTCTAGGACATGCCGGTTTCCTGACTATACTTTCCTTCGCCGTTTTGAGAGTAGTGGTGATGAAATAAATTACACAAAGTAAAGCGGGGGTTCCTGGGTTCAAACTTACGGCCTAACTCGTAATTTGTACACTCCCACTGGGCCTCAAGTCTGCTATTACAATAGTGTCAGAATGGTCTCTTCATTGTGAGTTTTTGACAGATTTGCCATACAAACACTGTCAAATACTCACAATGGCGAGACCATTCTGACACTATTGTAATAGCAGACTTGAGGCCCTGGTCACAGGCATGATGGTATATTTTGAACACTATCACTGAATCTTATTCTTCTTCAATTTCCGTTCGCTAGTCTCTCTATGAAACATTGGTAGGTTGTTATCTGCGTGCCAGAGAAGGTTCCAAACAAAAACAAAAAAAGGCATTGCAGCACATTAGTAATACTAAAATAGTGGCGATTTTCGGTAGTTTTTTTTTTTTGTTTCTCTATCTGTACGAATTCATAATTATTGACGAGGATGATGTAGTTAAGCAACATCTGCATGAATCTCTTTAGAGGTTTCCTTTGACCCATAGTATCTTCACATCTTCAACACTGACTCCTAGGTCACAGGGTTTCCCTAGTTTAGAAGGCAGGGTTTATCATTATTTGTGCAGCCTTTCCCATAATCCAATGCACCTATGTGAAATGTATTGGTATGTCAATAAACTTTCATTCATTCTCAGCCATAGAAACTAATAACCTCGTTAATCTTTTATCATATCCTCGCTCACTCATCAGATCATTTCAGAAAATCCTCTCTTATCAAATATATTGACATCTCACCAACAACATACATTTGCAAGACAAACAACTTTCATCAATTGGTTGGAAACTAAATAACATCTTAATAAGAGGACGAAGTTAACGTGGGTGGTGGCGACCAAGCTTTCGACACCAGTGGTTTCACCTCGAACGCCGTAATCGATTCTGAATCGCGTATCACTTTCGATGTATCGATACTTTAGAGCTGTTTGGAAGAATCGATAAAGCAACTGTCTGTCCTATAAAAACTAGCGAATGGTTTTTTTTTTTAATATATAGTTTACTGTATTCGTAAGCAAAGTCGTGGAAAGTTCGTAATTTTGGGTTCTTGAACTTTTTTTTTTTTTTCATTGATCAACTAAGCGACGCTTACACAATTGCAGATTAACAGTTACTCCTTCAAAATACATCATTCATGTAAAAAAATTCAGTTGCAAGATTTGACCCGAAAATACAGGAAAAGTTTTTAATCAGTGCGCTAATTTTGACAAATTAAACTTAAACGTATTTCATAATACACCTATTTCTTATTTTGATATGTTTTAGTACAAAAAAATTAAGTTATCGTTATCGAAAAATGTTTATTTTGAAACTGGTATAATGGATACTCGACGCACAACGCGCCAGGGGCGGCGCAGACAGTGAAGCGGAACGCAGTGGTAGGTACCTATCAGCTGTGCGCTCGCCTATTGGTATTATTACGAATAGTAAATTATAATAATAAATAATAATAAAAATTGTATCCATATTTTGCTGATTTCAAGTGGACCCAAAAAAAAAATTGAACAAATAATGGAAATGTGATCTATTACTGATACTGAACCACCAAAAATTTGCGGACTGGTTAAAAACTTATCCTGTATATAGGTACATACATACAAACATTGCAAGTTAAATAAAAGCTTGTAAATATACCCATGAAGTAACAAGTAACATAAAGTTTCGAAAAAAAGCTAGTTATAATTTTAATACAAGTTATGTATTCTAGTTTTTAAGCAATGTCAAAGGCTTTTGTATCAATAAAGTTTAATACACATCAATTTAAAAGATGATATTACAGATTCATTGACAAATAAAAAATATAAAGTTTTGAGTATGAATGTGGATGGCTATACGAGTAGGGGAAGACCAAAGAAACCATGGATGGACTGTATGAAAGATGATATGGTTATCTGTATCTGCCAGGCTAGGCAGATTGACATGGAGCGACTGCCTATCCGACCTCCACAACCCAGTAACTGGGTAATACTACCCCTTGGTAAGACTGGTTTCAGACATTCAGGTTTCTGACGACCCGTAACTACTGTCAAATATCCACGAATGACAGCAGGGACCGACGGCTTTAAGTGCAGCTTTCCGAGGCACGGACGGGTCTTGGTATGTTAAGATGGTCACCCATCCATGGACCAACCGCGGCAAGAGTAGCTTAACCTGATCGATCGACCCGTGCGGCTGTTATTACTTAGCCACGAGCTCCTCCAATAAGTAGAGAAGTATGGAAGAAAAATATATGTTGCGCCGACCCCAAATAAATTGGGATAAGGGTAGGAGAATGATGACGATAAAAATAAACTGAAACTGTGTGTCTATACTCATATACCTACAAAATAAATTTAAAAGGAGGTGAATAGAACATACACATATAAAAAATTAAATAAGACAAGCGGCAGTAACTGTTGTAAGAAAGATGATACTAATATTTTAAACCAAACTATCGATGATCATGTTAGCTTCCATATAAAGAACATCGGTACACTTGACAAATGGTTCAGGAGTCCAAAAACATCTTAATCAGTCACATGAGATATGACTACAAAACTGTTAAATAGTGATCGCCAAAAGTTAAGCTAATTATGGGCAAATATACATCAACACATATAACATGACTATAATTTAGACAAATAAAATTTGCAAAAAATTTAGGCGACGAACAGGACCAAAGTAAATAAATAATTAAGTAATTAAAAATCTAGGAGTGTTTAATAAAGAACTTATATCGTGCAGGCCGATGTGGGTAGCGTGTATAATTTAAAATTGCCATTTTTTTTCCGCTGGCAACCCACGGCCAGATTAGTCAGTATTTCGACATTCTCGGCCCACATGCGCTGGTTATTAACATAAAACGCTACAATTCATTGTGCAATAAACGCGAAATGCGATTTTATCTAGCGACAAGACGGCGACGTAAAATTCAGCGACGTATTTTTTCGACAAAACCAATATTGGTTTGTTTGCGCCAGCCCTTCGAGCTCGGGCGTTTGAACAAATGTTTGCAGAGCCTTTACATTTATGATTTTGTTCTCCGTAGATGATAGATTTTATGTTTAATGCTTCGAGACACAATATCCTGTTGGCCAAAGAGAATACATTTTAAAGAAAGAAAACAAGCTGAGCAATAATAATTAACGAGGTTTAATTCTAAGAAAATTGAAATAAATGAAAGACATAAAAGTTGAGACGATAAACCAAGCTATAAAGTTAATAAATAAACGCGAATACCTTCAGAAAATCTATTAATGACCACAAAATAGCAGTAGGTACTGCCAAACTTTCAACTTGACTACTACTAAACAACTTAAGTTTGACCAAACGTTTGTTCAAGTTGGGCCAACAAACGCTACTATCAGAAGTCCGTATTTCAACCGAAGTATAAAACGGTGCGTATTTTAAAGTTTTCAACTTCATTGTACATTTACACCCCCACAATTGAATTTTACGATCCCCGTGTGAATATTTCAATAGTCATTACGAGTTTATTGAATTTTTATGCACTTTTTTATTTGCAGGTACTCGGAGTGTTAAGCTGTAAATCTTCTGCAGAAATAGCACCTGAAATGCAATAAATTCTTAAGCCCAATTGGCTCATTTCATCGCCGATATTGTTAAAGTAATTGGAGTGGAGGGTGGAGATATAATAATAAATACATCAAAGAAAGATACGTCAGAAAAAAATAAAAAGAACCGCGCGAAAAGCACTTTATCAAGGTTTAAGAAGACAATATCGGATTACTCATTAACAATCTCGAAATAGTGCTGTTTCCGAACTGTACGCAGTCAGTCTCATTGACAAACAAAATGACATGCGCAGACACAAAAGCACTGCAACAAACAATGCACTTCATTGCATGCCAACGTACGATACCGGTACGAATTCCCGGAGCAAGGGTCACATCCCGAAAAACTCGAAACATAACTGCACCACGCCTGCACATAACGAAGCTTTAGCTTAAGCCATCAGATAGCACAACCTGAATGTACTGCCTTTGCTAACTGCCACAAAAACAATGTCCACCACACTGGTTTACAGATAATATTTCAGATGAAACAAAGCTCATACAATTTTACCAACCGACAAAGCGGCATCGCAAATCTCATTTGCAGACAACAAACAGATAACTATCTCATTCTTTCAACAATGGCCGGTAGGCTCATAAACAGAGCCTAATTAGTAATATTCCGAGTGCATTGTGGTATCTTAACAAATGGACAATAAGATGGAAGCATGGTTATCTAGGGCGATAAGGGCGCCGCGCCGGGGAGCGACAATTATCAGCCAATGACGTTTGCTTGGTGCGTTTTCGCGGAGGCCGTTGTGCGACATAGTGGAATCAAAATTCGCGTTGTACTCCAACCATTGCTGCATAAACCTTCGTTGATTTATCTTGGTTGAGGAGCAAGGCATCGTTGGAAGTTGTTCGCAGGGTAGGATCGTTCGTGTAAGCTTACGCGTTCAGGTTGAGATAGGATCGTGGTCAGAATACGTAATGGTCGGTAGTGCTCGCCCATGTAGCTCCCGCTTATTGTTCCAACTCTTGTCCGGCGTAGAACGTAAATTGAATAAGTGAGTCCTAGAAAGCTGAGTTACGGCGGCTGGGATTAGACTTTCTTTGGCTAAATTGGACTCTAAGTCATAACTTGATTTATTGGCATTGTATCGATGCTTGATGTGATATGTTTTCCTGCTCAGCTGACGCACTTTATGTACGTTCAAATTTGCGGTTTCAATCAATAAGGCGCGTTCATTGGGTTCTAAAAAGGCTATATAATTGACTCATAGGTCTGGCTGGTGACAAGCGGCAAACCAGAGGATCTTGAGTGCCTGTGCTTGATTTAGTGGATTTCTATGTTAGACAACTCCTAGTACCGGAATTATAAGCAATTGAAAGCGACACACCTTTTACTGCCACGGCTAATGGGTTCAAAACACCTTGGCCATTAACCCATGTAAAAAGAAATGGGAGTAGGTAGCTTAAAAGGTTATACTTATTCTGAATTAATCAAAACTTTATATTCACCACCTTTATAACGTCAAGAAATTAAAAATGTGGTCATCAAGAGTAGAACTAGGTTTTACGCTTGCCACAATAACTAATACGCATTTTATGCTAACTTCCAAGTAATTGATATGTAGCGAAACGCTGGATCACATTCAAGAGCTTTATAATTCGCGTAAAATTAGCTTTATTTTTAATAAGCGAGCGACGCCGCTGTAAAAAGCCTATGTTATTAACACTTTTGTTAAGACCCAGTTAATTGCTTTTGGCGTTTTGTCTTTATCGAGCGTGTTATTATTTAATAATATTCAATTAACATAATTTATTAATGAAATGAGGGTATCTATAATATTTTTGGAATGCTGTTCGGTTTAAATGAGTTAGGTACTTTAGTAGTGGTACGAAGTCCTATTATAATTAGTTCTGTTAATGAAAGGCTATATTTTTCTTAATAAGCTATTCGCAGCAAGGAATGCAGCTAGAATAGGCTAAACCGACTCTTCCCGCGGGTTTAGAGTTTTCTGTTATGAGGGTAGTCAACACATATTCAGACCTGAAGAAAACAAGTATAAGTACTGAAAGTCAGTTTAAATAACAAATCGCAATCCATTTGCGAGAATCCAAAATGGTCCTCATGAGTGCCAATAAGTCTTGTGTCATAAATCGCAACAATTGCCTTGCCAAAAATCTGCCTCCGACCAATAATAGGGCTTTAAGAAAGATTATAATCATTTAAATAACGATTCTTGAGTTTCGACTCTCAACTCTATTATCCAGTAATTTTTGAAAGTTGTATTCTTTATCTCAGACCAATAATTCGGTCAAACGGACATGAACACGAGTCTTGCAGATATGCTTGTTGTCCAAAAGGTGAACTTCCTACCGTGGCCCTGGCACACAGGCAACTAAAGGAACACGGGTGGGTTTTGGGTTTTGGTCAGTAAAAGTCTGACACGCCCTCTTGCTCCGCCCAGAGCGGGAGATGTTATTTAATAATTTCGCACCCAAAAAAAAAAGGGGTTTGTGTGACCACATCTATCTCATATCCAGTCCAAGGACTGAAAGGGACCATGTCTCCTTAAGAGCATGATGCCGAGGCAATGCCGCTGGAACTGGCCGCCCCGTTGCTAGACAAGGACGGTATCACGGTTGTCGCAGGGAAAGCCGCTTCGTCACGTTTATCAGTTCGAGAGAACTGCTAGGAATCATGACATCAAAAGAGCATGGTACCGACGCAATGCCGCTGAAAAGTCCCTTGCTGAGACTGATCAAAATCAAAAGTCATTTATTCAAACTATGCTACTAATCAGCACTTTTTGAACGTCAAAATAACATGAGGGTCACTTAAAACGCCCGCTGTTCGCCAGTTCCTAGTGCCTTAGCGGGAAAGAAGTGGCGCAACAAACTCCCTAGCAGCACAGCACATCCTGAGAAATCCTGGGCAGATGAAATGATAAATAAATATCTTATAAATGTGACGACCTAAAAACGATTTGAACGCATTTCCGCTAATTATGTTCGAGTTGTATGACGCTCATACATCATACAGGACCGCAAATGACGGAATTGAAACAAGTGAAAAATGACGTCATTAGGGAAACAAGTTGTGCCGGTCTAATGACAGTTGTCGCATTTCATATATTAATTTTTGCAAAGGAGTGATGTGTGGCACTGACGAATGGTTAGAAACTGATTGAGTTAAAGCGAAAGCTTAAGGGTAGCCCGCGAAATTCAAATTTACTTAATTCGAAATTCGAAATTCGCGGGCTACCTTAGCGCTTTCCCCGGAATGTCCCACAATGCACAGTTGGTAGTTACTGAGAAGTATGGTGTAGTAGAAATTATGTAAAATGAAGGAGTGGAACCCCTAACCTTTACTTTCTCTGACCAATCCTTATTTCATAATGATCTTTACTCCCCTTTCAGTGTTGAAACATGAAAAAAATAAAACAGATTGCACTACCCATTTTGATAGATTATTTCCATTAAAAAGACTCATCAGAATTCTAAACGATCCCTCTCCTTCAAGATTCACATTGAAATCAACAGCACGATAACACGAAACATGGCCATCAAAACATCTTAGTACATACTAACTACCCATTTACCAAACCTGATGTTTTTACGATTGCTGACTAAATCGCGATTGTCTTTGTGGCCTGACAGTCGCGTTGTCAGTTGTTTCACTGACAACCAGTTACATAATAAGCTCGTGTCATTGACAAATGAATCTGTCCTATAGGGATGTCGCCACAAGAATTTTCTGGCGAAAATTCTGTTTTAAGATACATGGAGTGACTCCTAAGATGTTAATTTGGTGAGACAGGATTGTAGCTTAATTGCTTACCTGTCTAAAACACCGGCCACTTAAGCTGACTTACGGAAATCTAATTGTATTTTAATCTAATATGTCACTACAGGCACCATTATTCTCACACGTATACGTGTACCTAACTGAAATATCGTATAACTAAGAGCTTTTCAGATTTTCGATGACCAGTGAGTGATGCACTTCGATCAATGCTATTATTGATCGAAGGTGATGCATCGTTAATAACCGCTCGAATTTCTTACAGGAAAACCACAGTCGATTGCTACCAGTACTAAAGGTAGTAAATATGAAATTTTGTATAACTCCATTTTTACAACCAAGCAAACTTGAGACCAACCCTTTCATCAAACCGAAAGACGAATAGCGTTCGCATCAATTCCGTATCTTTAGTAGTCAACGAACATCGTTTAAACTTTTTATTACTCCGCCATGTCATAATGTTACATTACAGTGAAATGTGTGTTTATTATGAAAACATGAGGCGAAATATTTATTGGCTGAATGATTGAATGACGTTGCCCGCGCACTAAGCTCTACGACGACGATAGAAAGAAAGGGTCGCGGAAAAAATTGTCGATGGTTCCAAATTACGATCAACGTTCAAATTATGTTATGGATTATAGTATGAGGCAGTAACATATTGTTATGGGTTATTTTAATAAGTCATATTTCAAATTAGTTGTGGTTTCTTGTGGTAGCTTTTTGTAGCCATATAGCGGTGTGCTCTTTGATATCTGAAGATGTTCCATACAACGAATCTATAAAAATATTTTTCTTGAAGCTCTCAGATACATAAGACCTGCATTAATTTTTGGTCGATGTCTACAGATGTGTCTTCCATAGTAAGCATGTACCGCTCAATCTATCAACTTAGAGAAATGGCCATCGTTTTGCCAACCAATGACAGTTGCAGTTTGATCAATCGTCTTCATTCCTGGATATCCAAGAAAAGGTTGACTCACATTACTAATGAGCACGTATCTACTTACTCTTCGTTATTCGCATTCTACAAAAGTGCAGTTACTCCTCCTATTAAAAAAAAAACATCTCTGAATGGTGATTTCTGTATGAACACTCAGAAACCAAAATAAACCTACGTCAAAAAAAAAACTGTGTGCCATATACATATAACATCGGAGCACGAAAACACGATACTTGGTTTAGAAAACCAGTTTGAAAGAGAGTGACACCGGTGTGTCAGACTAGAGTGTTTTCTTTATAAAAACGAACTGGCCTGTCAGACGTTGTCCTGTCCTAATTTCAATAATTCATACAAAAATCCCATAGAAAAAAGCACTTTACGTTTTTCCCGAATTTACATATAGACAAGATTGGTCCAGGCGGTCTCAAGTCAGCTTAACAACGAATAGCATTTCATTTTTAATTATATGGATATAGATATATAGATAGCACTAACGTTAGTTACTATACTTTTATTTAACATCATTACGACGAGGATCCTTCCATTTCAGAAAAACATGAAAAGGAGCAACGGAAAACCAATAACAATGTCTCATAGAAACTTCTCCAATTTCGTAGCTCAGGTTTTAAAACGAAAATTTTCTTGAAAGCTTTTCAGTAAGTTTCCTAGTGAACTGGAAACTTAGCAATTCAGTAATTTTATTTAAATAAATCGAGTCGCAATTGAAAAATGCAAAATGGTAACGATGGATAATATCTCAAAGAATTTGCGAATGAAGAAATATTATTTTGAATACAGCAGAATTTTATAAGCTCACCTAGACTCGTATTTACTAGGTACAACATATGTAAGTACCTATGTATTTTACATGATGAGTTAAATACATACATTTCCAAAGCATGACTCATTGCTTACGAAAAGCACAGCAACTTTTTCTTGTAAAATTACAAAAAAGAGACGAGCACCTGACAGTTTTTGTTCAATTCCGACAAAAACAATTTCTCCTTTAAAATATATTCCGTACTACAATCAGCTGTCTCCTCAAAATTAATAACCGGTCCTGTGCATAGTACACAAACAACAACGATACAATACAACATCGATCGCGAATCGATTGGTCCGATTATCGGTAATTTCGTTACGAGCCAAAAACTGGGCCCAAATACCTGCGTTACAACCTGAGTGAATACTTCTATAATGAAATGACAATTACGTACCTACGACAAGCAAGCGGATTCCTTGCGACCTTACTGAAGTGGAGATCCAATCAAACTACTATTTGTTCTCGATGAAGTATCGTTTCAAATGAGCGAATGATTGTTGATTAGAGTAGACCAGTACCCTAATTCCGCACTATCAATTTGAATCTGCATGTTTTTGAAGGATATTGCTTCTTCTTTTCGTTTCCATGGTACATCTATACTGCTTGGGCCCAGTAGGTGGCCACATTTATTGCGGCATCAGGGGCGTTGTTCAGATCATCAACGGTACAGGTGAACTGACAATTGGGATACTCTAGAGTCTAACAGATGGGACATAGTCTGTTCAGGAGCACCGCACTCGCATTGAATGTTAGGTGAATCGATTATGTCCCACTTCGCCAGATTGTGTTTTATTTTTTCTTCATTAGAAGATATTGCTAGTCTATTTCTTCATATGTTCGAAAAATTTGTCTGCTCAACAACATAAATGAATGTTGTTGAACTATCAAAATGAAAGCCATTGCTATTGTAAGTGTATTACGCAATCACCCCGCAATTAGTGCTATGAAAGCGAATTGATGGGATCTTGTTTTCCAGATCATTCCGTTGGATTCATTTCAACTGCTTGATCTTCCTTTTCATCAGGATTTTTGTTAATAGATTAGATTGGCCAACTGTTAATACCAACAGCTCTTTGGAACAGCGTTAAGACAAACCAAAAAAAAAGCTACACAGGATCCCTAAATCTTTAGGTTACATGAAAGAGAGAATCTAAGCGAATCTAAAAATTATTTTATAGACTAGCACAGCTCAGTTCTGGAGACCTATTTCCTATTGTCTTATGCACCACACATGGCAAGTAGGTTGACGACACCAGAGATCGTTTACGACCAAGTATTTAGCACATTATGTTTTTACCTTTTGGAATTTTCTTTCGTGGAACCATTACCACTGGTAGGGGCGAGCATTTATCGAACGTTCGATTGTTTTATAAATAAAGGCGACCGCAAAAAATACTATCGATCAATCGTGCGAAAGTCAAGCGATGGGGCCAGATAAAGATATCCCACAGGAATCTCATCTTTCCAACTGAAGATTTAAGATGTATTTCTGATTGTTCTTCAGTTAAGGGCATTACTCGGCGTATGATGACACAACAATCAAAAAGGAACCTTATAATCATTAATGAAGGTTTACTTCTGATTAGTGTGTAATGACGTCATATTCGTGCGTCTACAAACGTGAAAGATTTTATACGAGAGCTGTCCAAACATTTTATACTTTCAAATCTGTGCGCTTATCTGTAGTGATGATCTGAAGAGTGTTATCTTGGCCGGATCAGCTCATGGGAGGTTCCTTAGATCTTTATTACATGGACCCGGTGTGCTGCATCCACACAGTTATCGTTTTATTAGGTAATAATGAGCGGCGATTACAATTCCTTAAATGTTAAGGCACTTCTAATGATGTTATAAAATCGAATTATCGCAATGTTGGCATACATCGAATTTGGATCAAATTGATTGAAAATAATTTGGATTTTGTAATTCAAGTCGTTTCTGCAGTCAAGAAACTGGCTTGCTCATAGCCTTGTCACAACGTAAAAGAAAGAAAAGTAGCTGTCAAGGATTTTCATTACAGTACCTACGTATAGGATTTTCTATAAAAAGAAGGTTTGTAATTTACCTATGTTATCCGCAGTTATGTGTTACAATACCAGTTATGAATATACAGAGATATAGAACGACAATATCGGCTTTTCTTGCTGAAAAGCTTAGATAAGTTCTAAGAATCGATCACCTTGCGAACTTTATAGCCTACTTCGATGATTTTAATTACCTTGTCCTACGCAATAAACGAAGGTTTTACGTGGCGGCTGTCTATATCTTCTCAAAGAAATTCTACGATATTTTTAGAACGGACGAGGTAGTTTTCAGTTCCTATCAGTGTAAAATCTAACGTGGTATTTGAAGCCTCCATTTTGATTTGAGCCTTAAGCAAAGAAATTGCAGTGAGTAGACAAAATTTTCCAATGCCAAGTGTGTGACAATTAAGAAGAAAGGGATAAAGGGGACTAGGGAAGGACACAAACGGCTGATAATAATAAATAAGGGTGTATTTTTCTGCCAGCAGTACCAGTCAGACTCCAAAATAACTCACAATGCCACTTAAACATAGGCTTTATCATTAATCAAAGATAAAATGCATAAAGATCGAATCAGCGGTCATAAGCCTTTTAATAGGCAGTTAAAATGTTTGCAAACCTGCGCTAATGAGAGCGGTCATAACAATAAAGTATGAAGTACACGGTTTTTTGCTTTTATTTCCAAACAATACGGTCATTTGTACTACAAATAAGTATTGCTGTGTTTTTATCTTGTTATAAAATCTTCAGGCTAGTTATTACAGGCATGAGAATTAAAAACATTTCATCTGGTTTACAATTCGTATGCCTAGTTGTTTTACACTTATCTCCTTAACACTTATATTTAAAACTTATCCATTATTTAAATATACATTGTGTCAGGAGGAGTCAAGAAACAAATTCAATATTTTTTTTGTGCATTCTTTTATGTACCAGCACATCAAGTGCTAACTTGATGTGTTTAAGATCAAACGAGAAAATTTGACAGTTTTTGGTAAAAACTGTCAAATTTTCTCGTTTGTTTTTAAACTTAATCAACAACATTTTAAAGTTTAAAATTGTTTGGAGAAATTTGACAATTTCGTGTAGCTTGATGTGCTGGCTACTGTACCTTCATTATTTTACGTTGCGTTTTTTTCGTGATACAGAACGCAAACTCTAATCACGTCTTCGACAATACCGGAAGTGACAAAAAAAAACGATGTGAATAAAAATTTATTCTTTGCAAAGTGCTTGAAAGCTCGGTAAATAAGAGCGAGTTCGCACAATTTTTTTTTTTTAATCAGATGTAAACAAAGTTCGTGGTAAATGACGTCACATCATAACCGCGAAAGAAACGGACCTTTGAACTGTAGTAGAAAATTGATGGAGTTTCATTATTTTTTAAGCAACAAGCAATATGAATCTAACTTTTAATACTTTTCTAGGGTTTATTTTACAGCCGTTTATTGATTTAGTTAAAAAAATTACACGCGTATTGCCTGGTATGGAATTTGGCATAGGTAGGCGTGTCGTCTAGATTGTAATATTTTAACCCTAAAATCTTATTTCTGAAATGTTGTTCAGAAAATATTTTAGTGGCGATGAGCTATATAGTGCGAGTCTTCATAATGTTCACATATCGAAATGAGGGAAACTATGCTTAATTTTATCTAGGGATTTTTATTTTATGAGGAAACTTTATTATTTCCTATCATAACTAAGTTTGTTTAATCATGATAGATCATTTAGTTTAAAAGTTATACCGTTTTGTTTACAAATGGGGGTCAGCAGCGAACGAGATAAAAAAATGCTAGTTTTTTTTTTTTCCTTCGCTAATATTCAGCATAGTTGGAATTATTTCGATATGTGCACATTATGAAGCCACACTGCATAAAGTGAAAACCAGCTCTAAATAGAAACTTCACCTCCGAGTATGATTCAGCGAGACGACAAAATATCTTTACAATGAGGTAGTAGATATATATGTATGTCGCCCGTATTCAAAGCTCATCTTGTGTTGAGCTTTCATGACATTAATAAAAGATTGAGTAATTTATTATTTTCAGCCAACATCTTCCTATGAAACTTCCTTGAAAATCCTACAGTGTGTACACCGCCCTACTCCACAACCGCTCATATTTTGATTCCCCGTCAAATTATGCTATTGTGTCCATTGCTCACTTTATTCCGATACGTCAACGGCATGACATGTTTATTGGTGACGGACGGGTGATGGCAAAGATGGCCGATCGGAGATAAGATTATATTCAGAGATTCAGAGCATTTCGGCGAAAACCTGATGAAGGATCATAAATAATTTGATTGTGCTGGATAAATATGGATTTTGTAGAATTATGGGGAAGGGAAGGGACCGCAATTGATCTGTTTTATGTTAATAGTCTAGAGTGCAGTTTAGTGAAGTCGATCGTTCTTCCTTACATTGTAAGAAATGCGAATATTTCAAACTTATCCTATAGCTATAGTGTAGTGGTGGCCTAGTGGTAACGGCCCCTACATACGAGTGACAGATTGTGGATTTTAACCCAGGCGGGCGCTTTGCTATAAGTAAATAATTTTATCACCACTGCTCTCAAAACGGTGAAGGAAAACATCGTGAGGAAACCGACATGTCCTAGAACAGGGGTGGGCAAATTTTTTCCTATGCGGGCCAATATTAAAAAAAAACTACGAGGAGTCATGTTTAAGACTTTTTGGTTATAATCTATTTCTTTATTCAAATACAAATGTATTTGTATTTTCCGAATTAAAATTATTTATTGACTTGTTTATACAAAATTAAATTATATGAACTACGTATAAATATTCAAATAAATTACACTATGAACTGAGGTCATGATATTTATTGCAGGTAATCTACATAATAGGAACAATTTTTTTATTTGGAAAATGCTATTATTAAATCTCCGAATATTTGAATGACATGCTGTTATAAAATTTCTGACATTTCATAAGTAATGATCTTCCTTAGTGACATTTAATTTTAATTTATGACATCATTCAATTTCTTTAACATTCTTGAAATAATTAAGTGCTGACAATTTTTATTTTATTACAATACTGCGGAGATTTCTTGTTTTCATTTTTAAATTTTTTATTTTTTTTATTTCAATATGAACAATGTAACCAATATTTTGTAACAATATTTTGTTTTAAAGGGGCATGAATAGGCTAGCTTCATCTTTCTGACTGACCGACCCCTTGACAATTCAAAAGTGCCTGAAGTTCTTCGATCAATAGCTGAAGTTGGTTTATTTTAAATAAATGGTTTGAGTTTGACTAAAGTTGTCTTTAGACGCAATGTGGATGTGATGAAGCTACGCAGTGAAAAGCAGCTTCACGTCGAAGAAGCAACGCTGCAGGTGGCGTTAATTTAATTAATAGACGACGTCTATTTGACAAGATTTTAAAAGGTGCGTCTATTATACCTTAACACCTGGATACCAAACCTAACTGGAAACTGGAAGCGCGTAATAAATAAAGAAACCGGCCAAGTGCGTGTCGGACCACGCATAAAGGCTCGTACAGACTAGTGCGATATCGCGGGCGCGACGCGACACTAGTAGCACAATTTCTTTGTCGCATGTCGGTGCCTGTCGCGCCCGCGATATCGCGCGAGTCTGTACGAGCCTTAATAAAGGGTTCCGTAGTTGGGATAAATTTATGCCATGAACAAACTTAACATTGTAGTTGAAAAATATGTTCTCCCATACAACTACATCCAACTGCAAATGTAAGTTTGTACGCACATTATTGCGAGATTTACCGTGTAGGGATGGGTAAAAAATATCGATATATTCTCATTAAATTATCGATATTTTTAATTGCGATATATGGATATGCAATATTTATTTTAGAGTAATTCGAATTCGTATCAATTTCGATATATTTTCTAACGCAACTCTGGTTTCGTATTTAAAATCCCGCCACAATATTCGTCAAATGGAATATAAAAGTAAGACTATAGACAAAAGCATTCATTTGCTTTTGTTTTGTCTATGGTCTTACTGAAATATATTTAGGACTTGTGTGTCAATGTCAACCAGTGATGTCAACTGTCATGTCATTACTGTCAGTAGTGTCAGTTTCAAGTCATTGTGCCATTTTGAGTATAGAACTACCTTCTGTATTTTTTTTTTTTCAACATTTTAGGCTTAGTACTTTCGGAGATAAGGGGAATGGTATTTTTTTCTTAATTAATAATTTTAAAACTATTTATTTTAAATAATGCTTGAGACCCTTACAGTAAGCCTTTTCATTTGATACGAGTATGTCACACAGTACAGTGGACAAAACTTTTAAAATTTTATTTTTGTCTCCCGAAAGTGACCACCATATTCAAAATTCATTTATTTACGTAACACGTCGATGTTTTGGTATGTGTATCAAAATTACATAATTATTATTATTATTTTACATAATCGGTCTATTAGATTCAGAAAAAAAAATTTTTTTTTCTTATTGCCGCCACAGGGACAGACAGACACACGGGTGGTCCTCTGAGGGTTCCGTTTTTTTTTTTTTTTTAGGTACGATACCCTAAAAACAACAAGAACATAAAGTTAATAACCTCACAAATTAATTGCGTCTCTTCTCACTCTTTAACACAATTTATATGGCCAAAACAACCTCAGTATGGCCATACAAGCTTTTCTAACGACTGAATGAATCTTTTATTGTCGCGGTAGCATGTTTACATAGTGAAAAGAGGGTTAACGTCCAAACGCCGCCGTGTGCAAAAGCTAGTGATGTAAGCATGACTCAAACGACTGACACAAATACCCTTTTCAGAAACTTAACGGTGAAATGTATGAAATAGTACGAAAAAGTCGAAGCTATCATAAAGTTAATCATTATTTATTTATAGTTGTATTAATTATGTTTATGACAAATGTCCAAAGCCGTGCATATGGCGTTAGCGAAATTGTTAGAACAACAATATTTGTAGCGCGGCACCTTTTTGTGTCGCCCACAGCGAACAGGCGGAATCAAGGATTGAGTGGTCCAAGTTACAAGAGATTGCGGCAATAATTGATGAATTAGTAATAGAATTACGTGGTGGTCGCACGTTGATTTTAACATTCTAAGATTAAACATTTAAAACAATCCCATTAATTTGAGTAAATAGTAGTAATAGTAATATTTATTTGACATAAAAAGTACAAAGATACAAAGGGACACTTAATTTAAGCGTGCAAATAGCCTGGTACCTACAAATTAAATGATCAATGAGACCCATGCTAGGAAAAACCTGTGTTACAGAGGTCATTCAGGATATTTTGTATATTATGTATCAACAGGCATTTCAAGGTTTTCAACAAAAAGGTTTAGTATCAAATTAAACTAAACTTGTTAGCAGATTCTATTCTATTGTAAAACATAGGTTTTACAATAGAATAGAATCTGCCAACAAGTTTAGTGTTATAGTCTTTGGGAGTTGAACATTTAGGTCATGCTTAATTGCTTATGATTAAGCCAGCACCCTAATTACACACTATCAATCCCAATCTGAATGATTATGAAGCATACTGGTAATCCATTGCTTCATATCGTCGCCAACGCCGCAAAGGGGCGAACCTCAAATGAGAAAATTTTACAGGAGAGCCAATAAACGTTTTTTTCTCCCTATGACGAGCTTATTTCAGCCATAAATAAAAAAAATATTTATGTCAATATTTTATTATAATATTTTTTTGCGGTGTTGGCGACGATATGTTAGAAAAATTGTCTGCTCAAAAACGTAAATAACGCAATGAATGTGGTTAAACTGTCAAAATGAAACCCATTCCTACTGATATTGTGTTACGCAATTACCCCGCAGGTAGGTAATCAGACTATACATTTGAAGGCCAATTTTCGTACTTAAAAAAACATTTAAATTCATGTCGCCATCTCATCTTTGCGACAGTCAATTTCAAAAACTGTTACAAAACATTGTGGTAAATTGATTCCATTTTTGACAGATGAAGTTTGGAGACACTAAGACAAGAATGCGAACGTTCTTAAAAATACGAGAATTGCTTATCTGTTCAATATAAAAACTTATGTCACAAAAATATTTATGCAATTATCCAATCGTAATAATAAATGAGTGCACATAACGTAACCATCAACCTCTAACCCAAATCGCTACCTCTCAAAACTTGCACCAAACTAAATGAACAGTCAATTAAGTGTATCGCCTACGCCAAATCCGCGACATGACGATCGATACATTCTATATATTCATTATAAATTGCGTTATATGTCAGACTATACCTACACGGTTACAAAGGTCGGTGAGCATTATTTCTATGTATGTTTTTTTGGTATTTTCCACGTGGCATAACATCTGATTCTGAATACAAGGCTGAATTGGGTCAATGTCAATCTGTGTGTTGATAGCGTAGGTATGACTATGTTTATTAGGTGTTTTGTAAGGCTGCTTGCATAAAGAAAGATACAGGTTCTCAGACAGACAGTCGGAACGGATCGTTACTGATCGGAGCGGGTAAAATAGTCCCTTACTATCTGTATGCGTTTGCAGATAAAGAAACAGCGTAGTTTTTTCCACTACGAGGGAGCTTTTGGCCTTAATCTCACCTGATGGAAAGTGATGATAAGGCCGAAGGCGGAAGCGAGCTTTACCCGGAATCCTCAACCACAGAAGAACTGGCTATCTTACCTCTAACTGCCGAAACACAACAATACTGTTAACATTGTTGTTATGGCGACCGACTTAGATGGTGGTAGCTAGCCAGGCGGACTTAGAACAAGCTCCAGCACCAACGAAACCGACAGAAAATTTTGCCCCCGCTGGGATACAGAAGGTGATTCGATAGAGAACCAAAGTTGTCGACATAGCTCACAGAATAAGCAAGCTGAAGTGGTAATGTGCCGGCCATATTATCCGTAGAACCGATGACCGTTGGGGTAGACGTGTTCTTGAGTGGAAAACGCGAATCGGCAAACGTAAGGTAGGACGCTCTCAGGCTAGGTGGCGCGACGATCTTCGCAGGGTGGCTGGTAGCAGCTGGACGAGAGTTGCCGAGAATCAAGCTGAATGGCGTGCAATTGGAGAGCCCTATGTCCAGCAGTGGACTACTATAGGCTGATGATAATGATGATGATAGGAATCGAACCCGGGACCTCTGAGTCTAAGACAGGTGGTCTTACCATTAGACCACAGAGGCGGTTAAAAATTGCGTAACACATAAAACGATAACTGATGGCAATTTCTTTCATTTTGACAGTTCAGACACGGTCATTGCGTTATTTATTAGAAATATCCATCAAAACTCTCGGATTTTGATTCAAACTGGGTTACGCAATGCTGGTAAAGTTTGAAACTTGTCAGTACCGACTACACTTTTTCATGCACTCGAGGGATAGTCTGTACTGACCAGTACATTGGCGACGTAAAACTGGTGGATGCCAAGCTTCAGAGCCTGGCTCATCGCCGCAAGGTTGCCTGCTTGTCGGTCTTCTACAGATTGTACTTCGGCGAGTGTGCCCATGAACTCCACGACCTCATTCCACCGTCCCCCGTCTACCATCGGACATCTAGATGCACTGCAAGTTACCACCCCTACCTAGTTAATATTCTACCAACTCGCACTAAGCGTTTTCAAACGTCTTTTATAATGCGCACAGCAAAGGAGTGGAACTCTCTGCCTGCGTCTGTGTTTCCGAACGCATACAACCCTAATCTATTCAAAGTTGGAGTGAACAGGCTTCTTCTGGGTAAGCTCACTCCATCGTCGACTTTGTCTCTATCACCTCTGACCTAGACTAGAGTCAAGAGCAAACCCATCGTAAAACAAAAATAAAATAAAAAAAGTACCGACCCGTACCGACAAATCGAGACCGGAAACCTGTATTGGTACACAAGCACCCTAAGATTATAGTTAGTACTTAGAAGTTATTACGAAGTTATTATGTTGGTGTCCTCTGGTAGTGATTCCTGTCTGCAATGGCCTTGGGTATTGAGAAGCTGATGAAACGTGGGCTAGGTTACTTTATTCGTTACGACTTGACTAAGGGCGAATTTCACAAACTAAACACGATCAACCACGTTTAAGAGCGTGTTGATCGCATGCAGTATCTTTGGTGAAATTCGTCCTAAAACCTCTGTAGATATTACAATCTGCGAATATAGTCCTCCAGACCGAATTTCGGCCATGATGGCCAATCTCAACGGAGACTCCATCTACACGGGAGAAATTATAGTGTACAAGCGCTTGCGCAGATACAGGTGCAGTTTCTCTTCCTTCACTCTCATAGTCTGATGGGACGGCAATCCGACTCGACCGGAGAGAGATCAGATGCAGGACCAACGGATTAACGTGTTTTCCGAGGCACAGGAGTATCACGCCGCCAACTTCCAAACTCCGGGCTGTTATGTAATGGAAAAACACAATAACACTGCCCAACCTGGGAATCAAACCCAGGACCCCACGCTCAGCAGTCGCGCTTATGGCCACAAGACACGAGGCCGTTACGCGAATACGTTAGGTATTTCAAAGGAAGGATGACATGACCTTACGTGGTTGAATTAATGGAACCTCAATCAGATTTTATTGTTTTGTATGTATGTCTTACGATCTGATGAAGTCATTCTCGATCCCAGTGTATGTTTTTCAGTAATATTAATAACAATAACGAAATAATGTTTTATCATTGTCATTATTTCTTGATTACCGCTTATAAAGTCCTCAGAACAATAAGCTCGACAAAAACTCTTCGGCCCTTAAAGAGTATGAAAATAAGTCGCTGTTGAAAAAGTTGTATTCTTTAGCATCTCGTGACAATATCACGTGATGGAAACCATAAGCGAAAATTATCGATAATAATCAATAACTTTCCACAGCAAAAAAGTGCGATTAACGTATTGATGAAAGCTCTTTCGGCCGACGTGATGCCAGCCAAATAGCAACTATGAAACGAAAATTCCCCTTGAAATAATACCAGCAAGGATCAAAGTCGTCTAACAAGCAGGTCGTGAACAATAAAAGAGCGAACATTCTCCAAATTAAATGTCAAAAATGAATGAAAAAATGCAATCATCTCGTCAAAGTCCACACAGAAACGATAATCGTTTACAATAAAAATGCCTTCAACACTTACGAAGCCTAACTATAGCTTAAACCGACATATACACACATATTAAAACACTCAACCATCCCATAGTGCATACATATGCAGATAGAATCGATTCCCTTACCGATATTTAGAATCGATTTAAAAATAAAAATTATGGGATGTCAATGCGTGAAGAATAGTAATTACTAATAACGGTAGTTTTTCGCATTATTTTTTATTCTTGTTTGTATTAGGGAAGATGGGGTCATAATGACGCAATTACATTTAACGACAAATGTGGTGAAGTTTTTAGTATGACAGAGTGGGCAATACGTTTGTTGGACGAGGAATGTAGATAATATGATATACGGTAATTGTTCGAGTCAGTAATAATCAATAAATAATTTGAATAACTACCTATTTCAGAAATTGCATGTTGACTTTACTGACATTAGTCTCACAGAAAGAGAGATGTTTTATTACCAAATTTAAATAAGTCAATAGCACAGAAAACAGCAGACACAAATACAGGAAACACAAGATATACAACACACACAGGAAATATATGCCATCAACACGTTAAGATGAATTAAGTTAATTAACTAAATGAATAACTAGAACATTCTCCAATAACTATCTCACATCTACGTACGATACCGATCAATTTTATCTAAAGTATCATCGTAAATCAACCAGCCCCGAATTATACTCGCAATTTATTTTGAAATTTTGACAACAATTAATATCGATATAATCGGAACAACAATCTATGAAATCTTATCGATCACGCAGTAGACGCTTGCTCGCATTTATATCTCGACATTTTTAACTACAATTAATATCGATATAATCGGATCAACAATCGATTTAATCTTACCGATGTGCTCGCACTAGTTGTAGCTAGAGGCACCTGTTAACGGTCCTCTACGTTATGGTGACAGGTTGATGGAGAATATGATAAATACACAAAATGATAGCTGATGGACGAAGCTGTAATTGTTTATGATGCACGACGAAGCCATTTTGAGGAATAAATTCATCATTATCGTCTTTTAATCGGGATTGGAAAAGGTGTCGTTATAACTATAGCGAAAGTAATGGATGTGTTAACCCTAAGCTTAAGTAGAAGCAGTTTTCTCTTATCTGGAATAAAAAAAGAGAAAAAAATATATGTTTATTTGCGATACGGATAACGCAAAAAAAATATTTGGGGGAAAATATGCGTCACATCCGCGCAAAACGGCCATCACCATAAACTCACAATACTTAATTCTAAATGTTTATTTAGAAATAATATTTTAAATGGCAACATTCCATTCCGTCGGCATGAGAGTAACGTTTAAATGGCTTTGATAATAATTGGACCAAGCACTTCTCGTAGAAGATCCGACGTACTTATACGAACAGTTTTCAAAAGCGTATCAACTCGGGTAAATCGACCATTAGTGCAACCACCAAACTTTACTCTGTGGTTCCTTAACTTTTGGCACTTTGATACAACTTTCCTTAGTTACTTGGAGCAGAGTGTAATACTTCTAGTTAAAAAACTTACCTTGTAGATCATTATATCCTCCTTCCCATCAACCAATTTATTTGGGCAATGTCATTTTCTATCACCATCATAAGAGTTCACTCAAACTCAAATTCAAAGCATTTATTTCGATTAAACCAATTACAGGCGAGAACAATGTAAAAAAAAAAAAGACGTACACGTTTAAAGCGTCCAGAATAGGAAGGTTGCACTACAGCAAAAAGAAACAAAAAATTTAATATTTAGAATAAGCCGTGGCAGCTAAGAGACGACACTACCTTCCTAGCCATATCATCTTTCATATACTACATCTTTTTGTCTTTGGTCTGCCTCTTTTCTTCAAACTCAAACTCAAACTCAAATCATTTATTTCAATTAAACCATTTACAGGCACTTTTGAATTGTCAAGCAGTCGGTCAGTAAGAAAAATTAAGCTACATTCCCATTCCAAAGCGTAGGTACCTATGGAGAAGAACGGGCAAGAAACTCCATGGACACTCTTTTAAATTAAATTGTTACAAAAGTATTCGTTACATCTATAATGTTGCATTTATAACTAAAAGTGAGAACGATGTAAAAATAAAAATAATAAAAACTTACACGTTAAAAGCGTCAAGCGTAGGTACAACAAATAGAAACAAAATAAAATAAAATAACCCGTGGCAGCTAAGAGATGACCAGTCCAAACTGACGGCGCCCGTTCACGAACATGACGCATGGATTAGCACCATTCAGCTCAACCATTTTAAAGGGAGCTAAATGATCCAACACATACTTCTTATAACCATTCATATTCATACTTTACACTTTTCTTGTCCCATGCTCCTCCGTGTCACATCGCCATACCACGACAATCAGCTACTCATTAGTTTTTCTGTCACTGTCGCTACTTTCAAACTCTTAACTTTTATACTCATTTCTTCACTTAAAGATAACATCGCTAAAATCCTCCATGTTTTGGAAGAACTTGTTAAAACTAATTTGCATGATTCAATCAACGCTCGCAGAAAAATCGGGTAGCTTCGTGAAATTGATGGGGTACCACGAAACGCACCTAAAAGCATCATTTTTTGGGCAACACTTCCGTGTTAAAAGATGCATTTGCGACACGTAATAAATTGACCAGGATAAGGACCTTTTATATTAATTAAGATTTTATTATGTGATTGGGGAATTCAAATTAGAATTACCTAATTGATGGGGCTCTCTCTGAGAACGCTTCGAATGGTTTGTGAGGCGTGTAGATACCAAATAATAAAGAAAACGTAAAAGAAAAGCTTAGTTTTGAAGTTGCTTTAACTGTGTAGCTCTGAAACAAAGCTCAATAGCAGATACAAAATCATACGATCTACATACATATAAACAGTTCATTGTTAGGATGTGCATCAATTAGTGGATGAGACTGTTTTTACATTTTTACAGGATCTCCTTATAAATACGAATCCATCTTAGCTTCCATCTCAGGACAATCTTCCCCCAAACCAGATCCGTATAGCCATAAAACTCAAGCACAACATTGCGGGTTCAACAACGTCTGACCCGCAATTTTAATCAGTCGATAGCGATGATCGACGATTATTGTGTTAAATTCGATACATCGAGAATGATGGGAGTCCCCGTAAGCTGTACCTCTATTTATTGAATCTGATAGGTAAATTGATGTGAAATATCTCGGTGGTTATAGGTATCGAGTTGGTTTGAATATTGGAGCTTTTATGGAGGCCAGTATTCTAGAACAATGCTCAAGAATGAATCTCGATTCTTACTGTCGGTTTTCATACTAATCTATACAAATCTAGTCTTTAATAGAGATTCATTCATAGCAGTTCGGTTTTACTGGACTTATGTGACAGTACAAATGGATTCAACTATGGATTGATTCAAATTTCACTTATACACTTTATAAGCAGCTTCTCTCCGCCTTTTCTCTTTGTTTGTTATGTACTCGTGTATACATTAGCAGTAGATAATACTTTCCTAAATACAGTTAATGTTGAATGTGTATAATTTTGGTGTTCGTTATTAAACAAATAAACTTCATAGGCTTGAATACCACGATTAATACCCCCGCTGGATCTTTTGCTTCTAATAGTTCTAGTACAGACAATAAGTTTAATACATATTAATGTAGAGGTGGTGTAGAACAGCCCTGCTCCTGACCACTATCTCACTGTGTAGCTACACGGACTCCCCAAATAGGGTTTTTCTCTGTAACTTTTCTATATGCAGCCCTGTGCTGTCGGTATCCCACACCTTTTAAACCAGCCTTTCTATCCTCTGACAAACGAGTTATTAATTGTTATGAAGCCATGAATTAGCATGCTGCCATTATTTATCAAAATGCATATTTTTAATACACGTGGCTTCAGGCACAAGTCTCATGTTATCTTATCTGATAATAGTTAGACCTCTGGCTATCTTGTATGAATGTTTTATGATAAATGGCTAAGCACTTTTCTGGTCTTTCAACTTAATTTCTTAATAGATATTAATAGTGGCTTGGAGCAGTACTGGACTAATGTCTTTAACGATGTACAAGGTGATGATACTTTAGAGTATCCAAAGTCCCATATGTTGGAGTGTCCATAGTGCCCATACACCTGCACTTCACATGACCTAAAAAACGCCACTAACGCCGTAATTGGCGTGCCACCTACTGTGCCCAACTCATCTAACATAATGTCTACAATATTCTACCTTTGGCTCGAAAGAATAAGAAGGTGATGATATTTAACCAGCACAAATTAAGATTATGTCTGTAAATGGAAAACATCAAGCCATTAAGCTTGGATACTCGGGGGTCGTAGATGATAAAAGGTTTACTGACAAGAGTGATAGATGGATAGAAATACAGGTAGAATATGCGTTATTGTACACCATAAATAATTGATTGATTTTGGTTAGTAAAAATTATACTTTAGGCTATGTTTTACTGAATTTACTCCAATAGTGCGCAGAAGATTAGAACGACGGTACTAATTATCTATTGTGTTCTATCAAAGGCACCAACAAATTTATTTTTGTTAAGAGAAAAGTGCAATAATCGCGAAAGAATAATTTCCTACTTCCTTGACTAGATCTACATAACTTCACTGTATATCTTTCTCAACAAGAAAACAGCACCTAAAAACGCTAAAACCACATTCAACAGACCAAGGTGCATCTGCAAAAAAGATTCTCGCAAAAAGAATTCCGTGTACATTTTTATTACGCGTCGCCATGCAGCAGTCCGTCAATCTTATCGACGACGGCCCTCGAATTAACGCCCGAATATTATCATCAAACAAATTGTTTTGCAGTGTTCCCGGTAACACTGAAATTGTAAGTGCTTACTTTTAGCTTATTTTGCATTTAAAACGCGTCGCCTGCGCTGTATAATTTTGGCTATAAATCTTTGGGTGTTGAAGTTTGGGTTTGATGATGGTTTCTATGGCAATGTAATGTATACATACAATTTTCGGGTGTCATTCTTCAAGAAATTTCTAGTAAAAATTGGTAGTTTACTGTATGTCGTAAAGTAAGTGGCTGGTTTTCAGATACAAAACCGTATCAGGTACGAGTAAGTCTCACGATGTCCAAAGTAGTGACATTACATTGGATATGGCTGTAGCACTCACCTTTGTACCTACGAATTACATCAGACTGCGATCACCAATTCTTCTTCGAACTATGGTTATGCGTATAACTTTTGGGACCTTTGTTCTACATCTAACGGAAGACAGATTTCAGGAATATTCCTTTTCATTCTGCTTAATGTCAGAAATATCAGAGGTAAGCATATTTTTTCTAGATTAAATTTAAGTATTACTTATAGAAATGAACGCGCCTAGGATGAATCTCAACTCAATACCCCAAAATCGTTTCAAGACCCACTCAATGTCATTTTCACCTAATTCCCTGACCTTTCCAAATGTCCTACCGACCTAATGACACCGTACCAAACCACTAACAACCGCTACAATCAAATTTATCGCACAACGCGACATAATCCCTTCCCATTAAAACATAATTTCCGATATTTATGTCACCATCGAAAATCCAATTTCTTACTAAATACGTATTAACATGTGAATTGATGTCCAACGTTTTAATTTCACTGGTTATGTCAGCGGCTTAATGAAACTACAGACTTAATGTTATAGGTAATTATTGAAAATCTTCCCTTTGATGACAAACTCGTTTTGGTTATTCCGTTCGAGTTAAAATCTTATTTTGCTCGACCCACTAACGTCTGCGTGAGTCTTGTGATTTAAAAATAATTGACCTTAATTTTTCGTAATTGAATCGGTGTTTTGTTTTCGCGGGTTTTGGAAGTATATCGTAAAACGTTGGAGTGTTCCAAATGTTTAATGTACCAAGGAGACCCGGCTATAGAAACTTATGTCATCGGTAGATTTAGCCATAATTCTTCTGGCCTAAATTGATCAATAGTACTTATCCTACTTAGTCACTGGGCTGTGTAAGGTATTAAGACCTTAACAGTACCTACTGTTAGATGTAGGTACTCATACCTACGTGAAAGTGCCTGAATGTCTAACGATAAATTAGTAGTCTTCAATTTAGGGTAACTACTCTAAAGAATGCAATTAGTAGCTCCTTGAATAGGGATCTCAAAGCTTTGTCTTGCATCAAATAACTCTTAAGTGAGATGTTGGAATCTGTCATCTAAAGTAGGTACTAAGTCTGAACTAGAGATTCTAATATTTAGCATCCTTAAATCCACATTTAAAATTAATCGATCAAAAGCATTCCCTAAAAGCTTTCATCTTAAACAAATATGGAGGGCACAAAAAGCTAATTCAGTCTTTCCCTCTTTAAATCCAAACGGATGATACTCATAAAAGAAAAAAAAAAACAATCATCACACTTTACTGTTGTGTAATAAAAAGAAAACAAAACAAGTAACCTGACTTTTCACACAATAACACGCGCTCACAAAAAACATCAACTTACGCAATTTCGACAGCCCAATGTTGCGTGAACGAGCAAAAATGATAATTTACTATAAAACCCGACTCCCATAAGCCATGTGTTTTCTGCGCCGCACAGCAAATACAACGCTTAACATTTAAATGATGGTTCCAAGCAACAATTTCCCCACCATATAATTGAAATCAAGTACTCTGACGGTAATTGAAAATGCAACAGTAAAGGCATTGATTTTTTGAGGGTACTTTCCAAAATTACTATGTGTTTGTAGGGTCAAGTTGACCGAGTAACGCCCTGATCGTTTTGTTTAAAATAAGATGACTTTTTGTTAAAAGTTCAACGGAATTCATGGTGTATGAATCAGATGTAACGTGTAAAGAATTGAGAGTAAAATCACAATGTTCTGTGTTATTTAAGTGAACTCTACGAGTATTTGTTCGAATTTATGTTTCCGTCGTTTCGTGCCCTTTACAATCATTGTGCGAAGACCACGAGACACTAACAGCTTTTTCTACGAATGCAGACATCGAACAGTTAGTACCTAATGATGATAGTAGTTAGCACATAATATAAGTTTTAATGACCAATAATTCATCCAAGCGCAGAAAAACAAACTGTAAATATTGAAGCGGTTGATGTCTGATAGGACCGGCTTTATGAAGTCCAAAGACCTGATGCAGGTGATGTAGAATAAAAAAATTAGATTCATAACTCTTCATCTTCAATAATTGGAGAGACTTGAGAAAAACGTTCATTTCATTCATCATATCTTTATGTTTTCATTTACTTCTGACTTAATCAAACACCATCTGTTCTTGTTCAACTAAATTAGGTAAGTTACAAACCGACATACGTTTCTGTATCTGTTTCATTAAAGGCATTCAAAGTGTCTCAACAATCAATGCCACCTTGGTAGTCGTATTAGCCGATAGACTAATCGATTAATTGACCTACCTCCAGACAGCTTGCATGTACCGGATTTAGGTCACCCGCTCAACTGCCTAGCTTACAATAGCTTGACCCTAAGCTTAATCCTTCCTAAGCTCCCATTCTCTCTGGCAATATAGGATATCGGACTATCTATACAAATTATTCTCTATTCTTGGTTCCAAACAGGTAAATAGCTAGCGTGGGTAGATAGAAAGTATACGAAATTGATACAAATATCACTTCTATACTACGTATTAATTATGTTTAATGACTAATCGATGGAAGGCGCACCCAAAAATTCTTTGTGTGTATCAAAAATTGAAATCGTGCAAGCGATGTTCTATTTGTTTTTATTTATGCACTGTTACAATCTTTAATTCTTATCTTAGTCTGGTAAATCAAGTTTTTAGAGACGTTTTTCTGGGAACTACTAAATAGATTAACAGCTTTAAATTCCATAACCTAGAACTCTTCTCCGATACTTAGTTCATCATTCTTCGGGAAAATGCCAATATCATCATTCTCTTGCCCTTATTTCGAGTCGACGCAACATGTATTTTTTTTTTCACACTGCCTTTTTAGTCCATTATTCAATACAAGGTTATTGGTAAAATACTAAAAACCTTGCAGCATTATAACACATCATATTATTATTATATTGCCTACTAACATCATAAACAACATCATAAAAATAAATCATACGCAACACCACATATAAAAAAGTTATTTTCTATAAAAATCTTTTAGGTATGGCACCAAAAATGTACCAATATACTACCTTTAGGTAGTATCACCTTTAGGTAGTATATTGTATAAAATAAATAAATAAATAGATGATGATGATGTGTTTACACATCATGGAAATTAGAGATATAGATCTATTTAAAACCAAAATACACTAATTTTTAGTTGCGAAATGTTATTATCATATTAATGAGTATTTAAATGAAAGATGCTAGGGCCTGCTACATCTGATTTACTTAGTAGGTATGTTAGGAAAAATCATTTGTTATTTATTATTCTGAACTTAATTAATATTGATTATTCTGAATTTAATTGGTAGGTATATTGTACAATTTATTATTATTTAGATATTATTGATTTATTTTAGATTATTTTGGTTATTTTTAGAATTGTGATTTATTGAATTTAGTTGACATTATTGACAGTTTTAAATTGTATTACACTATTTGCATACCCATGTGATAGTAAAATATGGAGAACTGTATTATAAGGAAGAATATCTATGTACCCATGTTTGCAAATAAATAAATGATTTATGAACAACTTTTGTTCTATCACTTTTTACAAAACATTTACCAAAAAATAACCCGTGTGTATATTTCTTTATTGAGAATAAAGTTTCTTTAAACCTAAACCTTCAAGATTTCGTTGTTCTATACATTTTTCGAGCGTTGTTTTTTTTTTTTTTTATTTCAGGTTCTACCCTGTAATGATCACCAATATTACGATTTCTAATTATAAGTTAGTAGGTATTATCCCATAATAGGGATGTGTCCTGGGTTAAAAAAAAAGAAAAACTCTTCAGATAATAAAAAAATTTAAACACGTAATTTTTGCTTTATTACATTAATAAAAAATTACTTAGATAAAACACATAAGCTTGGGGAGTGGGGGCTCGTTACGTCACATCTACGTATAAAATCTACTGAGAACTGACGTCATGCCACATTTGAACTCAATGTATCGCCGTAATTTTATAATTACGTAAAAAAAAGAAAAAATACGTGTCCAATATTTTTTCGTAATCTACATCACGGACAAAAATTTTTTAGTCATCATCGCTAGTCAAATTATAAATGTAGGTATGCGTACATATTATGAAATATTAATTGTTTGTAGACGCTTTGGGTTGACCTGTAAAGTCTACAAAATATTTAAAAGGAATAAATAAAATAAAAATAGTGTTTTACCAATAACCTATTACAGAGAAAGGTGCAAAATTTCAAGGCTTAAAATCAAACCCACTGGAAGCGCTCCATCCAATAAAAAGTTAATCAACCCCCAACAAAACATCAACAGTCATCCGAACCCATAACCATAACTCCGGCACGCCGCCAGTAACTCAGCCTTTTTTCATCCCTTAACATTAACCAAAGAAATCGATTTGTAAACAACACAATAAGAGTATAAAATATAATCATTCTCACGCATGTGAACGCAACGGAACGCATCCAAGTAATGGCATCGTGGTATTTCTGTTGGCGCGTATAAAAATGCTCGATAACACCAGGATGGTGGCTCGGTGGGCAATTTGCATTAATATAACGTGTCCACGTTATCGCTGTGCGTCCTCGTGTGCCAGTTTGATGCGACAGGAACGGGACACAGGTTATAAATGGAAAGATTGCTTGAATCTCCGAAATATGTTCGAAAAGCTTTTCTGGCTTAGATGGTACAACTGTCGCAGTTTCAGTATCATCTCCAGTAGTTCCATTCATTTCGACGCTTGAAAGGCAATATTTACCAAGCGACATGTTGGCAACTTTACACTAAACTCCATTAACTACATTAGACAAATAACTGTTCTCACCCTTTCGTTATTTCGATGTAAATGTTTAATAAACTCCGTTATTTCACGATAAATACAAAGCAATGTTTAATATTTACCATTTACATTAAAAAAATAACTCTAAAGTGCAGTAATTTCAACAATATTACACAATAACTCGTTATTTGTCTAATGCTATATAGTAAATGGAGTACAGACCATTTTAAAGTTTTTATATAAAAAAAAAAATACTTCAAAATGCTCTAGTAGAGTATACTGAGAGTATGCACTAGACTCTAGAGCATTTGAAACCTTTTTTTTTTAAATAAACTTTAAAATGCTCTAATGTTGCCAACATGTCGTTTGGTAAAAATTACCTTTCAAGCGTCGATTTGTATTTAGAGAAAAATGCTGCGGTAGTTTGGTGGTTATCGTTTCCTATATCTTCGCTAATCCTATCCGATAATTTTATTTTCGTACCCTCATCATGTGTTTCTTTAAGGCTTCAGAATGTGAGCTTGTAATAGTTACCTATTCGATTGTTTAACTGATGCTGCTGTTCTATTAATCAATCTTATCTCTCCCGGAGATTTCATGGAAGTATAGTTTATTTTTTAGCAGGTAAGTACCGTCGTTACGGCTCGTCAGAAGCCTGGGGTCCATCGATCAGGTTAAGCTTCACACTTGCCGCGGTTGGTCCGTGGATGGGTGACCATCTATACATACCAAGACCCCTCCGTGCCTCGGAAAGTACGTTAAGCCGTTCTTTGACAGTCGATACGGGTCTTTAAAGCCCGAGTCTGATAACCAGTCTTACCAAGGGTATCGTGTTACCCAGTTACTGGGTTGTGGAGGTCAGATAAGCAGTCGCTCCATGTAAAATACTGATAGTCAGTTGCATACGGTTAGAATGGAAGCCGACCCCACGCAGTTGGAAAGGGCTAGGCAGATGATGAAGAACTGTCATCTGAATATGTAAATAGAAAAACAGAGAACCATCTTTATCGTATTCTAGAAGAACTATAGACCACAGATGCGTCAGGTGCGCGCAAGAACGACTCCCTACCAACTCGCCTTCAAATGCCTACATATAATTAAGTAGGAATCTCGGTAATGACTGCGGGCACGTCTATCACGGCTCTCACTGACCATCATCATCTACATAATGTGACAATCAACAGTCATACATCAACATATCGCAACACTTATGGAGCGTTACAACGCAATGTCCATTTGTTTGTGAAACTGAAATCGATTCTTTTTTTTTCCTTTGCATGAAATCGTAAGTAGAAACTGTAGCTGCAGTGGAATAATTTACGAGATTTACACGTTTTATTGGATACTTGGAATACTTTATTAACACTGCCCGCGGCTTCGCCCGCCTCGGTTGTCTTTTATGTTAGAAAAGACCACGTGGATGAAGCCGCGAGAAGCAGCTAGTCTAAAATAAAAGTAGCCTAAGATACTCCTTATAACATCAGCTATCTGCCAGTGAAAGTCCCGTCAAAATCGGTCCAGTCATTTCGGAGATTAACCAGAACAAACAGACAGTTTTTTTTTTTTTTTTTGTTATTAGTAGTTCTTGTATGGTTCTTTGCCTTTTCGCCGAAAATTGTTTGGCAGATTTTCACTTGCCAACTAACTTTTCGCAGAATTTTATTTCGCCGAATAATCATTTGCCAACTTATCATATAATTTTATTTCCCAACCAACAGTTACCAACGGTACGTTTGGTCTGCTTTTCATAATGACACTTTTTAAAATGCCAACTTTCAAGTAGCAGAATGTTTTAGTTTGTTCCTTTTACAAAAGCGATTCGATTCTGGAACATCGCCGGCCGCTGCCGCGGCACGCTCGCTTCGCTCGCTCGGCTCGTGCGTTATTTGTCATACTCTAACCTAACCTAACCTATCGTAATATGGCTTTGCATTGCTGCCAATTTAAAGGTTTAATGTTATTTTTGAGATTCTTAAACAAAAAATGTATGTAAAAATTACACTGACAAAACGTCATTCGTCTAATAGTTGTGTGGCCTTGTGCAGTGTTTGACAAATGATAAATGTCCCTAACGTTTTGTGTCATTATAATAATCAGCTTAACAATAATTCTACCAAATGAAACGTTGTCATACAAAAATTTGCTAATCGTCAGTTGTCAAAGTGAAACATCGGCGAAACGTTGGTTGGCAAGTGATAATTTGGCAAACAATTTTCGGCGAAAAGGCAGGGTACCATACTGTATAATATACTTTCATGTGGCTTTAGTAAAAAGCTGTTATTTTGACATTACAAACAGACAATTCAATTTTATTTATTTGTATAGATAAACAAAAGTGGCAGACACAGTATCGTTTCAGCGACATACTTTTGTATCGCGAGAAACACGTTCCTGACAAAATTTTAAGAATAAACGCTGCATTTAAGTTTCCAACAAAAACTTCAATTCCGAATAAAACAATAAAACAAATTGTTTTCACTTCAAACAATCAAGTTATGATGCTCACGACGAAAAGAGTCAAAGAAAAGTGTTGTTCAGACAAGTTTGAAACTTTTACGTTGACATAACCGACAGAAACTTTGCAAAAATAAGTAGAAGTACGAAAGCTTAGCGTGATGGGAAAAGTTGTGATGTCCCATAGAGAACTGACGAACTGTAAGAGCACTTAGCAACTGTAATATATTCAGTATTTGAGAGAAGGAAATGTTGTAAAAGAGAAAAGTTTCTAACTAAATGTACTTCTTTTTAAGGAAATTGATTTTGACACTCATTTTAGAAAGAATAATCAGTGCAGTAATCATGTTCGAGTAATGCGCTTCCGTTTTAGGGTTCCGTAGTCAACAAGGAACCCTTATAGTTTCACTATGTCTGTCTGTCTGTCTGTCCGCGGCTAAGCTCAAAGACTCTTAGTACTAGAAAGCTGTAATTTGGCATTATTAATCACGCCGCCAAAGTGGTGAAATAAAATCTACAAAAAAACAAAATGGTACCTCCCTTGCGCGTAAAGTGGGGATGATATTTTTTTTCTCATCTATCACACGGTGCGGGTCTGTGAAAACCATTTTTCGATTCAGGGATCCGTATGCGTAATATTAAGCTTTAAAAAGAATTTTTTTTAGAGTCAATTGTGTTCCCCCTTCTGCCAGCTATATGGTTGTTTACAGATCTGTGAAGAAATTCACGGCAGCAGTATAGGTATATAACGAAGTTAAAAGGAAAACTATCAAAGCTAAGTAGGCTTTACAAGTTAACGAGTAATAGTCGACCAAGTTACATTTGCAGTTGGAATGTATGGGGAACATGTTTTTCAACTACAATGTTAAGTTTGTTCTTGGGATAAATTCATCCCAACTACGGAACCCTTCATTGTGCGTGGTCCTACACGCACTTGGCCCGTTTTTTTAATGTGATGGTGTTAGTTTCTGAAGTAGGTACCCATTATGTTTTTGAACATATTAACATATCAAACTAATAATCAAAGACCACACACAAATACCAATACGCACGGTCTCAATCGCCCATTGTACTATTATAAGCTGGATAATCTCCATACTACAATCATTTGGACAAGCAGATTGACGGTCAAATAAAGTCTGCAAGCAGACGAACGGCACTAGAGTCCTCTATAAATTTACCCCATTGAAATGACGATCAACTTGTGAAATTACTTGACCAGCATAAAAGATACACCTACCCTCGTTCAAAAATAAGAATTTCTTCAAGACGAAGAAATGCAAGACGAAAGTGTAGGCTCAAATGAAAATAGTCGACATTATGTGGTAAGAGACGCACGTACTAAAGATTATTCATTGTACGTCACAATATTTTAAACGGATGCATTAAGTCCTGACCCCTCACAGATAATATTGGTGTCCAGTTTAATATATTATTTAATGAATGTGGAAACATAAGGTGTTACTTTATGCTGAATCGTGCATGAAGCCATGAGTTACAATATGTCGGCGAGAAAGCGAAAAAACTAATATGTTTCATGTTGTTTATCTTGTGCGCTGAGAGTTGAATGTTTATGGTGTTTTGGAAGTCTGATTTATGAATCAGCACATAACCTATTAAAACGATTTCTAGAATGAAAGTTTGAAATATTTTATGATTCAACGTTGTTCTTTTTTTTTTTTTGCTAAATATAATATTTTAGATTTTTGTGGTGACATATGAAGTTTCTAAATTGTAAACATAAAAATATAAGATTCAGTAAACACAAAACTATTGATACCTGTAAAGCATACCTGAAAAGCACATCAAAATACACACAAAATGCAATCGTTAGTCGTTAATGAATTAACTTAAATCTAGTAGATAATAGGAAACACCACGTACCTTACTGCAGTCTTCATTTTCCTTCTTCAATGTTCACAAGACGCAAAAGATTGGCCAATCTTAAATTCTAGAATTAAAACGTAAGTCTGTCGAAGGCAAAAGAAAGCTGTTCGAAACGCCTTTCCACGGCCGGTGTTCACAAACCCGAAGGTGGATCATTGAGCAATTATTGCATGTTTATGATTGTAATATTCGCGTCTGAACGGCGAAAGTAATTATGGGGACAGCAATACAGCTTTTGGCTTCGACACAGTAAAAACTATCAACCGACAAAAATCGAATATGCGTCGCTCTGATGACCGCACGCGTTCACGAGCGAGCATCTCGATTCGGTTGGATTTTAGCATCGATAAAAGCCAAACACTATCGGACACACCCCTTTAAAGCACCGATATTAATAATGTAACGTAATTAAAAACATCAAATTGGATGCTTTACGACAATGTTTGCAATAAAAACGCGATGGGAGGATGATCCTTATGGTCCGTTTGGCGGCGACTAGAATTAAAGTACAACAAAATTCCATCGAATGCGTACACATCACTTTAGGCCTTTAAATGATGTGCCGAATGTCGATAAAATAGTGTTGTACCCTAATTGGGGCCCCTTAGTCGCCGCCCCTATTTACATTTTCCGATTAACGATGCCATCGTTAAAGTTCCACCATCTTGGTTTTAAAAGGGAAAGACTTACTTACTCAAGTTTTAAAAGTTTTTGTTCAGTGAAACTTCAAGTTCCGGCACAGGACATCATAGAAGACCAAGTTCCCAGGGATTATCCGACAGTGGATGGGGAGGTAGGAAGATCTTAGTCACAATACAAAACCTGATAAGATTTTTTAACGTTTTATTATTTTTTATATATATATTTTTTGTAATGTCTCTTCCGATTTCATCTACGACATTGTACAACCACATTATATAAATTACTCGAAACGATAAAATAAGTTTATTAAAAATAGAGTAGATTAAATCTTTCAAAAAAATATTTAAATAGAAAAAACTTGTACAACATTGCATCTAGTATTACAAGACCTCGCTTATTATGTTATTTATTGTACATATTTACAAAAAAATGTATTTTACAGTAACAATGATCTAGCGTCTTTAGGTATTGTTTCTATCACATTGTCTTTCGCGTCACGAAGGGGACAAAATGTCACGTCCCCTGCGTGACGTCATAGTAAAAACTTAATCATCGAGTAATTATAATTTTACTTGAATTTTATTACAGTCGGCCATTTCACAACCATTGGAGTAATGTCCCAGAAATATTGTCAAAACACTGAGTAATATTCATTTAAATGTTGCAGAAACCGCCGAAAATATATGTCCAAGGTGTAAATGAATTAATTAACATTTTCAACATTAACTTTTTAATGGCTGTTGTAAATTTTTGTGACAGCTTCATACTATACTGAGTACATAAATAATTTATGAAGTTGGACGTGCACTTCCACATGATACAGTCAGCAGATAATTAATTTTCATTTACAGCTTACAAACAATTTTCTCTACTCATCGTTACAATAAAGTATATCAGGCGATTACACACACACGGACCACAATAAAGTCGCACGTCAAAAATGTACTATAAATATTATAATGAGAGCTATAAATTTTATACAAAAATATACATGTAGCTACCGCGTGTGTGTAAAGACCTTAACACGAACAAGCTTTTAAACGAGAATGGAATTATTGCACGTCGCACATTTATCAGCGAAACATGAATAATCGTCTTGGAAAGCAATGAGCGCCCGTCGAAAAACTTAATTTCATATTTAAATATATGTTTTCGATGTTCTTGTCTTTGTTTTTCGGCGTTCGGCTAATGTTTCTGTCAACGGCGTGCCTAATTTCATGATTGACACTTCGCTTGTCGGCTGAGATTCGAGAACAAGACGTCGGATGAAAATTAAGGTATCATTCAACAGTAATAGCACTTTTTCTTTTGTTGAAGGATGAAGAAGGGAATGAATTACTTTTTACTTATCAAGTACTTTATTATTAAAGCTAATAACATTTCAGAAAGAATACTGATTTGATTTCATGAATTAAGTTTGGTCTTCTGTAAGAACAAGTGAAGTGTCAACACATCTCTATATTTGAACTATCATTGTCGGTATTTACATAACCAAAAATCTTCTTGACATCTCTTACAAAACTCTAGACTAGCGTCTGGTTAACTTAGTGCTTCAAAAAATAATTAAGTACCAATAATTCAAATACCGCGACCACAGTTTCAGAGGCTTCACATTCAGAGATTCCGTAATATAATACTGAGAAACAGTCATTAAGTTTAATTTTAAGTACAATCTTCGGCTTCTCACTTGGTCGTTTATAAGGCACTAATAAGACACTTCCATAAGTCTTCATAAGTACAGTCAGCAACAACAAAATTGTAAATATATTGACGAACTTTCATTAAACTTTGTTTTTTTTTAGAGTACTTTTTAATATTTACAAGATAACGCCAATTCAGCAATATATGTGGCTGAGTGTACAACCGCATCACTTGTTAGGATATATACGTTACTTAACACTTAATATATTAATTTATTATTATTATTGTATCAACGTCAAAATCGCGAGATCCAATTTTACTAGCACTTTCTTACTTATTTACTATAACTTAGCCATTTATAAAAATTTGGATACTAGTAAAATTGAACTATAACTTGGCTGATGCTTCGTTAAAATATGAATGAGAATAATTTAAAAACTAAATAAAAATAAATAAGTATTATAGCAACTAAATCATTATGTTCGGAAATAAATGGTAAGATTGATCATTACTTAGTCGGTGTAAACTAGCTTGATTGTTAATTTAATATTCATTCTAAAACTACTTTATTTGATCACCGGTGACTGGCCGTCGTGTGCCGCCACCCACGCAAACTCAGATATCACGAAGCACAAAAATATTGTAACAAAGCATCGGTCAAATGTTCCAAAAAGTCGCTCAAACACACACCATGCCTTACATTAAACTCGTTACTCTGGATGGATCACAAACAATGTTAAAAATATACACTGAAGCGCACACTCGGAATGTTACGTACATACAGGTATCAATAACAGGACTTGGTCCTTAAGGACTCGTCACTAACTAACTACATTATAAAATATATATTAGAATTTTACCATTAAAATTATTATGAAACAATTTTTAAGAGATCACCCATGAATGTATCCGAAGTCGCTGCAGCAGCACCAACATTTAGCACCAATTTAGAGGGAACGGGATATTTTGAGACAGAATGATCTACGGTCCTTAAAATTAATTCGATGCATTCAAATTCAGTAATCGTTGGACTTAAAACTATAAAGAGGATGGCACTCGTTTAATGGCCTGAGAATTAATGAGTAAAATGCATTAGAGTAAATCTTACAGTAATCGATTCGCGTCACAAACGTAAATTTTGAAGTTCGCTCACTTTTGAGTCCGATTGTACTTACCTAACATTTAGCGAATTTCAAAATTTATTTCTGCGATTCCGTACCTCCCTTACAGTTAAAATAACGCGAAAATATATGAACAAAATGTACATAGCGAACATAAACGTTTTATTATGCTAAGCCTCGCGTCTCGTGTGATTTGGTAAAGCGAGTCACGTAAGTTTGTTTGTTTGTCTTTCCTCTTGTCTCGCTACATTCTATGCGTCATTCCATTTTGATACATCAACTATTTATGATGGTTTTATGTTAATGACTTGTTGATTTGTATGATTCGATCTGCGAGGAACTGAGTTACGGTCCGTGTATACGTCTTGGAGAACATTTGCTACTAACTTTATTAGACTAACATAGAGTTGCGTTGTAAAGGATTTATTGAGAATATTGAAGCCTAATTTATATAAAAAAATTTCAGTGTTGAATTCTGAGCTTAAAAACTAAAAACAGAGATCGTTAACCGAGTTATTTTATCCAACCAAACTTTTAAAAATCTTATTGGGACAGGGCTTAATGTAGAATTTTACAACATCCGTAAGTATAAAGCTGAGAGCAATAGTGACATTCAGAATCACAAAGTAGATATTGCAGTACCGTTATTACAAAACATATCGTATAACAGCACAAAAGAGAGAACAGAATTAAGTCATAATTTAAGGAGGATGGCCATTTCGAAAGGTTGTGTAACGCCAAGTGTACCGCGAACGCTTTTTATCGCGCACACCACCTACTCGATGACGTCACGCACTCGCGAAGGCACAAAACTTTTAAAAATTCAAATTTTAACATTCGAATTCATTTTGATTTAAATCTGGCAACAGTCACTAACAATTGTGGCGACGAGACCACCGGCTTGCGATTTAAAAAGTAAGTTAGGTCGCGTAGGTTGCGCGCGCGCAGCCGTGGGCGGGCGGAAGTGAGAGCGTCAACGTGGAGACTTTTGCATCCTTATCTAACAACAATTAACACGACTTAGAGCGAAAAGGACGGTAGATAGACAATTCCGCAATGTCACAGATCACAAAACCCGATACTAAGCTGTCAAGGCTCGTCAGTTTACGACCGCTTTCGGTGCAGATTGTGATGCAACCGATCGGATCTTGAAATCCGAAGTTTACGTAGCCACGCGTGCCTTTCATTGAGAAAAATATGGACATTATCGTGCGAGTGCTTATTGCAAAAAAATACAATATTCAAGTCACGTTTCGTCGTGAATGCTTTTATAAAAAATTGCAATAAATATTGGTTTTACGGCGAATCGCTCCGGAATTGATACGGTTCAAATAAACAGGCGTGTTATCGATCAACCGGCCGGCAGCCCACCGAGGCTCGATTACATACCTACACATTAATTTGATACAGTTAGCCAACATTTCGCAAGGCTGAAACTTTTTTAAATAACAAGACATTAAAAGTAACACAGCGAGGTAAAAGCTGCGCCTGCCTTGACGTGTAAAAGTTACTAAGTGTTGTATAAAAGCCACTCTTAATCATTCATAAGTTTGAATGGATCAGAAAATCTAGTTATATCACCGATTAATACACATGGCTACTCCGTAGTTTAGGTACGAAGCTACAAGTACGCGTCGGGCCCATCTCACTGGGCCAATTCAGTAGGACTGCCTCGCGAAGCCGGTTTATGAGTTACTCGATAGAGAGGCAACTTGTAGGTGAATATAACTGTAGGTAATAAGCAGAGATCGGAACCCGTACTAAAACTATTAAATTAAAGAGCCTTTTTAGCAATTTTAGTACGTAACCCTAAAAAAATTATATGATTTTTCAAATCAATAATTTGTAACTATAAATAAAGTGCAATAAATATTTCGCGGTTTTTAAATCCCGGGATTTAAACGTCATTATAGATTTTACGGGATTTCAAAGGGTATCCACTCTGTTACATCCTTCCTAAAGTTGTGCGGCCTGAATTGCACTTTATTGTGTCCGTAGCAAGGGTCGCTTTTTATTTAAATGATTTTGCGGAGTGTCCCATCTGTATTAATGTGTGGTTTTATAGAAATATTTTGAAGTTAAAATATAATAGTAAGACATTTATCGACATAACTTAATAAAAGTTATATTACCGAGCATTATGTGTCCGCACGCGTGTCAATTACACAACACATCGAACCGTACATACCGAAATGAATAGGCTGTAACAGAAGATAAATTGCTAAACGGTAAATTACTTTTAGGATAAGCTTAAAGTAATCGCCGACACTTTTACAGTCACAGTGAAGTGCAGGCAGACAAAAGGATTACTTATAGCAATAAAATTGGCCGGAGCCTGTCGTTTTTGCGTCAAATTTGCGGGATCAGCGGCGAATCTAACGCGATTTCATCGGTTTATCTACTATTAAACTGTGGTACAAGTTATAAGAGATGGACGTCTGACAAGACGACCCTCACTCACGATTGACAAGGCGATCAAAACTATTCGTATGTCAGGTTAGGATACCTATATATTAAAAATTATGGGGACAACATTTTCATATAAATATTTTAGAAACACTATTGTGGCTTTTTCAACCTCTTCAACTATCTATTCGTTTTTTGAATTTATTGAATTAGGTGGAATTATTTTAATTTCTGTCGACTCATCGAATTGTTTAGAAAAGAAAAATAACGATTCTACTGAGCACTATCATCCGCTGGTTTCTCATAACTTGCTCTACGGTATCAAAAGCCACGGAGAGCACATCGCCACGATTTTACGATCCAATCTCTGAAACAGAGCCTGCGTCGCAAGCGCACCGGACTATGAATGGTACCCGACACTTCCTACATCTGTCGCCACACTATTTATAACAACACTTTCGACTAACACCCGGCAAATTGGATAATCCAAACTTACAGGACCATTCTGTAATCGATCAGTAATATACCATTTAAGGACACACAAAGACTTCAATAACAAAATAAAGAAAACTGCAAATGCGCACACACATACATAGTTGTATATTCAGGTTTCAAAATTTACTTTCCTTTTGAACGTATTAACCAATTTAATTTGCTACAGATTTTAAAAGGGACATTCGATTCTAGAGAAAAAAATAAGTAACAGGTTTTTTGATACAGTTTTTTTAAAGAAAGGCCCGCTTTGTTAATGAAGGTAATTTCGGTGACTGGACTGATTAAGGAGACGGTGACAGGCATTGATTACGCATTAAGAGAACCATAAACAAGGCTTCGATATGAGGTGATCATATCAAGGCTCCTGACGACTAAATTTAAAAAGATTTTACTAAAAGGGATATGTTTGAAACGAGGAACTTTAAATTTAGCCTCATTTCGGCAAAAGATGAAAACACAAACGAGATATGTAACACATGCAGCATGGTGGAAAATCACCTTCGCTCTAGGCGCATCAACGAGTTGATATTCACGACACGATCGCAACGGTACGATAGCTGTCCGCAACACAATAATTCCGGAACATATCTAGTTAAATGAACCAACTGCAGTGGTCATACATAAATCATGCGCAGGATTGCACGCGCACGTATGTGTAGCAAACGCGGGCATTACACGATCGACGCTCGAAGTGGAAGGACGTCGCCTACGCCTCATTCTAATGCAACCATGAGCCAATACGCCGATTATATCACCGTTTATGTAGGTGGCCTTATAAGGTTAATGTTTAAAATGACAATTAGTCTCTTTTGAAAGGTTCTTGTTATAGGTTTAGGACATTTCCCACGAGTGCGAACGGAACTAATCCGCACGTACTGACGATTTGCATTTGAAAAGGTTTTGTTTGTGTAAAGCTCGATGATACTGGCCTATAGAAAAAGTGTTATGATGGATCGGCGGTCACAAAAGCTAAGGATTTGTTTTCAGTACTGAATGGCCGTCGAGTTAGCGCCGGACGCGTGTTGAATACATTATAACTGGAAGAACAATTCCACTATGTGTGCACAAGTGTCCGTAGTAAGGAGAATATAACAATATGTATAGAATATACGAGGCTGTATCTGATGCCGTACATGGCAAGAAAATTGAAATCGTCTGCTTTTTGTAGATCAACCGTTAGTACAGCTAGTACTAAAGAACGATAAAAGTTGACACTGAAACATACCAACACACTCAACCAAAAAGCCATAGAACGTAAACAGTTGAAATGTTCAATCGGTACAACAGGCAATGAAATTGCCAGCATAAATCTTCAAAAACAAAAATGACAATTGCATCCAAATAACTATGGCGTTTACACACAATCCCGGTCGACGTTCCCACGTAGCTGTCACCGCGGGCGAAGGCGCACTATACACAGCCTATCGGAGCATCTACACCACTCCAGTGGACAATCGTCCTAACAAAGCCTTACCGACCGAGGCCGGGACCCAATCATTTCCCACGCGGTAACGGTCGAGCCTCAACTGGGACGCTAGTTTGAATTTATGGACGCGGAACCATCGCCCCGCACCATATCCAATACCATTTCAAGATGACCACTAGTGAAGACATTACTAGATAAACCAGAGATGTACTACACGCTACAGATATTAGCTCGCCCAGTGATGAAGCCGAAACGGCGCACAGATCGCGATACAAAAGCTTGACCGATAAGCTATGTTCTTTCAATAACAGGAGGAAACATTGTTTGAATAATAAATCTAAAAAAATGCTGTCATGTTACGATAAAGAGCTATGACCGATGATCTTTGGCGAATATTTTGAGTCATTGCAATTGTTAAACCACCTGATGATTCTGATCAACTCATTGTGTGGAACACGGCCCGTCAAACATTGGAAATAACCAAACTTATTTTTATCCGACGACCACGTGGACGGTGACTCTGGTGTTGTTAGTTCCACGTGTCCGGATTATTTTCAATTTCAATCAGTTTAATGACCTTCATAGAAACGTCGGCATCAGTAAAGTTTGTGTACAGTTCAACTATTTTAGAAATCCAATTGTCTTCACCTATTTCTCAACATGCGGTCTGTTTAAAAAACGTGGAATTCTCGCAATGTTTTCGTTGGTATGATTCATGGCTTAAATCATGTATGTAGTAAATACAGTAGGAGTGATGGCCGAAAAACAGAATCGATTTGATTTGATGTACTGTAATACAATATCTAAAGCAGGTCGGCTCGCGCGGTGACGCGGCGCGCTCGCAGTTTACGCTATTCTCGGCGCGGGCCTAATTTTAACCATCTGCGTCTCCCAGTCTAGTTTTAGGAAGTGGGCCGACTCAGATTCGTCGAATTAATCGAGTCGGATCTCGATACGTAACGTCCGACCGCTCATTTCAAACATCATCGGTGACGTAAACGCGAATTGTTTGGGCTTTGCTTCTAAATCCGATGGGCCAATGAACGCCTAAGCTCATAAATGCGGCCAGCCAGCCACAGCACATTGTATTTAATTAAAAACAAAACACTTAATTGGACTTGTATAAATCCAGATGACGTAATAGCTGCCAATCAAAGGATCTAGCACAGATGTTTGTAAATTGCGCAAGTGGCATATAATCGAGGGTCCAATTATCGAAATGACACAGACGTCTGGCATATCCAGTCGGACGATACACTCCCGGCTAAATCTATAATGGATGAGGCGCGTCCCGCGTCAATCCAGTAAACGAGATCGCATAATCGGACGCATACATAACAGAAAGACAATGCGGGCTGCACTCATTAATCGGGAGGAATTAAAAAGCTAGGTAGAGGTAATCGGGACGCGTCCAGGGACCACGGATAAATTTCAATTAGAGCAATCGGAGCGTCTCGCGGAAGCTTACAGAGATGGAGTCCGGGATAGCAGCGCAACAACGTGCATACGAATGACCGCGTCCGACGCATACAAAGGGGGACCTCCGCCGCAAATCATTAGAATTGCGGTAAGTGAGATGTGAGCGGAATTGTTAGATCCGATGCAGCTCCTAGATAATGACGTTGACTTCGGATTAGCTGGCACCGGCCACTAGAATGTTTACCTGACATATAGAACGTAGCTTTAAGGATTTAGTGTCACCGCCATTGGTAAGCCCAAGGGAACTGACTGTTTTTCGCAATGATTCGCTCGTCAAAACGGGCAGGTTGTTTGTTGTAGAGATAATAAATGTGAGAGCAGAATTAATAAACGTGTCAGTGGTACGTCGCAACACGAGAATGATGTACAATGTAAACGTCGGGGCATAATTTCGTCGGAGGATTTGTGACGCCCTACGCTGGAGCGTCCCGGCTCGCCAATTTGTAAGCGCCGACATAAACCGCGGTGTAACGAAGCACCTAAACAACGAAATAAGCGAGCATCAAGCGACCCGCGGATATATCTCAGCGGCTGACATGTCGACAACACAAGAAGCTACTCGGACTTTACATTCGCCGACGTAACGAGGGGAGCCGCCGGCTCGCCCATTGTATTTATGCCTTAAACACAATTTATTTATTCGCCAAACATTACGGAGACACAAAATCTTGTCCATAAATACATGTGAAAGCACATATCAAGTATCGGAATGCAAACGGTGGGGCTCGTGTCTGAATTATGCAACAGAGCGGCGCGGGCGCAGACTGCCGTAATAGTGCACGGAGTGCTCGCCCAACGCAACTCCTAAAATAATACGTACCGCGAATGTGGATAACTGAACCAGAAGCCCATGCCTCTCGAAATAACGCATTGCCCAAATGTTAAGCAACAACGCTACCCACTGGATGCTCGATATACATTAGACGCGACAGAAGCGAGGAATTCTTCAGATGACTGGCAACTTTCCTCGCAGATTAATACAACGATCCATTACCTTAATGACGGCGCAAATGGTATTTATTACGGTCATTGCTCTTGTCGAAATTTCACCAAATTGCAAGTGCCTCCTGTTTGGCCCGCGTGCGCTGGACGGATCTCTTCATTTGTCCTCCGAGCGACACGGCAAAGGCGGTTTACGAATATTAGCCGTATGGCTGATCGACAGTAAGTCCATCGATCTTGCGTCCGGGTGGTCGGGCGGCACCACGTTAATTACAGGGGAGACCCGATCATTTAACGTGAATTTCGCAAACATTACATATTTTTTAAAATATTGAACCGGCGATGCGTTTACGCGAGGAATAACAAATTAATGAGCGCACCAACAGAGACACGGGATTCGACAGCATTGTGGTCATCGCTTCCTTAAAATTTACACACAAATATGTCTGCGGGAGGATAATCAAAACGGCTCTGACAAAAGAACAAATAAAGCTGAAACTGAAACAATAGGCGCAGAACGACGTTCATTAACCGATGATACGAAACAGTGAAGAAAGTCGGCGCCGCAATCTTGTAATCCTAGAACCACACGCGGCGATGATTACAAGGCACCTATTAGTCAAATTAGCTTTATTGTTGCCTTTGAGTTGCACAAGGCGACCAATCGGCTTACACTCAGACAATTATGTAGGCACATTAGCCGGTACAATACGATGAGTCAACAGAAATTGCGTCCCGAGCGTTTATCAAAACAATAGTATTGATAAGTTAATAAAGCGAGGTGCGAGACGCCTAACGAGCGATTACTGAGCGATGTGGAGAATAGACGCCACGCGTCTCGAGCCCGCCGCGCGCGGAATACGTTATGGAGGCGTGACTCACTGCCGCGTTGAAAACGCGCCCTACTCCGCATTGTACAAAAGTTGTACTACTAAAAAACATCAATAATTTACGATTCGTGTCGACATCTCCTATAGTCGCCACTACGCTTTTTTACCAGTCTTAAGTCGGGAGATGTGAACGTGATGCGAAACAGAAAGAAACCATTGACGCAGGAATGTTACGAAGCACGCGCACGCCGAAAGCGAAAACTCAAGAGTTTGCGAGATGTTACGAAACATGCGTATTCTCGATTAGGGGATACGGGCGGAGCGAGGGCACTGACCGACTTCCACATTTATACCGCTAATTCATGCACAAGAGCATCTGCATCCTACGAGGCAGCGTTACGCCAAACACTCGCTCAGCTAATACAGTTTATATTCACGAAACAGACACACGACGCATATTACACGCCGAGAATACGTAAAGAATTATATTTATGTAAACGACTTCACAGTGATGACAGGTGAAACTGTTCCTAGCGGGAGAGAAAAATGCCGCCTTTGAATATTAAGACACATAAAACGAGATACGGTATGTCCAACACATAACAAAGTCACGAAAACATGTACAGCGAATAGAACAGTGAGCGATAGAGATCTCAAAGCGCGCTCGTCGCGGGACGCGCTTATCTCTCGGAATCGTAATTACCGCGTGAATATTTCAATCGATTCGACTTATCGATGATGCGCGAACAATAATGATCGATATCAGTCCGGACGTATTATTTCCTTACGTCAAACGTGGACTCGGTGAGAACGACCCACCTGAAGACGAGAGATTTTTATCGACCCGCCCGCGAAACGAACGAATCGACGTAATCGATTTCAACATATCAGAGCTGACAAGCGATATTCGAGGTCGGGGGCGAAGGCTCAGTGGGCGCCGGATGGGTTCGAAATTAAAACGATATGCAAATTAGGTACGAGAATTAATCGTCGGGTGCAATCGACGCGACGGCCGCGAGAGCAGCTACTGGGTACAAATCGATGAATAAATAGTGTCCGATTAGCGGCGCGCAAGGTGTGTTCAGCGCTTAATGGATGAATCGAATCGAATCCGAGCAGCTCAATGAATCGACGCGTCGAACGCTCCGTATTTGGCTGTATTTGATCAGTCGCGGGCTTCATTGATTAACCGTTCGCGCGAACAAGACGATACGGAACACAATTAGGCGCGATAGTTATCGGAATTGAATATAGTCCACGAGTACGCGAGTTGTGATGCTTCATGCGGCTGGATGTGCTCAGTGACGTATACGAGTCGGCACGTGAAAGCTACTGCGTTACTCGGGATTGATTTTCCCCGTAACTCGACGGCCGGCGTCGAGTTTGACAGGAGAATTTATAATAATCACTGGCGGTACCACCGAAAGTAATTTTCAATTAAGTTTCTTGATAATCCGGATCAAGGGACGGCTGGACATAGAACCTGAGGCGACAGCGCGCTCCCTTGATAATTGGAAACTGTCTCTAGTTACAAATAACACCTGCTAACTACTTTGTTATTAGTTTTTGCTTTCTTTTCTTTGGTATTTCATAAATATTCACCGCCAACGATACTTCCAGTCTTTCGGTTCTTTTTTCTTTGGCCGCGTTTAACTTTACAATGTATGCTAATAGAATGGTTGTTAAAGCATCTCTCTCTACGATTTGGTCTATAATCAATACTATTAAGCGCCGTTCCGAATACGTGAACTTTACAAAGAGCTAGAATGAAAGGCCGATTCATTCACAATAATGAATCAATAGTAGCGCGACCGCTCCCACTTCCGAGTCGTCACTCTAAACGATAAACCGGTCCGGGGCGTTAATTATAAACAGATTTTAAATCAGATTATTTCGCTACCGAACTCCGATCTATCCGTTTCGACATCTTTGCGTCTGAGATCATCAATTTCATTGATAGGATTTTTCGATAGATTGTAATTGAATCATCTTGTTTAAATTGAATTTTAAGCTCCGGCCACGGTGAAATTTTATAAGGTATACGTTTCAGAAATCTATTTATAAGCAACATGAAAATGACAGAAAATAATCGTGATAAATGATGAAGTCTCCGACAACGGAAGCGTAAAATTCCACCACGTGATAATTCATTTCTTGCGTCCACGGCTCTTCTTATCTTTAACGATCTGAATGAATACGTCAATCTCGATTCGCAATCGGTTATGAGACGTTCGTTCATCAACACACACTGAACATTTTTATTATATTACGCAAAAACAGAACTTTCATAAACACGTCCGTAACTCAAACCTGGAGCGACGTGATCAGCGAAAACAATCTACTCGTCAAAATATTTACAAAATATATTAACAAAACAGTTTATTGCTTGTATATTATTCTTTCTCTTATCTAAAAAAAGCTAATCTAGAACGTGACTATCTCGTTTAACAGTCGTAACCTGCCGCTGGGGCGCGCCGATGTCGGGGATTTAGTCTAAGTGCCATCGGAACTACCGTTGTGGGTGATGGGACATGTGGGGGTGTGAGAGGTGAGCGTGCGAATACGGCTGTCCGAGGGAGCTGAGGGGTAGCGGCGAGGGGCAGGGGGGGTGCTGGTGGTACTGCTGCAGCGGCGACGGCGCCAGCCCGGGGTGGTGTTCTAGCGGGTACTGCGCGGAGCCCGCGTACGCCAATTGCCTCACCTTCATATCCTCGTCTACTACGTTATACGTGAGCTCTGTTTCCTCGTAGCCCGTCGCAGCCATGCGCTGCTCGCTGGTGGTGGGTGGGTCGGGGGAGTTGAGGCACGTCTGGATCAGCCGCTTGCCGGAGTCTGACGTGATCATGGGCTGCAGCTTTCGCGTCGCGAACGTGTATACGTGGCCAGTCTCTGACGCGACTAGCAACATCACTTGTGTCCCCGTTAGGGTCGACAGCTCGTATGCCTGGAAAAGAGATACAAACACGTTAATACGAGTACGGTAATCCCATAACACTAGAATTATATACATTAGCAATATTATTTGTATAATGTTTTGTGAACATTTGTGTTGAAAGATTTTTGTTTCCAGTAAGCCTGTCAAATGCAATTAATATGTTCGCCAAGTCGGATACAAAACTCCTGGCATATTTCGATTTAAAACCAAACTTAGACCTGATTTACAAATGGTTTTACGAAATCTCGTCCAAGTAAGCTATAGAAGCATTTAGAAAATCTCAATTCTTAGCCTGACCTAAAACCAAAGATATGCAAGGCTTGAAAGTTACTAGACCATTTCAATGACGCTACTTTTTTCGTTGCCCACTTTCACATAGATATGTTTATTCTGTTGTCCCATTACACCGGGAAAACTGTTTGTTTCGTCAACAATACGATAAGAGAGTTCTCCTCAATCCAATTTGCCGCTCGGTGCTTCAAAGTTTACATGGGCAGTGTTATCGGCTCCTAAAAGTTTCCCCGCCGACCTTTCACCTCTCCCACGCCTCTAATTCGTATGTAAACCACTACGCGTTCGTTTTCGGGAGCATATCACTCTCTCACGGCACTCTTTGTGTATGCAAGACGAATTATCACACCCACTGGCGCCCATCCACCCACACCTACTTACACCACCGTTTATTTACCAATGGTACATTCTAATTTCGACCCCAGTGCTCAGCATTAAGAGCCGTGTGACAATATATTGTTAAAACAGCAATTTTACACGGACAATTGACAAAAGTCAGGTAGCTCGTATTATGTTCATCTCTCAAATTGATGCTAACTACACTGTGTGCCTTAGTTCGATAGGAATAGAGGATTGTGTGAAGGATTTCTGTGATTTTCAATGCAAATTGATTGTGTGGCGTCTAATTTGGTTTTTCCATTGCATAATATCGGTCTGCGGTGTCGGTCGCCCACTAGAACTATCGGTTACGTGGTAACGGTTTTATTTGTAAACCATTTTATTTACCACTTATTGACATAGTTTTGTATTGGATTTTGACTTTTATTACTAACGTCTTTGATACCTTTGTTTATTTTTCCGATTTTATTAAAAGTTTGCCAAAGCGAGTAAAGTTTCCGTGTCCTAAATCTAGTGTTAAAGCTTATGTTCTACTTTCATGAATGTTTTGCTGGCTGTATGCATATGCAATTAAATAGGTAGTCAATGTTTTTTAATTATAAATAGAAAAATGAAGTTCAGAGATCACATAGGTCACAGATTTCAATCAAGATTGACATGTGAAAGGAGTAAGTATCAACATAAAAAGTTGCAATATCCTTTAAAGCCCATCCTTGTTCCACATTCAAGCTCCAGTGTTTCAAAATATCAAAGAGAATCAATGGACTTGGACAGTATCATTACAATGAAAATAAGCCTCGGGGAAATGGCCTCTGACAACCAAAGCTGTAGTTGATTGAATCCTGTGATTTAGAATTTTCAACTTAATCCTCATTGCTTTAAGAATCTATTTACATCAGAAAGAGCTGAGTGATCGCTCTTTTCTCAAAACTTGCACTTCCCGTCTCCATTCATTGAAGTGATTGATGATAAAGCTGTAATTAGCGAACCTACTGCTTGCATCTTTGACATCGACACCCTTAATCTCGAAACTGGGTCATTGTAAAATGATTCTTATTAACTTAACAGTAAGGTACTTACTGACAGCGCAGTTTAATTGGTACTGGTATAAAACACTGCCGAAATTGACAATTACAAATGCACCTTTAATGAGCTTTGTTGTTATACATGATTAATGAGGCTTCAGCGAAATTTCAGTGGACTTGAAATTATTGGTACTGAGGTCAATCTTAAAAAAATCGGAAATTTCTTTTGAATATGGAGAATCGTGTTTTTACGATACTTTACGTCATTAATCAGGAGTAATATGAGACGCCTGACGGTACTTTGCTGATTGAAAGGGATCCGAAAAGCACGAACATTTCATTTCCGAAGGAATCATGATTTAAACTACAGAATATATTTCATGCTTAAAATGCATGCAAAAGTAATGGCTTCGGGGTCTGGGATCGATTCTAATGCCGAAAGTATAGTTTTTATAATTTTTGTTTGATTGTCTAAATGTATGTTCCAGCATCACGCAAACTCTACCAGATAAATTATGTTCAAATTTTGCGTAGATACTACGCTATTTGTTATGGGGGATAACCAATATTGCATTATGCTGTATTTTATTTTTAAAAGTATGATTGTATATGCAAGTATATTCTCTTGTATGTATATATATTTAAATTTGTGAATAGTTTTTTGCTTGTATGTATTTTGTTTCCTCTTCCTTTTATACACGTTGTCTACATCTCTTTAACTACGGAACTTATAACAAAAAAAACAATTTAAAATTATTTTGTCTGTCTGTCTGTTTATTCCGGCTAATCTCCGAAACGGCTGGACCGATTTTTCGCTGGCAGATAGCTTATATTATAGGAAGTAAAAAAGTTTTATTTTAGAAAAAGACACACGGGCGAAGCTGCAGGCCGCAGCTAATAAATAATAAATAAATAAAAGTGCTTATTCCCACATTAAATTCTTCTATCAATATTTTCATAATTATCACTTGACACATTTACTAGCCTATCTATATTTCGTTATCTGCGAAAGAATATCAAAGTTAACGTAATATAAAAACGATTATCGATACAAACGGGTTGCATTAAAAGATCCGACTTTATAGCTGCAATTGATTTTTATGATCGTTTTCATGTGTACATAAATTTTCGCTACTGCACTGTAGCTAAGCGAATTAACATTGATAAAATCGAAAATAAATATTCATTCGGTCAAATCAAACTGGAGCTCAATTCGATCGAGATTTAATAAACTGTGGTGAAGTGACTGCATCTAGTTCTAATAAACAATATATACAAATAAATAAATAAATAAAATAAAAGTGTCTGTTTTTAATGACAAAATAACAGCATTTTACTAAATGCATAAGTATCAAACTCAAACCCAAAGCATTTATTTCAAATAAACCAATTACAGGTACTTTTGAATTGTCAAGCAAGGGGTCGGTCAGTCAGAAAGATGAAGCTAGTTGCCCATTCCAAAGCGTAGTAGGTCCCTATGGAGAAGAACGGACAAGAAACTCCATGGACACTCTTTTAAAATATTGTTACAAAATATGGGTTACATCATTCATGTTGAAGTTATACATGTGAGAACAATGTAGAAAGACGTGCACGTTAGAAGCGTCCGTAATAGAAACAATTCACAAAAATTAAAATAAGCCGTGGCAGCTAAGAGATGACCAGTCCCAACTGACGGCGCCCGTTCACGAACATGACGCATGGATCAGCACCATTTAGCTCAACCATTTTGAAGGGAACTTAATGATCCAACACACACGCCACCACCAGCGAGACATTTGAGTGAGCATGACATACTCTCAGCCGCCAGGGCACATTCAAGTCAATAAAAGACATATTACCCGGTAAATGGTAGCTCTATAGTACATAGTACTCACAACTGTGCTATGCAATTATATAATTCAAGGACATTGAGTTTATACAATGCAAAAATAGTTTACAATCTTCAGCAGCTCCAATAATATTTTCAAATGCTAATCAATTAGTTTATGCGCCCTTATGGAGCAGGACCAGCATTGAGCCAAGCATTTTTGTCAGCGATGTAATCCCCCAATTTATAATATGCTTGGCTGCATAGTGTGCGTTTTATACAAGTTTTAAATTTTGTTTCGTTCAATTGGAGTATGTGCGGAGTTTTATTGTAACATTTTAAACAGTACCCCATGAAGGATGAGTCTACTTTAGCCAGTCTGAAACCTGGTTGAACTAACTGGTCCCTATTTCTGGTACTATAATTGTGTCTTTCACCTCTTTTACTGAAAATATTTACATTTTTCCTTACGTACATGATGTTTTCATAGATGTATTGACAAGGTACCGTCATGACGTTAATATCTTTAAACAGTTCCCTTAGAGAATCGCGCCTGCGGAGGCCATATATTGCTCTGATGGCTCTTTTCTGTAGAATAAAAATAGATTCGATATCTGCAGCCCGTCCCCATAGTAAAATACCGTAAGACATGATACTATGAAAGTAACTAAAATAGACTAGCCTAGCGGTATCTACATCAGTAAATTGACGGATTTTTCTCACAGCATATGCTGCTGAACTTAGCCGCCCTGCAAGAGATGTTAAATGAGGACCCCATTGCAGCCTTGAGTCGAGCGTGATCCCTAGGAAAACAGTTTTATCGACGAATTCTAGTTTCTCCCTATTCAATACTATGTCACAATCACTACTTTTAACATTCGGTAAAGCAAATCTTATGCATTTAGTTTTTTTCCCATTTAATACTAAATTATTAGCAGTGAACCAATTTTGGACCTGCAATAGGGCGTTATTTACGTCGTCAAGATTTGATGCACGTCTATTTATCTTAAAAATTAAGGAAGTATCGTCAGCAAATAACACCATTTGTGGTTGGTTTTTTAATAAAAGTATGAAAGTATATACGGTACCTAACTACTTATAACAAAAAAAAACATGATTTAAAATTGTTGTGACTATTTGTTTCTTCCGGCTAATCTCCGAAACGGCTGGATTGATTTTGACGGGCAATTGCAGATTTTTTTTTTTTTTTTTGAAAAAGCCACGCGGACGAAGCCGCAGGCAGCAGCTAATAACTTTATATTTTAACATTTAACTTACGAGTACTTCTTGCCATTAAAATAAAAGTATGTATGTATTTTTAAGCACTTATCCAGTTACTTCAACAGATTGCGCCAATAAACCCATTCGCTGCCCAGCACATATTCATGGGTCGAAAATACGCTCGCATACTCTCCGGCAGCGCCTCAGTCCTTCAATCCTTAGGGAAACAATATATTACATAGAAACTAATACCAGAACAATGCACTAGTCCTTTGTGCAGGGCTTACATGGAGGCTGATGACACTTGCACATGTGCTCTTCGAATGCAGAGGCATCACCCAGATCAGAACAGAAACCCTCGGGGCACCCAGATCTTTCACAGATGTTCTAGACAGGCTAGGATACATAATTAAATTCTGGAGGGAGGTGGGCTGCTTGGAATAACCACCGATGGCTGCTATGGCCGACGCACAATGGTCCACTTAAAGGACTAAGTGCGGAAACCAAACCTAACATAGAACATGAGTCGAAAAATAATTCGTTCGTGCGCCTAACTATACCTTCTGATCATGTCCACGACCCGACTAGCGATACCAAATCTAAGTATGTAAATTTGCCAAACAATTTATGGCTTACGAGTAAAAAAAAAAAAAAGCTGAGCAGCAAATGGATAAACTATCAAATAAAACCCAATAGAAATATTTCCTTGTGAAATCTCAATTAATGTTCTATTGTGTACAAAAACAAATATAGGTAGTTTCTCAATAAGTTTATCACGTCAATTTTACTGTTAAGTTCAAATTACGCCGTCGAAGTTTAAACCAATAGCTTAGTTTCAAACATGATTAGCCGGCAAACAATTGGTTAACCTCTGTTTGACTCCAACGGTGACCTGCGGTAGGGCTGCCACGAAATATTTTTTTTATTAAATTGAATAACTTCTCTCTTTACCAACTATAACCAATATCGATATGGACGGAACCATTATTCTAAGACAATGTCACTTTTACGGTACTTGATGATCACATCACTGTCAACAGCTTTACGATACTCGAATGCCCTATTCTAATGGCACACAATAACGACTTTCACTATAATCCCTTAAAAGCCAAGCCTTCAATGACACAACATAATCCTTAAATTAAAACGAGCTAGTATTAGTAAGATTGACAGATCCGTTCAGAACGATTTTTATACAAACTGATGTTGCAAAAAATGTCCGGATAAGTGCTCCAGTTAAGTCACAAGTGATTGTAGTGACGTGCAACTAAAAATCCGCAAAACCGGTGCGAACGAGACATAGGCCAGAAAGCAGCCGAAAGTTTTGAAGGTAAATTCGAAAATGGAAAGCCAATTAGCTTGTCAAAGTTGATCGTAATGATACGTGATGTGTGGAGCGACTGTTCTCATTACTTGACAACTAAGAATTAACGTACGATTATGTCAAGTTGAACCTTATATTACGGAAGGCTATTAAAAGAAATCAATGGTTCCCGTTCCTCCATTCCATGTTCCATTGTTTTCTCGCTAATTTAGGACTGAAGGGAACACTTATCCTGCGTATTACGCGTGCGTAGGCGATGGTTCAGCAACCTGTCTAAACAATTGGTTGTATAAATAGTTCGTGAGGAGTTAAGGACGTTGTCCCGAACAATATCAACATACTAAAATAACGTGGATTTAGGAAGCAAAAATATTTGTACGGGATCAAATCTAACAAGATTCCATCCCTGTGCTGGGTGTTAGTTTTTGGGAAAACGCATTATTTAGCCCTACATTTCGCCGGAGTATGAATGAATGAATGAATGAAATGCACTGACTCCAGCGTGGTTTGACCAGACTCGATTACTCGAAAGAACCTGAAGATTCACACTAGTCCCTGGAGCCGTGTGTTTCCTGGGCTACAGAGACCATTGCTTATCAAGGAGTAGACCGGGGGGCGCGATAGTGGTAGCGAAGACGTGCACTTAGGATATGGAAGGAATAAAAGAGCCGTCCCGGTATGCATCCTAAAGTAGGAGAGACGGGTGATACTTATCTATAGGAGGGCGATTGAAAATGTCCCAAATGTCTTAATCGTTTACGATTCAAAGCAAGCTCTGCTCAAAGCTAGCGGAAAATTAATTTCACAAAGTTCCATAGCATTATATCATTAAATTCATAACAACGCGGCAACCTGTCCGAAGTTAAGTGGAGGATCTTCATGTAATGTCGCATAATCCGACGCATAAAATACAATTTAAAGAGTTCGTGTGAAGGTATAAATGTCAATAATATTCCGAGGAGTGCGACGAATAAAAATGTATGGTTATTTCAGTGACTGCAGAAGAAAATTTCGTAAATACGATGCTGCAAAAAATTTGGATCTCTTGAAGAAGCTTCGCTAAATGATTAATAATTTGGAAGATATCCAACGTGAAAATCAGTTACTAGATTACCAATTTGATTCAAAAACAACTAGAAAAGGCAGCTTTTCAAAAATAAGTACAATGAAGGAATTCTTCTAACAACGATGGCTTTCAAGACTCGCATCTAAGGAGGGGCACAAAGCGCACTCCAGACCTAAGCCGATCAATTGACTGGAGCACCATAGAGACATCTAGAGAATAAATCCCTTTCTTTGCTGCAAGGCACCTCAAATAGATACTCTACTTAGATATAGTCTGTTCATTTTATTGACGTTTGGGTGACACTTCCAAAGTAATGTTTTGCACTTATTGTCTAAGCATGCACGGTCTTTCTATCAATATTGACATTTATAATTGTGATAAACAATCTATTATCGAATAACCAACTCTCGATTTATGTCAGGCTCTAATATTAAAATTTGACATGTGTCACACAGCCCATCGTTTTCTGAACAGATTACACACAAAAAAAATCATTTTAGATAAAAAAGTAAAACAAAAATTTCATCAAATTTTATATCCTTAAGCTAACGATTTAACTGTGCAACTTATTTAAGTGTAGCCCCACACCTTCGGTTCTGATGTGTATAATAAAGGCAGTCATTACGAACGCACAGCAATCCAGCTAAGTAAATGATGATTACGCTCGCCACTTATCATAACACGGTATAACGAGATATGAGGTTTTTTCTATAACACTATTATAATAGTAATTACTTTAACTTAATGGGGCTCCGCGATAGTTTTTGAGATGGAAGTGTTAACTGATAGGTGTCGAATATTAAAAGCAGTAAGTATGCATGAGGTGCATGGTAATTATTTTTTATTTTTTCTTCAACACTAATATAAAATGCTTCAACTTCTTTTTTATTAAAATGATGATACAGCTTCTGTTGATGCTCCCGGTATAATGTCTTGTTTAACATTACAGTAAAATTATTATGGACTTTAATCTCAGGCGTATTCAACAAAAATGTTAGATTTTCGCAGCCGTGGCAGCCCTAGGATTTCGCGGTGCACTATCCTAACTGTCGCCCCAACTCTGGGCGATGAAAACTACACTTTTTGCCGAGATCAGATACAGAATCCGATAGCACGCCAACTAATAGCTCTATAAACAAGATAATCGGCCGGTTAACGCTGGGAAGATGTCGTGCTAGCGATTTATGAAATGCTTTAAAAAATATGAAAGTTCAGTGTGCTATGAGATTTTGTGATAGCGGCGAATACGTGAATTTAAGTGGCCAAACGTTTATGTGTTTTCCAAATATTTCGTAGAAATGGAGTAATTAACTAAACACCTTATTGCTGCTGTTAAAAATGTGTGAAGTAGGTTTTATTCATGTCATCGTGACTTGTGAGGATGAGACCTACATTTGTAGGACTTAAAACGAACAACGTATTATTTAACTGCAAGGAAAAAGTAAATGACCAAGAAATGAAAGGTCGAATTAAATTAAATATAGAAAAAAAAAAAAACGGACAACTGACGATGAAAAACGTCAGTCAAACCGTTCACACGTGAATAACCACTTATGAATTGCAAAAAACATATTTGATCGTCACGAATTTTTGTCCCTCCTTGTTGTAATAAAAAACCCTGCGCCGATGTAAGAGTTGTGGTAAATTCACGAATTAACCGGAGAAAGCATTCGGGACGGGACATAGCGATACGACATTACTGTGACAAGTGCGACCCGCGACAACGCGGGCCAAAAAACCAGCTAATTGCGACTACAATGGAGTACAAAGCAGCCGCTTTTCCCACGGAGCATCCGACCGCGCATGCGTACCGATCATTTCATGCGTGCTCCTCTTTTATTGCCAAAAATTAATGCCCGGTAAACAGTCCTTAATTGCAAGCCAGTCTTGTTAAAATCAGCGTCGGTGAAACCGCCCGTCACACTAAGAGTAACATTTCTCGGAAACGAAAAACCAGAATACACATAAAACTCGCAATAACTGACTAATAATAACGTAACATTACGAATACCCTGTGATTCTTGTGTCGATTTTTGGTGCTCAATCGTCGTTTTATGACATTTTAATTTTATTGGTTAATGCAATTTTGTCCATTCTGTCGGATCATGGTGCAATTTTGCTTTAACAACTTTATAGCTACGAGGCAGATACTCGTATTGACATTTTTTGCGGAAAACGTTAAAGATTCCAGTTGGCAGTAACTACCAATAATTTTCAATGGAAGTGTTAAGACAGATGCAGCTTACGGTAACGAAAAGCAAATAGTATTAATAATTTAACATTGATTTGAACTTATAAAGTTTAATACTTTAGATCTAACACATAAAACATGTACACACGGCTGCATATCAAGATATACATTTACAGTATAAGCTGAAAATGTATATAGCTCGCATTGTATAGGACTTCCGTACAATGAGAGTTTAGCTTATACTGGAAATGTATAGCTTGATATGTAGCCATATGTACGTCGTTAAGAGGGCTGTCTCGGGTCAACAAGCACCACTCCATTAAATAAAAATTCTCGTGACTGAGAAGGAATTATGAAAACGGCTCAATCAGCTGTGTGTCTAGAATTTTCTAATACCTTTTATAAAGTTTCATATTGAGACACGAAGCAACAAAATTCGATCTAAAGAAAAACGACCACATTCGTCTAGATCGTATTTACACTTACCGAGACAGCTGATTGAGCCGTTTTTCATAATTCCTTCTCAGTCACGAGATAATATTTTTTAAAGCAGTTACGCTAGTGGACCCGAGACAGCCCTCTTAATAATGATTATAATAGCTAAGTAAAGAAGTTTAGGCGGAAGCGCCAGGGTAGCCCGCGATTTTTTTTTTTTTTAATCTTTGCCTCACTCTAGGAATTTTTCCTGTATTGTGGGTGCGTTTACAAACATTTAAACTCACATACACAGACAACCAGACCCGGAACAACTACTTGTAGATCATACAAATATTTGTTCCGTGCGGGAATCGAACCCGTGACACGCAGCGTAGCATTCAATCGCTTAAGAGTCTATACAACCTCAGCGCCACCGCACTCTGTATCTCGCTCGCACACTATTGCTACCGGTCACGCGAGCAAGCGAGACAGGGCGACAGGGAAAAGGCTCCAAGGCGCCGATAGTTTAGGTAATTTCGTTTTACGGTGAAAATAATGGTCATTTAAAAAAAGTAAATAACATAAGACCTGCTTTATAGTTAGTTCAGTTAATATGCAAAGTTTCATTATCTAATTTGAAGTATTTTTTGAATACCAGCGCTTTATTGTTCGGTTTGGAGGTAACTTTGGAATTTTATGGAATCGCGTTTTCGGCTAACATAGTACTTAACATTAATCCTCAACTTTACCATATATTTATATCAAAATTAATGCTGCAGTATTTTCGACATAACGGAGGATCATGCTAAGCCATTTGAGGTAGTATAGGCCCTTGCCACTGCCCCAACCGTGCCGTCAATTTTTCTTACGATATTTGGAATTTGCAGGCCATTATAAGGTAGTACCTATGTTGATCAAAATATGATTCGCGACCATACCAAATACGTATTGACAGAATTATAATAATGAGATTCATCAATACAACTCTCCAAGTTAGAATTGAGCCCAAAGGTCATGATTTCAAGAAATAGTCATTCAATAGGCTAATTTGAACTTAGAGAGTTGTATTCATTATTTTAATGATTGTTATTTTGTAAATACATCTATAACGGTCGCAAATCTTATTTTGATCAACACACAACCTGACACTGATCTGCAAATTGCAAAAAACGTCAGAAAAATGTAATTTCGCTACTTTAGCGCATAGCCCTTAAGAAACTGTACAGGTGGTAATTAAAAACTATTTTAAAAGCATGATAGTGATGACAAATTAATATAGGTACGCAGTTTTCGATACAGCTTTAATTACATTACTTTGTCTCAAACGTAACGAAAGGTGGCAAAAAAGTAAATGAAAAATAACATCGCGGCTAAATAAATGGAAGATACTATCAAAGAATTAATAATACATATGTCAGGCATGCTACTGATAATACTTATTAACATTCCTTCATTTATCATCGAAGCATCAAACTATTCACTGAAAAACTGTTAAAATTCCACGAAACCAGTTTGTTTTTACAGATTTTCAACGGTAATTAATTTTCTAATTCATTATCATCACTAACAATAAAAACAGGAATGCTGAAAGTGAACAAAAACACAAAAAGATGACAAATGAATTCGCAAATTACTGCTATCAATTTCTACAGATTATTCACCAAGGGATGTTCACTTATTACGTTAGATAATTTTAACCAATTTTTGATACCCCCCCCCCCCTCCTCCCTACGTAAGAAAAATAAGACTTGGATAAACCCCCATCCCCCATTCAATAGCAAAAATATAAAAACGCGTTGTTTTGTGTTTAAAAAAAATAACGTTTTAATAAAAATCGGTAACACATGTTTACTCAAATGATCTTACCAAAGAACAATCTAGATCCCTCCCACCCCCATATAAGAAAAAATAAAACTTTTATGGACCTCGTCCCCCGTCAAATCGTCTAACGTAATAAATGAACACCCCTAAGGTCCAACACTGAGCCCACCATTACCCTGTCTATAAAATTCCATGAATTCCCTATAACCACACAAGCCTGTACCGATCCACTTTCACTGTAGCCTAAGGTGTTACCCTATTATCATCTGACGGTGGCTAGACGGCAATTCATATGGAAATGAAGTAGCCGACAGGTTCACTCACTGACGGCAAGGCTAAACGCTCAACATTAACTTAATTAGTTTACAGGAAACTGTGGATACCTATTTAATAAAGTCAATGGAGACGGTAAATGGAAAGAAGTTAAGTATTTCCGTAAAGTCAATAATGTTTGGATGTAAGGCTTTGGGTAAAACCAAAGTCAAGGAAGTTTCAGTAACATCTATGGAGAAAAGCAATATTTCATCATCTCCAATGCTATCAACGAACGGCTTGCAACGAATACTAAAAGCAAAGAATTCCTTTAATTCTGATTCATATTAATGAGTAGCGGATGCTGTTAACATCCAGATCATCGTGCAGAACTGACACATTCTAGACAGTACCACTAACTTTATATTCAACACAGATTGATAATGGAGGAATTTCCTGAAATTAATGAACTAAAAAAGGCGCAATGAACATGCAATCACAACAAATGGAACGCGAAAACGTGAAAGCCGAATGATAAGATTCGAACGTCGCGTGACGATTGATAAGAGCCACTTTCAACTACAACAAAAAGTTTTTATAAAAACGCGTCAATCTGTTAACGGTACAGGTACGTCACACGCCACGTGCGTTTTCTATAATAAAAAATAACGTAGCCTTAACAAGGGGCTAAGGAAACCCCAAAAACAGGTTATGAAAGGCCAGGTTGCCATTTGTGGGCAACACTCGACTGGATTAGTCGTAAAAGGTTTAAACGGGCCGTGTTCGTCTTTTGCCTACCGAAGCGTACCACGCCACGTGGCTGTATTTGTCTGCATCACTACGTCATCGTACACCCTTTATGGCAAGGATGATGCCATTGCATTAAGGACGCAGAGTTGATTCACCTCTGACGGAATCACAGTTATGAATAAGTTGAATCAAGCTAGCGATGAAAGTAATCAAGTTTTACTTCTTACATGTAAGTTTTTTCTAAAAGTTTAGTCATTAAAGACATCTAGGTTTCATTGAATTCAATCCAGAAAAAACATTAACAAGCGGTCAGTTATATGACACTAATAAGCAGGCATACGATCAATAATATAAAAGGATGATTCTTATTCCGGTACAGGACATAACAATAAATCATGTCCGTAGGGGGTTGCCAATTCAGAGTTCTCTGTAATCAGCGCCAGCGCAGTAATGATCGAAAAGTGAAATTTTGGAGCTTCATTATCTCTCAGTTCAATCCAATCGGGAGCCACACGTTTAATCTCGATTAAGACTACTTGTGTACTGCTAATCACGCCAATTTCAATTTGCTGACCGACAACTATGTTGAAGATTCCAAAGAAACCGAACAGAAATCGTTTAAAGCAACAGCAATACATATATTATTAAGGATGCGAGAACATTTTCGGCTTGTTTGTTTTTAGAGGTCGTCAGATGTGACCGAAAACTTGATTACCTAAAGAAAAAAAGTAATGATTCAGAAGGAACCAGTCGTTCGGATGTTTCCTTGAATAGCGGTACAGTATGTAAATTACATTGGAGATGCAACAGGGAAGAATTCTGATACGAAAACCTACGCATACAGAGAATGTGTTATTTAAGATAACAACAGCACTACAATAATATTTCTGAATGTCATTCCTTAAAAGCGAATAATGAGTCCTGGAACCAGCATGTCTAATGTAACATGCCACACATCAATGACAACATTGATTTCAACTGTACTTCTTGATCCAATTACTGACAGATGTGTGAATAAAAAAGCACAAAAAAGACCAATATAACAGGAGCAAATTGCGCAAAGCAGACTTAAATCAGCTGTTAAAGAAAACGTATCACGGTAATTACAAAGTGAATGTTGTTAGTCTTGTTCATTAAGCAAAAATCTGTATCGGCAATATTGAAATTGTCATTCAGCTCAAGCAAGAGATTGCACGTTGGACGGCGTCAAAGTGGCACTCGGCCGGCGGTTTAGCGGCGTCTACGGCGATTAGTTTAAACGACGCTTAAACAATAATTACCGATTACGGGGAACCGGTGTGTTATCGTCGGTGTAACTCGGGTAGTGCGGGGACTATTGCGATCAAGATTAATACAGAGACCGTGCAAAAATTTCCAATAACGCAACGTTTCAATTTGTCACCGGGACTCGAACGCCAGAGATAATCTACAACCGCCATTGAAGATGACCGGTTAAATGAATTTGTATTCAAACCGGTGAAGGCTGTTTCTTTACTTGTCGACACATTCCGTTAACGCAGCCTGATGTATTAAGTTATTGCAGAATATTCTGAGACAAAGCCGGGCAAGCTTGTTAAATAGATACCTAAAGCCACTTGGCAATTTCAGCACTATTATCCGACGAACAATATAAGGAAGATTCAATTAAACGACCAAATCTCAAGCGACAATAGGAGCTATAGCTAACAATACACAATCCACAGAACAATGGGCAATCCTTGAATCAATATAAGCAGACTGGGTGTTCTATAGATATTAAGATTGAGCCTAGAGCCGTATGCAAATGTGGTCGCGCGTCGATATCGACGGCAATGGCGTCGGTAATTACACGTTCATAGTCTCGTTGCCAGTTTCATTCATAAACATGCGAGATTGCTTTATGAATGGTAGACGGTCCGTGTCCTTAATTTATTGTGTCGCGCAATACACTTCCATAAGTTTCCTGTTTGATTATTACCATTTATCGAATGTTGTTTGTGTGCTATGTAATTTTGTAGACCGTGTAGACGCTAACTCGACCTTGACGAATGAACTTCATTCATATATAGCACGAGCACTAATCTTAGTCCAATTATATCGAGTGAGCGCCGCTGCAACCAATATAGTCGACGGCATACATTGTGTAGCGATATACGAGATGAATTTATTAAATGTATTAACATTCAATTCATTACTGGAACACGCGAAAAAACAAACATAACTCAACACGCTATTACCCGAGCTTATGAACGTAAACCTGTCCAACTGTTAATAATTCTTTTCTTAATGGCCTCTCATGGCTGAATAAATTTTAGCGCTAAATAAACAAGCTTTATCTGTGATCTCCACAATGCAACGGGTCCGAGGGTAACAGGAGCCGACTGAAGCGCCGCCACCACGATACCATCACGCCGATACGCATCAAGGAAGACCAGTTGTCAATACATTTCACCTGCGAACTGAACTAACTTGATGGCCTGTCGGAGCCCAGAACGAGTTCCCATGAATTGTGTTGCGTGCGAGACATTTTTATACTTCTGTACGACAACGTGTACCAGCGACCGATGGCTTCCATGTTAATGTATTTACTATCGCTGCGAGCTTTATGTGGATGATCTCGTTCCGTCTGTTAAGATGCCCGATAGAATTTCTAATTCGGAACGAACGTCGATTCAATGCAATCGAAGATTTAGATCGCGAAGAATGCACCCCGTGTTAAATGCTAATTTCTGTCTCGGCCTTATGCAAATGAACCACAGTGCCACTAAATAGCATTAAGGCAGCTACGGGCAAATATTCCGCTAACCTTATTTACTGGACAATTCATACGTCCAAGCAAACAAACACAGGTGGTCCCAATAAAAGGTTCGGAGGACGCCAAGCGCCTGTGTGAGGATGCCGCCCTCCCTAAAAGGATAATAATACGTCGTTGCGAAGCTCCCGAGCCACGGAGAATCCCCAAGACTCACGGAGAAATGTAAATTGACCCGCTACCTGACAAATAGCTTAATTAACGGTTAACACGCGACACGAGAATTATTGAGGTTATCCCAGGACGTGCACATCACCAGAACCTTTTTTGCAGTTTTTATAAGCGACGATAAATAGATGATACGCTGTTTCCTCTTCTTAATCACATTCAAAAGAGAAAATTGAGCTTGGAAATGATTCGCCATTGTTATGCGCTTAATTCTCTTCGTAGGAAAATCCAAAAGCCTTAAATTCCTTTGAATACAATGAACAAAAGAATCGGAAAGGAACTTATGAGACGTCCTAACTAGCCCACATGCAGCAATTTAACGAAGGCATTAAATCTCAAGGTTAAAGCTGGAGTTACGTTAAGAGATTTTGTTTTTTTTTCGCAATGTTATGCGTCGGTAGGCGTCACGTGGGCGCGCACGTGACGACGTTGTGATTTTGTGGCTTGCCACTGCACGACCGCTCGCGTGGGCGGCAGCCGCAACACTGACACCGATGGGCGCGTTCGATACCTTCAACCGGACGATTTGCCTCATAGTATTTTGACGGGCTATCAAACTCTGAACGCACAACTTTAAAGTCACTCCATAAAGTTTTCCGTTCGATAAACTTGGCGAGAGTTCTAGAGCTGGTGCTGTCAGTCACCCTTCAATTTATCGATCGAGGTTACCTGGCAAAAACGTCATCGTTTTTTAAATCAACCGTAGCGCGCGACAAGATCCAGTTTTCTTAAATATTTTGAGTTCCATCGAAATCAGCTTTGCAGGTAAAAAGCTTTTAGTATTGTTCAATTTCATGAAAACGATTGCCAAACGTGCGGTTCCCACCGAAATCTGGAAGTTTGGCGATTTTTTTAATTGATCGGGTAAAAAAGCATGTGGTCGTGCTCTCGAACCGCAATCAAATAAAAACCTTACTCGTTAATGTTTTATGTATGACATTCTCGAGGCCGATACATTATGGATGGTGTCCTGCTGGCTTGGCGCGTTCGGAAATTTTGACAGAACGACAGATATCGTCGATCTCTATGGTAGCTTCAGATCTCATTCGATGTTTTTATGCGACTTGGACGACCGATAACATCTGATATCGAATAATGTCGGAAAGGAGTAAACTTTCCACAGCCCCGAACTCACTGAACTACATATGTAAGTAGTGCATTACTAAACATTAATTTCATATGAACTAAACTTAGAAAATATAAATATAAGCATGGGTTTTAGAAACACATTCAAGTCCGTGGGTTGTGGATGAAAAAATTGATATAAATAATATTCTCAACCACTTCCGACACATCATAAGAAAATTAACTATGTCAATTAAAAAATAATCTTAAACAGGAGATCGCAGCCGTGCGAATGGAGTTTCCATGTCACCGTTAAAATAATAAATAAAAAAATAAACGGCTCAATTTCAACAAATTACCAGCCAACAAATTGCGTAAATAATTATCTTTGCACAACGCAATAAGACGTTTACAAATAGGGGTACATTTAGTAAACAATCACAATTTATTACGGTGACCATCTCGACATGTTTAGATGGGACACCTGAAGAACTATTTCGGTCGAACCAGTTGCGCGGGCGCATCGTTACCGCGCAGGTGTAGCTGTGTAGGGTGGCCAACACACTCGCATTAGACGCTGTTTATTAATAATTACTATATGTATAGAAATACGCAAAAGTACTTTATTTTAATTGGACAATATTTACTTAGCTTATTAATTTAAAATAATTATGGATTAACATAATTCTTACTTAAGAAATTATGATAAACCTCGCAGCTTCTTCATTAGCGTGTAACTCCGTACAATTTCCTAACAACAATAGTGAACATGGGACACCTAGATTAATAAATATGATGTTTTATGACATTCTAGCACCGGTCAATAAATACTTCTTAGCTGTCTACTGTACACAACCGACATTTTACGTTTCTTGGTCTATAAACATAGGCCAGTCAACTTGAGTTAGGTAAGGGCACAAAGGCTCTATCTATTGCAAATGCTTTACATTCAGACTGATGTAAATATTTTAACAGAAAAACATGTAGATTGGTTTTCACGATTGCTAGCTGAGTACTAGCTACCTAAATATTTATTTTACTTTCATTATTTTTATCTCCCATGGTCTTCTAATTCCTTCTTGACAAAATTGTAAAATATTCTCTTGAAATTGATCAATAAGTATATATTTTCTTTTTGTTTTACAATAACAGCATTGCTTGAAAATGTTATGCTTCTTAAGAACTCCCTCAAATTATGTCGACAGTTAGCGACTCCCGGTTCATGATAAAATTAAACACCACAGTTAAAATCATAGCGATGGCTACAAAGTATGCAGAGCACGGTTATCTGTATATCCCATGGGACCTATATCTCTTGGAAGAACCGGATCGGCCATCACACTAACTCCTTAGTCGCTGGCGTTTAGATGCAAGATATAAACCGAAAAGCCTTAACAGTATCGCAAAGTTGTAAAGTGAAACTTACAGGTAATTCCGGAAAGTATTAAATCATCTTAACTTTCAAATTAAAACACAAAGTTAGTTAACAGTTACTACGACAAAATAACTTTTTGCATTGTTTTACGTTCAAAGTTAAACCTGAAACTCGAAAACTAATCTAACATTTCCGTGTTCCGTTAATTTCTACCGAAAGCTTTGAAACAACCGGTTTGTTGGGCGAAACGAAAACTGAATTGGTTTTTTATTAATTGTCGTTTTGAATAAAGTTAAACGTTTGTTACAGTCCGGAAAAACACTTTTTAAGAAGCTAACATATTCAATCACAATTTAAATGATTTTGAAGAATATTACAAATCCATTGTCATATATTTGAAAAATGTGTCGCTAAACAACGCAAATAACACAATGAATGTTGTTAAACTGTCAAAACGAATGCCATTGCTATTGTAAGTGTGTTACGCAATTACCCCACTAAACACATATTCACGAAACGATATTTTATAATCATGTCATCCACATAACCATTTACTACCTAACGATTATTATAGCCTCGTATTATTTTTATTAAGAATCAATTTACTCAGTTCCCGATCGCTGTTCACTACTCTTTAACATACAACATTTCCGGAACTATTGATTACAATATATCACCAACAATTATGACCTGATGATAGCCAGCGAGAAAATCCAGAAACAATTTAATTTTTCCAGCAAATAAAACACTAAAAGATATTTGCTTTTGTATATTATTTTAAAACCAACGTTGGGGCTCTGTCTCGCATAGGTTCGCAGTATTATGCTGAGCGATGGCCGTTTTGCATGTGTGACGCATATTTCCCCCAACTTGTTCTTTTTTGTGTTTGTGTTGATTCTTTGCGTCATTATTATCGCAAATAAACGTATTTTCTTTCTATTTGTATAGCTTTTGGTATAGTTTTTGTTAATCGCTATCGCCTATAACTTGGTCCTAGTCCGTTTGTTTGTCCACAGGGCGCTCATTACACGCGATAATGACTGGATCTATCTGCAAGTGTAATACGATATCGCGGCCATTGTGCGACGCTTAAAAATACAATCGACAGGAAACAATACTTTATCTTTTAGTACTTCAGTCACGACCTGATGATATCTTATGGACTAATCAACTGGCATCACAAGAATGATTAACTATTATTTGTTTTGTGGTTGTTAAATTGTATTGGTTAAGCGAAAAAGTTCTGGGTAATTGATAATGAAATATGTCGCAACCCAGTTATAGTTTCTAAATTTTTAATAATCAGACTTGAATTCAGAATAAAAATAACTACCTATTACTTAATATTTGAGAGAAATATTCCAAGCAAGACAGATTACAGTAGATAACTTATTCAACCAAGAAAACAAAGTACCTACCTACTATAAATTAATTTCTAGCTGTTCGCTTCACACCTGTACAGAATTAAAACACCTTAACTTTTCAATTAGCTTTTAACAAATTGCAGCAAGTACTCTTCACTGTTATTAAATATTCATTTGGTTAAAACTGTTAAAAGGAACACTTATTTACCACTTTGTGGAGCATTTCGTACGTTGGGCTTGGCGCCTTGAGATATATAAAATGCATTCAATTAAAAAGAGTAATTCGAAACAGTTTTTCAAAATTCCTCTGACGAAGGTTTTAAAATAGCAGAAGACTTTTCAAAACGCGACATAGTCAATTTGTAATACTCATTGATTGTTATTTATAGAATAGAAATGAGGACATGCAGATTGGGCCTTAGCGGAGATAATCCTTCTGTAAAACATAAACAACAAGTGCACTATTATGGTCAATGTACAGTGGCCGGCTATCATCAAGCTACACGAAACTGTCAAATATCTCCAAACGATTTTAAACTGTAAAATGTTAGTAATTAAGTTCAAAATCGAACGAGAAAATTTGACAGTTTGTGGTAACTTGACGTGCTGGCCACCGTACGTCAGTCATCAGTATATGAATATAATTTTAAACCAGTGACCAACTTGTGACAAATTATAAATAGGTACCCATTTTGTTGTGTCTACATCATCATCTAGGTACATTATAATGGTAAGAATTGGTCTAAAATATATACCATTTAAGTAATTTAGTTTAATTATTCATTGACTACTAAGGAAGCTTCATGAGAATTTCAAAAATAAGCTCTCTTTAACACATTGACATAACATAACCATCCTATAATGTTCTCTCTGCTGGGACACAGGCTTCCTCTCTGTGAGAGGGCGTGGGCCATAATACCACGCGGGCCTAGTGCGGGTTGGTGGATGTCACACGTCTTTGATTTTTGTTTGGTTCTAGGACATGCCGGTTTCCTCGCGATGTTTTCCTTCATCGTTTTGAGAGCAGTGGTGATAAAATTAAAAACACAGTAGTAAATTGCCTGCCTGGGTTCGAACTACATAGAATTCGTAAATTACTATTGTATTTTTTTTTTTTTGCCTTTATTTGCTTTTTTTCTGTAGAAAGAAAAATAAAATGATTAGGATATGCATTATAAAAAATCAATGACGAAACTAGAAACAGATAATAGCAAAAATTGGAAGGAATGAAGTGCCGAGGGGAGCACGACTAACCTATCACGATCAAATAGAACCGTATACTTTCACAACTTGAATTCAGATGTCTTCAAAATTACTTTGATAAAACTACTCAAGTAGAGCGAGATGCTATAGCGATGGAATCAATGAAATGGTGTTTTCTTGCAACAGAGTAAATAATATTTGAATGAATAAAGTTAAATCAACTCATTGTTCTATTGATCATGTTCATGAGTCGTTATATATCCATGAGTTCGAACCCCGGCAAGCACTTTGTGTATTTAATTTCATCACTACTGCTCTCAAAACGGTGAAGGAAAACATCGCGAGGATAACGGCATATCCTGGGACCAAAAATTCGAAGACATGTGACATCTGACTGGGTCCGTGTGGTATATATAATAGATTACAGCCCACTACCTCTCGAAGAGAAGAGGCCAGTGTCCTAGCAGTTTGAACATTATAGACCGATTATGTATTCTATTAATCTGCTTAGGAGTAGGCTCCTTAAGTTGTGGGTGTATTATCATCAAACCCACTACGGTATAAAGTATTTCAACCGACTCATAAAACCCTAGACAGTTCTAAATTGTAACAATGCGATTATTCTATGTGAATTGAATACAATCGCTTGTTTTAACATCTTGACCGACATTAATGACAAAACTTACCACATATTCGTGCACATAACTTGGTTTTCTCGAAAACTCGCATCGTGATCGTTTCAGTCGTGAGTCTCGAAAAACCCTTTGATGTGTGCCCGACTACTAACGAACTATGCCGACCGATAAGCTTAACTATTAGTGGGTACAACATGCCGGCAGATGTCGTCCCGCGGACTAATCAGCGTAACTGTTTACAATGACAACTTGTACCTCGGATAGTAAATAAGGTTTGAATTTCATACTGATAAGCATATCACAATTAGTGCAGTCTTTTTTTCAACAGAGTTTGAATTTTAGGTACTCTAAGAGCGAAGAATTTCGACCTAATGAAAAAGCGCAAAGGTTCTCATCAAAATCAATCAACTGGTGGCAGAAGATAGCAAGGCATCGCAATTGCCCCCGAGTACTAGGCGCGCATAACAACAAGGCGTTCACGCTAGGTGTCGTTGGGAGGCGGGCCGACGCGCCAGACATTCCCTTTCCACCGCCCAATCGCTATTGATCCACCCCGTCCCCCGCACGACGCCCGTTTCCTAGCTAACAGGGAGTAACGCGTTAGTTAACTGGGGACCATTATAATATGGACGAGTTTGACAACCTCTCTCGTAGTCGTGGACGCCTGGTAAGTGAGTTGGTTACGCGGTCGCGCTTGGTGCTAACGAACCGTAATATGGCAGGGGGCGCCGACGATATACCGACTAGGCACTGAGCAAAAAGTCCTTATTGTTTTCTGGTTACTTCTAATGTATTATTTTCCCCACAAAACTTTTGCATCAAAAACATAATTCCTGGAATTCATACATTTTAAAGCATTTTATTTAACTTACTTCAATTTGAATACTAGCATTTATTTCTAGATTCTAATGTTACAGCGATAAAAGCGCCACCTGCCCAAATATTTTGTCAGTTGATAGTGATACATTTTATCGCAAGATGGCACACGATGTCGAACGACCGGGAATGAGCGACCTCTTTGTACTTAATGCGCTCCTGGTATTTTTGAGTCCATATTTGGCGCTTTCATTTCGTCCACGGGCACAGTATGGACTGTGGAGTTGTGGAGTCGGGTGACTATAGAATTATAATTCAAAGAATTGAGATTTACGTTCTTGATCGTTGCTGCAAGTTTTTATTAAGTATGACATTATGTCGTTGCACTGAGAAATAATAATTCGAATGATTGTAAACTTTGACAGTAAAGATATGTTTGAAGACTTTAAATGACAGTATTATTATAACATAAAATCTTAAACAAAACAATTAGTAAGTGCAATGATTATCGTGCTCCTAATCATTGAAGGTAACACAAATATTGTAAGACAATTTTCTCAGAAAACATGCAAATGAAATCGCATAGTATTTCGCTTCCAATGACCTATTATTAAAATATTGGGAACTAACGGTTGCTGGTAAAGCTAGTCATTCAGCAGTGCAGTAACGAAACGTAGGTATTATATTTTTAAGCCCAGCATCGTACTTACATTATTTATTTATACACTATTGACCAACAACCATACAAATGATACTCTGCCATTAAGTGTCCACCATCAAAAAGCTAAATCTGACAGCAACGACGAAGAACAATCATACCTACTACATTAATGTAATTTAATTAAAATGTAAACCAAATGATTAGTCTAGAAGTGCCCTAACCCCAATAAATTTTGGTAAAATCTATTGGGATTAGGGCACTTCTGGACTCATTATGAGATCAACACTTTTGAATACCACAAAAGACCAACAATCAAACGGCCTTCCACCCCACAGCGAACATTTATAGAAATAAATCTCCGCTAGAATAAAGGCTTCTGTTTTTATTCGGCTCACAATTACCCCATCTAATTTGGGAGCGTTTAAGAACCCACCAAAACAAAGCCCGCCACACAGGTCGCACCGGCATTAGCATTACAAAACGGTTGCGGGCCGTGAGATATGGGTCGCAGATGCGCGCCCGCGCCGCGCCGCCGTAATTAGTGTAGGCGCAATATATAATTGTTTCATTTCAGTAACGCCTGTCCCTCTCACTGCTGCGCGAATTGTTCGCGAAAATATTAATGGTCTTAATAGCCCCGTGAGGAATCTACACAAAAAATTTAAAACATTCTATTACATACAAAACCGGCAAAATAATTCCGGCCATACCAGAAGCTGTCGCGACACAATTAACAGATATCTACGTCCATGTACTAACATTAAACAATACTTCACAAAATCTCAAGATCTAAACGTCGTCAAGTCGTGTGGGAAAATAATCTCAAGCGCAATCTACATCCGAGCTAGGTCCTAATTAATTTAGTAATCGTTCGTGACGACTTATTCCGGCCCTAGACCCAACCACGAACCTAACGAAATCACGACTCCGCCAGACAACGATAATCGTTATTTTAAATTTATTAAAATGTCCTCTTTAAGGACTATATCGGAACGCCTATATCGGACTGTATAATTTATTCTTGCATTGGAGGAACGCGCTAAACAATGAGGGCTATTATCATTTCTAGAAGAGCACGTTTTGATTTATAAATGCACTGCAATATCATCCTAGCTGAACAGCAATCCTTGTTATTTTGTTTGTCAAGTTTTATGCATTATGATATTGGACGATATTCTTTTAGCGAGCACTTCATATTTATGTGATTAAAGTTTCCATAAAAAGCAAGTGGAAATTACGTAGACTCGGTTAAACTAAGCAACGAAATTACTCAATGTAGGATAATGGATTACGTTTAAACACAGTGATGCTTTTAACAATAACAACAAGTTGCTAGTCGGCGGGGCGGTTAGATTCTAAACAACATATTGTCGGCAATTTTCATGACAAAGTCGGCACAATACAACGGCATGCCGACAGCAAAATGCCGTCGTGTCGGCCTGACGGCCCCTGGGGCGTCGCAATTAAAGTCCCGGTTGCACGAGGTGATAGGTGCACCGAATTGATGAGCAGGCCTTTACATTGATTAGCTTAAGATATGTACATATTAGTTCTTTAGGTGGTCAGACCCCTTTTCCTTTTGTGGAGCTCGGAAAAAAAAACGCGCAGAACGAGACACCAGAAAAGCTTACAGAAGTTAATATTGCTGACATTTGAAGCATTTTCAGGTCCCCAAAAAATTTCAGTAATTCTAGACATCGGCATTAAATCGATAAAAAATGTTAGACAAAAAGCTCTGTTCAGCTAAAGTTGGCAAATTGTTTTAATTAAAACAATGTTTGTTACGTTTGATAAGACGACATCAATTTACCAAGACCTCAAATAGCTAATTTGGTCCTAAAACTCATCTGCTTAAATTGTAAAACGCTGTCATTCAGTAAAGCACGTTTAATTGCAAAGGCTAGTAAGGCTTGCACGTTTTAAGGGGCATTACATCGCATAACGAGGGCGGATGCGCGGGCGCACGCCTAACAAGTAACAACAGGGCACGCCGGCGACTTTGATACCCGCTGCGCGACAGGATCGCTTGCGTGCGCGCGACCCCGATGCGGTGCAAGATTAAGGCGATTCAGCATAGCCTTTAATACCGAAAAATGTGCAAGATTTTGAAAAAAGTTTTGGCTATCCATTTTTATTCGATATTTTCCACAACATTAATTATTAACACGCTGGCATTGATGACTATAGGTTGTGAGCTTTATCAAATTGGTGTTTCAGGACTATGTCTGTCACACATTATAGTATTTTTGATTAGGGATTCTGCTTGCCAGCAATGTCCTAAACTGGAGTTTTAAGCTGTGATGTGATTGATGCATCAGATGAAAGTTCTAAACCACAAAAATTTCAAAAAAAAAACATCCTTCAAATCACCGAGGGCTTAATTAAATTGGATTTTCTTTAAATAAAACGGATTTTCTCCTAACTTGTAAACTCAAGCTTGTCCAGTTCCTGCATTAGCGCATGCTTTCGCCATCGCTCACCATTTGCATCACAGTTCAATGGAGGATTTTGACGGACATCACTACACGGTTCGCTCAGACGTTTCTACACGCATAGATTGACAATGTCTTGCCGCTTAATGAAGCTACCGTTCGGTATTTCTCAGAGGAATATAGGAAATAAGTGGAACTTTTATTAAAGTTTCTTACCTTGTAAGATTGGATTATATTGAAAAGTCTGCCATTAATATAAAGGTTTTTTACAAAGAGCAACTACGTTTCATTTATATTCCTCCTGTGCGCACTAATTATACTAATTAATCTATTCCTTAGTTTATATTCGTAACGCGTATCCTAGATAAACAAGATAGGATTATTTTTCAATACTGCTGGTTGGTCTGGTAAAGTCAAATTAAGTTATTAAATATTTTAAATTATGAGAAAACTGAATGCGAGAAAAGATGGATTGATAAATTGATCAAGTTGTCAGTTATTTTTGATAAATTCTGGCAGATGGTGATAAAGCTGATTAAGAGGGCATCAAACGTTGCTTTTGTATTTTGGGCTATGTGCGTGTATCAACTGTTTAGGGGACCAAATAAAATACAAATAGTGGATACGGCAACTCAAGTTATTCCAAGGAGCTTTTTTAGCTTTGATTGGAAAAAATCACTCTCGTATGGATGACTATTTGCATGTATTAAGAGTGTACATGTAATATGTTTTAACCATAAATAATGATATCTCGTTAGCAGTAAGATATCTTAAAAGTGTTTCAACATCCGGACAAACCTATTGAGCTTTTTGTGATGTTTCTGTTTATATATTTTGAACTTCCTTAATTAGTTCAATAAAAAAAACTAGCGAAGCGTAAAAAAATATATTTATGTGAGATTTTCAAAGGGGTAGAAATGCGATGATGATGACAGCGAGCAAGATCGGACAGTTTCCGCAATAAATTTGGATCCACGGTTATTTTTACAGTCTGTAAAATAACCGCTAAAAGATAAGTATTTAACTCTTCAAAACAACTGATAATTTACGCCTACTCAAAACATGATTTCGTATTAATATGGGATATAAATACGTAATCGGCAAAAAATGTCGCCTTCTTGTTTTGTGAGTTATCTATTTTTTTACTATGCCGCGTTTTACTTTATTTTCGTTACTAAGACGAAAGCGTCAGGGTAGCCTGCGAAATTCAAAATTTCTTACTTTTTTTTAAATTAATGAGAACCTCAACAGCAACAATAATGTGATTTACAATAATTAAACTATTAGGCGGGCTTGCACCAAAATATTAACCTAGAGTTAAGACTTAACCCTAAGAGTTAATCTGACAGTTCTGGTATGAGTCTGACAGTAGTAAAAATCTAACTCTGAGTTAATGATGATAACCCAGCTTGGTGCAAGTGGGCCTTAGTGTACTAAGATTACTATGAATATTGCCGTAAAAATATATTTTTTTATGCCACAGTAGTTGAAGCCAAACTAAATTCAAAAGCATACGCAGTCATTTAGATAAAAGATGCCTTGTACAAACTGGATTAAGATATATTAATATGTCATTTAATCACACGTATTATTGGCAAGATCATTTTGAAAGGCGCGCCACAATATTTATGCAAAATAAAGCACTGCTTATTCCGTTTAATATCTTGACGTCGGCCATTGGAACACTGGGAAATAGTCGCCAAATGCATGCAAGTAGCCCAGGCGTAATCCGGGACACCGCGGGGCGTCCGTCCAATAGGACGCGTTATAGAAACGAATCCTAATCGAATTGGAAAACATTAACATACTTAAGTAGAAATAATACAATTATATTTATACAATAATTAGTATGGTAACAAGATTGCTGTTAAATAAATATTTATATGCAGAGGGATTATTATTATCATACGCAACTTTCAAGACTAACTTCCTCACTAACATTTCGCAACTTGCTCTTTCAAACTATTTATAAAAATAACATAAAAACTTCAATAGGTATCAAAAAAATGTTCCTCAAAAGCTCAAAAGTAACACGGCACGCTATACGAAAATTCAGTGCATTGCACAAAATGGTACCAGTAGCGCCATCTCTTGGTGCAACATGAGTTAATTATGACAGCTGTCTTGTCTTCTATTTACAGAAAGTTGACTAAAATTAAACCCTTCTAAGCCAAAGAACAATCATCATCGTGTAGTTTATGTTGTAATATATTTAATTTTACATAGTATGAGAACGATAAACTAACAAATAACTATAAAATACTCACGAAACATAACCTTGCAACAACTGACATCTGTCAAAACGTTCATCACAAATGTTCACAAAAACACTGTAAATAAACATTAAACACGACTTTACGGCCTCGACGAATGAGAAATTGTTAAATATTGACAGAAAAATTGCATCTGGACAAGTTTTCAGCAATATTCCATGGTTTTCGGGTGCTGGGAAAATCATAACCTCTAAGCCCAAAACAAATGCGATTTTTTAATGTTTTTCAGCTAGTTTATGCAAATATTTTACCTTTAAACATCAAATTGATGATAGCTGTTAGTGCGGTGTAAAGTTTTACTAACATTATTTGTAGTTTTATAAGATTTCAGAACATTAAACTTTGACATTGCACTGTTTACACTTGCACCAATTCATCACCATTCAATTTAGATTTTAGGATTATTGTATTGAATTTATCTAGTTTTGGAAATTAAAGTAACACTTATTTAGCAATGTTGTAGTATTTCATTAAAGTGGAAGTTATATGAGTTAAAGACTCAGTTATCAAAGAAATTGGGCAAAATTTTAAAGATTTAAGTATGGTGATATATGTTATAAAACAGACATTCTTTGGCATTATAACAATTTACACCATTAACTACAACCATATGAATTTATAATCTTTGCAAAAATTAGATCAATTAAACATTTTAGTCTAGCCCAAATTCAGTTGTAGTTAAGCGACTCCGCACATAAACAAAACTTAAAACACAATATTTCTCATCATCTGGGCAGGACAGAGGCACAGATATAGCTTGGTTCACTTATGGATGCCATGAACTTATACAATGTAATGCACTCTGACACACATGCTGGTTGCAAGAAGCCAGCGCTCCCTGACGACCCATATGGAATATTGCCAAAACCGGTCTCACACACCCACCTTCTTCATTATCCCAGTCTTCCGTTTGGAGAATGTCGTGTACCGTCGCAGTTTGTTGTCAATATATTCCATTTTGATCTTCACACGACCCTTGGTCTTTTTGCCATTGGAAGGTGGCGATTTCTTGGGTTGGAGAGATGCATAGCCATCGTCTGCTATGTCGGGCATGGGGCAGTGCTCCAGGCCGACGTTCTGCGGGGGTCGCTCGTCGTAACACTGCTCAGAGGGTCGCTTGACGCCGGCGCGCGGCATCGGGCACGGCTGCATGCCGGGCCGGAGCCCGCCGCCGAGCGCGCTGGGCGGCCGACCAGCGCCGTACATGTCCGGCATCTCGCCGAGGAGTCCCATACCATACGGCGACCCGAAGCGGGGCTCCCGCGCTCCGCCGGGCGCGTCCATTATAACCTCGCAGTACGCCACAGTAACCGGTGCGCGGACGCGCTATACACACCTCACCGTCCGAACGACGAACGGAGACTAAGTTCGAACCGAAAACGCGAAAGAACCGAGGGCGGGACTGACGAGTCGGCCGCTCGGACCGCGACTGACTTCGCACAACTGCGTCCCGCGCACCTCGACCTCTATCTGTCTCTGTCTCGCGCGATGCGTGCAATATCTTTCGAAGAGGACGGAAACGCAAAGCGCGGCCGTAACCCGACACATCCGTAGGAAAAGCGAACGTTCGCCGGGAGCCCGCGAACGTTTCAGTGCCCGAAATCCGTATTAAAATAGAGCTTTTATTTTGAGTTTATTTCGTAAATAGAAATAATAGAGTCGGAAGTGGAGCGGCTCGGGCGCAGCGGCGGGGCGGTGGGCAGTGCCAGAGCCATATTTAGACGCGAGCCGTGCCAAATATGGCAATCGACGGTCAAATGGGGGCCACTGAAATCCCTCCTACTCGCACCTGGCGATTTTCACGTCTAATAATTAAAAACTTTGTCACGTCACTTAGGTATTGAATTATACGTACTTACCTACCTACCCATGCCTCATTTCATTAGGTACTTAATATGTATGTGTCGTACTCGTAGGTAGCTGGATCTATTTGACATTATCAAGTTTTATTAAATTTTTCTACGTAATTTACTCAGTCTCTCAGAGTGTTTAACCTACCTATTTCTTGGTATCCAAAAGAGAACTAAGTACCTAGGCATTACCAACCAATCACCAGAGCTATTGAAATAAATTATTTAGCTCTAGTCCAGCATTATAAGTAGGTAATGGTGTTAAAAAAAAATGCTACATAACAGCTACTAGTTAAATATAATTTGTGCTTATGTACCTAAGTACTTACCTAGTATTTATTAAAATATTATTCATTCTGTCACACACCAATTGAATCAAGTTTAAAACGAAAGTTTAACATTCCAAGATTTAGCTAGAAATAGTAAAATACGAGTGTTTCTATCTATGTTTTGTCCCGGTTGCTCGAAACCTAATAGGGTTGACAAGACTGTATCATAACATCACGCCTGAATTCTCAGAAGTATTAAGCAGAGGTGTACCTATGTACTCCCACATTTCGCCAGTTATGTTTAAGTCCCATGCAGTAAGGGGGAGCCGCCTTTTCCCATCAACCGGACCCAAATCCAGAATCCAGGCTGCTACTGAGTCCCGGCCACCATAGGCGCGGGCTTGCGGACGGCGAGCAATGGGCAGTTCGCCGTCCGGTAAGGACCAGTCCCGGGTCGACGACGCGTTGTATTTATTCCACGCGCGCCTCAAAGAGATGTCAGCACGAACTGACGGGGTCCGCTAGGGCTGATCCCTGCCAGGGTTGCGGGTGTGTCCGAAAGGGATACCGTGGCCCTGGCACTGAAGGAACACGGATGGGTTTTAGTCAGTATAAGTCTGCCACGCCCTCCCGCTCCACCCAGAGCTGGAAAAGTTATTTGATAATTTCCAAACCAAAAAAAATAAAGCTACTACTGTGAAAAATTCAATAACACTGCCCGACCCAGGAATCGAAACCACGACCTCATGAATATAATATTATTATTTATATTATATTATTACATTAGAAGTAGCGCTTGCGACCACTAGACCGACGAGGGAGTTTTAAATATACCTACTGAGCTTGTAATAGTAAATATAGTATCTATAGGAGTTATTAATAGGTCCACTACCTACTAAGTAATATCTAACAGCCGCACGGGTCGATCGACCAGGTTAAGCTACGCTTGCCGCGGTTTGTCCGTGGATGGGTGACCATCTTAACATACCAAGACCCCTCCGTGCCTCGGAAAGCACGTTAAGCCGTTGGTCCCGGCTGTCATTCGTGGATCTTTGACAGTCATTACGGGTCGTCAGAAGCCCGAAAGTCTGACAACCAGTCTTACAGGTCAGAGGTCAGATAGGCAGTCGGTCCATGTAAAATATAGGTATTCAGATGCATTCGGTTAGATTGGTAAGGTAGATGATGAGGAATTATTAGTAGGTACCTAGGTATAAAACATCATGATCATTTATGATTAGTATGTTAGTACATCAACCATGATGAATGATCGATATTAATATAAATATATTCAGTGTATTCAACGTTGTGACATAGTCTCATGATGAATAGGCAAACAATAAACTGGCCCTTACAAAGTAATTAGATACTAAGTAGTTAAATAACTACAACTTCCAGTGCGAGTTGGTGAATGTTACATCTTTGAATTTTTGGTTCTAGGACGGGGATGGTGAACCAAATCAGGTGCGGATCTAGGTTTTCGCTCAAAAGGGGGAAATGTTTCTCTCTGGGGGAAGGAGGGGGACGGGACGGAAGGGTGATTCACCAAGCTGAAAAAAAACCTTCGTCACCTAATGTTTCCGTAAACAACAATTTTGAGGATGACTACGATTCTTACATAGGTACATGAGGTTGTTGGAAGCCCAGGGGGGGGTAACAGGGGGGTTATTATGCACGTAACAAAATAATTTGGTTACGGCATCATTATTATTATTCAGGACTTTAGGAACCTAAAATTCGCACTAAGTCATCTAGTTTGCAATAGCAGAAGTCGCAGTAATTTGTTATTTCATTTAAATAAATGCAATACTCGTATAATAATAAAGGTATTATTGTGAATGTATCAATTACTAGCTTTTGCCCGCGGCTTCGCTCGCGTTAATTTCGATAAAAAAAAAACTCTTAACACACTACTAAAGTTTCTATAATTTAATTCAATCATGATTCGAAAGACACGTGGCGCCATCTATTATCATATATAATATTGTTGATTTTCTCGGGAGCAGTATTTCTATTTCGTGATGAAAGTTACCCTATGTCCGTTTCTGTACACCTGACAACGTATACGTAAAATTTAAGGATGATCGGTTCAGTGGTTTAGGCGTAAAAAGGTACCTAACAAACAAACAAACTTACTTTCGCATTAAAAATATTATTATAGTTAGGATTTTGTTCCAGTGGTCACCAAGTCAAGATTGTTTGATGGCACGTCCGCGTCATGGCCACATTCAATATTTATTTGGAATAAATGGCAAGCAGATGTATAGGAGTTCGCCATCCATCCCTGTTCGAGGACATGCTGTTTCTGCATGATTCAACGTTTTGAGAGGTGATGAAATAAATGACACAAAGTGAAGTGCCTGCCTGGGTTTGAACCCACGACCAACGTAAATCGGGGCCGTTAAGACTGGGGCACCTGTAGGGCCACCCTACTCTCGTTCTCGTCTTTACTTTGATTTTAATTGTATTGCTGCCGTGTTGCTAACTTTAAAAAAGTAAGTACGTACCTACTTTATACCCACCTATTAAGAGCGTTGTCACCGGTCCACTAGTGCCACTCCTTTTAAAACATATTTGCCCAAATACTCAAACGTTACTTAACTTTAAGACGTTCTTATAAGTGTTTCTGTCGCTACAAAACAGTTTAAAGTGACAGAGACAGCATTAGACTTAACGGCGACTTAAAATTGAATTGCGTTTGAGTATTCGGCAGATTATCTCTTAACTGAGAAGGAATTATGGAAAACGGCTCAATCAACTATATCGCTAAGTGTGTCTAGAGTTTTCTAATACCTTTTTTAAAGATTAATATTGAGACACGAAGCAACAAAATACGATCTAGAGGAATGTGGCCGTTTTTATTTTGATCGTTACTGAGAAGGAATTATGAAAAACGGCTTAATCAACTATATCGCTAAGTGTGTCTAGAGTTTTCTAATACCTTTAAAAAAAAATAATATTGAGACACGAAGCAACAAAAGACACACTAGACACACTTACCGATATAGTTGATTGAGCCGTTTTTCATAATTCCTTCTCAGTAACGAGATAATATGTTTTTAAAGGAGTGGCGCTAGTGGACCGGTGACAACCCTCTTAAATAAAAAAAGTCGAAATTCCACAAAAGTTAATCAATATCCTCTCATCAACTATAAAACTTTTCGTATCAAGGAGTAGTTTTAGCGTTTACGCTCTCTTCTCTTCTTGGTCGCGTACTTCATTACTGAAGGTCGTGTCCCTGAAAAGCCTTCGTGACTTAATATATGACTAGCTTTTGCACGCGGCTTCGCTTGCGCTTAAATAAAAAAGCTCTTAACACACTACTAAAGTTTCTGTAATAATATACCTAATTCAATCATGATTCGAAAGACACGTGGCACCATCTATTGTCATAAGTACGTAATTGTTGTTTTCCTCGGGAACAGTACTTCTTTTCGGGATGAAAGGTACCCTATGTCCATTTCACTTGACAACGTATAGGCAAAATTTCAGGATGAAAAAAGGAGGAAAATTTCAGTGGTTTAAACAAACTTATTTTCGCATTTATAATGTTTAATGTGTTCTTCTTTCCAGTCAGAGCGGTTACTTGGTCTGACCAACTCAAACTCAAACTCAAACTCAAAGCATTTATTTCAAATAAACCAATTACAGGTACTTTTGAATTGTCAAGCAAGGGGTCGGTCAGTCAGAAAGATGAAGCTAGTTGCCCATTCCAAAGCGTAGTAGGTTCCTATGGAGAAGAACGGACAAGAAACTCCATGGACACTCTTTTAAAATATTGTTACAAAATATGGGTTACATCATTCATGTTGAAGTTATACATGTGAGAACAATGTAGAAAGACGTGCACAACGGTTATATAACCGGCCGCGAGGTCTCTTCCCAACTACCTTGCCCATCACCAGTAACTTTTCAAGGTTATCGGGCTCCCGACGGGTAATGTGACCAAAGTAACCGAGAATCCTTTGGTAACAGATCGTGAATCGGGGATAGTCTATCTCTTATGTCTAGCTGTTCGAGAATAGATCTGTTCGTTCTCTTGGCGTTTACCCAACATGGATTTATTTTCCAAACTTACCATAAAATATGCGTTTTTTAACCCAGAGGCCGCCAAAGTTTATGACAAAAATTAAAATTAGACGCATTTTATGGTGTTATTAGCAGAAATTTGTAAATTTTCTCGACAACCGCCAGCTGGACGCCCACTTTCCGCGATATTGCCATGTTTCGCCTTTTTAAGTGTATTTTATTGTGCTTAGTCACAGTTCAGTAAACCTTACTACATTGGAAAAGTTTTAAAATTATCTTTTAGTGTCGTGTTTAGAAAAAAATAATTCCTTAATTGTTAAGAAATCATGGTCAAAAAATAAAGTTTCACAGAATTGGAAAACGACAATTTTGTACCTACTCAAACTCAAAGCATTTAAGTATTTCAAATAAACCAATTACGGGCTTTTCTTAATTGTCAAGGGGTCAGTCAGTAAGATGAAGCTAGTTGCACCATTCCAAAGCGTAGTAAGTACCTATGGAGAAGAACGGGCAAGAAACTCCACGGACACTTTTTTAAATCAAAAAAGGTATGGTTACAAAATGTTTGTTACATACATCATTCATGTTGAAATTATGCACGTGAAAACGATGAAGAACGTTAAAAGCGTCCATAATAAATTGATAAAAAAACTATTCAAAAATTAAATTAAATCAAAATAAGCCGTGGCAGCCAAGAGATGACCAGTCCCTACTGACTACATTATTACATATTTGAAAGTGTTGTTTACATTTTGAGTACCTATAGGCAATTAGGCACATGTACTACATTATATTATAAGTAAGTATAAAATAACACCTGTATAGTACCTATGAAATAACATCTGTACCGTAGTACGTAGGATCTCAAACTGAAATTATCAACATGACCTCTATGAACGACTCAAGGTGCATACGTGAGCAGCATCCGGCTTATCACAAGGATAATGGGACCTAATCTTAATGAGTACTCAGAATAGCCTACCTACTCTAAATATAGGTTGAATTTAGTTAATTGGGGATAAAACCTTATCAATATTGGTGCAACGGTTACCTGAGGAAACTGTTCTTTATCAATAGAACGCGGATACCCGGCGTGTGCTACTGCGCTAAAATTTTCAGAATCCGTGTTCTTTCTGACTTTTTTTCTTTTTGCTTAGCTTAAAAGGGTCGTAGCGTGATATTAAATAGCTTAACCTTTCTCAAGAGTTGGGCTATAAACTGAAGAAAAAAAAACAGAATCAAACACTTTAGTAGTTTCAAAGTCTAATAACGGACGTAGGTAGATACCTACATAGTTTGTGTTTTATATATTTATATAAAAGACTAGCTTTTACTAGTGGCTTCGCTTGCGTTAATTTAGATTTAGCAATCAATTCGGATTGTATTTGCTTGTAACTCTTATCACACTACTAAAGTTTATATCCATACTAATATCCATACTTATATATTTATACTAATATTATAAATGTGAAACTAACTCTGTCTGTCTGTCTATCTGTCTGTTTGTATGTTACGTTTTCACGCCTAAACCGCTGAACCGATCGTCATGAAATTAGGCAGAGATATGGAGAAGGACATAAGCTACTTTTTTACGCGATAACCGACAACCACGCGGGCGGAGCCGCGGGCAAAAGCTAGTAATAATATAATTCAACCATGATTCGAAAGACACGTGGCGCCATCTATTATCATAAGAACGTAATTATTTTTTTCCTCGGGAACTGTACTTTTCGGGATGAAAAGTATAATCTAGATGTCCGTTTCTGTAAACCTGACAACGTAAATGCAAAATTTCAGGATGTTCGGTTCAGTGGTTTAGGCGTGGAAAGGTAACAAACAAACTTACTTTCGCATTTATAATATTAATAAAGTTAGGATTTAATTACAGGAAATATTCACCCTGCGTCAGTAGGTACCTACATTAGGCACCTATTTTAATGGGACTGTGGATGTGCGTGTACGTACGTATTGGACTGGCTGCCAAAAGTACTAGAGTTCATATCCTGAGGGTCTAATGGTTGAAGAACGTGATAAACTCCAGGGTTAGGGAACCGGGCTGAAATGGATTTAGGATCTCGTTCATCCATCATCTGCCTAGCCTTTTTCCAACTATGTTGGGGTTGGCTTCTAGTCTAACCGGATACTGACTGCCTATGTGACCTCCACAACCCAGTTAGTGGGCAACACGATATCTCTTGGTAAGACTGGTTGCCAGACTTTCGGGCTTCTGAAGACCCGTAACAACTGTCAAAGATCCACGAATGCCAGCCTGTACCAACGGCTTAACTTGCTTTCCTAAAGATGGTCACCCATCCACGGACCAACCGCGGCAAGCGTAGTTTACCGCGATAACCGACATCCACGCGGGCGGAGCCGCGGGCAAAAGCTAGTTTCCTATAAATCCCAAAACGTAAGTAAAACTACTCAATTAATGAACTGGCAACACTGACAGCAGGCAAGGAATTTTCCGCCTGCAGTCGAGCGTTATTACTTAAGTATGGGAATAACACAACATAATATTAATCTAGCGTTATTTCCCATGCTTAACTATAATAAAATAAACACTAGGATACGTGACCGAAGGCACTAAGACTTCAATATATTCGTAAACATATGACGATAGTAAATGACATGAATAGTAAAATAGTCTATGACTGCATTGTCCAATGACCGGATATCCGATAGTGTCAAATCCCGTTGGAACGGGGCCTAGTTTTCCATAAGCGGTTTTAGTGGAGGGAATATTTCTTTTTGTTCTAGCTTTATATTCTTTGTTTGGATGATCAATATTTTAGGTGAATATACGTTGAACGTTTAATTTTTTTTAGATTCCTTTTTTTTTTTTTTTTACAAAATATGCGATGGTCTTCAAGTAAACCACAAGGTTCAGTTTTGGAAGTCGGTGGCAAAAAATAAAACAAAACGATTGAAAAAGTTAGTTGTTTTTTTTTTTTTATCTTTTTTTAATAGAATTTCGTAAATCGGCCTAATTATCACGGAGAACACAGTGTATACTTTTATTTATTTTTTGTTAACTTGCCATATACGTAACAAAAGACCAAAGAAACGATGGATGGACTGTGTGATTCATTATATGGCTAGAAAGGGGGTCGACTACCAAAATGACGTATAATTGACAAATATGGAAGAAAAAGACATTTTGAGCCGACCCCAAATAAATTTAGAAAAGGACAGGAGAATGATGATGACATAACTACCTCCTTTTTTTGAAGTTGAATAAATGCACTTAAATGCGGGTAATTGCGTAACACACTTACAGTAGCAATGGCTTTCATGTTGACGTTTCAACAACATTCATTGCGTTAAACAATTAGAAAATTAAAAGAAATTAAAATAAGCCATGGCAGCTAAGAGATGACCAGTCCCTACTGACGGCGCCCGTTCACGAACATGACGCATGGATCAGCACCATTCAGATTAACCATTTTGAAGGGAACTAAGTGATCCAACACACACGCCACTAGCGAGATATTTAAATGAGCATGACATACTCTCAGCCGCCAGGGCACATTCAAGTCAATTCGTGGGTTAGTCAATTGGGGGCTATTAAAATCCACTATAGGCAAGGGCGTAGCAAGGTACGCGCAGGGGGGGGCTGCCTCCCCCCCTAGAAGATGCAGGAATACTCACGAACCGTAAAGTAATATTACGTAGGTAGCCTATTAATAAACAAAAACGAACTTAACGAACAAGTAACATAGAGAGGTCCTTTTCTACAATGCGTCGTGTTAAAACATAGCTGAGATCAATGATGACTGAAAACCGTTTGAACGGCATATGCATGCTCAGTGTACACTGAACCATGGTACAAGAAACTAAGGATACAATTGAACCTGAGCTGTTAAAACGGTTTTGTGAAGAACCTCGTCGATTTTTTTTTTTTGTAAAATATTTTCACTGATTGATATTTTGTTTGTCATTTTTAACGTAACTTGCCCCATTGCTCATACAGCATTTACCTTAGATATATTCTTGGTTTGTCTACGCCGGGCCCCCCTTAACAAAATCCTAGTTACGCCCTTGACTATAGGTAGTTTGTCTATAGGTACCTGCATTTTTTGGTGTAATTAATCATGAAGCAGGCGACTTTCCTGATGATAAGAATATAAGAATAAGAATATGACATAATTACATTGTCCTCTTATTATCTTACCCAATTAGGTAACTACTTCGGAGCATTCAAATCCTCAGAGTAGTGTCTTTCATTCTTTTTTTTTTTTTAATAAAACGTTGTCCCACACTAGAAATTTCTCCCCCGCGTGGTAGATTACAGCCCATTCCCTTTCGAAGAGAGGAGCCCTGTGTCCCAGCAGTGAGAACATGCTACAACATTTAGCTTTTTAAGAACAATCCTTGATTTCCACAATAAATTAACAATTAATTTATGTAATTATGTCATATCGATATATTCTCAACTCGTTTTCCACTTCTTCAGTTGACAATACAAATGCATCACTCATACAGGGAGTAACATTTATCAGTAGGTCCCCAACCGCATGGAAAGCCCATATGTACGCGTCCTTTAATTATTTAAGTTAATTAATGCACTAGCATTTAATTAATTAATTTCAAATGATTTGTGGATACTATTAAAAGCAATATTCCTGCACCTACGTACTTGTTAAGGAAAATATTTTTGACGGAGTAGTGCTCGTAGCAACTGATAAGCATATTAGTGACGTCGGTTCACGATTATGACGCGATTAACTATAATTTATTTTAAGTTAACATGTTTTACCACATCAAATTAGAAAGAAGAAAGAAAAAACGTTTATTTGCGGTAAATATGACGCAAAAAAAAAGAACACAACACAAATTAGTTTGGGGTAAATATGCGTCACATCCACGCAAAACGGCCATCGCTCAGCATAATGCTGCGACCCTATGCGAGACAGAGCCCCAGCGCTGGTTAAATTAGTGTTGCCATATGTAATTTTACATTTGGAGGTACAAACCTTTAGAAATAATGGAGAAGAAAAGAAACTAAAGGGAAGTAGCCACAGAATAAAGACGATAGCAAAGAAGAGCAAGGTAAAGAAAAAGGTAAAAAGGGTAAAGAAAAGGGTATACGAAAGGATACAGGACAGGGTAAAGGAAAAATAACTGAAAAGGAGAAAGGAAAGGGAACATCACAAGCGGAAAAGGCAAAGAAAAAGATATTGGAAGAAAGCAGCGACAGTGCAGAAGATGAATATTTCTGTATCGTTTGTGGTGTTTCGTACAATGAAGACACATCTAGTGCAGACTGGGTACAATGCATCTTGTGCAAGCAGTGGGCGCAGTCCGGATGTATCAAAGGCGATACAATTTTATACATTTGCCGAAATTGTGATTCAGACGATGAATATGAATAAAAATGCAACATATTGTGATTAGGTACCTACATATGAAAAGGATTTCTAGTAGATTATTATATTGTCATGATGTTGATTTTATAAGAAACTAAGATTTATTGAGACTGCTTTAGACTATACACATGAACCTACCTACCTATATGAAAATGATTCCTAGTAGATTTTAATATTGTCAAGATATTGATTTTATAAGAAACTACGCTTTATTAAGACTGCTTTACACTATATATAGGTACATAGGTAGGTTACATAAAGACTGCTACGTTTAAGAATAAGCCATTTACTACCTTATTTACGGTATTATTATAGAATCATAATATTGTTATTCGATATCACCCAAGTATGATTAAAGAACATATTGAAAATATGATACACAAAAGACTGTTAAGTTAATATAACAGTAAAAGTAGTTTTTAATTAAAATTATTTAAAGATTTGTTAATTTTTATTCTTCTACAAAGAGGTTTTGTTTTGGTTGAGTTTTTGTTTCTATATATTTATATCGCTGAAATCAAAGTGTTACAACTTTTAAGTGTTCCACTAAGTGAAAAATTTTGTTATTGAAAACTGACGTTTTCTTCAATTACATAACCGTTAATTCTGGCCCCGACCGCTCTGACTTTTCTGAGTAAAATCGTCTTTTTGAATAAAATACCAATTTCTTGTCAAATTAAATCCAACGATATCATTATGGTTCTTGAAGTTTGGACATCATTTAACATAAAAATCATATCAAAATGTTTAAGCCCCTCGCCCACGTCGACTTTTTGTAGCGATGCTGTCGCGCGTTAACGAAATGCGCGACAGCATCGCTACTAACGCGCGTTAGTCGCATTTGCAACGCACTACGGAAGCGATGCCAACGCGCTACTAACGCGCTACAGTATCGCGACTGTATCGATGCAAACGCACGACCGTGTCGGACGACATCGGGGAGAGATTGGAGGGAGGGTGGCGCGTGAGCGGAGAACCGAGCATCAGTGCAACTGTGGCATTTTTGTGCCATTACTGAATTGCGTTTGCAACGCGACAGAAGCGCGACAGTATCGCGTTTGCATCGCGACTGAGAATCGTGGTGTGGGCGAGGGCAAATAGCTAGCGGCCGCATCGCGGCTGTATCAATGCGAACCCACGACAGCATCGCTACAAAAAGTCGCCGTGGGCGAGGGGCCTTAGGCGTTTTGAAGCTACAACTGAAAATATAAATTTTGTTAATTCGCGCCCCGGTCTCCCCTATATAGGGTTGCCATACGTCCCGTATATACGGGACTGTCACCGTATTTGACCATCGCGTCATGCGCGCGACAAAATTCGGAAATGTCCCGAACTGGGCCATTTCTATGATTACTTACATTTAAAAAAAAAACGAGTCTATTACAAAAATAAAATCAAGCTAGAAATATGACTGGGCCAAAAAATTTACGTCTTAATGTATTTTTATAAGTAGGTACAATAAATAATGTAATAATGATTATTTTAATGTTTTTTTTTTATTTTATTTTTTCAACACACTTGCTCGTAAAACCAGTAGGTCCATAATGCAGTGTATTAAAAACGCGTGCTTTTTACTTTACGTTACCTAGTGTTGTAACGCCACAGATAACTACATATTTACTAGTCGAATAATTGCGCTTTTTTTAATGTGTGCTATGTTGATCATTGCGCTCGAGGCGGTATTATTCGCGCGAGCCGTAGGCGAGTGCGATAAGGAAGCCGAGAGCACACAAGTATCATAAATCATAATGTACTATTCGAATAATAACTTTGATTTCAACTTTTTTATTTGATTTTTTTGAAACGTCCCAAAAAGTTATGGCAAGCCTAATTAGGTATTTACCAAATCCTAATCTTGATGTTTTAGCTATGCTTTAATAGCTCATTGGATTTCAAAAAGATTAGCCTCCCAGCAAGGTTATAGTAGTCAGTAGCAGAACTGAGTGAGCACCGGCCGTAACATCTACTAAGTTATCCCTTTTGGGGACTCTTTCAGATAGGGCAGGTTCATAAGCCCGTGTGATAGGATAGTCCATTACGGTACTGTACATTGATAACGTTGTTGCGTCAAGTAGGTACACGTGACGTGAATACCTACCAACCTATCCTTCCTTAAGCGTCAAAACGCTAGTTGAATTAACTACAAAAAAAACTTTATCAGTTATAATTTAATGAGGAGTTCCTAAATTTACTTGGTATTTCCTTCCGCAGTTCCCGATACCGATACTATGACGCAATATCGGTAACTTGCGCAATTTTATCACCCTGTAGCTAAGGAAACCATATGCAACAATGAATTAATATGCGATATCAAAAAACTTTGAACCTGTATTTAATTTAATGAGCTAATTTTCAAAGCCTAATAATACCTATCATCGGTATCCCTATTATATTAACTTTAAACATACCGTAATTTACTTCCTTCCTTCCTTCGTGGTAGGTAGGAACTTTCGTCAATAATAGAATTGTTGTTCAGTTTTCATAAACCTATACATACATATGAAAGTATATTATACGGTATTTATAACAAAAAAGCAATTTTTAAAGTTCTTGTCTGCCTATCTGTTTGTTCCGGCTAATCTCCGAAACGCCTGGACCGATTTCGACGAGGCTTACTGGCAGATAGCAGATGTTATGGAGTAACTTAGGCTACTACTTATTTTAGAAAAAGCACCCGGGTGGAGCCGCGGGCTGCATAAGTAAGGTCTTTGAATCAAGATATTGCTATTTACCCATTAAACGCAATTAACAAACCAATGCTACCAAAACATTTTATAAGCGCATTGTTCGAAAATCTTGATGAACACTAACTTAAGAACAAAACAATAAAATGTACTTAGATATCTACAGTAGGTGTCCTTAATTATGATATCAACGAATACTGTCGTATTTTGTCAGATCTGTATTTCTAAATACAAATCTGAGGTGAACTGTAACCATCTTAAATCCTGCAAACTCCAATCAGCTGTTTCCCCCATCACATATTGGCCAGGTCGCCGTCAACTTTCTAAACAAACGACGATCGAGGGCTGAGGGACGGGGCAGCCGCATTCCTTGCCAAAAGTGGCGACCATTCGCGCCAGGGATGGACATGTTGACGCAATGCCATTCAATATGCCACATATGAAAGGCGCTGCATGTGTTTGAGCAAGAAAACAGGATAAAATTAGATTTTATTTGTTTAGGTTTTTCTACATTAATTAATTGTTATTTATATGGTGTACATAATAAAACAAAATCTTCTATCTATGATCCATGATTAAGGGTTTTTTTTTTTTTTTTTTTCGAAGTTCGAGTGAACGTCTATGAAAAGATGAATGGATTGTGTGAGGAATTATATGAATGTGAAGTGAGTGACTGATAGGTAGCGTGGCAGTTGACAGGGTAGAATTAAAGAAGAAAACACGTAACATGTGACAAGGGATACAAGGTAGATGAGATAGAAGACAGAAATTTTTTATGCTTTGGAACATTATTTTCAATGACAAAAGCAACACTGATTTGGCCCTATTGAAAGCTAGGCAACATTGTGGCAGACCAATACGAAGATAGAGGGCTGAACTGGACTGCTACCGAAAGGATTGGCCCACATTTGCAGAAGACAGAAGTGTATGGGAAAGACCGACCGGGCCCTTTGCCCGGTGGATAAAACAGCATAGACAGATAGATAGACAAGAGGCGATCAACAATCCAGCTTAGGCCATCTATTCATACGGTCAGGTACGTCTGGACATGCCGAGTAATATCTATGTGAGATGGGCTATGGTATTTAAAGCCTGAATTAAATGGTGCGATTGAATTACGTGTGGCAAACGGCAAAAAAAAAAGTCGCTCAGCACGCTATGGAGCGGGCTATGCTCGGAGTTTCTTTGAAGGATAAAATTAGGAATGAAATTATCCGGAAGAGAACCGGAGTTACCGACATAGCTTGCAGAGTAAGCAAGCTGAAGTGGCAGTGGGCTGGCCATGTTTGTCGAAGGACCGATGGCCGGTGGAGCAGACGAGTCCTGGAGTGGACTACTAGATGGACCGATGACCTCAAAAAGCTGGCTGTGACATAACTGGATGCGGAAGGCGGAGGACATGGTGTTGTGGCGCAGCATGGGAGAGGCCTATGTTCAGCAGTGGACTGCGATAGGCTGAGTTGATTGATACGGCATACCATAATTGTGGGGCTGAGGGGCTTATGGCTAAGTAATAACAGACGTACTGATTCGATCGATCAGGTTAAGCTCCCACATGAACGTACCTACTACCAGGATAAAAAGTGTCATATGGCCTAACCCAGTTCATTGTGTGCCGGTCGCCAAATCCATTGAGCCGTTAAAGTGGGCAAAGCCGCACGAGTCGATCGGTCAGCTTAAGCTACGCTTGCCGCGGTTGGTCCGTGGATGGGTGACCATCTTTACATACCGAGACCAGTCCGTGCCACGGAAAGCACGTTATGGCGTTAGTCCCGGCTGTCATTCGTGGATCTTTGACAGTCGTTACGGGTCGTCATAAGCTCGATAGTCTGACAACCAGTCTTACCAAGGGATATCGTGTTACCCAGTAACTGGGTTTTGGAGGTCCGATAGGCAGTGTAAAATACTGGTACTCAGCAGCATCCGGTTATACTGAAAGACGTAAAGAAAAAAAAAAGTACAAAGTACTTAGGTTTAAATTAAAATAAATCTAAATTAAATTAATTAATTTAAATTAAAGTAAATCTAGTCAGAATGCTTCGATCATAAGTGCCCATACTGTTTAAGTATATGTCGGAGACGAGTTGTATCCGGTACGCCAGCGCCATCTGTTGGCGTTCGATGGAGTTGGTGGAGTTCACGCCATCGGCTCTTGACTAATCGCGGCGCTAGCGCTGCCTAGCGGCGCATGACAGAGTCTTCAACATAACGCTCGGCATGTGATCGCCGCACATTCGACAAGTGAAGTTCATCGGTGGCGGTCAAGCAATGAAGACGTCTAAAAACTGTTGCGCGTTCGGTATAGTTGTGTCGTGTTCCTACATTAATTACTTTGCATACCCATTACTGTATAGAATCAAGGTCTTCTAACTGAACAGACAGATGTGCTGCTGGGGCGTTTGTTCCTCTACTTCTTCTTCCTGGCTAAAGCACTAGGAAGTGGTGAAGGGATGGGCGTTTTAGGGGACTGTCTTATGTAAACTTTAAGGTTGAGTACATGACTTTTGAGTTTAATTCGGTTTTTCTATTGCGCAATAACCAACACTACCCACAGTACGCCCACAGTAGTTAAAATATGGCTGATGCTAACGAGAGAAACCTTCCGTTCTCCGACATATACATCTGTACGTATGGGCACTGTAAAACCATGGCAACGGGCGATATCATTCGGAGCTATACGAGCCTATACGAAGATCAAAACATACATGGACACGTAGCTTTAATCAGGAAACCGATGCAGATGTTCAAAAAAATATTCAAGGTTTACAAAAGACATTTTGTCAGAAGTGGGATTCGAACCCACGCCCACAGATGTGGACTGCGACCTGAACGCAGCGCCCAAGACCGCTCGGCCATCCTGACTTATGACGTTTGTCAAATCAGAATGTCTCTATTCTTTTTAAAATAAAACATACAAATCCCTATGTAGATATTATAAATATAATATTTTCTCAGCTTCCATGGCTTAGAAACTGAAATCCACAGTATTAGGTAGGTACTTATAATGTGACCATAAAGACTAATGGCTAAACAAAATCCTCCTAAAGCCGTGTCCTATTTAAAAGCGATCGACGCGCGAATACGCAATCGTCGCGTCCTTGTCACTTTTTGTTCGGAGAACCTGAACGCGTGGTCGCGCTGAAAAAGGAGCGGGGTTTTTCACTAGGGATGGGCCGAATATTCGTTTTATGTTCGGTATCCGGCATATTCAGCAGATTTACCGAACATTCGTATTCGGCCGATTATTCGGCAAAAATTCCGAACATTCTACCGAATAATATTGTATGCCTCTCGTATTAATAATTAATATATAAATTCATTTATTTCAGGTAAATAACACCCATCGCCAAACATTTAAAATCATATAAAATAAATAATAATAATATATAAAGTAATTACAGACAATTATAAAACCGTTGTGCCTCGCGTGGATGCACGTTGGAGCATATGAAGGGTTAAAAAGTTGCCTCTATAAGCATATATGAAGTAGCACAATTACATAATTATATCCATATCAAGTGTGTCATAATTATCATTTATTCTGTCTATGTAAAGAGATACATAGTAATAATCTTACATTGCTTCGATTAGAAGCAGTTATGGTCTAACTGGAAAAACAAAAGTGGTAGGATTTTATTGTTTTAATCTTATAATTATTCAAAATTAACACGTAACAATGTTATGATGCAATTGCAGTTGCCTTTCGGGGGTAGCGGCGTCAGACTTGAATTTTTGAGATGCACGATAAAGCGCACCAAAGCCTACCGAATATTCGGTTCGATTATCTTCCAACCGAACATTCGGCCGAGTACCTATTCGAATTCGGTAAAACCCGTAGTCAGTGCATCACTAATTTCCACATTGCGATTTCCAAGCTGTGTGACTTGGGTGACTACAACGCGATCGTGCATTTCCTTCTCCTGGGTAATATCTATCAGGGAGCAAAATTGTGTCATGGTTTTTCTTTTTACCTTAGAATTCGCAGAAATTAATAGGTATTCAAATTGCAGGCAGATATTTTTTATTGGAATACCTCAATAATTAATGAGAAATACTTAAAGTAGGTATTACCAATGACCTAAGGAAAATTAAATGACGAAATTATTTAACAAAATGTGAGCTCATATAAAAGGTAAATTATGTATAATGCATATTAAATATTAACATGCAATTTTTTTTACCTCTAATTGGGAACAGGACAAATAATTAGTTTCATTAGAAGTCTGAATTAGAAATTATAGGTATTAAGGTCTATGCAGTCAGTGTCACGTATATTATAGATACAAATAGAATTTACTTGAATATTCTTCTGGTATGGTATTGAATTTAGTTTCTTATGTTGAATCATAATTATATATTATAACTAGCTGACCGGAAAGACGTTGTCCTGTTTCCTAGAACTCGTTCGCAGCGCCACCTATCGGGTCTAATTGTGAATCAAAACCATTCTCGAATCCCTTTAAACACACACAAAAAAAATCATAAAAATTGGTCCAGCCGACCAATTTTTATGAAATTAGGAGGAGTTCAGTCACATACACACGCACAGAAGAATGATATAGGTATAAAGAAGATAGAGAGCAGTCAAGTGGTGGTCCACGACTTACGAGATGTAGGTGGTGAGTTCGAACCCAGGCAGGCACTTAACTTCGTGTATTTAATTTTATCACCATTGCTCTCAAAACGGCGAAGGAAAACATCGTGAGGAAACCGGCATTTCCTAGAACCACAAAATTCGAAGACATGTGACATCTACCAACCCGCACTGGGCCACACTATCAATAACAATCTGAATGATTTTTAACAATATTGCTAAGCCATTGCTTCGTATGTTCGAAAATGTTGACAGCTCAACAACGTAAATAACGCAATGAATGCTGTTGTACTGTCAAAATGCGCAATCACCCGTGACTAGGTACAACCTACAGTAGAAGAGGACCAGCAAAAAAGATGTCGCTTATCTATTGGGAAAAATATTTTTCTGTAGTAGGGATGGCCGGGCACAAAGTGCCGGGGGTAAGTTGTTCCGGCACGAACAGCTTCGTTAAGAGAAGAGGTAGCAGTAAATGTGAAATGCGTCGCTAAATGTTGTACACAACAAAACACACGGCTACATATCAAGGTATATTTCCTGTTTAAGCTGATCTCGCATTGTATAGCATTCCGCACAATAAGAGGTCAGCTTATACTGGAAAATTATAGCTTGATATTTAGCCGTGTGTACCATCGCGCTGTTTCGGCAGCCATTTTAGTAACGCTGAGAAGACGTGGTAGGTACTCAGTTGTAACCTAACCAGTATAATTTTCGGTATTTTTTTACGTTATGTGCGAATATCGGCATTTTGAAACCCGACAGAAAACAGTCAAGACTCGCTGCGACTGCAACTTTCTACAAACCTATTCTCTTAAATGTTGGTTTTGTCCAATCCTATAACAACAATAACAACACAATATTTTTGATTGTTTTTTGTAATGGTCAACCATACGAGTAACAGCAAATGTGATTTGACTTCACGACAGCAGATTTCCAGAAAAGAGGTGCAATATTGAGTCATTCTATCCTTTCTTATAGGTACCTAAACCGCCGGCCAAAAAATGTTGAAGGTTAAACCTACAATGGCGTCAGGCAGCTGCTTACGGGTCTAAGGTGTTTGATATACAATGTGAGTCTTTATAATGTGTAGGTACATATCGAAATGAAGGAATCTATACTTAATTTTATCTACGGCAAAAATATTTAAAAAATCTGAATATTTTATTTAATTTTTTATGGAATTTAAAAATAATTGTTCCCAGTGTAAACAAAACGTTGCGTTGTAACTTTTAAACTCAATGATCTATCACGATGAAACAAACTCCATAATGATTGGAAGTAATTAGGCGCCCAAAAATTGGGGAAAAAACTACCTTCAATTAAAAAGAAACATGTTTTTTTAGCAAAAATCAATTTTTTTTTTTCTTAATTGTAAAATTTCTCAAAAAGGGGCGTCTTATTGAGAAATTTTGAAATAAACACAAAAAATTAAAAAATAATTTAGATTTTTTTTGTATTTTTTCTGTAGCTAAAATTAAGCATAGATTCCCTCATTTCGATATGTGCACATTATAAAGACTCACACTGTATAATCAGCCTATAATGCCCACTGCTGAGACACAGACGTCCTGTCTGCTGCGGGCTACCGCTGCTCTTTGATGCTCTCATCGAGCGTCAAATAGCAGTGGTGGCGCGAACGTAAAGGTAGCTTTCAGAAACCGATATTTTTAGAAACTGTCCAAAATTTTCCGAGCATGCTAGTCACCCTACACAGGGTATCTGTCATAGATGTGTGTGTCGATGACCTGCGCTTGATTCACAGTGACAATTATGGGGTTGTATATAATGTTAATCTTTGCGTCAATACATGCTAATATCTATTGCCATTGTTCTTATGTACTGCATATGTATGTAGCCTTATGCAGCTAATCAATGAATTTATTATTAATATCAAAGTATATTGTATTGCGACTTTAATGTCTTGTTGGTTGAAGATTAATGTTAGAAGATAAACAGGTAGCATTTTAGTGAGGGTTACAAACTTATACCTTACGTGACATAAGTCGTAAAATTACGGTGTTAGGGGTGTGCAATACCCAGAGATCGGAATAAGTAGAGTTAATTTACCTAAACTTCGAGGAAGGAAGTAACATAGAGTGGATAATACCTCCTCTAAAATCCCAGAATAATTATAATGACGTTTAAATCCCGGGATTTAAAAACCACGGATTATTTGTTTGAATTTATTTATATTTACAAATTAAGATAAGAAAAATCGTATAACTTTTTTAGGGTTCCGTACAAAAAAAAAAATCAAGTCATTATAATTATTCCGGGATTTAAGAGGAGGTATTATCCACTCTTATGTTACTTCCTTCCTTGAAGTTTAGATAAATTTACCTATTCCGATCTCTGGCAATAATACAGCACATCATATAAATACAGTTGATTATATACCTTACAACAATATAATACAGAGCCTAAGCTATTAGAATATTAACCTAAACCGATTCTACGATCACTGTTTGCGACTTGAAAAAATTATCGTGGAAAAGCTGAGACGAAATTTTTTGCAGTTTTTTTTTTTTAATTAGACTTTTCTATGGCAATTTTCCATAAATTATCATAGTTCTATGTTAAAGGGGTTGATTCCACACATAGGTAGTCCTTCATGTGGACCATCGTGCGGGCTATGGCGGCCCTTGGTGGTTATTGTATTGAAAACTTGCCATTTAAAGCTTAATATTACTCAAACGGATCCCTAAATCGAGTATTTACAAACCCGTAATATTTTTGGTTCATTGAAAATCAACATGTTTTTGTATTACTATTTTATAATCTGTAATTAATGGTTTTCAACTTATTGTCTATGGTAGGATCATGATATATTGTTAATGGTAACATCGGATTTAGGTCCCTTTGTCTATGTATATAAAAAACGAGGGGTCCCTTCCCTTTCCTTTCCGGGTCGGAGACCAAGATGGATGGGCGAACGTATCTCATCATATAAAATTCATATTTCAAGTCATAATAAACAGCGTTTAAATCAATATCAGTGTTTTAGGTCTCTACCATCACCGAGCAATTCAGACAAGATTCATCATTTCACATAATTACCACAACATCCAACGGCCACTTCAATCAAGACACGTGCCTGTCTGGGATTCATAAAGCCAGGAACATCTGTAGACCTGAACCCCTACAGAGTCTCGACATACCTGTACGAAAAAAAAAAAAAATTCAAGATTTGATTTTACCATTTTGTCGTCGTAATTAATATGCCAAACAAATTTAAGCTTTCTAGGACTAAGAGTCTCTGAATTAAGCCGCGGACAGACGGAGAGCCAGATAGACGGACATGGCGAAGCTATATATCTATATAAAGCTATATAGCTGTATAGCTTTATAGCTATATATCTAGCTATGAAGCTATATAGCTATATATCTAGCTATATGGATGTTCGCAGATGCGCATGTAGATTGCTTTTACGCAACAATGCGTAAAAGGAGCGCTTCCCTGGTGCGCAGGGTGGAGGGTAGCTCCAACAGTGTCTTAGGCTTGTTGCGAGTCGCCTGGACTGTATTTACGTGGGTCACTGTTGTGCCGTCTCTCATGGGATATCACAACGGTGACCTAACATTATTGTTTGTTAATCGTATTGTTTTCCTTGCTTTTGTTTAGTGTTTGTGCTTACTAACATAGCCGTAAGTTTTACTAACATTCTTGTTGAGTCTTGGTTACTCCAATAAAACAAATTCTATTCTATTCTATTCTATAAGGGTTCCTTGTTGACTACAGAACCCTAAAAATTAGTCCGCTCAACTAAAGAACATTCGGAGGCAAAATCAACATTCATACTTAATGTTATAAACGCGAAAGTAACTGTGTCTCTCCTTTTCCCATCTTAACATAATCTGCCTAGCCTTTTCTCAACTAAGTTGGGGTCGGCTTCCAGTCTAACCGAAGGCAATCGATTATCAGTATTTTACACGGAGCGACTACCTATCTGACCTCCACGAACGACCGTAATTGCGTAATATGAAGCTTTAAAGTGCCCCCTGCCAGCTAAATGGTTGTATTAATAGGATATGTGAATAAATTCACAGCGGTTAATATCACAGCTTTACAAGTTACCGAACGAATGTAACACGATAGGTACCCCTTGGTAAGACTGCATTGTCAGACTTCCGTGATTCTGACGAGACGTAACGACTGTCAAAGATCCACGAATGACAGCCGGGACCAAAGGCATAACGTGTTTTTCGTGGCACGGAGGGGTATCAGTATGTAAAGATGGTCACCCATCCACGGACCAACCGCGGCAAGCGTTGCTTAATCTGATCAATCGACCCGAGTGGCTGTTATTACTTAACCACAAGTCCCCTTTTCCCCACTTTAACGGCTGAATGGATTTGGATGAAATTTGGCGTACGGACAAACAATAAATATAAATTAAGTAAATTAAATTTATTTATTTCAATAGACAACATAAATCCATAATGTTAGTTAGTTAGTTACAAAAAACACTTAAAAACTATGTTAGTATGGTACACTTATAACTAAGTACCAACAACAACAATGACCTGGTTTTTTTTTTTTTATATTAGTTTTATTCGCTTGTTTTTTGATTTATGAATATTTTCTTTTAGGATTGTTCTCATTGTCGACAGTCTCTGCGATTTGATACAGATACTGTCTTGTTAAATTTGTTTGTTATTCGCGATGGGGTTATAAAAATAAATAAATTAGGTGATATAAAAACTACAAAATTTTGTAAAAATAAATAAGTATAAGTAATTTAAACGGTGGGTGTTTGTACGTGCCGTTGAAGCTTTTGCGTTGGTTCGGAATTTTTGTAACATACCTATTTGACATAGGCGTCTAGGATTTTCCTCTTTTCGCGTTAGCATCCCGATGATGACAGTGATACCAAATCTTTCAGAGATTGTCACATATTGCATGAGATCCATGGCCAATCTGGGGTAATCTCTGAGGAGATGGTTGAGCCTCTGTAGATTGTTGTCGTGGCAGGGATAATTGTTATCGGCAGTTATTTTAAAATTGATGGAAGTATTGTTTGTGAAAGCCATCAATGACCCGGGTTAGGCCATATGACACTTTTTATTTTACTTTTTATATTATGACAATTTTTTACTTTTTATCCTGGTAGTAGGTACGTTACGTACCAGGATAAAAAGTAAAAAATATATCCAACAAGAACGTACCGTACGTGCCTGTTGGATAACAATAAAAAAAAAAAACCTCGACGCAGACAAAGCCGCGGAAAAAAAAAAGTTTTAACTAAACCAGGAAAGGAAACTAACCAAATGATGGTCAATGGTCAACGGTAGGTTATAACGTTAAACGTTAAACGTTACATGGATCAGAAAGCAGGAAACAGCAACATGTAACTAAAATAATTAAAATAGCTAAATTAATCATCATTTTGTATTGTGTATCTACTGCCAAATATATAAGTTATTTTAAGCATTAGGTTATAGGTACATCATTTGTTTACAATTTATTTATACATAAGTGTCATTGGACTAGACTTTGGATTTCGTCAACTCGAAACCATTTATACTTAATGATGCCAGTTCGGTTGGTTCGGGGCTTGTGCATAAGTACAGTGGCCAACACATCACGAAACTTTCTTTAACCAAACGATTTTAAACTTTTAAATGTTGATGATTAAGTTCAAAGTCGAGCGAGAAAATCTGTCAGTTTGTGGTAATTTGATGTGCTGGCCACCGTACCTAATAACAGCCGCACGGGTCGATTGATCAGGTTAAGCTACGCTTGCCGCGGTTGATTCGTGGATGGGTGACCATCTTTACATATCAAGACCCCTCCGGTCCTCCGTCCCTCCAAGCCTCGGAAAGCACGTTACCCCGTTGATTCCGGCTGTCATTCGTGGATCTTTGACAGTCGTTACGTACGCCCGAAAGCCTGACAACCAGTCTTACCAAGGTATTTGCAAAGCCTTGCTTTGCTCTTTAGAATAGGCCTCTTCTAAAGAGCAAAGCAATCTGAAGATTTCTGATGTCTAAACCTTTAATAATTAAAATAAATTGTAAATTGTTAATACTATTGAAAATTGAAAATCGTGGCAGAGATTGGTGATCGCAGACAAAAGGACGCCCATCGTCTTGACACGATTATTGAGTCAACCATTCTGTCTTGACTTTATCTAGAAGATATTTCTCGGAATGAATCTATTTGCTGCATTTCCATAAGTCAGGATGGCCGAGCGGTCTAAGGCGCTGCGTTCAGGTCGCAGTCCACTTCTGTGGGCGTGGGTTCGAATCCCACTTCTGACAAAATATTTTTTTTTAAAGCGCAATTATATTTGGACACATGCACTTCACTTACGTTTTAGAGAAAGTTTTTCTAATTGGTACATAGGCCAAAATTTTTTGTAAGTAAATTCGACCCAGATAAGCACACAATACGATCAGCAGACCAAGTGACACTATAATACCAACGATGCTGTGTGACATTATTAAATAACATTTTAGTTTGTTAATTAAGACTTAGTTCGACAGCTTCTCTTGATATGTTACTCCCATGGTTAGAAATATACGAGCATCTATACTCCATTTGAAATAAGATTAGACATTTAAAAAAACCTTTTTTACAGTCCGTTCAACCGTTTTTGACTTCTATTCTGTAGGCATAAGGATGCCATCAAAAGCAAAAAAGTTGTTACAATAGGTACCAACTGTTTACTTCAGCTGCCATTTGTCATGCCACCAATGCAAAAGTCAAAATCGGTTGACCGATCGGCCGATCGGTTGACCGTCGTGAACCCGCGGTGCACGAGTCCGACTCGCTCTTGACCGGTTTTTTTTATAATCAGTTAAAGATGTTAATATCGATTTAGTTAGGATATGCGCATTTATCGCATTATAGGTAATCCTGTAATGGTAAATGTAGGTTGATAAAAAATAAAATAAAAATTACACTTTGCCTATCAAATAAATCACATCAGTGTGTTCAATCAATAGATTGAAATACTAGCTTAGTAATTTCCATAATGGGCTTTATCATAGCAAAAATGACGCGTTAATAACCTTAAACCAATTAATATAGACCTTCTTTCTGACCTCCGTGAATATACCCAACATCCAGGGGTTCACGAGTGACGATAAATAAAAATAAGCATCACAAAAAGTGAGTTTGTCAGAAGTGGGATTCGAACCCACGCCCACAGAAGTGGACTGCGACCTGAACGCAGCGCCTTAGACCGCTCGGCCATCCTGACCTGACGTTTTGGTTCCAAATTCAATATCATTCGAGGAATCTGTTTATCCCGAAAGATGTAGGAGTAGGTACGTACACAGGTACCTATCTTTTATTAGTACGATGATATATCTAGGAGTGATGTCATCTATTGCGATATCATTTGGCAGCGTGTGCCAGTAATTTGTCTCATTGATTATTTACATTAACTTGGTGAAAATATACTGGGAAATGTACTGAGCGAAAACCTGGTATTTATTTATTTATTAAAACTTTAGCGGACTTTAATGATGTCTGAGGCATTTTCAACCAGGCAACCTTGGAGTGATGCAGAGACAAAACTGTGCAGTCCTATTTTGTTATACTTATATCTACCTATACAAATCAGTTAGGACAGCTATACTACCGATGGTCTTTTACGGGGAAAGCAGCAATTTAAGCCTTTTTTTATAATACAACTCCACTATTGATGATGATATACTTAGCAAGGTGCAGTTGATGAAGATCAAATTAAGAATGGTGCATGCTTGCCTCAATGAACTTCAGTGCTAATAATGAGTCTATTTCAGCTTCAGACCACGAATAATGGTGTTTTCTTTCACATCGCCAATTACTGCCTACCCCCAGAATTTATTACCGTAACCGTTATAAAAAAATGTTAATCAGCTGTCTATTACCGCTACTGTAAAATTAAGAACCTCATTAGGATGCAACTTTATGGAACGAACCATAATATGGCCGCGAACACAGAGCCGCCGCTTCCCCGTACGTGGTCCCCATAACTTTCCTCAAGTTGGCCCTTTATCGAAACAATGTCTAACAGAACGAATGCCGAACATCGCACGAATATCGTCATCTAGTAGCCAATTATTGAGGAACGCTCCAATGGGGTATCGAAACTCTCGGAATCCAGCAACGCACTTTATGTCTCTATTCATTAAACCGGAGCCATACTAATTAAAATTGTTTGGCTGGTGTAACGCGCGAAATAAATCGCGGGCCGGGCTCGGGTGGCGTGTACGTGTTTTGCTTTGTTTTTCACTTGCTACATATTTGTGGGGGTCTGACATTAACACCTTCGGGTTGGTGCGTACAATGCGCGACTTGTCGGGTGGTACAAAGGCGCGCATCGATTTGCGGCCAACACTTTAAATATATCGACGTGGCTGACAATGCGTTTAGCGGAGTCGTAAGTAAACTAGTACGGATATATGGGGGACGCGGAGCTTTGTTCACACAGAGATCGGATCGGTTCCGCCTAATAGAATACGTTTGTTTCGCACTCAGTGAATGTTAAGCGCGGATTTGTTCGATTTATTACATTAACTTTGTTTCGGTGCTCGTTCGTTCCTATTTAATTGACTATGGTTTAATGCGCCCATTATGGAGTATCTCGATCCTAGATGAGCCCTTTTGAGGAATGGTTTGCGCGATGATGTAATATGAAAAACCCTGTCAACAAACAATGCATTTACAAACATGTATGTAGGTTCATAATTGTCTATTTTCATTTCATAATTAGGTATGCGAATGAAACGATCAAGTGACACATAGTATTTTCACCACAATATCAAGCAAACACTCTAGCAATGTGGTGAAAATAAAATATTTCAACAGGGCTGCAACGTTGCAGTTTTTAACCAGTGCGCGATTTTTTTTTTTTTTGTGTTTCTGTATAAGTAATAGAACACATTTCCATTATTTGATCAACACTTTTTTTTTGGTCCACAAATCTAATTGTTATAATATCAATGGGCGAGCGCACAGCTGATAGGTACCTACTACTGCGTTCCGCTTCACTGAACGCGCCGCCGCCACGCGCCGGCGCGTTGCGCGACGAGTATCCATTATACCAGTTTCAAAATAAACATCTTTCGTTAACAATAACTTCATTTTTTTGTACTAAGACATATCAAAATAAGAAACAGGTGTATAATAAAACACGTTTAAGTTTAATTTGTCAAAATTTGCGCACTGATTAAAAACTTTTCCTGTATGTAGACACGTACGTCTACGTACTAGCAGCCTGAAACGAAAAATCTAAGATCTACACGTACTTACCTACCAACTGTGACTGTGATGTTTGTCTAGTCTCTAGCATGATGATACACTAAGTGCCTAGGTAGTAGGAGATAGGTAACTATGTTCCTTTATTTTATATCAGAGACAAGGTACTCGTCAAAGATACTATAGGTGTACCTATGAAAGACAGAGACCACGCTCTACAAAACCGAAGTCATTCTGAAACTCGATGTGCCAAATTTAAAGGCCTTGTGCTGTACCGTGCTTAACGAGACCCATCCCTTGCATCACCACCACCAGAAATTTAACGGACTACAACGGGATGTTAGTGTCGGGATGTGCGAAGCATGCTGGTGGAATAGTTACAGGCATCCCAGTAATTTTATGTGGCCGCGCCGTAATTCAAGGGGCAAGAGTGTTCGGCTATTGTTGTGAATACGTTTCACGGGTGAAAGCGCTGAATGTGTTGTTGTGAATGATAGTGGCAATTGTAGGGTAGGTGCTACCACTGCTGTAGATACTTAGTATGATTGTACATATATATCTCACAAAGAGACGCGCGCTTTACTTGTGGTTACCAAGGAAACAAACACGCTGTGAATGTAATAAGCGCAGCTTACGGTACCATCCAAGACAATGGCGAGGTCGGAAGTGTGTGCGTGCATGTGTGTTATGTGCAAACTCAAACTCAACTCAAAGCATTTATTTCAATTAAACTATTTACAGGCACTTTTGAATTGTCAAAGAGACGGTCAGTTAGTCAGAAAGTTGTAGCTACATAGTTGCCCATTTCAAAACGTAGAGAACTCTAGGTATGGAGAAGAACGGGCAAGAAATTCCAAGGTCACTCTTTTAAATCTTAATAATACAAAATCCTGGTTTCATTATTCTTGTTGCTTCTATATGTGAGACAATGTAAAAAACAAATACTTAAAACAATTCAAAATATAAAATTTTAAATAAACTCTGGCAGTTAAGAGATGATCAGTCTCAACCGACGGCGCCCGTTCACGAACATTACGCGTAGATCAGCATCCAGCTCAACCATTTTGTAGGGAACCGAATAGTCCAACACACGCGCCACCATCAGTGAGCATGACTATACTCTCAACTGCCATTCTCTTTCAAGTCAACATTACATCATAATAACACATAATAAACGGCTCCATGTTACTCACATTTACAAAATTGAAAAAATTATTCTAAATTATACAAAACTGAGATGCGTGACGTGAAATAAAAATACTGTACATAAGTATCTACAGCACTAATAGCACCTAACCTACCTACAATTGCCACTATCATTCACAACAACACATTCAGCGCTCTCACCCGTGAAACGTATTCACAACAATAGCCGAACACACGCTTGCCCCTTGAATTACGGCGCGGCCACATAAAATTACCGCGATGCCTGTAACTATTCCACCGGCATGCTTCGCGCATCCCGACGCTAAATCCTGTGTTCATCGGATTCCATTCTTCTGTCGTCCGTACTTACTACCTGCTGATGCTGTGTGGCTTTTTATTTGTTGGGGTTCCGTACATATTAAAAAATCGTAGTTAGTTTTATTTTTTTTAGTCAACAAATAAACATGAATTTTATAAATAAACATGTTCTTTAAATATAAATATTTATTTTTGCTCTTTGGCGGGTATCCTTCAAAATGCGAAAGAAAGGCGTAGGAAAAAAATTATCCGCGATTCATTTTACTTAAAAAATATCATCAAAATATTATGTTTTGAAAACGTCGTTTGATACGCGTGAGCAATTTTCATTACACACTTGTACCTACTAATGTACCTACCTAGGTTTTAGTGACTAGGTATTGTCTAAGGAAGGGCCCTTTCCAAGAAGGCTCCGTAGCTGAACAAGTGATAAAACCGAAATAAGAAACAGTAGCTAGCAAAGTTTTTAGTAGGTATAGATAGTCTATGTGTGTTTAAACTTTTACAATCCCGTTAAGGTGAATTTGAAGATGCTGTGTATCAACTAACAAGCTAAAATTTCAAACAATTGCTATTTTCAAACTTTTTCCCGAACATACAATGCCATGTTATACTGAAAACTTGCACGAGACCAAAATAAATTTTCTATGCGGAACCCTTTATAACATCTTGTCGCACGCACGGTAGGACTTTTAGTTTTATTTTGTTTTTAAGGAAAATTGGAGCCTAATTTAAATTATTGAGCTAGAAGAAATATTGGCTGGCCGGGTGCCTAGTAGGTAGTATTCTTCTTTTTTTGTCTAAGATTCCTTTTTGTAGAACATTGTAGAGCTAGCAGTGTTTTTACAGTGAAAGGACTTTTATGTAGTTGCGATCTAAATAGTGTATTTTCCACCCATGTGATTTTTTGACGTGACAACGTCTAATAAATCGATGAACGCCGGCTGCATGCACGAAAAAGGATGACTCATTGTCCCGTTACGCTCATTGTACGCTTGCGCCGCATCAATGTGTTGTTATGACGTTGTCACGTTAAACTATCGTCCGTAAACCAACTTTACAAACAACCAATTTTTACTTTCAACGAGTTTTGAAACTCATTTCAATAGGTTGCAAAGTTATAGAGTACGAAAAAACATACAGTCCACGTTTCCTTATAGTAGTAAGGAGGTAGCCGCCGGCCGTATCTGTTAAATATGATGTATCAATATGTTTTAAGTTAGTTGCCAATAAACACCATCAAAGACAGATGCTTGTTTCCTTGACTCAACTACTCGCCAAACTAAATTGAACCCTAATCACTACACTACAAAGAGGATACTTAAAGAATACTTTTTTTTAATCTCAGCCAAATTCATCCACATTAGGTCAGAGAGCAAACAGTATTTCTAGGGACCGTGTAAGTAATTTCCGATAGTTTGTGCACATAATGTAATTCATATTTTTAAGTCTACTCGATGACACGGTGAACTTCGTACCACGCGAGACAAAATACTTATCAGATTTTCGGCTATTACATTGGGTTTTTCAAAAAAAAAAAAAAGCCTTTTTTTTTTTCTTTTCTTTCCTTAACCACCCCAGTCCAGCGGCCAGTTCATTTGGATGCCTCTTCAGCCTTTCCAAGTATGTTTTGGTTATGGCCAAGATTTCCTCTTTCACAGAGTTCATCTGAAGTTGGTTGTGTATTTTTAGTATTTGTAATGAACCAAGGCCCATTGTATATAGTTCTCAGAATCACATTTTGCATTCGCTGTATAATGGAAATAATAGAGTTGCTACAGGGGGCCTATTACGAACTTTAAAAAAAAACCAGGCAAGTTCCAGGCAATTCATTTCACTGGCTGGTTAAATTTCGTATTACGACATTCCTAATTCTAACCGACTTCACGCTGGGTAGTTTGTCTATGGCTGGCTTGTAATTCTCTGCCGTAACGTTCAGAAACACAATTAAATATTTATCGGTAAGTTACGGTTTTATTTAATCACATATTTTGTGATAAAAATAAGCAATTTATATTAATCTAGTTACTTTAGTATAAAAATAGGTGAAAATATGAACGCACTGTATATTATGCTACCTATATAATTCATTCATATTATAATTTTCTAAGTTTGTAAATTGTAACGCGAGATTAAGTTTCCGAACGAACTCCACTTGAAGGTCAGCGGGGAATTCGACCACATGGAAGAGTATTGTTTCATTGTTTCACAAACTACTATGAACACTATCTTATTGTTTGTTTAATACTTCCATTCGTAAGAATTTTCGGGGTATAAACAATAATATGGCGTAAGCTCGCTATTGAGTATTTTCCTATTCAGTTTTTGAGTATTTTCCTATTCAGTGTAAAAAAGTTCTTAGATATGATATTTTAAAGTTATATCCGATAAATCCGTGAATTTTGTATGACAGTCCCTGACATGCCTCAACTCCTCACTTGATTAAGTTGATATCGTTCAATGAATTGCACATCATCCATGTCGAACGCATTAAGGCTCTTGCATACAGGCGCGACATGCGACGCGACACAAAAGAACCGCGTGTCATGCGACGAGCGGTGGCTTTGTGTCGCGTCGCGTGTCGCGCCTGCTTTAGGAGCCTTTAATTTGATCACGAAGTCGTCACCAACTCCTCACTTGATTAAGTTGATATGTTCAATGAATTGCACATCATCCATGTCGAACGCATTAAGGCTCTTACATACAGGCGCGACACAAAGGAACCGCGTGTCGCGCGATGAGCGGTGCCTTTGTTTCGCGTCGCGTGACGCGCCTGATTGTGGGAGCCTTTAATTTGATCACGAAGTCGTCTCCTTTTGTTCCTAGATTCGTTATTTTGATCAGATAAAAGTCACTTTCCAGGAACTCGAACAGTTCATATTCGTCGCACATAATGTTTTCTTTTGTTATTTATTTATTACTCGAGTAACTTCGGCAAATAAACCCAAAACAATTCAATAAAAGCTCCTCTGCAGTAGCGTAAACTGAATGGATTGTGAGGTTACTTTTTGACAAGTTGTTATATGAAAAGAAATGTCAAACGAACGTTCGTAATACGGTATTGCCAGGCAATATTCGGGCAGAAGTCGGGCAGGGTGTCACGTGACCGCTGACTGGCTTGTTTGACGAGTTCATAATACGAAATCGCAAGGCAGTTCTGTTTATGCTGTAAACTGCCTGGAAATAAGAGTTCATAATAAGGCCCCAGCTCCCCCATAGCTGGATGCCGTACATCCAGACAGGCTTTAGAACCGTTTTATATATTAGGAGTTTGTCGTCAGTCGATAATCTGTTCCGCCCTAATAGCCAGTGTAGGTTTTTGTATTATATACATAGATAAGATGACGTGCTGCATATTGCTTTTCTCCCATTTCATGTTATAATCCAATGCATGATGGAAAACAAAGTAAGGTAAAATAAAACATATTCTACAAATTGATATGTCTCCTTTTATTCACAGTATATGTGTACTATTTACATGCTGTACATGATCGCAACAAATTAATCTATTAAGTACTTACATTATTCTAGAACATTTATCTACAGTTATTACAAAAAACATCAACAAACATCGTATGAACAAATCATTGGTAGGTACACTCACATGCATAAACATCAAGGCTTATTTCTTAAAATTGAATTTATTTTCGTTAAAATCTTTTTACATGTGTAAAATCTGTATGTTTGGGAATCTCCTGCTAAATCAATATTTCTTATGTGTATGTAAGGCAAAATGATCAGTGACTTATTACTGATTTATTATTGGCAGTCTTCAGAACTGGGCTTTTATTTATTGTAAAGTGAGTTCAGATGGCAAACAAATTCATACCTTTATACACATTTATGCATGTAATCCGTAGAATCAACATATATTTACAATATTTATTCCCAGTACATTCGTAACAAATCAAACATTTATTGCTTACGATCTAAACAGTACCTACATCAACTAAAGCGATTTATAAAAATAGCTGCTTCAGTTTCGATAATACAGACTCCCACAGGTTATAAAATTAAAAATAAATGTCAGAAACACAACAATAAAATATGTACAACTTTGAATTTTATAACATTTGTCAAGTAATTCTTCTAAATACCTACCATTCTTTCTAAAACTGCTAGATCTCTCTGACAATGTATATTATTTTACTTAAAATTCTAAGGTTCTTATACACAACTGTACTTGGGACCTGCGAGATACAAATTAAAACATTTACTATCGTATACATCCAAAATAAAAATCTCGAAAATGAAATAATAATAACAACAGAGTTAATAATTATATCAAAAACCTATTTCTATCATTGGTTGAAGTACGCCAAGTTTACAAATAGGTGATTGATTTATGTTCTCACCAAATAATATTATTATTTTCATCTTAATTTGTCACACTCATGTAGGCCAATCTAATCATTCTACAATTTGCATTAGACACTAGTTAGAGGTGACATTGACTAAATCTTTTAAGATAGTAAACAAGTTATGAAAATTGGCAGACACAAAGGGCCCTCTCAAGTAAATTATATCCAGTGCCATATTGCAATTTAAATGAATTTGTCGCTAAATTTTCTGGCACTGGTCATTTGTTTCTGGCATTGGTTCGGTCCCATATTTTGTAACAATATTTTGTTTTAAAAGAGTGTCCATGGAGTTTCTTGTCCGTTCTTCTCCATAGGAACCTACTACGCTTTGGAATGGGCAACTAGCTTCATCTTTCTGACTGACCGACCCCTTGACAATTCAAAAGTGCCTGTAATTGGTTTATTTGAAATAAATGCTTTGAGTTTGAGTTTGTTTGAGTTATGACGGTAAACACAGGGGTGCAGATATACCAATCCCCGCCCCGAACCTTGCTCGAACCAGCCCGCGTCGCTTAGCCTGTACGTTTACATTCGTCCCTAAATAATCTTAATCCGATCCAGCCTGCCCCTTGCTGTCCTCCTATAGCAACGCCCTAAGCCGAGGTCCGTACCCCACAGGGGGTGCCCTTAGCGTGAGGTCTTAATTTATTAAGGCACCCACAGCTGGAATTCCGGTTAAACAGACGACAATCTCCTAGGTTGACCTGCGAGATACAATTCCCAAAAAAAAAAACAGGTTTACTTAATTACTGTCGTTTTCGTCCATGTCACCCCCAAGTAGCGTGGCATGTTATCTCCTATTCACCAACTACCTAGCATCTAGCATAACTCTATGACATAAAACATTACTCATCAGTCTGACACTTGACAGTTTGGTAACAACACAACACGACATAGAGAATCCACTTAAATAATTAAATGCGAAAATAATAAATACATCTCTGCGACTAGTCGTTTAGGTCTTTGGCTAACATTTAAAAGAAAACACCTAAAATGTATTTATATTTAATCAATAGCTACACCTAGCAGCTTGTAATTCAGTCTGTTCAAAATTATTATTTTTATTATTTTAAACATTGATCGTAATTTCACGAAATGTTACGATTATGTTACAAAAAAGTTAAAATTATTAAACTTAAAAATAAGGTACATGGGATTATCAACTAAATTGTGTTCGAAAAACGATTTTTTATACAAAAAGTATAAGAAATACAAATTAAATTATGAAAACTATAAATGATTTAAAATTAAAATTTAGAATTTATTCATTATATTTTAAATATGTACTTATTATTGCTGTTTTACGAAAACTTTGTTTTCATATAAAAATAAAAATGTTTATTTGTTACAATTCAATGGTACAGGAATAAAATATAGATTAGAATGTTTTGTAATGAAATATTCAATAAAACTTCAATTCAACAATGGTTACTTGCAATCAATTTAGCATCCCTAGTAGCATTTTTGTTGGCGTTTGGTTGGGCCACATACCTTTGAAGTTGGCCTAACTAAATGCCAACGGAAAATGCTACTAGGGATGTTGTAATGCTAATTAGCTATTGTCGATAAAAACCGGGTAACGGGCAATACCCACAAATGGACGAAAAAACAAAAATTTCAGCTTTTGGCAGTAAAAGCACTGGTTTAGATTTTTTTTAAGACAGCTAGTCCGTCTCCACAGCTAAGACATTTAAATTCCTTTCTGATATCAAAAGACGAGACATTTTTATTCTACCTACAATGATATTTTTAATAAATTAATGTTGAAAATTCTAAATTTTCAACGAATTTTCGCACGACACCCAATAAAAGACGCAAGACGTAAAATGATTGCTAATTTGATAGCCACTAGAAGGTATCTGCAAAAATGTGCTAACCAGAATCAATGAATCCAGAGTCACAAATATTTTCGCAATAATCAAGTTCTCATTTTACGCCCTAACCAAAAAGCGGTTAATACAAAAAATATAATAAAATACACATAATTTCGCATAAATTATACACTAATAAAATCTATTTATATCTCACTACTTAAATATCGTGCGTTTCTTACATACATATAATAATAATAATATCTACACAATTTAAAATTATTAGGAATTACATTACTTCTTCGCGCAAGCACCGATATGTTAAGATGGACTATTTCGCTATACGTCTATATATTACTATTTACCTTCACTAACTCTTTAGAATATCATTTCTTTACTCACCTAAGGACAGATGGCATTACATTTAAACATTTAGGTTCTTTTTATTCGAGTTGTTTGCCAAAATTGGGAGATATTGTGATCAGAATTTTAAATGTATATATTAAACAAAATTAATAAAATAAATTATGCCGGTAATTTTTCTTCACTTATCAACGTGGCTGACTGTACATGTGTGTTCAATTTAAATTTCGCACAATTTTGGCAGACATCTAGCAAATACATCAATATTAAATAGTTAGAATTGACATGAAATCAATTGGGGATCTTTATAACTACTTACAAACTTATTGTCATAGACAACATTATTTTATACTGTTAAAAGGAATGGCAAGTTACGCGTTACCTTTAAAGCCGATATTTATGGATGCGACCTATTTATAATTTTAATTAATCGACTTCTTAATAAAGAAGGAGGTCCTCAATTCGTTTGTATTTATTTTTAACTTCTAGATTTTGTTTTTAAACTAAAATTTCGTTTAAGTAAGTCAAATTATTGATACTAAAACATTTGTCAATTATAAATTATTTCGTTGAATCAAATTGTGTATATTTTAACTGAATTTAAATTAACTTTTGTTCATGTTATTGAAACACGAAATACATTTTCAAATAATGAATTAATGTGAAACAATGGATAACTTAGCAGCACTAATTAACATTTACATGACATGTGTAAATTAATACATATAGGCAACATTATACAAACATTAATTTGGCATAAAAGTACAGTCGCATCCATAAACATCGGCGTAAGATATGAAATCATTTGAATCAAACACACAATACTAGCTTATATTACTGTAAGTGGATATGTCTGAGTTATTAAGACGCGTTTATGTCAGGGACCATGTTTTTTTAAAAGCTCGAGCGTTTTGTATCTCTCCGGTATTGTTTTAATTCGTTAATGCCACAATATAAACTTGGAAATATATTTTTGAACTCGGTAGGGAACATAAAAATTCAAACGATCGATAGGTTTTTCTTCAAAATATACCATTAACTTAAAAGACATTTAAATTGTGTGTACTGTGTTATATTAAAATTACACCTAAACTCGACAGACATAAACCGACAGCATTTTAACTCTACAACCAAGAATTAGGAAATGATTCAACGAATTAAATCAATCCTTTCAAGACACAAACGCCAGTAAAAGCTCGTTTAATATAAACAATAAATAAAACTATATCCGTTACTCTATAATTTGACATTGTATAACGTCAAAAAAATCCGAAGGCATCAGTAAGCTCACAACGCAAGTCCTTAAAATAAGGATAAGGGATTTTGGACCACGAAAAATAGTTACTTGGTTGAGTAGATATTTTTCGTGCTGACTGTACATTTACGGTAGAAAATCTATACATGCCACGAAAAATTATACGAAGACAAGATTAATAGTGATTGATTATTTTTTTTAAATAATACCAATTAAAAATAATTAATAATATGAACACAATATTTGTTTTGTTCACTAATTAGATTTGGTAAATTGAGTATTTTTATTCGACTTTATTATATTTTCTAATATTTAGTAATGAATGCGGGATGAGATAACTTAAAGAACATGATTGTCATAATTACATTAATTTATATTCTATTCTGGCCTCATTATTTTTCAACACAAGAAAAAATTGCAGAATTAGTTTATATTTTGATCCACTTACGATACTATTGTTTTTAATTCATTTTAAGACCAAGTTAAAAAAAAAATGTATAGATGTTCTACCGTAAACATACAAAATGGGGGTGTATCGGGGAATTTAATGAAAAAATGGCAGTTTAACTCTACATACCCTGGTATTGGGGACGAAATCCCATTGTTTTTATTTCTGTTACAGCCTTCATTCAATTTGTTATTGTCCGTACCACCTACTCTCCTTTAATTCTAACATTTGGGGCCCTCTCAACGTTATAATCTTATAAATAGCCTTAGAAATTTGAAAAATGATGTGTCTACTATGTTATGTTCCAAATATGGCCAATAAATGGTCCATATCTGGCCTTTTAACGGTAAAAAACAACGTACAACCGTAATTCGCTCTTTTATTCTTTCTCGTTATTAAAGTTGACACATTTTCAGAATGTTTACCCCGGTAATCAACCAAATTTTACGCTTACTATATAAATATGTTTCTAAACTTACAAGTTATCATTATGACGGCATTGCGTTACTTTTCCAACAAAAGATTACCGAGATAAATAGACTACATTTGTCAATATTCAAATGAATAGTTGTTGCAAATTGAACCTTATCTCAATCAGATAAAAGTCATTCTTGAATTGCAACACTTATCGCTGTGCAAAAATGTTATGTATTACTAAATGTTGGTTTGACACGACAGTCATTATTGACTAAATAACCTTATCGCCCCAGGTGATTGGCTCGACAACACATCGCAATAACAATAATATGGCCACCAGTTACCTAAACTGGGCCCTACGATAATCATTTTCAGGGCAGTTTAAGTGCAAGGCAAGTCAAGGTAACAGTTAATAGTTACATCGCACAGGGTTCAAAATCGCTGGACCTGACATCGCTTCGCATGGCACTTCACTATTAGCCAAATATTGACCAGCTTTTTTTCAAATTGTTGTGTATTTACATTTCCATTATTGTTTTGATGAAGTGACAGTGTTCCAAGGATATTGCGGCGTCTCGACAGGTTCCCCGATTTCATGATTAACAAAATTAGTAAATTTTAAAATGTATCTTTTAATTTTATAAGTTTAGCTTATACTTAATTGCAACTTCAGACTTTTATTATAACTATAATATCTTGACTCTTAACTTTTTTGTAAAATAACATGTCCAATCTAAGAGAGGCGGATGATCTGTAACTCAGGACCTTCATACTTCAGATACCTTTCTCTATTTATTTAAGATTGTGCATTACGAGTGAGGCGTATTTATCTCAACAAGTTTTTACCAACAGATATCTCTAAACCGAAAAAACTGTTCCTGCCTGTTTCGCTTGTTCCACAAGTTCCACAACACACAACAGACCAAAATTAAATTTTTGATGTCACTGGTATGTGTATCTGTATAACAAAACAAGCACTTCTCTATCTAGCCTAACAATGTTTACTTTGTAAGAAAGAAATGCAAACGAAAATGATCTGGAACAGTTTGGAACAAGCTCTTTTGTCTCCTGACTTATTCTAATAGAAAGACATAGCATCCGTTCTCTACCTATCACTGTTGTTAACCTTTGCCTTTGGTTGCAATGTAACAGGCTGTTATTTTGGAACTGTTATTTCCCTGGAACTGGAACAGGTGTAACAGGTTTCTAATTTTACCTGTTACAGACCACTTCTATTGTGCATTTTATTAACCTGTAATATGATGTTGAGATAAATAAAGATTTATGACAGGGGCGTTATTGGTAAACATTTGTGATATTATGCCACAGAAATTGTATTGACAAAACAAGATGGCGATTTTAATGCTGATATTGGCCACGCGCCACAATAACCTTAGCGTTGTAATTATATGATGTCGCGATGTGTTATCGTATTCTATTATCACCTAGGACGTTGGGTTATCGATGTACCCTCCCATTTACTAAAACACAATATTAAAAAGCACCAATCGTACCTTTCACATTGACACTTTTACCTGGCAAACCATTATTACCGACTTCTAAATTGAAGTTTATCATCATCAAAATCAAGAGGGCCCCTTCAACCTTACCTTACAACGCTCCTATCTCCGGATAAGCATGGGGTACCCCCGACCCCGTCTCTCTATACTGTAGCGGGTCGGCCCTGAACTCCACAGGTTGTAGCGCCATGTGGCCGTACACTTCGGCGAAGCGCGCGATACAGGAAGATCGCTGCGACATGTGTCGGGCGTCTGCGGATAGCATCTCGGTGTTCGTGCATTCAGGACATTTGAACTTTTTTCGGGGTGTCACCTGGAATGAGGGAAGAGGGAAGTTTTAGTATACACTAGCTTCTACTGGCTTCGCCCGCGTTGCTTTTTCTAAAATAATAGTAAAACCTAAGTTACTGCTTATAACATCAGCTATCTGCCAGTGAAAATCCCGTCAAAACCGGTCCAGTCGTTCGGAGATTAGCCGAAACCAAGAGACAGACAAAATTAAAAAAAAAAATGTTTTTATTTTGTTATAAGTACCGTATCATCATCTGCCTAGCCTTTTCCCAACTATGTTGGTGTCGGCTTCCAGTCTAACCGGATACCAGTATTTCATATGGAGCGACTAGCCTATCTGACCTCCACAACCCAGTTACTGGGTAATACGATACCCCGTGGTAAGATTGGTTGTCAGCCTTTCGGGCTTCTGACGATCCATAACGACTGTCAAAAATTCACGAATGACAGCCGGGACCAACGGCTTAACGTGCTCTCCGAGGCACGGAGAGGTCTTGGTATGTAAAGATGGTCACCCACCCACGGACCAATCGCGGCAAGCGTAGCTTAACCTGATCAATCGACCCCTGCGGCTGTTATAAGTACCGAGTAATTAATTTGTATTGTAATATAAACTGTTTCCTTTTGTTCGTTAGCTCATACTTGCTTATCTAGTACGAGGGCTTGAGGCGCTGCATGCTGAAACACAGGCTATAAACCTAGTTCGGCAGCAGATGCTAATATTAGACACAAATATAACTGTTTTACATTTAAGCATAAATATAAGTAGCTAAGACCAATTGTGTAACATGTTTATTATTTTTGGTCTAATAAATATTATTAGTATTACGAGGATTACATACTTTCATATGCATTTAGTAAAAATCTGTCATTTTATCATAACAAACAGACACTTAAATTTTACTGATTTGTATAAGATAACATGATATCACGTATGTATTTTTCGAAGGGTAAGAGAGTACTACATTTAATAAGGAGCGAGCCAGTAATCCGGGCTGTTACTGAGAAATTGAAATTCCTAATGGAAGCACCCAATAATGCTTTGCCCGACCTTGGATTGGAATCGAACCCAGAACCAACGAGGCGGTAATTAATTATTCGACTAAACAACATAAAACATATTAACATAATATCACGTCTGTTTGCCCCGAAGTGTTCAGCAGACATGTACGCGGGCGGAGCCGCGGGGAAAAGCTAGTGGTTGTATAAACTACTGCTGTGATTTTTTCACATATTTGATACTAGCTTTTGCACCGATCGGTTATCGCGTAAAAAGTAGCCTATGTCCTTCTCCATATCCCAGGCTATATCTCTGTCAGATTTCATAACGATCGGGTCAGCTGTTTAGGCGTGAAAACGTAACATACAGACAGACAGACAGACATTACTTTCACATTTATAATATTTAATTTATATTTAGCCGGCAGGGGGAGACAATTGACTCTAACAAAATTTAGAACATTAAAGCTTAATATTACGCAAACGGATCCCTAAATCGAAAAATGCCATAAAATCGAATTTACCTTGATAGGCGCCTTCCTAGTGACGTTGGCGACGAGGAAGTTCATGGCGATGTCCTCGCAGTTGAAGTTGTCGTCCACCCAGCTTCTGATCTCCGGCGGCATCTTGTACGTGTAGTACCACGACCAGATCTTGTGATGGAAAGCTGCTCCTGTTAGCACCTGGAATTTAAAGGGGTAGGATTTAATATACAGGGTTATTTTAAATTGGCTAGCTAAACTCCGTAGACATATCTAAACATGATAAAACGAAAAATAAATTAATTTGATGTTTTTTTTTTTTGTGGTATCATCGACCGTAGTTATTGTAGTCGCATGAAATATCAGTTGTAAGGATAAAATGTTAAAGTCAAAACATTTATTTCAAATAGGCACATAAAAGGCACTTATAAGTATAGATCGGATATTCGGATGCATATTCACCTAAAGTTGAGATGTTTGCTATTATGGAAAGCGCTTTTGTATCGAATAAATCCCGCGGTTCCGGTGTTTTATTTTTATTTTAACTAACACACACCACCCCTACTCTTACACCCTACATACACATATTTGCATAGGGGGTAAAATCATTTTAAATAAATATGCATCTGAATAGTTATGCAATCCAAGAATCCCGGGTATTTTTTTTTATAAATAATATTTTAGAAGTCGCTTCCATACTATACACCCGACTAGTTATGCATTGCCGGTATTCCTGGCATCACGGGATATTTTCGTACAAAAAAATATATTTTAAGAAGCTGCTTCCATACTTTCATAGCTAAAAATTAACTTTAGGTTAATATGCATCCGAATATCCGATCTCTACAAATAAGGGACAAAACTTACAAAAAAAAAAAAAAAATGTTTCTAGTTGCCCCTCCTAAAAAGGTATGGAGAACTACTAAACAAGATCTTCACACTTACACTTTTAAAATTTTAAAAACAATATTTTGTATACATTCATTTATTATATAATTATATGTGGAGTGCCATGTACGATACATGACTCGTACAACGATGCTATTTAATGTATTCCTTATATGGAGTCATAATCAAAAAAATGTATGCAAGAAATGAACAAATTAGATTCCCCCATGGTCTCCCATTGTGATTGTCTAATATTTTACGGGCCTCCCTAAATATGTGACATTCATATCCCCTTGAAGTTAGCTCCTCAAAGTAATCCTTCCATAGATGATAAGCTTTCCGAGGTAAAAACAAGATTAGTTCTAGCCCTGTTTGGTAATAAAAAACTGTTATACCTATAGAATTCACATTCAACACGCGAGATATAATACTCGTACACTAACTAAATCATTATACGAAAATTCTCTGTGTATGCTAGGAAACCCCACGATATAAAAATTACAAAATGACGTCACAAGGAAACAACATGACAAAATTGGAGTCATAATCTTAAAAACTGCTGGACGACATCCAATCTAAAGTAATAAACATTTCCTTCGAATTATTTTCTTCGCAGAATTCAAATTGTAAGCTCCTATATTTGTCTCGGCATCATCTTTATTTGTCAGTCATGACATAAGTGCTGAGAAACTTTTCCTCCTGGTAATACCAATTTTCTCAGATCCTGTAAAGTACCTAAAACAAATTACTCTCATTTAGTCACGGGTACGGCCACCGGTGCGAGTAACATTTGAATAAAAAAAAGTTTCAAAATTAAGAAACGACTCAAATACGAACTTATATCGAGGGTCCCCCCAACTTTTTGCTTTGAGCAGCTTTGTCACTTTCAAACTTCTTAATTTGGCTTTGTCTGGGTTGACTACTCGTTAGTAATACTGTTGGAGATTGTGGGCACCACTGATGAGCGGTGTAAAGAGAAGAGGATGTATTGCTGTGTGATGTGGAAATAAATAATAAGAATGTGGAGCAAGTAAGTGAGTTTGTATATAATATTTGGGGAGTCAGTTTACAAGGGATGGGAAGATTGATGAAGATGTGGAAAGGAGAGTAAATGCGGGTGATAAAGTGAATGGTGCTTTACATGCAATTGTGACCAACCATTCGATGCACAAAAAGGCTCGACTGGCTGTTCACAATGGTGTGCTGGTGCCTAAGCTTATGTATGGAAGTGAATGTAGGGTGTGGCTAAAGAAGCATGAAAGTAGAATAAATGCTGTGAAAATGCGTTCCTTGTGAAGCATTTGTGGCGTGACTATGAATGATAAGGCTGAAAAATGATGTGATAAGGCAACGGCATAAAAGAAGATGTAGTGACAAAAATTGAAAAGAGTTTGCTTAGATGATTTAGTCATGTTGAGAGGATGAATGAAAGGTGACTAACAAAAGGTATTTATAAGGCAGATGTGAGTGGAAACGCCGGGAGGGAACGCCCTAGGAGGACATTTATAGTGACCTATTTGGTAATGTTCTTCAGAAAGGTTAGATACTTAGTACTCGCAGTCGCAACCGGCGTGCGTGTATGACCGGATGTATGAATGTAAACAAAGCAAAAGGAGTATTTAAGTACTCCCATGGGAAGAAGGCGTGAGTTTATGTATATATACATAAAACAAAAGGTATTTTAATTAAAAAAAACGTATACTAAAAGATCAATAATTAAATGATCTTTAAAAAAGTAAAGGTTTCAGAACAATACGCTTGATAGGTTTAGCGTGATTCTCAGTTTTTTATCCGCGTTAGACATAACTTTAAAAATAAATTTCACTATGTAATACAAACATAATCTAAAATATTCATATATTGAGTTATTAACAAAATGCTCTAATTTAACATATATTTTTTTCCAAATCATTAACACTACTCGTTTAGACGTGATCTTCAGTATAAAATCATTAAAAGTCTGTTATCGTCACCTTAAGATAGAGAAATCGATCATAATACGGTGATAAGGTTTTTTTTAACTTAAATAAATCCTATTATTCCTTATCACAATGGGGTAACAACTCTCAGCAAAACAAAGTGTTGACTCAATTGTCTCATTGAACTTCAGCATCGTACAGTCGGCTCGTAAATCACAATCATGCGATGTGTGAGCTCTCATTAATTAATTTATGTATGTGTCTAAATTGATGGTGTTAAGAGCTTTGTGTTTCTAATGGAAGTGTAGTAGTTAAGAGGCGAATTTTTTATGGAAGTGTTTAGTGTATTTTTATTATTGTCTAAATGAGTCCGGTCGATTTTAGAACGAAATCAGAAATGGTGGAGGGAAGGCCAAAATATTTCATAAGCTGCTTCATAGTTTGAACTTGTAAACGTAGATTTACATACGTTTATAAGTTCAAACTATGAAGCAGCTGATGAAAAATCTATACTTAGATATTTATAGAAAAGAAGAAGGCTTACATTTCACATGATTTTATAATGATTGATAATATACTATGTAAGTAATAGATTTTTCAGTACCTATCGCAAAAAAATCCTTTTTTACCCATGTTTTTTTTTTAAATACCGTTCTGTGATTAGAATGCATCATGTTATCGCACAAGACAGTTGAGTTTAGCACGAAAACTTCCACTTGTATACAACTGTACTACCTCCAGACACATCTCATTGAAACAATAAACGCGAAGGTCGCATAGCTGCCAAGTGGGTCTTGGTTAATTCTGGCCCTTATATCTGTTACTCTATAAGGAATATCTACAACTAAATATAAAATATTCTTAAGAATACCCGTCTGGGATAGAGAAACGTTGACTTTTGGAAATAAACTGAATGTCTGTTTGTAGAGCGACTCCATGGGATATAGGTTACCGAAATAAATAGCAACGATTGAGTGAGAAAGTATATATTTTGTTAAGAATATCTGTTACATGTTTGAAGCCAGGAAGTAAAGCAGTTTAGTCGTCTTTTGTTATTTCTTTCTTGAAAGCGCTGACGCCTGCGATGGCAGCTTTGATCACTTTCGGTCCGTCGTCCGCAAGCTGTTGAGTTAATTCATCGATTCCCCTTTTTTGATCACTAGCAATTTTCTTGAGAACATCTTTAAACTCATCTAGTGGAACGTTATCGTTGCCACGAGCCTCGCCAAAAAGTGTTCGAATCTTCTCAATACCTGAAAATTCTGATCTTCCACTGTCCTCACCCTGAGTCGTATCAACCTTGATTAGGTTTGATTCACTCATCCATTTTACAAGGTTGTCTACACTATTTTTTCCGTCCTTTTGGAGTTTGTTAAAAAGGTCTTCCATTTTTGTGGTATGTTTTAATATTTTGACTTTTTTACAAAAATATTGGGACGGTCGCACGTTTTGTTTGAAACTCTGCATGACAGTACAGTGACAGCTTGATATTGTCATCTGTGTGCTTCCACCGACAAGTATTCTTCTTAGATATTGATACTCTGTGGATATTGACATCGACCACCATAATTACTGCAGGTCGACGCAAACAAGGTCTGATCTGAAATGTTCTTTAACTAACATGCTTATTTCATTATACAACCCAAAGATCTATGGTACAACGGGTACAGCCTATATTAGACAATTCAAGTTCCTTTAACACTCCAATTAATTGAATTGAAGATTGGACGTTACAAGTGTTTAGTCAATTCTTTGTATGATCAGAATCACTCAACTAGCGTCTTTGGAGCGTACTACTTCTGTTATCACCTTATCCTGTTAGTTTCTAAACTTGTGTAGTTTTTACTGTTTTGTTGTCATTTTCATCAACTCCTAAATTGACTGAAGTCCTTGACATCGTAAGATTTTTATCCCAGAATTCTTCGTTACTCATTTAAGTGTTATTTTTAGTCATACAGCATACACCTAATTCCCAGAAAAGTCAATTGTCTTTAGGACATCGCCTAACGATGATGCTGATGTTCATAATACATGTGTTATTGTATGTTCCTGCATCCAAACATACAAAGAACGGATCTAACCCGTATGAATGTTAGTCCTACATCATCCGGTCACTACATCTCGTTGTAACAATAATGTGAAGGTCGCCTAGCTGGCTAGTGGGTCATCTCACACAGAGATCATTTCAAAATATTAGATACAATTTGATCTAAATTCATTCGTTATTATTTTGATACATATTGTTTGTGGCCAAGTTTGCCGAAAGACCGATGGCCGGTGGAGCAAACGAGTCCTGGAGTGGAGACCGCGTATCGGCAAGCGTAGTATGGTACGCCCTCCAGCTAGATGGGCCGACGACCTGCTCGCCATTTTGTATTCATTATTGAATATATGCGACCAGCTGAAGTCAACAACACTTGTTGCCCTTTTTAAGCAGTAAATGTTACAACAATTTTTTTGTCAGACGGAGCAATATCCGGAATTTTATTGAACTGATTTTTAGAATACAAATTGTTAAAGTTAAGACGCAGGTATATCCCGGTGACCTTGAGCGGTAAGGTTGCGTGTTCTGTGATGAGCTGACGCAATGCGTCGAACGTCCAGCCAGTAATAGGACTCGCCCATCAGGAGCGCTGTCCCAAATAAGACGCACTATTAATTTATTACACATAAAACAAAAGGTATTTTAATAAAACACGTATACTAAAAGATTCATAATTAAATTATCTTTAAAACCGGCCAAGTGCGTGTCGGACAACGCACAATGAAGGTGGGATGAATGTATACCAAGCACAAACTTAACATTGTAGTTGAAAATATGTTCTCCCATACATTCTGTATAGTTAGCATGTTTTTCAACAGCAAATAAAGCTGAAAGTCGCTGTAAGTTGGTCAACTATTACTTGAACTATTAATCGAAAAATGGTTTGATAAACTCGAAATATTTTTAAACAGCATATCCAATGATACCCCACACCATGTGATAGACGAGAAAACAAAATATCATCCCCACTAAAGTGGGGAAAATATATATATATATATTTTTTTTTTCCAGATTTTATTTTACCACTTTGTTGGCGTGATTAATATGTATGTATACCCATACCCAATCACAGCTTTCTAGTACTAAGAATCTCTGAACTAAGCCACAGACAGACAGACAGACAAACGGACATGGCGAAACTATAAGGGTTCTTTGTTTACTACGTAACCATAATAAACATAATATATTAAGTTATTAAGAAAATGCTCTAATTTAACATAATATATTTTTTCCAAATCATTAACACTATTCGTTTAGACGTGATCTTCAGTATAAAATCATTTAAAGTCGGTTATCGTCGCCTTAATTATTATTATTTTTTGTCGAAAGTAAAGTAGTTAGGTAACCTAAATATACATTTTTTTTTATGTAGTATTTAGGCCTCTAATATAGTAGGATACTATATTATATAGTAGGGTTAGCCGTAGCTGAGAATGACATAGGCTTTTTATCTCGGAACAATGAACGGTTCCTACGAAATAGACTACGATTGCAAAGCCGCGAGTAGCCATTATACTGTACTACTGTACTGTACTGTACTGTGTTACTGTGTATTATTATACTGTACTGGTCCATGAAGACGCTAATGAAGGGCGATCTACCGATTTCACTGAAGCAAAAACTCATCGATATGTGTATCCTGCCCGTCCTAACCTATGGTGCTCATAGCTGGTCGCTCACCGAGTCGCAAAAGTTCCGCCTTGGGGTTTGCCAAAGAGCAATGGATCGCAGCATCTTGGGAGTTAAATGAACAGACAGAATACGAAACGCCACGCTGCGCTCCAAAACGAGGATCCTAGATGTAGGCAAAAGAGCTGCCCAGCTTAAATGGGATTGGGTGGGTCACGTCAGTCGCATGCACAGTGACCGCTGGAGAACAGTCTCCACACGGTGGGTGCCTGAGGATGGCCCAGGAAGAGGTTGCGAGACGACCTAGACGCGTACCGCAAGGGCTGAACCGAGGTGGCTCTATAAAAAGATGCCTGGAAGGATTTGGGGGAGGCCTTTGATAAGCAGTGGGACAACAAAAAAAAAAGTTGCATTATTAGAGAAACATTGGAAACAGTTTAGTATTCATCAGCGTTTTGACAAAAGTTTATGCATGGAATAAATTTTCAATATGGACGTGCTTGATGGCTTCAGGCCTTTCAGTGCGCATTTACATGGGTTAATAATCTTAGGCAGGAAAACTGAACCGTAATTTCTAGCTCAATGAAAATCTCCGGGTTTAAGGCAGGTTTGTACGAGCCCTGTAATGTGACAGTACAGTAAGTCAGTCAGTCAGTCATCGCTGACTTGCACAACTGGGTTCGTGTAGACACTAGTTTCTTCTCAGTCCAGTGCTGATTTGGCGCCCTTAAGTAAGTCCAGTTGACTAACTTACCCATCTATTTTCGAGCTCAACGACTGACTTACTGCCAATCTACATGAACCCACTGACCGGATCCAAAATTCCGACGCACTGGTTCCAGAGACTGCCAACGTAAAAACCAGTCTAAAGTTAGTAGGCTTGTACAAGTTGCAAGAACTAACGCGCCCTCACAATTTTCGTGGGATAGTTTTCGACATACACGCGGGCGAAGCCGCTTGCAATAGCTAGTAACAAAATAAAAACTATGATCATTCCCCTGACTAGCAATTTCCAAAATTAATATTTGATTACATTCACTTATATACGAATATACGATAGTGAATGACCCCTGACGAAGACCACAAGATTGCTTCATTGGTAAGTGGGCATAACAATACTGATTGGTCAAATAAATATTTATATGCAGCTGTGATTGAGACAATTGGACGGTTGCTAGGGCCTTGGATCGAAGGACCAGCTGCACACTTGTCAGTATTACGATTGTCTTCCAAAACAATAAATCTGCCTAGACTTTTCTCAACAAAATGTTGGGGTTTCGTGTACCGCCGGACGTAAAGAATAGCACCACCCCATTTCTTTCCGTGGGTGTTGTAAATGGCGGCTAAGGGACACTTACACAAGCGTGGCGATAATGGCAACCCTCCCCCATTGGGGGAGACCTATGTACAGCAGTGGACGTCTTTCGGCTGAAATGAATAAATGACCATTGCCTTTCTGACCTCCACAACCCAGTAACTGGGTAACACGATACCCCTTGGCTAGTCTGGTTGCCTGAATTTCGGGCTTCTGACTCCCCGTAGACTGTCAAAGATCTACGAAAGACAGCCGGGACCAACGGCTTAACGTGCTTTCCAAGGCACGGAGATGTCTCGGTATGTTAAGAATGGCCACCCATCCACAGACCGACCTCGGCAAGCGTTGCTTAACCTTGAAGATCGACCCGTGCTGGTGTTATTATTTCACCCCCTTTGAAAGTCTCCCAAAACACACATTGAAAATCGAAATAATAAGCACACGAGCAAAGGTAAGTCTCAACCGTAAAGAAGGCTTAATCTTTTGGTTCGAGGTTAAGTTTAGAGTGCATTTTCAAGTTATTTCTTATACTTAGTAAGATTGTGTGAAGTTTTAAAATTAATAAATATTACAGCCACCATAAAATACGCTTACACTGAAAACTAGGGCTTTCAGTGTCGCTACAGTTCTGAGTCCCGGGAAAAAAATCGAGACTCGATGCGGTGACTATTTCAAAAGCAGCTTTCATACTTATTTCATGCTAGTTTTTTTTTTTTTGTTTTTAGTCAAAACAAGATATTTCAATCAAGCACTTTAACATACAGTTACAAACTCAAATGATTAAATCCAAAATTATTTAGAAGAGTTGCTTATTTCTATAGTGAGCATGTAAGAAATTAAGGGTGTTTAATGTAATTTCAGTCAGAGAGGACCTGAATTTATTACAAAAGTAACCCACGTTAGAAAAAGCTCTGATTCTACGGCTATTGATAAATATTAAGTAATTCTAACAATGGTTTAGGTATTTCCCTAAACCACCTCAAAAGTCTCGTTATTCCCGAGGCCGAAAATATCTGTCTCGTCTCGCGTCTCGAAAATATCAATAAATCGTCTAAACTCTCCAAATTTTCGAGAATATGATTTCCGGGATGAAAATCCAATGAAAACTACAATAAGGCGGTCACAAAGCTAGGAAAAACACGGATAACATTGCATTTCTAGCAAACCAGACCATGATTGATAACTGAGCTCAGATTACCGCCGATAACTCTCAATATAAACCATTTTGTATACAAATGCAATTTAATATATCACCGAGCTGATAATAAATACTCATTACGAACGTTATTTTTTAATTAAACGCAATGTCGACTGATTAAAACTCCAGTTTTTGGTAATTAGCTGACCTCATAAACATGCGAATTGATAGTATTTAAAATTGTATTTGCAAATGTGTCCGCTGTTATTTTGAAATGTATTTAAGCATGATATTGCAATTTCGGAATGATTCCCGGCTTTTCCCCTGAATAAAATTTGCATTGCAATATGCAGTTTGATGAATAATTGTTTTGACGTAAGTTTTTTTATGAATTGTGCTTTGTGTTGCACTAATGTGTCATGTGTGTAGCCTATTCCCAACTATGTTGAGATCGGCTTCCAGTCTTAACCAGATACAGCTGAATACCAGTATTTTATAGATACAGTATATATAGACCTCCACAACCCAGTTACTGGGAATCACGATACCCCTTGGTAAGACTGGTTGTTAGACTTTCGGGCTTCTGGCGACCCGTAACAACAGTCAAAGATCTACAAATGACAGCTGGGACCAACAGCTTAACGTGCTTTCAGAGGCACGGAGGGTCACCCATCCACGGACCAACAGCGGCAAGCGTAGCTTAACCCAGGTCGATCGATCCATGCGGCTGGTAATACGTAGCCACAAGCCCCTCCTTCTTACCCTATACCTCATCTTCAAATAAAACAACTCAGTGACTCACCATAGAGATCTGGTTGGTCCACTCGCTGTGGTATCGCCACGAGTTGGTGGTGTTATCCCACACGTGCAGTCTGGACGGAAACCCCACTATCCGGTCGGGGAACTCGCGCCACACGTCGAAACTGAAATGCAAACAATTACACTACTTAGATACACACAAACATCACGTCTGTAATCCGCGAAGGGTTAGGCAGAGGTGTACCTACAGTACTCCCACATTTCGCCAGTTAACATAACTAACTAACAAGTCCCATGTAGTAGGAGGCGAGCCGATTGTCAACAACCGGGCATTAATCCCAACTCCGGTCTGCTACTAAGAAATTCCTGATGGAAATACCTAATCATACTTTACCCGACCTCGTGCTAGAACGAGGAAGTCTTGAATAATACTTCAATATGTACATAGATTAGATAGTTAAGCCGGATTTACATAGTGGCTTTTGTGGACATCATATTTATTCCGATTTGTTACTGTATTTGATTACAATTACTACAGTATCAAATCTGAATAAATATCATGTCAAACCAACGTATCGACGTAACGATTGTCGTTACGTCGATACGTTGGTTTGACATGATATTTTCCGCTGCCGTTGGTCTCGGCTGTCATTGCCATTAGACAATCATAATTATGTAACGAAGCAAGAGTTTGGAATAAAATTCTAGAATACTTTTAACACAACGGTATATCTTAATATGAATTCTAATGCGATACATAACAATCACTGCATGATACGTCATGCCCGTATGTCTACTTGGTGTTGTCAGCAGTCTTAAACACATGTCTCGTGGCTTTATTACAACTACAGTAACAAATCTGAATAAATATCATGTCAAATCAAAAAACGTATTGGAATACGTTTTTTTTATATTTTTTATCTTCTTTGTACATTATTTTCTATTCTGTGAATGTGAGAACGTTGTAGGCTGTAGATTTGTTGATCCTTTTTTATTTTGTCAAGTACTTGTTGAAAGGCCTACACTATCCTCCCATACCTATTAACACTGTAATTTGAAAATTTTAAAAGCCAATTATTTCTAAAAGTGTAAGCGTGGAGTTTCTTGCCGGCTCTTCTCCATAGGAAACAACCAATTGGAACCGTGCACCTAGCTTCTGACGTTTCATAGGTTTAGGTGAAATAATATCTATACTTCGATTTTGTTTTTGACATTACGAAACAAGTTGCGGAAACGTAGTTATAGATAATTATTTACGCGTGAAACTATCAATGAATAACTACGCGGCTTTAGATACAATGCAAGCAAAACTAAAATATCTATTAAGTAGTCACTAAATAGGTAGGGTTAGGTAGGTCCAACTGCGAGAAAGAGGTCAATCGTCGAATCCGACTCGGCTGGGCAGCGTTCGGGAAGCTACGCAATATCTTCTCGTCCCACATACTGCAGTGTCTCAAGACGAAAGTCTTTGACCAGGGCGTGTTGCCAGTGATGACATATGGCACTGAAACGTGGTCGCTCACAATGGGCCTTATTAGAAGGCTAAAAGTCACCCAAAGGGCAATGGAGAGGGCTATGCTTGGAGTTCCCTACGTGATCGAATCAGAAATGAAGAGATCCGCAGGAGAACCAAGGCAACCGACATAGCTCGAAGAATTGCCAAACTTAAGTGGCAATGGGCAGGGCACATTGCGCGCAGAACCGATGGCCGTTGGGGCCGAAAGGTTCTGGAGTGGCGACCGCGTACCGGAAGACGTAGCGTCGGAAGGCCTCCCACAAGGTGGACCGATGACCTTATGAAAGCCGCAGGAAACCGCTGGATGCGGGAAGCACAAAACCGGTCGAGGTAGCGGTGCTTGGGGGAGGCCTATGTCCAGCAGTGGACGTCTTTCGGCTGAAATGATGATGAATGATGAGTCACTAAAATGTCTATTAGTCCAAAGTAAGGATGGATAGATTATGTGAAAGATAGAAAAGTGGGAATACTGAGATGACTGAGGAAAAAATAAATTGGTTCTCAAATCCAGCTAAATCTTGACGTCTGTATCATCAAGACTTGGTTTAAAGATGACAGGACTAGGCCTCAGGTTAATTATCTGATAGTTTGTATTGTACGATGGCCGTCTAGCCGCAACAAATACTTACTATTACTAACAAACAGTGCGCGTGACAGTCTTACATTAAAATAAATGAAGTCTCTTCTGAACAATAGAGACCTATTGGAAGAAATTGTATTTACTTTATTTCTTAGAAATACAACTGAAAGACATACGCCTATTAATCGACGACTCATAGATCTTTAACATTAGGTCTCTGTTATCAGACGTGAGCATAAAAATAATAAATATAATGATAATGTACACCAGTGGTACCTACTTACAGTTACAATGACAAGCCCCTTGCAAATTCCCTCAATGATACAATTAAAACCGGCCAAGTGCGTGTCAGACTACGCACAATGAAGGGTTCCGTATTTGGGACGAATTTATTTAAAAACTAACTTAACATTGTTGTTGAAATACATGTTCTCCCACACATTCCAACTGAAAATGTAAGTTGGTTGACTTTCGTTGGTTCGTTGTTCAACAAACCATTAAAAACAGGGCATTTTATCCAAAAACAGGGCGGACACTTGACTCTAAAGCTAACACTAGCACTTTAAAGCTTAGTATAATGAAACCGGATCCCTGAATCGAAAAATAGTACTGTAAGAGTTCCTTGTTGACTACAGAACCCTAAAAATTACAATCCTTTGTTGATACTGTTGAGTATGCTTAGAGCCGTGAGTGACACTCAAACACTTACTTTGGCATATTGACAACAAAAAGAAGTCCTTGAAATTATACGTAGAAAGTAAATACAATGAGATTTTATACCCTGAAGAGTCAAAATTGGTAGAAAGAATTTCATCTAAACAACGGGCCTTAGAAACATAGGAGAAAAGCAAAAATACGGAAATATTTCATCTACTTAACATTCCACGTGAGTGGAAGCGTCACTGAGAGAAAGGGTTGTTCTATACACAGCTTGCGAGGGTTATATGACATTATTACATAACTCCCAAGTTTGCCGGATGACTTGCGTCGCGGTAAAGGTGCTTACATTCACGGAAAAGCTAAGGGAGCCTTAAGTACGTAGGTACAGGCAAAGTTCCCTGTGGGTAGTACATGTATCTAATAAAGTGCTTTGAGCAGCCCCGCCTTGATATAAACCCTGCCCACATTTATTTTAGCGTCAATTAGGACGCCTGAATTACAGTGAAACCTTAGATACTTATAACTTGAAAAGTTATGTTTTATCATCGACTGTGGAACTATACCGGTTAATAAATTAGCCTTGACCTCACACTCTCATAGCTGAGCATAGATTTTTTACTTTATCTCCATATATATTCACTATACCTATTTCACAGTTATGTTTTATATACGCAATCGATAGATATTGACGAGAGCTGATGATTGATACTCAAACGAACGTCGTAGCTTCTCCGAAAAAATTATACTAAATAAAAACTATGTGACGCAACGTAACGTTTTTTTTTTATCCTTTAGCTATGAAGTGGTGTAGTTAAATTTTCGACGTAGATGATACATATGTAGCTTAAACACCAAACTGTATCCCCCGATTTTGTTACCATCAGTTTTCTGAATTGCCTCCCACTATGGAAGCAAATTTAAAGACGTATTCACGTCACTTATTTTAATTTTTGAATAGTTTCTATTACGGACGCTTCTAACGTGCACGCCTTTCTACATTGTTCTCACATGTATAACTTCAACATGAATGATGTAACCCATATTTTGTAATAATATTTTGTTTTAAAAGAGTGTCCATGGAGTTTCTTGTCCGTTCTTCTCCATAGGAACCTACTACGCTTTGGAATGGGCAACTAGCTTCATCTTTCTGACTGACCGACCCCTTGACAATTCAAAAGTGCCTGTAATTGGTTTATTTGAAATAAATGCTTTGAGTTTGAGTTTGAGTTTTGAAAAGGTTGAATATATCTGCCTAATTTGTACGATCCTCCGCCAATTGACGTATCTATTCATCATTGACAACATAAGACCCATATTATCCGGTCGATTGATTTAATGACCGATTGACATCCAAAGCCATCCCTAAACTTCGCACATACTGTATATCATGTTTATTGGGCTTAAAGAGGTGTGTGGAACTGTGATATTATTGACATTTGGCGTTATAAGTCGTTTATTTCTAGCGACTTCTTTATTTACCACTGTTAATTTGTGGATTAAGTACAGAGTCCAACGGAACCGTTTATTTTTTATTTTTCATCATATGAAAGACAAGAATCCCATAACACAACGTGCCCATGTGTATTCACCGCATGATTTTAAATAAAAATAGATCTATGCTTATTAAGATTAACCTATAAAATATTAATTTTGTATCCTTACAACTTTCACGTGAGCGAGCGGTATCTTGATCAATGTTAGGTATATTTTTTCGAAATTGATTGTTTGTTCCACTTTCATGTCTCGAATCTTCAAACAATCTCTATTGCATAAAAGAAACCAATAACATTTACATGTATATTTCTCGAATATATTTCTATCTATTATAATAACACTGCTTTGTCAAAAATTCTGTTCGTAGAAAATATTTCACAATATTCAAGATACTAGAAATAAGCAGCACAGAATAGAGAAATTTACTGTATCAAATATAATTTTATCCAAAAACTTTTTCACTCAGTAGAAGCTGAGCAAAATAATAAAGAGCAAAGTTTTGTTAATTAAGTTACGCCCCCTTAGACTACGTGAGGTTAACGGCTTTATGTCTGGAGATAAATCCCTTGTGTGATAACTTGATAAGTGATAATAATTCTAGACGTTGACCTACTCTGATAGTGTCAGACGATTTATTTATTTAATCATTTTTATCTTAAAGTATAAATGTTCACCTTCACTGTCGTCTATCGAAAACAAGCGTGAATTGCTCACTTTCATCAACTTACGGCCGTGGAGTATTTGTAATTGTTTTAATTATTTATAGGCCATCATCATCATCGGCTGAAATGATGATATTTCAGCCGAAAGATGTCCACTGCTGGACATAAGCCTCCCCCAAGCACTGCCATTCCTGCGGCCTTCACAAGGTCATCGGTCCACCTTGTGGGAGGCCTTCCAACGCCACTTCTTCCGGTACGCGGTCGCCACTCCAGAACCTTTCGGCCCCATCGGCCATCTGTTCTGCGAGCAATGTGCCCTACCCACTGCCACTTAAGTTTAGCAATTCTTCGGGCTATGTATTATGGTTATTAAAAGGCTAAAAGTCACCCGAAGGGCTATGCTGTTTTTTCCCTACGTGATCGAAACAGAAATGAAGAGATCTGCAAGAGAACTAAGGTAGTTATAGGTATAAGAACATAACGTGTGTCTCTCTGAAGAAGGCAGAAGTCTGGTAAGAGGTAGCCAGAGGAATTACTGTCTAGTATAATAGTAAACGTACATTTCGTACAATACTCGTATTTGGTTTTAAAAGAGTGTCTGTGAGTTTCTTGCCCGTTCTTCTTCATAGGAAACTACTACGCTTTGGAATGGGCAACTAGCTTCATCCTTCTAACTGCCCGACCCCTTGACAATTCAAAAGTGCCTGTAATTGGTTTATTTGAAATAAATGCTTTGAGTTTGAGTTTTGTCAGTAATGATAGTGCCAACCAGTAATATAGGTAGCCTTTTGATTTTTCCGTCTTTGTTCATACGAGTCAAAGCATGTATCTCGGCCTTAAACATTACATCACAGGTAATGTTTAAGGCCGAGATACATGCCAGTAACCTTGAGTGGTTAGCTTACGTGTTCTGTACTGAGCCTATGCAACGCGTCGTACGTCCAGCCAGTAATAGGACTCGCCCATCCAGGAGAGCTATCCCAAATAAGAAGCATTATTAATTTATTATACATAAAAAAAAGGTATTTTAATAAAACATGTATACTAAAAGATCAATAATTAAATTATCTTTAAAAAGATGAAGGTTTCAGAACAATACGCTTGATAGGTTTAGCGTGATTCTCAGTTTTTTATCCGGGTTAGACTTTACAAATTAATTTCACTATGTAATATAAACATAATCTGAAATATTCACATATTAAGTTATTCAGAAAATGCTCTAATTTAATATATATTTTTTCCAAATCATTAACACTGCTCGTTTAGACGGGAAAAGTCGGTTATCGTCCCTTTAAATTTTTAAGGGAAATAATGCAAAGAGAATTCTTAGAGGGATATGTGGTGTTACGCGAATGAATAAAATAATAAATGAGTACCTATATAAGAGGAAGTTTGAAAGTGACACCGGTGACTGAAAAGTTGTGAGGAAATAGGTTGTCATACTTGTCATGGTATGAGCATGTGATGCGGAGTAATGAGAGAAATGTCGTCAGGAAAGTTTTGACTATGAATATGGATGGATCTATACGAGTAAGGGAAAGACCAAAGAAACGATGAATGGTATATGTGAAAGATGATAATTATGGCTAGAAAGGGAGTGGTTACCAAGTCGTCAGACTAATACAGAAGTATGGAAAGAAAATACATGTCCCAAATAAATTGGGATATGAACGGGAGAATGATGATGATGATGATGAAGGCTAGCCTTTTTCCCTTAACCAGACAAACCCAGACCCCCACTGAGAATTTTCGTGTCCACTTCAACTATTTCTATTAATAACTCATCAGATTAGAAGTATGTCCTCCCATAGACATTCTCTGAACAGAGAGCTGAGCCTTATCGAGTCTGTCAAGCGTGTTATTCAATACCATTATAGGAAACGGGTTTACGTAAAAATAGCTTATAGTGTGCCATTATCTGGGTAAAAAGGGTTTTTTCGATTTAGATTTATGTCCCGTTACTCCACCTCCTGATAAATTCCGGTTTAGGTATCTTTCTACTTAATAAAAATCTCACATTCATTTATTGACTTACACACAATCATACTCACACTCTCACCCTCACGTGAGAGTGTTTGTGTGTGTGTGTGTGTGTGTGTGTGTGTGTGTGTGTGAGAAAGAGTTGTTCCACTTTACACCATTACATACAAACTTTTAGGTACTGATTTTTTTATACTATACTATTATTATAAAGCTGAAGAGTTTGTTTGTTTGTTTGTTTGTTTGAACGCGCTAATATCAGGAACTACTGGTTAGAATAGAATTTTTTTTTTGCATTTGATTGCCCAATTCTCGAGGTAGGCTTTACACTATTTAACATGACGCTAGGATTCTAAGGAGACCAGCAAAAAGTAAGAACACTAAGCGAAAACAAAGTTATAGCGCGGGCAGGCGATGCGATGCGACGGAATGGGTCGGTGGAACATGTAATTTCACACGGACGAAGTCGCGGGCAGAAGCTAGTTTATTATAAGAAGACTTCCTTAAAGATGTGAAAGTTTGGAACAAATGTTTTCCATGTATTTTGTGTCGGACACTGATAGCTGCGCCACAGTATTTTACTTTTGAAGCAATCTTTTGTTGTTATACCTACCTAAATTGTACCTAATATACTTTTATTTATTTACTAGCTCCTGCCCGCGGCTTTTTCTAAAATAGAAAGAAAGAAAGAAAATAAAAGTCCGTTTATTGAGGCGCCCACAGGAAAGTCCGGTTAAGCAGGAGACAACCTCCTAGGTTGAACTGCGAGAAACCATTTATAAAAATAAAATAAAAACTTTCATACAATAGTAAATATATTTTAATTTAACGCTCTAAGGGCCTTACAAATAAACACGGAACAAAGTTATCCTAGGAATAACTTCGATTGTTATGCCAAATACATTGATCGTATTGAAAATATACAAAACGTTTTGTTTGTTTTCTCTGTTTTTGGCTGCGTACCATACCATTCTGATAATTATATTAATCTTTGCAAGAAATATCATTCACAGCCACTTATTAATTTAATCGTCGTAGACTAGCAGATTGTACTTTTCTTTTAAAAATTATTTCCAACGAGATTGACTGTCCTGATCTTTTGCATAAACTTCGCTTCAATGTCCCCCAGAGATCAGTTAGATTTAATCCACCTATCTTTATTCCTTTTTCCTCTTCTAACTATAGGCAAAACTCATACATGGTGCGAGTGAGTAAGGACTTTAATATGCTTTGTAAAGAGTTCTCATTTGACCCATTTACCACCAAAACCTATTCTGCGCGCACTCAGCTGAACGCTGACTTCTTTAGAAGAAGTGCATAGTGCTTATTGTACCTTAAATATATTGATAATCATTTCTATCGTGCTTGTTAGTGATCCTAATATTTCTACTGCTTTTTCTGTTTTTACCCGTGTGAGAACCTGTAATTGGCTCTATGTTTCATATTCAATTGTTATCCATCTGTTATAGCTGTTGGTTCTCCTATAAATAAATAAATAAATAACCAAACATTTTTTGACGTTTATACCTAGCATAACTTTATTCCGTGTTTATTTGTATTAGGGTATTATGAATGTATTATGTTTTGTAAAAAGTCATAGAACAAAAGTTGTTGTTTATGATGTTAGTAATACAGTCTTGTAAGGTTGTTAGTGCTTTACCAATAACCCTGTATAAAAATGGTCACCCATCCACGGACCAACCTCGGCAAGCGTAGCTTAACCTGATCGATTAACCCCTGCGGCTGTTACTACTTAGCCACAAGCCCCCCAGCCCAAACCCCTCGTTGCCCTCGTTAGCTCCAAGTTGTATGAAATGGCTATAACACGGTAAATTGACGTACGGTGTCAATTGGCTTGACAATTAATTTCATTGACTGTATTTCCCAAATCTGTGTATTATATTTCCCCCTGATACTTCAGCCTGCTATGCAATGAGTTTTCTGGCAAGTTTCCCGTAGGGTAGCGAACAGATTTACAATTACACACACGATAGCACACCCCCACGTCATTAGACGAACATAATGTTCGCAAGTCGGAAATTCTCAACATAACTCACTCACTGCTATCTTCAGATTATCGCACTGATAACGGTAAGTCAACGACCTCATCAGCATTCCTTTAAGTACTTACTCTCATATCTCTATAGGTTGTTCAGGATAATGAGTTATTAAATATGAATGTGAAGTGAATAACCAATTTTTACGTCAGAAACAACCATTACGAAGAGGGTTTACTGGAAGTGTTTATCCATACTAATATTATAAATGTGAAAGTAACTCCGTCTGTCTGTCTGTATGTTACGTTTTCACGCCTAAACCGCTCGAACCGATCGTCATGAAATTTGGCAGAGATATAGCCTGGGATATGGAGAAGGACATAGGCTACTTTTTACGCGATAACCGACATCCACGCGGGCGGAGCCGCGGGCAAATGCTAGTAATATTATAAATGTGAAAGTATGTCTGTCTGTCTGTCTGTTTGTTACGTTTTCACGCCTAAACCGCTGAACCGATCGTTATGAAATTTGGCAGAGATATAGCCTGGGATATGGAGACGGACATTAACTACGTTTTTACGCGCTAACATACATCCACGCGGGCGAAGCCGCGGGCAAAAGCTAGTAAAACATTGATAAAAATAAGTTTACTGTGTACGGCTCTGAATTCCAGCGATTTTAGTCAGTGAGGATAACGGTGTTGCTATTGGAAATATGTCGTATTTGATACATTTCCGATACCTATATTGCATATCGATCAGATAACACCAAAAAAAAAGACGATGTATCGACTCATCGACCTTTTTTCTAAAAGTCTAGTTGGGCTTATTCCACTAATCCCCCCTAAGAGAATCCCCCTCAGTGCGGAAAACTGAACCCTAATGTAAAAAAATCACTTTCGGGGGTATCTATGGAATAAGTATTTATCTTTTAAATTCTAGTTTCCCCCCTAAGGGGGATTATCAGGGGGGAATTCTAAACTTTTTTTATAGATTCCAATTTTCCTCCTAAGGAGAAATTTCAGATGGGATTTGTGGAATAAGCCATCTTGTTGGTGCCTAGTTATGTACCTCGGGTATCCGAGTTGCCACTAACACCTGTCAAGATATAACGTGGATGCCTGTGGCGGCGTCTATCTCTGTGAAACTTTCACGTGTATTGTATTAATACAGTAGCAGATAATTAGAGCAGTGCTAGCCCAGATTTACCGTACCGTACCGTGTGGTGCCGGACGTAAAGAATAGCACCACCCCATTTCCTCTCGTGGCTGTAGTAAAAGGCGACTAAGGGACTTACTAGAGAATGGGCAGCAGCGTTCTCTATGCATTTTTAAACCATACTGCGATCGCCAACCCGCCTGCCAAGCGTGGCGATTATGGCAAATTGCCCCCCTTTTGCCTTTTGGGGGAGGCCTATGTCCAACAGTGGACGTCTTTCGGCTGAAATGATGATGAATGAGCCCAGATTTACGAGTTGTTCTAGGTCTTGGGTTCGAACCCAGGCAGGTGCTTTACTTTGTGTAAATAATTACATCACCACTGCTCTGAAAACGGTGAAGGAAAACATCGTGAGGAAACCGGCATGTCCTAGAACCAAAAATTCGAAGATATGTTACATCTACCAACCCGCTCTGGGCCCGCAAGGTGGATTAAAAAGCTCACACCCTCTCGAAAAGAGGAGGCCTGTGTCCTAGCAGTGGGATTATAAGCGTATATGTGTGTGTGCGATAGTTAGATAGAAGAAGAAGAAGAAGATGAAGTAGAAGAAGGTAGAAGGAAGGAAGGTTAGAAGTATTGTATTTATTTTATTTCTTATTTTGTTATTTTTGTCTCATTATTTATGCTGCACCGGGTGACGTCATCACGTCAGCGTCGGCTGTCGCTGAAAACCAGCGCTGGGGCTCTGTCTCGCATACGGTCGCAGCATTGTGCTGAGCGATGGCCGTTTTGCGTGGATGTGGCGCATCGCATATTTTCGCCCAACTTGTTATTTTGGTGTTTGTGTTCTTTCTCTGCGTCATGTTTGCCGCAAATAAACGTTTTTCTTTCTTTCTTATATGTACGATGTTTTCCAAACATCCAAGCTATAGACTATTATTTTATTCGGTCATGACGCCCACACCGATTTAACGCCAATGAAAGTGCTATAATTAATGTATGAATGACAGACAGGGTTGTCACATAACTATAAATGTTGATTGAAATTGTTTTTAGGGTTCCGTATCTCAAAAGGAAGAAACGGAACCCATATAGGATTACTCGTGTGTCTGTCTGTCTGTGCATCTGTCACAGCCGATTTGCTCCGAATCTAAAGGACCGATTAAGTTGAAATTTGGTATAAGTATGAATTTATGTGACCCAAACAAAAACGTGAAACGTAAAAAGGAATTTGGAAAATGGGGTTCACTTTTGGGAAACAAATAAAAATAAAATAAAAAAAGTTTTGTAATCTATACGTACACACGGCTACACATCAAGCTATACATTACCAGAATAAGCTGACCTCTCACTATACGGAAATTATATACAATGCGAGATAAGCTTATACTGGAAATTTATAGCTTGATGTGTAGCCGTGTGTACCGTGTGACATATCAATGAAACGACTTGCTATATATATGCTTGCTATATATAGTAATTTTATTCTAGGTAAGTGCATCGTCTTCACATATAATTATTAATTAATGTATACAAAATATTGTTAACATTTTAAAAGAGTAATTATGGAGTTTCTTGCCCATTCTTCTCCATACGTAACTACCTTTTGGAAGGGGCAACTAGAATCAATTAATTATAGTTGTAAATTTTGACGTTCAAAAGTGCCTTTTATGTGCCTATTTGAAATAAATGATTTGACTTTGACTTTATAAGATTTTCAAATAGATTTTATATAATGACAGAACATGTTTTTAACTACAATGTTACGTTAGTTCTTGGGATAAATTCATCCCAACTACGGAACCCTTTATTGTGCGTGGTCCGACACGCACTTGGCCAGTTTATTTTTATTTTTATTATTGATGTAAAACATATGTGGGATGGGACACCCCCTTTTATACTAATATATTTACAGATTAACATGTGTGATATATTCCTCGTTTAATAATTGGATTGCCATGAGAAGTGACAGTTTGTAGATTACTTTATTTACTTGTGGCGGAAAGAATTATATTAGACATGCTTTAGGAAAAGCATCGAAGTTTTTCAGTTATTAGAAATGGTTACATATAAAAGACTAGATTCTAGATGAGAAAATTATTTGGGGCTTGTGGCTAAGTAATAACAGCCGCACGGGTCGATCGATCAGGTCAAGCTACGCTTTCCGCGTTTGGTCCGTGGATGGGTGACCATCTTTACATACCCTCTGTGCCTCGGAAAGCACTTTGAGTCGTTGGTCCCAGCTGTAATTCATGGATCTTTGACAATCGTTACGTTAGAAGCCCGAAAGTCTGACAACCAGTCTTACCAAGGGGTATCGTATTACCCAGTAACTGGGCTGTGGAGGTCAGATAGGCAGTCGCTCCATATAAAATACTCAGCTGCGTCCGGTTAGACTGGAAGCCAACCCCAACATAGTTGGGAAACGGCTAGGCAGGTGATGATGACATACAAATAAATAAAATTGAAGTGTTAAAATAACTTTTAACTAAATGCTATGAAAGTATATACGGTACTTATAACAAAAAAACAAGTTTTCATATTTTGGTTTTTCTGTCAGTCCAGTTCCAACTACTCTCCGAAACGGCTGGACCGATTTTAACGGAACTTTCACTGGCAGATAGCTAATTTTCGAAGAAATTACTTAGGCTACTTTTATTTATTACCGTCTCTTAGAATACAGGCTATCCTGGTCTCAGAGACAGGGTTATATACATTTTGTACAGATTTTGCAACTTGTAATGAATAGTAATTAGGCAACCCTAAGAACACGCATGATATGGCGTGACCGCATACTATAATTCACTAGTTTTCAATCCGTAACTACTCTTTTTTAACATGATAACACGTTTCGGATGGTACAATAGTTTTTTTACTGTCAATAGTTTTTGATTGAAACCGTGACAATACATCACGTAGCGATAGACAATTCAGAATCATTGTTGTTTGCAAAAATACAATTCCACCAGTATATTTGGTACCAGTGAAATTATTTTGTCTGTATTTTCCCAAATGTTCGTTGAACGTATACTGCAAACTGGGCAATTATATTTATGTTTTTGTTTCATTTCCATTAGCATCGAAAGGGTTATCATTTCATTGAAGCTCGTGTTAAAATGGAGATCAATGCGAAATTCACTTTGTAGTTCGTGAAACTTGTTTAGCTTAAAACTTAACAGCTAAGTAAGTTATGAGTAGTCCTCCAGGCCGAGTTTCGGTCATGGCGACCAATATCAAACGAGACCACAGATATTATAGTGCACAAGTGTGTGCGCAGATACACGTGCACTCTCCCTTCCCTTACTCTCATCATCTTGAATGTGCCCTGGCGGCTGAGAGTATGACATGCTCACTCAGATGTCTCGCTGACGGTGGCGCGTGTGTTGGAACATTTAGCTCCCTTCAACATGGGCGTCGTTGATGCTGTGCGTAAGCTGATTGAGGAAGATCGACATGTGACATACCGCGAAATTGAGGCAACTTTAGACATTGGCATGAGTCAAATACAAATAATCTTGCATGAACAATTAGGTGTAAAAAAGTTGTTTTCCCGATGGATACCGCATTCGCTCTGTGAAGAGCAAAAAGCGGCTCGCGTTACTTGGTGCGTCAGAACTCTCGAAAGATTCCACGCAGGATCCTCAAATGCTGTATACAACATCGTATCAGGTGACGAATCCTGGATATATACGTACGAACCCGAAACAAAAAACCAGTCACGCGTTTGGGTGTTCGAAAATGAGTTAAAGCCAACAAAAATTGTTCGTTCACGGAGTGTTGCAAAAAAAATGGTGGCCACGTTTGTCTCCAAAACCGGCCATGTTACGACTATTCCTCTTGAGGGACAAAGAACGGTTAATGCAGAATGGTATGCTAGCATTTGTTTGCCACAGGTCGTTTCTGAACTCCGTAAAGAGAACTGCAACCGCCGCATCATCCTCCATCACGACAATGCGAGTTCTCACACCGCGCACAGAACAAAAGAGTTTTTAGAGCAAGAAAACATAAAATTATTAGACCATCCGCCGTAAAGCCCCGACCTAAGCCCTAATGATTTCTATACTTTCCCTAAAATAAAGAATAAATTGCGTGGACAGAGATTTTCATCACCTGAAGAAGCTGTGGACGCCTACAAAACGGCCATTTTGGAAACCCCAACTTCCGAATGGAATGGTTGCTTCAATGATTGGTTCCATCGTATGGAAAAATGTGTCAAATTTCGCGGAGAATACTTCGAAAAGCAATAAATACATTTTTAAATAGTAATGTTGTGTCTCTTCCTTGATTCCCGAAATTTTCAGTGCCGCCCTCGTATGTACAAAAATGCACCATCTAGGCTCCGCCGTATGACAATGCACTGCCAAATGTAGGTCGCGATCAAAGTGCAAATACGCGAGCCTACTAACTTATTGCATCAAAAATACATATTTTTAAACCATGTACACACCGTACATATTGCCACAACAGAGAAAAAGAATAACTAAATAAAACAATTAAGTAGTTAGTAAGTAAGCTAGGGCACCCGGACCAAATACATCAATGGGCTGATCGAGACACTCAGCGAGCAACTTAAAGGTTGTCACATAGATGGCGTCTGTTTTAATAACGTTAGCTAAGCGGACGATATGGTGCTGCTGAGCGCCTCGGTCTGCGAACTCAGAAGGCTGATGAGTATCTGTGAGGGTTATGCAGCTAATCACGGACTGCTATATAATGTAAGAAAGAGTCAGTGTATGGTTTTCCAGGGTGGGCCTAGAAAAGTAGTAGAAATGCCACCAATTAAACTAAATAGCTCACCTTTAGAAAGGGTAGACGAGTTTAAATATTATACTTAAGCCACCTACTTATAGTGACACCTCTGAAAGATAATGCAAACATTGAACGGGAGAGGAGGGCGCTGTCGGTCAGAGCGAACATGGTAATCCGTAGGTTTGCTAGATTAAAGTGAAGTTAAAATAACTATTTTTAGAGCATACTGCAACACAATGTATACAGTCTGTGCACGGACTGCACGCAAAAATCGTACAGTGCCCTTCGTGTTCAGTTTAACAACGCGTTCAGGATGATGTTGGGGCTCCCCCACTATTGCAGCGCATCGACTATGTTTGCGGAAGCCCGCGTTGATTGTTTCTACGCAACAATGCGTAAGCGAAGCACTTCGCTAGTGAGGCGAGTGCGGGAGCACCAACTGCATGCTGGCCGCGCTCGAGGGAAGGTTTGATTGTCAACTCACTGTTGTAAAGGCTCGTGACATCACAAGCGCGACAGGCAGCGCGACCCTTGTCGCAGCCGCGATATCTCACCAGTGTGTGGGAGCCTTAACTTGTAAGCGACACGTGGCGCGCTTGGAAGTATAATAATATATATAATAATACCAGCCTATAACTGTCCCACTGCTGGGCAAAGGCCTCTTCTCATACAGAGAAGGCACGAGCATTGATCACCACGCTTGCTCAAGACGGGTTGGCGATTTCAGACTTATATTAACTATAAGTCCAGGTTTCCTCACTATGTTTTTCCTTCACCGATGTCAGTAATGTCCAAGATAAACTCAGAAAGTACATATGAATTGAAAAAGTCACATTGGTACTTGCCCAGATTTGAACAAACAACCAGAAGCATATTTTTTTTTATTTCCAAGCGTGTTACGTGTCGCTTTATTTGATGAACAATTTAATCTAATTTTGTTTGTAAATTTTAATTTAATTTGAATTTTAATTGTAATTTAATCTTTATTTTATTTTTAAATGTATATTATGCTAATTATTATGAGTCTATGTTACTCGAATTAAGTTATTTGAAATGGTTAGGTGAGGTTGGAACTGTGACCAACCCCGGGCGAGCCGAGTTGGTCACAGTAACTAAGCTAGGGCACCCCGACCAAATGGGTTAGGTTAGGTTGGAAGTACTTATGTCAATTTGCCAAACCACGTTGCGCGTCGCGCTACATCCTACTTGGTCACAGTTACTTAGATGCCATTCTAATTATTTTAAAGACGAATAGGAATTATTCGAGGTTCACAAAAAGAGGCGTATTCATTGAGTGTTCATTAATATTTTAAGGAAAGCAAAATAGGAATTATTTTAGGTTCAATGAAACCCTTAAGCATTTTTCATTAACTAGCTGTTTCGTATTTAAGATTAAATAAAATACATAAATTACATTAGAAATAGACATTGTTTGTACCAACAGTTACACTCCAACAATTATTATCGCATGCAAGCGGTAGTTTTACTAATAGCGCCGCTCTGTCGTGAATTGAGAAAAAATTATGATGCTAATTCATACATAGCACATCATAGTTAATGATAATTAATTTACTTACATTATATTAATATTACTACGATGATAATTCCATACATTCTTAGCTGACATGTGTATTCAAATCATATTGATGTGCCGTTCCCATAAATATTACAGACTAGCTGCCCCGACAGACGATGTCCTGTCCAAATTTCAATAATTCATACAAAAATCCCATAGAAAGAAGAAGACGTTAAGTTTTCCCGAAATTTGATCATTTTCCGGACTTATTTTTTTTTTATTTCCGTAAAAACCTATTTCAGACAATTACGAGCATTTTAAAACAAAAATTTGCCAAATTGATCCAGCTGTTCTCAAGTTAGCAACAAACAACATTTCATTTTTGCCATGTCCATCTGTCTATCTGTCTGTCCGCGGCTTAGCTCAGAGACTCGGTCCGTATTACAGAAACTCAAGCATTGATCTCTGTTTAAAACTAGTTTTAATTCTAGTTTTAATTTCAGAACGTTCCTCAAGCATAGATTCATTGATCATAGTTCAGCTGAGTTTGGCTTTATTTTAGATCGTTAGGTACTCAGTTCGTGAATCGAACCCAAGCAGTGATTTGGATCTGTAATCACCCAAGTGTGGTCGAACTGTGCTTGAGCATAGATTGTTATGTCAATTTTTGTTCTGTTCAAGTCTTGTCGAGTTTTTAAATATTGTTGTTTTTAAAATTATTTCTAGGTATATTTGGAGAAGTAGATAATTACAATAATTTATTCAACGATGATTCAAATAGAAGGTTGATTTTTAGCGTTACTCTCAGATTTTTAAGAGTTACTCAGGATCCATTTAATAACTTCAAAAAGAGGTACAGATCTGGTAAAATATTAAATTCTACCAAGGTATAATGATTTCAGAAAACCACACAACCGTGGGCATACCATAGCCCACGAATTGCAAATTGGTGTGTTTACGTATTGTATATATTTTTTTTTAATTCTGCAAAGCAAACAAAACTGATAATTTCTCTTTCACTAATTTGACATGCTGACATTACAAGTCAAGTACAAGTCTTTTAAGCTTGACAATTTTGCTTACAAAATTACTATACTTTACTTCGAAGAGCTTTAGTTCAATAAATAGGGGACTACTATTCAGAACCAAAATAATAACGCAGATTTCCTAAATAATTGCGCTTCTAAGGTATATTTTAATATTTCTAACCCAGTAAAGATTAGAACAAAGTTAGTAAATAAAATAAATCGTAAACGAAAACAGGCTGATGCATAGACAATACACATCACTGCTTGAGGCCCGATTTGATTCTCGATTCAGCTGAGTTTAAATTGATTACCGTTCTGGAATAAGAACGATAATCAAGTACTGATTCTATACTTAAACAGTGATCAACTGATTGAAGATCAAACTGGACTTGAGGAACGTTCTGTAATACGGACTTTAGTACTGTTAAGGTGTTATTTGGCATGGGTATACATACATATTAATCACGTCGACAAAGTGGTAAAATAAAATGTGGGTCACCTCCCTTGCACGTAAAGTGGGGATGATACTTTTTTATTCTCGTCTTTCCCATGGTGTGGGATATCGTTGGATAGTCCGTTCAAAAATATTGCCGACAAAATATATTCGATTCAGGGAGCCGTTTGCGTATAAGGCTTTAAAGTGCTGATTTTAGTTGAGTCAAATGTCTTGGATATATGAAAAAGTTCACGGTAGTAGTAAGTTGGCTTTACGAGTTAACAAGTAATAGTCGACCAACTTACATTTGCAGTTGGAACGTATGGGCGAACATGTTTTTCAACTACAATGTTAAGTTTGTTCTGGGGTTAAATTCATCCCAACTACAGAACCCTTTGTGCGTGGTCCGAAACGCATTTATTTATATAGATTTCCGATATGCCAGAAAAATCCCAATGACCCCAATATCCTCGAGAACCGCAGGTTACGAGTCCCGATGTTCTCCCCGAAACGAAATAGATTAAGTACTACTAACACAGCATATTTCTGAGATTTTATTTATAAAATCTATCTACACTCCACTTAATAGCCGGCCATTCCATTTAAGACGCAGATATATGCCAGTGACACACACAGTGGTTAGCTTGCGTGTTCTGTACTGAGCTCACGCAACGCATAGTACGCCCAGACAGAGCCAGTAATAGGACTCGCCCGTCCAGGAGCACTGTCTCAAATAAGACGCATTGTTAATTTATTATACCTACATAAAACAAAAGGTATTTTAATCAAACACGTATACTAAAAGATCAATAATTAAAAAGGTGAAAGATTCATAAAAATACGCTTAATAGATTTGGCGTGATTCTCAGTTTTTTATCCGCGTTAGACATAACTTTACAAATTAATTTCACTATCTATACTATAATATTATAAAGAGGAAAGCTTTGTATTTTTGTATATAACAAATAAACTCAAAAACTACTGAACCGATTTAAAAAATTCTTTCACCATTAGATAGCTACATTATTCCTGAGTGACAGGCTACTTTTTACCGCGGGAAAATACCTTTTCCTACGGGAAAATTAATTTATCGCGGGCGAAGCTGCGGACGGAAGGCTAGTGTAATATAAACACATAATCTAAAATATTCATATATTAAGTTATTAAGAAAATGCTCTAAAACATATTTTTTCCAAATCATTAACACTACTCGTTTAGAAGTGATCTTCAGTATTAAATCATTAAAAGTCGGTTATCGTCGCATAAGTCCAATTTAATAACAACACGAAACCTCAATTGAATTTACACGCTTGCTTGACGAATTCGAAATTCTCCAATGCGGGCAAATATTCAGTGCTGTGAGTATTTCCTAAACAATCCAGGCCTTCCTCAAATACGACCGCCCTAATTCTAGTTTGTGTTTGTTTTGTTCTTCAAAGGCCAACTCAAAAATATAGTGAGTTCAAAGCTGAATAAAATGTTCTGGCGTTACGTCGTAAAACGGTGGCACAGATTAAATTTTCTGGAACAGATACTTGGGGTTAAATAGCTGTTGTGCTGATAGACTCATCATCGAATTAAAGATTTGCTTGCTGTGTTTGTATCTGGAATTAACGATTAACATTGCCACCTACTGGAGCAATTACTGTTGACAAGACTCGATGAGAAAGAAGAATCTACATAGGATGAATCTCCATACACGAATATTAATAGACATTCATGACCTGTTAACCGTATTTAAGCCAACCCATGACAGTGATTCCAAGCAGTATTCCAAGCAGTCAGTCTCCAAGACCAGCTTTAACTAACGGTATACTGTGGAGCTAAAGTGTCATTAGATTACCAAATGTTCTTAATAACTTGTTAACTGAACCTGCACGTACACACACATCAGATATCCCGTATCTTTCCTCAAAAGAACAAAGCCCCGATAGAATCCTGTGCAAACGCCCGCTACGTATGTGGGCTTACCGACAAATATGAACAGACAAGATCTATTTATTATTTTCTGGCTTTTGAAGTTGCGTAGCCTCAAGCAAATTTAATTTTTGCAAGCCCCTTACAAGAAATGTATTTCGGGTATACACGGAAAACAAATAAGCCTCTTCTCTTGCCCTAAGCATAGAATTTATTTATTTGTACAAAACGACATTCAACCTGAGGCGAAAAGAATTTCTGTGGAAGCTTAAAGACAAAAAAACTGCTTGAAATTTCTGGGCGAAGCGTGTCGAAAATTATTTTTGCAGTTCCTTCTTCGTGTAGTAATTAACAAAACGAGCGTTTCAACTTCTCGCCTCACGGCATACGAGTACATTGTAGGTGACATCTGTTTAAATTTCAGGAGTGTGTTCGTACTCTTTATGCTACAAGCTTGTAATTATCTCCTTTGAAACGGCCTCATGCGAGGGTAAACCCTGAGTCTGTGTTTTCTGAACTGCAGTGCGTGCTTAAGTCAAAAATTGTTGAAGTATTTTCTACACAACGCTACAGGGGAAGCCCTGCAGTAGACACTTCATGGCACTGACGACCAAAATCTCAAAAGGACCAGTAAAAAACCTGCGTTCTTTTTTAAGCAACTTCGCAGAAAACACAAGAAAATTTAAGAAGGAGCAAAGTCGGTTAACACTATTCTAGTGCATACAACACAAATGGCGAGGCTTGACATTTCGTATGAGCCAAAGAAGAAATTGTTCAGTTCCATAAATAGTCCTACAATTACGTCGAAATTAATTTATTTAGGCAGAAATAGAAATATTTACTTTACTGAAATTAACAACATCTGTCGTCAGAGCTAAGACACAGAATACACAAGAAGAACTCAATGTTTTACAGAAATAAACTAAACTTACAATTTTACTAATAATTTTGAAATTATTATTGGATTATAACGAATTCAAACCTAAAAATAGTAGTTTTTTTAATATTATGGCAAATACCTGTAGTATATTATATTACTAGCTTTTGCCCGCGGCTGCGCCCGCGTGGATATCGTTTATCGCGTAAAAAAGTAGTCTATGTCCATCTCCATATCCCAGGCTATATCCCTGCCAAATTTCATGACGATCGGTTCAGCGGTTTAAGCGTGAAAGCGTAACATACAGACAGACAGACAGAGTTACTTTTATAGTATTAGTATGGATTTGGCAATTGTAGACACTACTGAATATGCTATTTTTCAAGGGTGGTAGGTGAAGTTTGCTCCGATCGTCGGAAGACTTGAATGTGTCCTGGCGGCTGAGAGTATGTCATGCTCACTCAGATGTCTCGCTGATGGTGGCGCGTGTGTTGTATCATATAGCTCCCTTCGAAATATTTGAGCTGAATAATGCTGATCCATGCGTCGTGTTCGTGAACGGGCGCCCTCAGTTGGAACTGGTCATCTCTTAGCTGCCACGGCTTATTTTTTTTTATTTTTATTTTTTTTTATTCTGTTTGTTGTACCTACTTTGGACGCTTTTAATGTGTACGTTCTTTTGTTTATTTTTACATCGTTCTCACATATACACAGTTATAAATTCAACATGAAACATGTACCTAAGTAATATTTTTGTAACAATTTAATTTAACAGAGTGTCCATGTAGTTTCTTGCCCATTCTTCCCCATAGGTACCTACTACGCTTTGGAATGGGCAACTAGCTTCATATTTCTTACTGACCGACTCCTTGACAGTTCAAAAGTGCCTGGTAAATGGTGTAATTGAAGTAAATTATTTAAGTTTGAGGGGAAGCCGGTAGGAATTGAGTCATTAGCGCGTTACGCCTATGCTATATACACAATTTATTGTTTGACTCAAGTTTGACTATAGTGTCTGCTTCGTAGATAGTGAAAGTTGTAATTAAAACGGGTCCAATTATATGAGCACTTTCGGTTAGAGGACATTTGAGTTATCATTCCAATAATAAAATAATTAATCACTTCGAATTTTTTATTAAATTAAATTAAATTTATAATTCAACTATCAATTTTAAACGATTTGTTTTATTTTTTATTTTTATTATGAACTAATTCAGACATAATATAAAAAAATAAAAATCAACTTAGTGCTTGGTTATACTCTACTATTGTAATTTTTGCATGTAAATCTTTGATAACCGAATGTATATTGCTTTTTTTATGTATTCTCAATTTTAATTATGTATTCAGAGCATGTGTACTCGATAATGTGTAAGCTGTGGTTACCTGTAATTGAGTGTGCAATATTGCACGATAATGTATAATTATTATAAAGTTTTTATTAAGTACTGTAAAAAGATTATTGTAATGTATCTCGTTGGTAATCCTTAAATAAATAAATAAAGTACTTAAGTAAATCTAATTACTCACCCAAACTCCAACTCATCAGGCGTCAGCATAACGATATCGTCATCAATAGTCAATTGACATTCAGTCTCAATCTCGTCGTACGGGAAGAATCTATTTGACAATTTGTTCTCTTTGGTTCGTATCACTTTCAGCGGCTTGTTTATGACTGGCCATTCGGATGCTGCAATAAATATTACGCTTTAATATTCCAACGCTCGTGTGGTGTCCAAAAAGCAAAGGTTTTTTTACCTGGGGGTTTCTTATGGTCTTTGGAATAAGAATTATGACAAAAAAAAAAATTGTCCGTCATGTAGATTATTAAAAAATATTGAACACGTATTTTTAATTTTTTTACGTAATCAAAACATTACGGCGATACATTGAGTTCAAATGTGGCACGACGTCACTGCTCGCTAGATTTTATACGTAGCTGTGACGTAACGAGCCTCCACTCCCAAGTTTAATGTGTTTTATCTAAGTCATTTTTTATTAATATGCTAAAGCATAAAATACGTGTCTAATATCTTTTTTTATTATCTGATTGACGGACTAAACAGTTTTTCTTCTTTTTTTACCCAGGACACATCCCTATTACCTCAGCTAAATTTGTATGTATACAAATTTATACACATAAATAAAATGGAAGTGTTTGTTTGTAATATCAAAATAACAGCTTTTTACTAAATGCATATATATGAAAGGATATACGGTACTTACAACAATCCATACTAATATTATAAATGTGAAAGTAACTCTGTCTGTCTGTCTGTCTGTCTGTCTGTATGTTACCTTTTCCCGCCTAAACCGCTGAACCGATCATCATGAAATTTGGCAGAGGTATAGCCTGGGATATGGAGACGGACATAGGCTACTTTTTTACGCGATAACCGACATCTACGCGGGCGGAGCCGCGGGAAAAAGCTAGTTTATAACTAAATGTGCGAACGATGTAAAAATAAAAAAATAAAATGTTACACGTTAAAAGCGTCCAGAGTAGGAACAACAAATAGAAACAAAATAAAATAATTTAAATAACCCGTGGTAGCTAAGAGATGACCAGTCCCAATTGATGGCGCCCTTTCACGAACATGACGCATAGATTAGCACTATTCAGCTAAACTATTTTTGAAGGGAGCTAAATGATCCAACACACGCCACCATCAGCGAGACATCTACTTCTTTAGTCGTAATCTCGGTTCTCACTACCTTTCTAGCCATATCATCTTTCACACAGTCCATCCATAGTTTCTTTGGTCATCCCCTACACGTATAGGCATCCACATTCATACTCAAAACCTTTCTGACTACATTTCCCTCATTCCTCCGCATCATATGCTCATACCATGACAACCTAATTTCACACAAATTTTCAGTCAGCGGTGTCACTTTCAGACTTCCTCTCCCATTTCATATTATATCCATTCGCGTAACATCACACATCCCTCTTAGCATTCTCATCTCAGCTGCATGCAATTTCCGTTCATTCATCCCTTTTATGGCCCAACATTTTGATCCATACAAGACAGCAGGTATAACCATTGTTTTATAAATCTTCCCCTAAGTTTAAAGGGAATGAGGGAGTCGCAGATTGTTCCCATGCCCTGCCGCAATTTCATCTATCCAATGTTAATTCTGTGCATAACAGCAGGGCTTGTTAACGTTACCAAATAACAAAATAATAACCGTTACGTAACGTTACATTTCAAAGTTATACCTACTAACGTTACAAAAATGTAACGTTACTTGATAACATTACCAGTAATATAACGTTAATTAAAATTAACAAAAAAACGATAACTAACGTTAATTTAGCTACGTTGCCGTTCTGTGGGTAAGAATCAGGCAGATTCAGGCAACGTTTTGATTGGCACGGCATCAGAGAGGCGCGAGGGCAGGCTCCCGCCACGCCGCACGCCTCAGGCCCCACTACTTACATCTCACCCGTTTAAAATAACGTTAATATTAATAGTGACATAAATAACGTTAAATCGATTACCGTTAATTTAATAATAACGTTAACTCTGTCAATACAAAGTAACGTTATGAAAATTTACCGGTATTTAAAGCCCTGCATAACAGTCCGATATCAAATCACCATTTTTCAATGATTTTTGCGACATTTAGGTAATCAATTAGCACGAAATGTGTGCAGATTTATGAAGCGTCTTTTTTGAATGTCTACCTACTAATTTGGCTTTGCGGTCCACCCATTATTTTTATACTAGAACGTTATCCGGCTAGGACGTTGATTTTTCGCCAACACTGGCCATGCAAGAAATGCGTGGACATTGTAAGAAGCTTCTTTTGAATGTCTACTCATCTTTGTGCCATTGCCGTCCACCCGTTATTTTTATACCAGAGATCAATCATAGTAAATACGTAATCCGGCTAGGACGTTGATTTGTCGCCAACACCAGGGTCATGTACAGAAGCCATAAGTCTCGTTGTTCTAGATGACAGCAACATACGAACCTTTCCAACTCAGTTATAAATCGGCCGCGATTATTTCTTAGATTCAGCAACTTGTTCAAACGAATGGCTTTTGTGAAAGAGTCGTTTAATACGCCAGAAGGTAGAAATAGTTATTAAAAGAAAAATTAAATAAATTAGGTTTCTATTGAAAAGAAAACTTAAACAGCTCATAATAAAGTAGGAACTTTCACAAAATAAAAAACCTTTTGGAACGCAAAAGAAAGTGAAAATAAATGTGCCATAATTAAGAAAAATCTGACTGCGTTAACATACTATTGGCAGCCATACATTAAATAATGCAGATCTAACTACTATCACAGTGCAAAATTGACCCTTTCTTCGTTACAATTAAGCTCATAGTCGATTGATTGCATATGAAACGCTAGAGATTCCCTTACAGAAGACCTATTAAAATGAACTTTATTTTGCAGTTTTTATGGTTGGTAATGGATTGTGTGATAATTTTTACTCTCAATGCTTTGTTTCACTGCATGCGTATTGATATATGGTTTATCTACTGATTTGCACGTGTACATATTCAATGAATTTTTATTAGTACTGCATAACTTATTCATATGAATTTAATCGGAACATATAATAAGTAAAGATGAATCCTGAAGGGAATTGTTCCTTTTATATTTCTCGAGAGGTGAATATGAAAACTTAATAAAGGCCGAGAGTTTACAAGCGTTTTCCTCCCTTTCACCCAAGAGGTTGCTGTTAAGGGATTGGCGAACTCCAAAGGCATACTTCCACGAAGAAACCACTATACTACCCTATCGTATATTCACAGTTCGTGTATTATACTATTATTTTATCGACACCCCAAAACTCCCACGGGATTCATCCTGTCTGGTAGGTCGAACCTAAAACCTCACACATTACAGCTCCTATAAGCTATAAAGATAATTAAGAAGTTGTAAGAGGCTCATTGGCCGTACTATTAGGAATTACTACATGGTCAGTAAGGCTTCAAATGGAAAAGCATTGTAAAAATTGAAGCATCGAAATTGTATACTGGTAGATTACAAAATATACACATTCGAAAATAGGACTTATTATAACGTAGGTTCGTCCTAGATTTGCAAACAAGCTATAATAAAAAGCTAGATTGTGGAACAATTAAATACCGGTTAAAATGCTGAACAATTAACGTGAAGTAAAACAATTAAGATATTATGCTTTCTTAGTTTTTCAAGAACACTTCGCGTTATTATTTATACCAGGAAAAATGAATGGTCGTATATAACAATAGCGTTTTAATAAATAAATCGTGTTCAGGTTTAACTGGCGAAGCAGTTATAATAAAAATGAATGTTAAAGAAAACATTTCGGTCAGACTAGAACACGACAGAAACGTTAGTGGAGATAGGCTATTTAACTCCCAAGATTCTGAAAATCTATTAATTTGATTGCCCCATACACGGTGCAAGTTTCTGGAACGTTCAAGAGCAATAATCGCATACCTACCGTAAAGCACGTTCCATTATATTGCCATTCAAGAATTGCATACAATAAATGAATTCAAGTTTCGCCATTCAATAATTGCATGAGACTTCTGTTTACACCAAGGCAATTATTGCATGCAAGTCTTCGTGCAATTGATTCAAGTATTTTGATTTTGATTTTACGCTGCCAAATATTTAATTCAATTTCATTGAACGTCTTCTCAAGATTTTTTTCACATGAGTGGGGAAAAGACCAAAACAAGTTTTCGGTCTTGTTCTCACTCATGTTTGAATGACAGAAAATTACCTCTCATTGTACGGAAAACCTCTACAAGGCACTATCAGCTTATACTGGAAATGTATAGCTTGATTTGTAGCCGTGTGTACAATAAAATCGCATTCAATTCTGATGTGAATATTAAAATTTTCTGTGTGTGCGTTCATACGTGCTGTTAACCTAAGTAAACTAGTTTCGAACGGCAACTAACTTGCCCGTATCGTGCAACAATTGTACGTGTTGTTTAGATGGTGCCAGTAAATTGTTGCTTTAATTTTATGGTATGCCACAGGCTATAAACTTGCACCATGTAAATGGAGCTTTAATTACTCACATGACAACTTGTATGATAAGTCGGGAATTTCCGACCAAAGAGGTCAAGGTTTAAATAAACAGGGCAAAGATTATAATGAGAGCTATCTCAATAATTTCTGATAAATGGAATCCGAGAAAGAATACATAAAAGTTTATCAACTAAATAAATAATTTAAAGGAAATGTTTGTTACATCATGGCTTCGAGACCAAGGTCTGTTAGAGCACTTCCTAATGAGCCAAGCAAGACGAGTTGTTATAACGAAGGTAGACTCTGACCATAATGTTGTAAAATCAAAACTGAGTAAAAAGAAGCTGTATACGTGTTGGGACGTCCCATAGAGTCTATCAAGCCAGCGTTTTCGGTGGCTCAATAAGATCATTTTAAAGCTTTTGTGACCAAAATATTAACAATCTAAGTTACTAGATTAAGTAGAACAGAATTTCAGAAACAATGGGTAAAACTAAGATTAAATTTCACATCGCGTGAAACTTCGAAATATCATTACGAACAACAGCAATAAAACATAATATTATTTTGTTACGAATAACACCTAAAAACTCTGAATGACACCGTAAACAACAGTCGTAAAGTTAAAACTGAGCTAAATGAAGTAAATCACGCTCCGGCTGAAGGGAACAATGACAAACAAAATGTTATATCCGTCGTGACTAGTTTGGTGTTCACGAATTAGGATCGTCTATCTACGTCAAATGCGTTATCTGGTTTGAGCTCAAAATTGTCACTAAAAGGAACAATCTGCATTCTCAGAGTGACATTTAAGCCAATCTTGCCATTGAATTTGTACAATAATTTCATGGCTTTTTCTAAAATAAAATTAGCTCAATACTCCTTATAATATCAGCTATCTGCCAGTGAGTCTCATTGAAATCGGTCCAGTCGGAGATTAGCCGGAACAAATACAAAGACAAAAATTTTAAAAATGATTTCTTGTTACAAGTACCGTATATACTTTCATATGAATTTAGTAAAAAACTGTTATTTTGACAACAAACTGACACTCAAACAACACATAAAACCGTGTACAGATTTAGAAATAAATCAGGAGCTTAAACGAAAGCAGATTATTAATAAGGCATTTAATTTTGATGAAGAAGCTACTGAATCTTCCACTTCAACTTATAAGTAGAATATTATATTATTCATAAAATCTTGACATTAAACCGCGTCGGAGTAAGCTCCTATCGACTTGGGAATTGATGAGTTGATGGCTACCATTTCGTCTGGTTGTTACAATCTTGTCGGCCACAGCAAATAGCTAAGGATGAAAAGATTTTACAGAAAAAAAAAAAACAACCGACTTCCAAAAAAAACTTTAGTTTTGGAAGTCGTTGTCTTTGGTTCCGTATTTTCGTTTTTGCCACCGACTTCCAAAATTAAAGTTATTATTTATTTTTGTTTTTTTTTGGAAGTAAGTTCTTTTTTTTTTTTCACTTTTTTGTTGTGTTATTCTTATTATTGAAACTAACTCAAAAACTACCCTAGAAAAGTTAATAAAATTAAACGGGACCACCGCGCAAGCTTCATCTACCAAATGAAAGAAATATAAAAATCGGCTCATAAACAAATAAGTTATGACCGAACATACATAATAGGTATTTAAATACACGAGTTGAGAACCTCCTCCTTTTTTTTGAAGTCGGTTAAGAATCATTTATAGCCAGAGTGCATCTCATGACAATTCCAATAAGCCCAAACACGGCTCGGATACATTGTTTTATTACGGAGTTCCGTTGCCTACCTTCCGGCTTCATCATCAGATCAGTTTGATAGTACCATTTTGATCAGAAGCATTTACTTAAATTTGCTTCGTCATAATCGCTTATATTTATCTTATCGTCACCCGTGAAATACGTATCATTGACGAGTTCCGGTGGCCATCTGTGGTCTTCTTCATCAGCTCCACTTCACAACTTCATCAAAAAGTCAAGCATTTGCATTCAGAAACTATTTCTGAATGCAAATACTTGACTTTTTAATGAAAATACAAAAATCGCTATGTGTATTTCTATAAAATTTGAGGAGTTCCCTCAATTCCTCATGGATCTCACCATCAGAACTGGATTTTGATAAAAATGGGACCAATCTGGAAGTATATCCTTTCAAATAAAAAAATAATTTTTCAAATCGGTTCATAAACGACAGATTTCTGAGGTAACAAACATAAAAAAAACAACCGAATTGAAAACCTCCTCATTTTTGTGAAGTTGATTAAAAGTGGAAAAAAAGATGGACTAGTTACCAAAAGATATACTCACAAGGAGGCGGTGCCTTCTTCTGGTTGTTCCAAACTACTAGTATCTTGGCCAGGCTGGGCGTCCGCACTAGTTTGGTCACCAGCGCGAACAGGCTGTCGACCCGGTCGTACGTCAGTATGACCGCGGTGAAGCCGGCAGCTTTGGACGCGGTCACGGGCAAGAAGAGCGGGTTCACTGGACCGTACTGCACCAAGAAAAAGAGGTATTAGTGATGAGGATCTAAAAGTGTTATTGCAAGCTTGAGGTAAAGAATTCTCCACAAAGGATATAAAATATTTAAGAGGATCAACGAGCATAGAAATGACTAATACATTATAATTCTATACCGACTCCTAATTTCGCACTCGATCACCCTGTACCATCTGGTTGGGTCCCTAAAAAGATGGAATATCCGATGGCTCACTAATACAATTATCTATTTATAACAAAGAACCATAATGATGTTATAGGAGACCGAAATGTATTATCATCAGAGATCGGAATTGGTACTCGTAAAGTTAATTTACCTAAACTTCAAGGAAGGAAGTAACATAGAGTGGATAATACCTCCTCTAAAATCCCAGAATAATTATAATGACGTTTAAATCCCGGGATTCAAAAACCACGAATTATTTATTCAACTTTATTTATAGTTACAAATTATTGATTTGAAGAATCATAAATATAATTATAACATGGTTTAGGGTTACGTACTAAAATTACTGAAAAAGCTCTTTAATTTAATAGTTTTAGTACGTGTTATATACAATGTTATATATTTATGATTCTTCAAATCAATAATATTTGGAACTATAAATAAAGTCCAATAAATAATTCGTGGTTTTTAAATCCCGGGATTTAAACGTCATTATAATTATTCCGGGATTTTAGAGGACGTATTATCCAATCTATGTTACTTCCTTCCTCGAAGTTTAGGTAAATTAACTCTACCTATCCCGATCACTACCTATCCCGATCACTGACTATCACACACGTCCAATCCATAATAAGCAGTTGGAGTTGTTAAAAGCTCGCTTTATGCCATTTAACTCAATTCCAAATTCAGCTTCCAAACGGGCTATTCCACTACCGGCATTCAACGCTCACATGAAAATTGGAATTTCATAGCGATTTTTAATCGCAACCTACGTCGAAATGAATAACTGAAAGCAAGGAACTGCGTGCGAAATGAAACCGGCACACGAGCCTGACTGAATAAAAACGAGGAAATTGCGTTGTCGTTCACAGCAGATGATAGGGCTAGTGATGGCTAATATGTATGCTATTCTGTGAGGCCCCTGAGAGTATTCAGCTATAGATAGGTTCATATAACGTGAACGTGAGGCCGACTCAATACAGGATCGTGGAGGATAAAGGAGCTTAGTACACGACATATAAACGACAATGTCCCTGAACTAACTCGCTGGATGTCTCATGGTATCTATTGCCAATATTGTAAAGAGGATTGCGAGTTTGTTTATATGATGTTTATCTGGAGGCTCTCGGGACTTAATGGCTCGAGCGAAGATCGATCGTTGTCGGAATAAATTCTTAAACGTGTGATATGTAGTTCTTTACACACATCGCTCCGTGACTCGTAAGTTTGATCATCTATCCACACACCAGATAAACTAAATATTTACAAACAGGAATAGGGATGGTTGTGTCAAAACTAATGGACCAATTTCAAATATCCATAAGTGCTTCGCTAAATTAATTCTAGCTGCAGGTTAATTTTTAATGCATACGCGGTATTTTTATAACTGAGTGAAACAGTTGCCGGGTATACTTCTGGAAATTTTTATAGCTAACAACAGAGAAGACAATAAGCATCGGAAACGCTTATTATATTCCTTTGCAAAATAAGCCCCGTCTCGTTAAGGATTTTTCCCTATTCGAGTGTTAGTCATTGAGATAAAAGCCTGAATCTCGGCGTCTCCACTCAGAGCTACGTTACATTATTCAGGAAACGAGTCGCAAACTTTTTAAAACAAGCAAATAGCTATTTGGAAAATTAACAGAACACGGTTTTTTCCTGAAGCCTCTTGTGATAAAGGTGGACATATATTTAGGCACATCGTCGTATGTCGGCTCTTTGACTGATTTCCGATACGTGACGAAGACTCGAGGAGGACAAGAAGGGCGTCAAGGGTACGTCGTACCTTTTGACCCAATTTATTGGGGACATTTCTTATGCTAATAAAAACACACGGCCAAAAACTTCGAAAATATGTTAGAGAAAACCTCTTTTTTACTCAACATGTCGCCCATTTGGTCCGATGGGAATATTATGCAAAAGAAATCCTTTGATAATAAAACATTGAATGGTGTTGAATCATAGAAAATCGTGACATCCCGCGGAAGTGGACACATCTGGCAACACTACAGGCTACAGTACAGACGTAGATAGTCCACATGTTTTAATAAAACACTGCCATATGAGACCGAACATGATATTACTTATTGCTCCATTTTCTGCTTGAACTTATACATTTTACATTACTTTTTCATTCTGGTAGGTATATGTTTGAAGGCAAATAAAGCTGCGAATCGGGAAGCTTATTCTTATTCAGAATCAAATCCACTTGCGTTTTTCGTGGACCGCTAAGCACACACAGACTCGAAACAAATGTCTGTTGGCCAAGCAAACATTTGTTGCGACGCGGCGACTTGTGATTTTGACCACCAAAAATCACCGGTTCGTCGTCAAGTCGTGGTTTCTGTGTTTAAATGAGAGATTTTGGGACAGATCACCGAGAACTGCAGAATAGTAAGAATAAATAACCCAGTGACTGCTATAAAGGAACAGTATTTACTACCGGAAGGTGGAAGGAAATCTTCAGTTAACAACAGCGCGTGAGTCGATTTTATAGAGGCATTTAAAGTTCATTCCTAGTGACTCATCTCTAATAACTGAGAGGTTCAATACCACTTCTGATTCTTGCATTCCTTGTTTAGATATGGAATGGAGCTTAACCAGCTTTTACGAGCGGTTTCAATCGCGTATTTAATTAAGTTACGTACTAGTCTGATATGAAATCTAGGTCAGAAAATTGTATCTGCAGCTTGAAGTTTGAAGCGATAGACTAGACACATCGTTCAAAAACGCCAAATACCAGGAAATTTCAGCTAGGCTTCGACGAGAAATACCATTTGAGAGAAAGAATAAAGAACGAAAAAAAGAAGGCCTCGTACTATATCAAAGTCAAAAAGGTCATTTAAACAGAATGGCGAAACAAAAGCAACCTAATTCCCCTAATTGTTCGTCATTTCTTTGGCGAAAACAGAATAAATGGAAACACCATAATTACATTACTTCTGACATAAATGGCCTTAATTCGAAGTTTGAAAATGTTAAATAACACATTTTCCAGGGACGAATATAACATAATTAAGCTGCGAAGCTTTTATACAATTGTTTCTACTATACGTTAATGTTAAAAGCAATTAAACAACTTTTCCCGCTAAAAGTTAACAGTCCACTAAAAATTTATTCGCACAGTCTAGGGTTGGCAACAGCGGCAACTCATGTCTGGCTGGCTTTCGAACTTTTGACCAATTCTCGGTCTGTGATTTGGCCTTATCCGGTTTTCCAGACACTGTCACATGAAATTTCCGGCGCTGTCGTATTTCATTGAACGTATCCTTGCAATGCTGATATAAAATACTGTGTAGGAAGGATTGTTACCTACATTGTAGATTTATGCTTTTTTGCATCTTAGCTTTCGATAGGCTTCTGCAAAACTCCAAAAAGTCAAATAATTCAAAAATGTTTCTTGAATTATTTGACTGTGGTTACTTATTCCATAAAAGATTATCAAAAGAAGACGCCCTGTTGATTTGCAAAAGTTAATTACTAAAGCCTAACCCCAAAGACAAGGTCCAAATCTGGCAACCCTAAGTCGTGTCGCATTATTTAATAATTACTTACAATTTTAAAACTCCTAAATCACTAGCTACAATAAAAATGAGGAAACACGAAGGACCAACTCCGTCCGTCCTCAGGGTAGACCTGACTCAACATGCATTGACCTGTTTATTAATATTCCGATCAGTCTCATCAGGAACAGGTTTTAACGGGGCCTACACTGATACCTGCATTTAACCTCCATAGAGATCGCGGACCAAGAGTAAATTGGTACAGAAGGACCAATCGATACTATACTGTTAGCCAATGTTTTCCAGCTATTGCAGGCGTCTCCGAACGAAACTTCGTTAGCAGTTTTGGGAGGACAAAGTTCTGTAGCAGTCTCTTCCTGGCTATGATGAAGATCGATGGTTATGAAGTATGGCAGGGAACAAAAAAAACGTAATTATTACGAAAGACATTAGAAATTACAGCTGCAGTTTTTCGAGACTGCGAGGACAGGATGAACGAGGACAATTCAACATCAAAGTTTGTTTCTTCTGAGTATTCACATTGTCTTGGGTCTGTTTATTTATCAGATGACGAGATTAATAAGGTCACATAAACCAGATTTTAAACACGGAGATGAATCTTACGAGAGGATGCATATATTGACGATAAGATAATTATGCAATTATGCATACGACGTAGTTATAAAACTATTTATAGTTAAAATCACACGCTCAATCTCTGTGCATCGACTACAAAAGGACCAATAACGTAACAAAGAGATTCGGGTAGCGCCGAAAGTTTGGACAGCATCAAAGCTAGATTCCATACAATTTATCGGGGAATAGAAGAATTGGGAGCAAAAAACATACTGACGTGGTGTTCGTGCAATTGCTAACGAGCATCCAGCCCGTAGAAAAGATGACAATCTACGTATGAAACGTCAATGGAACATACGTAATTGACATAAGCTTCGGAATGTGACCCATAAAGGTCATTCCTTTGATTTCATTGACATTGTTTGGAGATTGTAAACATCCACCAGCAGTTTCTTTGATCGATGCAAATTCTTAGCAAAACAGTGTAACGACACTACGTAATAGATATCTGCTGCAGAATATACTTACCAACTTCATTTAGCTTACTTTAATATTTAACTAGCTTCTGCCCGCGACTTCGTTCGCGTGGAAATCGTAATACTAAAATACCAGCCACAATAAATTTTTTTTCCGTCACCTCCAACAAATATCGTTAATGTTACAAAAATTTATACAAAAACTTAATAAATAATATACTAAAACCTTCCTCGAGAAGCACGCTATCCATTGGTGAAAACAGCATGAAAATCGGTGCAGTAGTTTTTGAGTTTATCGCGAACAGACAGACAGACAGATGCGGCGGAGGACTTTGTTTTATAATATGTAGTGATTAACTCGTACAATATGTAAAATAATATTTTTTCATAACTTTTCACATCGCCTAAAATGGCATATTTCAAACACGATTTACTTTATTTTCGCGAAAATTTAACGGCTTTATTTTAAGCTCCGAATAAGTTGAAAGAAATTTTAATTGAAGTGAGATTAAAGCTGTCCGTAGCACACACTATGCAAATTAGTTGACGCTTGACCTTTTCCAAGGATTTAAAAGTACGAATAAAAGGTATGCCGTAAAAGCAAATATTGAATATTCATATATTTGACTAGATTTTGCTTCGGCTCCGCGCCAGGATTGCCCTGTTTTTTATGTATGTTGCTAGCTAGATAGATAACGTGACCGTTACAAAGATCTTTGCCACGCTAGAATTTTGAATTTAGAGCAGCTTGTTTAGAAAATACTGGTATTCTATCTACTGCTTCTATACTCCATTTACTATAGCATTAGACAAATAACGGCTAAATAACGACAGTTATTGTGTAATATTGTTGAAATTACTGCACTTTAGAGTAATTTTTTTAATGTAAATGGTAAATAGATTACAGTGCTTTGTATTTATCGTGAAATAACGGAGTTTATTAAACGTTTACATCGAAATAATGAAAGGATGAGAACAGTTATTTGTCTAATGTTATAATAAATGGAGTATAGTAGAACTGGAAGGTCAAATTTCTCCAAACGATTTTAAACTTTAAAATATTGATCATTAAGTTCAAAATCGAACGAGAAAATTTGACAGTTTGTGGTAACTTGTATAAAGCACGAAAAGCACGTTAAGCCGTTGGTCCCGGCTGTCATTCGTAGATCTTTGACAGTCGTTACGGGTCGTCAGAAGCCCAAAAGTCTGACAGCCAGTCTTACCAAGGGGTATCGTGTTACCCAGTTACTGGGTTGTGGAGGTCTGATAGGCAGTCGCTCCATGTAAAATACTGGTATTCAGCTGCATCCGGTTAGACTGGAAGCCGACCCCAACATAGTTGGGAAAAGGCTAGGCAGATTTTGGTAACTTGTATGTGGTGGCCACCTTACAAGTATAGGTATAGGGGTCATTCAATTATTACGTAAGCTCCAAAGAGGGGGGGGCGATCTTTGCTTCGATTATTTTTGATGACATGGGGGACGGGGGGGTCTGGATGGTAATTACGTCAGCAATATTTATTTAAGTATTTACGTTTCAGATTTTTCTGCAAAATTATGTTGATTTTGATTTGAACAAAGATGGTAACTCCATGTTCAGGGATTCTCCAAAATAATTGATATTGCTTACTCGCTCTCTCACGCGGTGTTTTATGGTTAGAAAGAACCGAAGTAGGGAAATTACTTATATGGGCATTCAATTAATTTACAGTCTTAATTCTAGACTCATGAATAACAATAAAGAAACCTGAACAAATTTAAAAAAATACCAATGTTTACGTAAGCATTGGAGGGGGAGTATGAGCTTTGCTTACTTTTGCTGACAAGGGGGAGGTTGGGGTCCAAAATTTTAAAAATTCTACTTACGTAATACTTGAATGGAATTGAAACCCCCCATACATCGTAGCGTATAATTTCAGACAAAATCTTGTAAATCCAAACATCTTCACAGATGAAGACGTCGCACTTTATTATGCAAGAGAAGTTGCGCTCTTTGATCGAAACTTTACTTAATACGAAGATCGCGATGATTGCATTCCTCCCTTAGAGACTTGAATACATTTGCATATGACGTCACATGCCACGTGCAATGCATATTGTAAAGCTATTTTTACGTAATGTTGAAGTTGAAAGGCATTCGTATACAGAAAGTTGTTGATGAAAATATTTTTAGCGACTCTCTGTGAAGAAAATGTTTAATTTAATACATTACGTCGAAAGTATTTTGTTCTTTATAACTCGCTTATAAATGCGAAATTAACGTCTGGAAACTGGTCCATTATAATCTACATTTACTAAATTATAGAGATGAATAGTAAATGAATGAAAATAAAAATGAATAATAGCATTGTCGAAATTCATCACTGTATCTTATTGAATACATTGTGCTATCTAAGAAAGGTAACAGACTAAAATAGAGCTGAGTCGACGGTTTTTTTTTTTTTCAATGCGTCGATCGCTGAACGTATTGGAACGAAACTTTTTGCGCAGTCATCTCTTAGCTTAGGGCCTGTCGTTTTTTTTAATATCGGTAATGGCTTTTAACATTAACATTTGAAAGTTTTCCCCGGACCGTGAAAACTATGCTCAAAAACATAAGGTACCTAATACTGTGGTACCTACTAATAGTAGGTATAAAACATAATGGTAACTAATAGTAGGTACCATTATGTTTATGAGCGTAGTTTTCACGGTCAGGGTAAAACGTACCATATATTTTATACCTACTATTAGTAGGTACCACAGTATTAGGTACCATATGTTTTTGAGCGTAGTTTTCACGGTGCGATAATTTTCCGTGCCCGCATGCAATCGCGGTCGGGTGATTTTATTTGAAAAGCCACAAGGCCGCAGGGTTTTTGCGGTTGGTTGGGCGCCCACAAAGTCGGTGGGGGATGATAGTAACTAGTGCAGCTTGAAATAAAAAGGTGTGGACCACAGGGTGAAATCGTAGAAGCTTAAAGCAAACAGCTTCGTGGATTTTATATGCCTACCCTACGGCTTAATTAACTGGAGTTGCGGGGCTCACAGCACAGCGCCACAAAAGAACTAAATCAAAGACGCGTCGACATCCTTTGGTCCTTTCGTCAGTTTACCCCAATTGAATTCAAATTACCCCATAACAAATAACTTATTCCTGCGGCTTATTAGCACGGAACCGGTCGAGATGGCGGTGCTTGGGGGAGGCCTATGTCCAGCAGTGGACGTCTTTCAGCTGAAATAACTTCTACAATTGAATTTGGGTAGTGATACAATGAATCCAAGTAAATAACGCTTGGACGGCTCGCCGCAAAGGGCATTGCAATACACTACTAAAGCTGCACACTCATTCTATGACTCATACATATAGGGCCTTACAAATAAACACGGAATAAAGTTATGCTAGGTACAAACGTCAAAAAATTTATGGTTATACCGAAGTTATTCCTAGCATAACTTTATTGCGTGTTTATTTCTAAGGCCCATACAGTTTACTCCCCACAATTACAATGAACATAATGGAATTTGAAATAGAGGAAGTTAAACAATAAAAATGGTATTCTCACCAAATGTTCAGGCATATTCCACTCTTCATACGTCCTGGCGGCCAACGCAAACACTTTCTCATTAATTATCTCTAATGCAGTCAATGTTATCTTCTCCATACTAGCAAAATATCTATCAAATGCCCATCTCAGCTGCCAGAACAACTCCCCACGTCGCTCTTTACTCACTGAATGCACTATTTTAACCAAATTCCTAATATTATCCTCCGATATGAACAGAGCTAGTTTATTCCAATCAACGTGGGAACTAAACGGCATCACTACGGAGTCCGCAATCACTATTGGTATACACTGAGAAGCTAAAATATCCATCAGGATAGCTTGCGTCAATCTCGCACTTCTTACAACTAAACAGAACATTCCGTCCTTCAAAACTTTTGGGTAATCAAACTCTCTACCCGTATTGTATTCACATCTTTTACTGTAATCTGTTTTATCAGTCTTACACCTGTCCAATAACAACAAATCATTGGACGAAGACGCAATATTCTGTAATTCTTCTAAATAATTGTGGGGTATATTGAGCTGCGTTGATATAATTAGGTACTTCTTTAGTTCTGGTTGTGTGCTGTCGATTTTTTCGGCAACAGGACTGTATACTGGTATTGATACATCAAAATTGTATCTGAAAGTCCACGTGTTGAAGCCAGCTCCTGCTATAATGGCTCTGCTAGTATTGAGGTCCACAACGGAGTTGTAGTTGGGTGCGGAGCCGGGTAGCATGTTGAATATGAGGTGGTTTTCACCGTGGTTCCAACTGTTGAATAAAACATGTTTGTTTGTGACAATGTTTATTTCATTAGGAAATTTCAGTTTATTGTTAAGTTGATTTATGGCATATATTTTCATAAATTGGAAGTAATGTTAGTGACAAATTCAAACCAGTAATGTTCATACAGGATAATCTCTTTTTTATGAGTCCAGTAACAATGTAAAACAATAAATCAGTTTCGACACACTCAGGAACAATTCCATTGTTACTCTATTTATTTTAGGTTTAATTATAGGTTTATATGTTTTCCTTTGGTTGGTTTAGAGACCATTACCAAAACTGGGTTTAGCTCTATTTAAATGAGGTAACAGCAGTGTTTTACAAGTTTATGAATGTCTTATTGAGAACAAGACTGGTTAGGTTACAAATAGTTAGAAAATCTTTTTCAGTACTTTGAAGTTATGTGCATAGAAGTAATGAATGTGCAAATAACTAATAAGATAGATGCATCATAAATGCCTTTTAACCTCTTTGTCTATAAATGAGTTATACAAGAGCCTGTTTGTACACAAATAGACAACCTTATCTATTGTTACTTACTGTGGCAAGGACTGCAGAATTTGTGAGACATGTTTACTTGAGAAACTCTGTTGATTCAGAGTATCTATGCTAGGTACCAACACGCAAGCCTCCTCCGGGTTGGGCGTGTAATATTTACTACGTTTTATAGTATCTAATATCATATAAAATTCTTTAGAAAATTGTGATATAGAATTCCCATTTTCAGTCTGATAGTCTTTTAATGGATATATGTATATTGTTATCTTGTTGTGTCCTCCTTTTCCGCATCTGTACACATCGACGCAGTCCCAGTAAGTGCAGTTGGATACACGAGGATGCGCCTCCAGTGCACTTCTACTCAGTCGCACCACTTCCACGCTTGTCGAATCCAAATTCACGGCTTGATACACATCTATCCGCGGCGAACTACCGGAAAACGCGTTAAACACCACAGTAAACACTAAAGATACCACTATAAACAAGAGTAGGCCGACGAAGAACCTATGATACAAGATTTTCCTATACGATGTATACTTCGAATGCTTGCCCGTTTTCAGAAGCGACTCCGCAGCCATTTGTAATTTCGAGGATTAAATTAATCTCCTTAATTTATGTATGGCACCCATTATTAGGTAAGATCAATTAATTCTCATTCAAAAATCCATCAAAGTAAAAAACACGATAATACTGCTTGCGAAGAGAAACTGACGCAGTGAAGTGATTGACAGGCTGGCTGGCTGCTAGCAGAGTACTAGTGTTGAGCGTACAATCGATTTGACCAATCGACTTCGAATTAAATTTCAACGAAATGAAATCAATTTTCACTCAATACTCAATATTCTCAATTCAGAATTCCGAAATACAACGAATCGGATTATTTAATATGTTTACGAACAATATTTCAAATATTATTAATTATCATAATTTAAAATAAAATGGTTATTATATAACCACACTACTCCAGACGAGTGTTTATGAAAAATTAAAATATTTGTATGAAACGTCTTGAAATGCTGCGATTCATTCTCGAATTCTCATCATGATAGGGAGGCATGGCACGTTATTTTTCAAAAATAACGAAAAAAAAATTTAGTTATATCACTCTAGTTTTTTATTTAGATACATTTCACGGTGATTTCATCCAAATAGTTAAAGGTACGATTGTTCAAAGGGTTTGGGAGACTGTGTCATGTAATTTTAACGTTCAAAAAGTGTTAATTCTCAGCCTAGTTTGAATGACTTTTAAATTTGATTGACCTAAAGTAACCACTGGAACTGCAATACATTTACCTTGAAATCCTGAATCTTATAGCATTTTTTTATCAGTAAATATTAGTTATTTTCAAAAAATATTTATTTATTTATTGATTCAATAAAACACCAAACAAAAAAACTCATTAGTCGTTTTAAGATGTGACTAAACATTTTGACAGTATATTCAATTTACCAAAGCGTGGCGCTCAGAATATGTGTATACAGTAAATAGGACATTCAGTTTTAAGAAGAAAACTGTTCGAGTTTGTAGAGCGTCATTTCTGCTACCTATTTCTTTCTAAAGCTCGATGTGTCTTAAAGGAAGAAAGTTAATTGTTTTTAAAAGAGTAACCGTGGAGTTTCGTGCTGGGTCTTTTCTATAGGAAACGACCAATTTATGACGTTTCATAAGTGCCCATGTAGGATTATGTGAAATATAATGAAATATTATCAACGCCCCTATCGTCACTCACTCCTACTTGTCCATTTATTCTCGGGGACGACTACTCGGCATTTATGAGTGACTTGTCTAAGAATATACATTTCTGAACCCATCTTAAATCGATTTGATCTAAATTCTAAATCGAAACACGAACATCACTATGCATCCGTCCCTTATTATGAACACAGATTATAAATGGTGACATAGTTTATCTGAAATTGTATGCGTTCAAATACTTGTATGACAAGAAAATGTAAGTACACATTTAACCAATGAAACGGGTATTAACCGAAAAGAAACATGCATGTTTTTGATCTTACAAAACTGTAAATAATAATTTATCACTGATTTATAAACGCAAATGTATTATTATTGAATGTTTACTCTAACATGATTGTAAGATTGTCCAAATCTTAGTTTCGAACGCAACCGATTGTGACGATGTGAACTTTTTTGTTTTTCTGTCAGTTTTGTGTTGTGCGTAGTTGTGGTTGAGTTTCTGATGGCTTGATTAATTTTGTTATTATTTTATTTTACCAATTCCGACAAATAATTTCGTTCCGAGCTTGACCAGAGATGGCCCTGTTACCTCCAGACCCCGTTTACACGATCAGGAATGTGGATAACGTTCCTGTTTATTCGTTGGCATTCAGCTTTTTGCCTGGTGGTCTCGAGAGGTTACTAGCCGGCTCAAAAAACGGCTATGTTTATGCATACAACCTTCAGGTGAGATCACGTATATATTCCAAATATATTATTGAGCATGTCAACTGCGTAGAAGGCGTTAATGACGTGTCCTATGGCTTCCATTAAGTGCGCGACACTTTTGTTTACTACCCTCGTTTCGCGACCTAGAAATAGAGCGGATCGTCTGCCAAATCAAAACAAACACGCATTTATACTATTTTATTGGGTCACTGAGTATCTTTTCATGTGGCACTATTAATAATATTTTGTATTTTTCCACTTGTGTTATAATGTTTTATATTTAGTCTTAATACGTGTCACTAGCAATGTATTAGTCGTACGTTTACATACGTTTCGCAATTTTCCCCTGTATACCCCATAAGTAGAAACTATATTCATAATCACAAATCTTTAAATATCTCAACATTATATTACAGGCACTGGTTAATAAAAGGTGTCTGAGGTAGGAAGGCCCTGAGTAACAGATCACCTGGCTCTCTTAGATGGGACATGTTATACAATCCTGATGTAAAAATCTATAACAATCGTACCATTAAGATCAGCCTATTCTTTGTTCAATGCGTTTTTACTATTTAAAAAAAGGTTTTATTTTATAATTCCAGACAAATCGTGTGCAACAGAAGATTCAAGTTGGTCAAGCTCCCATTCTTCACCTCACCCACACCAACGATCACCTCATCACTCAGGAGAAGGGCGGCAAGTTCAAAGTATTTAGTTTAACAAACAGGGGCTATGAGGAAGACGCACTCATCAACATTGATTACCCTGGTTTCTGCCGTTTTGACGCCAACACAAAACTCGAAACACTCTATGTACCTGACAAGGATTCAAAAATTCACATTTACAACTTTTCCGGAGAGAAAGTAGGATGCCTGGAGCCGGACACATCTCTTAAGCTTGGAGAGCCAATGTGCTTGAAATATGTTGAATTTCCTTGTGACCAGCCCTGCCTGCTGGCTGGCTATGAAGCAGGTTGGCTCCTGCTGTGGGATCTCAACACTAGTCAATGTATCAGCAAACTGAAGACCGCAGAGTGTCCGATGTCTGTTGATTTCCACCTTGAGCAGCAAAGGGGCATGATTGGAAATGCCTCAAATGTGATACAGATCTTTAGTATAGGGAGAAAAGACTTAAGCTTGGCCCACAAGATGGATATAACAATTAAAAACCCAGGTATAAATAAAGTTCAGTCCCGGTCTGATGGTAAGGTATTTGCTTCTGGGGGTTGGGACAGCCATATTCGCATTTTTTCTTGGTACTCTCTCCGACCTCTGGTAGTGCTGACGGAGCACAAGCAAGCCATTCAAGATGTGGTTTATTCTTCAGAGAAGGTCTCTTTTTGGAATGCAAACATAATGGCAGCCGGTGGACTTGATGGTGCTATTACACTCTGGGATTTGTATAATCACAAACAACAGTAAAGCATTTAATATTCTGTAGTAGATTTTAGAATATTACCAAGCTCAGATTGCGGTAAAGTCGGAAATACGTATACTTACGAAAGCATTCTAGTCAAACTTAGAATGTATTGGCCAAAGTACTTTTTCGGGATGTTACTGCATCTGGCCTGTAAGTCTTGCTGGTATCGCATGAGTACTCTATTATAAATAGGCTTAAATGTAGTCAAATATATACAGATTATCTAAATCTACTTTGCTTATTTAGATAAGGTTTACTCATATGTGCCCCTGGATGCGGCAGGTTAGTTTGAGCGCGGCGATATAGTTTCTCTGTTGACAAAATCGCTAAAGTTCCAAATATTCCATGTCCACTTCATTCAAGAAGTATCAATGAAATAATGCCAGTATTGCCTTTAATTGTAAAGACGCATTTAATGTGGATCATCCGATGACGCTTTAATTATTTGAACATATAATTTTATAGAATTCCATAATGTTAATGATGTTTAATGTAAATTATAATTGGATCTCAAAAATGTACAAAAATCTGAATGTAGAGGCGTACAGTCCACCTTGTGTGGCCTAGCTGTTAGTTAGTAAGAACACGTTAAAGTATAGCAATCAATATTTTCCATGATTGGTTTTTAGCGATGATTTTTAAGTCAAGACATTAAAGCCTATGAAATTTTACGATTTATTTTATTTCCATTGCACCACACATTATGGATTTCATCATGTGATTTACACCTGAATCTACATTCATGAATGATTCATTGTTTTTCAGTGAATTGAAGCTAAACATCTGTGTTTCAGATTGTCTAAAATGATGACATAATCGAAAATACCTAATAATATAAGTACATACATTCCTTTATGTATGTAGTACCTATATTATTAGGTATTTTTTGTTTATTATTTGTATTTTTAGTATTTTTTATATTTTAGTATGTAAGGATGGTTGCAGGTGGCGTTTTGTATTTTCTGCCTATCCCCTTGGGAAAACGGCGCGAGGTTATTTTGACTGCGATTACGAAATAGGCCTCTTACAAGTAACACACAAGGAATTTTACATCACACTTGAAGATCCTAAGGTCTCTTCCAGGGCAAATAACAGCTGTGTTTGAGTGGGGGCAACAGCCGCACGGGTTGATTGAAGCTACGCTTGCCGCGGTCGGTTCGTGGATGGGTGACCATCCATTACATATCGAGACCCCGCCGTACCTCGGAAAGCACGTTAACCCGTTGGTCCCGGTTGTCATTCGTAGATCTTTGACAGTCATTACGGGTAGTCAGAAGCCAAACATTCTTACCAAGGGGTATCGTGTTACCCAGTAACTGGGTTGTGGAGGTCAGACAGGCAGTCGCTCCATGTGACATACTGGTATGCAGCTGCATCTGGTTAGACTGGAAGTCTGGAAGCCCCAACATAGTTGGGAAAAAGCTAGGCAGATTGCTTTGCGATAGGCTAACCCAAAGGCTGACTTGTAGAGAATGCCTTGTGGCATTAAGTCCGCCTATGTACCACTATTGTACATGAAGTTTAAATAAATAAATAATAGGCCGAGTTGCTAAAAGATGAGTCGAGATCATTATTACTGTCCTCGTTTTCTCAAAACGTTAGGATTATTTCTATTGCGTCTTTGTATTTGATGTGCCTAAGTAAACAAGACACCAGTGTATTACATGTCTGACGTTTTCAATGTTTGTTTTTATTCATCTCTATCTTAATTATGAAAGGCTCGTTCATCAATTTCAAACGTGATACAACACAAACACGATAACACAATTTTATTGAATAATTTCACTTCAGGGATTACTTATCATTTATCACAGGCTAATAAAACTATGTGATAGAGTAGTAATTTTTTATTTTATTTTACATACATTGAAGTAATAAATGACTAATATCACATTTACAGTGCGCCCTAAGACCTAAGACATACAAATTTAATAGCATCTTAAAACTAAAGACTAGCAACCTGAAAGAATAATGAACTCTGTTCGGATTATCATGCGTTTGTGATATGTATCAGAGAATAATAACATTATTCTACGTTTAAACTTCAACTATTTTCCTCGTCTTTGGAATGAGCGCTTCGTCGTCAGTAGACACCTCAACCAGTCTCCGCCGTTTCCTCAGTGGTCTTGTGGATTCTGATGGTTCCCTACTTTTAGTTACTATTTTCGCCATTTTATTGCCCAGTCTAGTAATCTTGAATTTGGGCAAAGTCTGCTCCGGATTTGCAGTCTCATTAATTTCTGTTTCCATTTTATCATTCTCTACTCGCTCGTTGTTTTGTTCACAAACTGGATTCTTATCTAACGCAGTCTCACAACTCTGCTCGCTACTACATCCCATGACCTCCTCATCTCTTTTGTTTTTATCACTATTCATTGTAAAATCTAAAGGTCCTTCTACGTCTGCTGCATCGGGTTTGCTTTCAGTTTTCACTTTATTCGCACAGTGAGCCTGGACGAATGCCGAGAAAGGTATAGGAATTGGAATGGGGAGTGGTATCGGTATTATTACTGGGTAAGGGACGAATATTGTGACCGGTGAGGCTTGGCCTATAGGTGTAGGGAAGTTCAGCGGCGGCGGAAGTCCGGGGAGTCGGGGTCGCTCCATTGGGAACCCTGGTCGAGGCATAAAATTCAGTCGTGGTGGAAACATATTATGCGGGTGCCTCAGATCATGATTGTCCAAAAACATTGGTGGAGGCATACTGAACATCGGATTAGGAGGAAACGGCTGTGGTGGCGGGTGCGTGTTTATCGGATGAGGCGGCGAATGAAGTGCATTTCCAACGGTCGACGACGGCGAAGATCCATCAGACGGACTACACATCCGAAGATCTTGCGCTTTTGGAGTCGAAGTCCGCTGCCGTACAGTTTGTGACGTAACCGTGGCTGAACATTTCGACGTTCTTCTTTTCCGTAGATTCATTTTAGTGTTCCTTATATCTTTTTTTGTCTCGGGGGACTTCTGTACTGGGATTGATTCATCTGAAGGTCGTTTTTGCTTCATCAGCTTTGCTGTTGGAGCGATCGTTATCAGGGGAAGCGGAGATCTGTTTTGGGTCTTTTGAGCTTCTGTCTTTTCTGTGTTTGATGGTTTATTGGGTATGTGTTCTGGGTTAGGTGAACCTGATCGTTCGGAATTTGGTGAAGCAGATCTGCTTTTGCAGTTTTTGAGCCAGAGTTCCGGAGTGATGAGATTGGATGATGATGACGCATTGACTAAATGCGGGTTGAGATCGAGGTGCGCTTGCGTCTCTCGGCAGAAGATGTGCATCTTGTATTGGTTGAGACATTTGTCTGAGCAGAACTGTAGCTGTGTGGCACCGTCCTGGAATGAGAGATTAATTTATTAGATTTTGTACGAGTGATTAAAAGTTCAGCTTACAAGTAGGCAAGTCAAATCTGAGTAGCTAAGTGCTCATTTTAGAGGAATAGGTAGTGATTGCAAGTGGGTAGTATAATTCTTTTGACATTTTCTTTGAAAGCTGCCACACGAAACACTACGACTTTTCAATGGAACGAACAATATAAATCCATAGTAAAAACCCAGCGATTCTCACCTGAAAGTCCACATAAGCGACTGTATGTCTGACATGACGGCACCAGTCGCAGGTCTTGGCTCGTTTGAAGTTGGCACGCCGAGACTGACTGAAGCAGAGTTCTGAGCAGAATGTGGCACCTGCATGCTGGAGCGCTGAACCCTCGCTCGGGAGGCTCTTGTTGCACCACGAGCATTCGTCAGCTGAAAAAGAAGGAAAGGGTTTATGAGAACAATGAACAGGACGGGTGGCATGGCATAAGCATAATCAGCCTATATAACGTTTCCACTGTTGGGACACAGGCCTCCCCTTCTGTGAGGAGCAGGGCGTAGTCTTCCACGCGGGTCCAGTGCGGGTTGGTGGATGTCACATGTCTTCGAATTTTTGGTTCTAGGACATGCCGGGTTCTATCATGATGTTTTGCTCCACCGTTTTAAGAGCAGTGGCGATGAAATAATTTATACTAAGTGTGTCTAGGGTTCAAGTTCAACCTATGACTCTTTAAGTCGTTGTCGTTCTGCAATAAAAATATTGACCTCCATGTCCCTAGTCTGTTAATTTCCTCTTTCAAAGTTGTTTGTCGATCTCTCCATTGCAAAAAGAGAGTGCTTACGGTTATCTTATTTGATTAAAATATTATGACTATGAATTATAATATCCACTGATAAACATAGACTGACATTACATAAACAGCTGTGATCCGGATTTCTACGGACAGGGCACGGACATATCCGGCTTTTGATCAATAATCTGGAATTCGTCAGAACTTTTCAAAATATTTATATGATGAAAGATGTTATTTTGGCATTACTAGCGGACACTTAAATTTTATTTATTTGTATAGATGTATGTTCTGGTGGTCGCAAGCGCTACAGGCTGAGGTCCTGGATTCTTTTCCCAAGTCAAACTGTTCTCAGTAGCACTCCGGAATCTGCATTAAATTCATTTATATCAGACTAGCTTCTGTCCCGCGATTTCGTCCGCGTGATATTTCGGCCCCCGACCCTCTGTGACATATTCACATCCCGTTGCCCACCCACGCTGATACTTCGTTTTCACATAGCGTTCTTTCTGACTTTTTTCTTTTTGCCCGGCTCGTTAGGGTCGCAGCGTGATGTTAAATAACCTATGACCTTCTCCAGGAATTGGGCTATCAATTACAAAAAGAATTTTGAGAATCCGTTCAGTAGTTTCAGAGATTACCGCCTACATACAATTTTACCTCTTTATAATAATAAGTATAATATTAACATTTACATTACAAACATTATAATTAACATTATTACATTTACATTATTTAACATTTTCATTTGTAATTTTTTTTGAAGATAATTAACTTAAAAAGATCGCGGACGCTCCATGGCGCAAGAGATTAACGTATTACACGACCACTCTTCTCAAAACGCGATACCCGCGATTGAGAGCACTGCCACGCTCGCTTTTTTTCTCGTCGATGCGCGCGTGCGCCGTTTCGTACGTTTGTTCGTAGTTTCTGTACTGTCCATATTTATATTGTGCCTGTTTGTAGGAGCTTTGACAGTAATATATTTATCATTATAAATACCTACCTATCTACAGGTAAGTCTACTAATTTACAAACGTTGCAATGGTCTCGCCATTGTGAGTATTTGACAGAGTTTGTATGTCAAATCTGTCAAAAACTCACAATGAAGAGACCATTGCAACGTTTGTACATTAGTAGACTTGGCCCCCTGGTCAGTTGCATTGTCTTCCGTCCGGTATAATAGTTAGGTACCTGCCATCAATCATATCATACCTATTGTAATAAAGTGAAAAGTTGCGGACCAAATCTGACAGGCGCTCAGCGCAAAAAAATATCGGAAAATAAATGTAACATTTATTTTAGGGTTCCGTATCTCAAAAGAAAAACGGAACCATTATAGGATCACTTGTGTCTCTGTCTGTCTGCCTGTCCGTGTGTCACAGTCAATTTGCTCCGGGTCTAATAGACCGATTAAGTTGAAATTCGGTACACGTATAAATTTTTCTGACCCAAACACGGATGTGTTAGGTACGTAAATAAATGAATTTTTAATGTGGGGGTCACTCCTTAACATTGTAGGTAGTTGAAAAACATGTTTTCTTAAACGTACATTCCCACTGAAAATGTAAGTTTGTACGCATAATATTGAGAGATTTACCAATTTTAAGACCATAGACTTCTTCCTGTAATCAATAAGCCTACCTATAGATTAAATTTAAATTTTAGAATAGTAGCATCGTTCTAAATCGATGCTCTGAAACTACTGAGCCCCTTATAAAGGGGGGGCGGAGGGGATGATCAGTTGTCATCTATTTTTGAGAGCTCACAGTAAGCCCTTTCATTTGACATGTCACACGTTTATTGTGCAAAACCTTTTTTTTCTCTTAAGTTTGTTCTTGGTATAAATTTAAATTCATCCCAACTACAAAAAAAAAATGCATCCGGTTTTTTAAAACAACCATTCTTTCAAAATAATATTAAAGATAAATTGTAATAAAATATCTATGTAGGTAATTAAAAAATACGCATTCGTATATCTACAAAGAAAGAAAAAACGGCTACCACGCATCCATTTTATCCGGAAAAACTGGCTAATTGAAATAGAAGTTGCAACAGTGAATATCATGTTGTTGGAATAATAAAAAATGCTTTTCTGGAAACAGCAAGCGCGGCTCGGGTATCCATCTCCAATTAATTTGCGAATGATATTGAATAAGAAAAAAAAAGCTCGAAACTGTACACTGGCTTTCTCATTATTGCGATTCGTTTATAACGTTATACAGGGCGAGTAAATGATAGCTCGTTATACTTTATAGACCTTATTAATTTCCGTTTTTCCAAACCGTAAAATTATTTTGAAACAGAAAACTAATGGTTTTACTTTGATTTCCGTGAAATAGAGACATTACGGACAATGGTCAGTTTGATTCTTCTAGTACCAAATAAATGTAGCAGATCCATTGATCAACTAATAAAGATAAGTTATCAATTTATCAACAACTCATCAGGCAGTTGGTACTGTAGAGTAGGGCATGCAATATAGGAAGGTTCTCAATTCCGGAACTGAGTTCCAATACTGGAGATCTGATTCCGGAATTCCGGAACTGGTAACTTTTAAAGTTTGTTTCAAATCAAACAAGATTTATTATTATATCAGTCTTTTAATCATTTTTAGTAACAAATTAAATATCTTTCTCCCTTATTACTCTAAACATTGGCCGTCTAGCGGCTTGTGGAAAGTTCCACAGACTAGTTTGGTTGCGTTTAGATAAAATAATAATCAAAAAGTTATGAATATCGGAATTCCGATATTATTCCTCTCAATTCCGGAATTTAAATATCAGAAAAATTGTTACGGAATTCCGGAATTACGAAATTTCGGAATTCCGGAATGCATGCCCTACTGTAGAGGCTTGATGAGAGGGGTGATACTCGGTCTAGGCTGAGACCAGCTTTGCTAACGGGGCATAGCCTTCGCAAAGTGTATTTGGTAACATAATTGGTTTAGCTGAAGATTGAGGATCCACAGTTCAGTCAATATTGGACTAATAGCAGTTTTTGGGGTTTAACTAAGTGATGATTTTCGCGATTTTTACCTTCGGAGTGAGTTAGGTGCGGTCAGTCTTATACTTAAAGTTCTGACTTTCCCTTCCTCTGACTTCATAACGTTCGATGAAGTTTAAACCATTATTGTTTGAGGTTTCAGTTCATTTGACACCATCTGGGCTTATCTGAATTGTCAGATCAATTTTGTTTGTTCTAGGAGGATGTGTCGCATCTTTTTCGCCAGTTTTGGCGCATGACGGCGTTAGTTTGTGTGGGTGCACAGTGGCACACATTAATTATTAACTTGTTTAACACTTGTTGTGAAGCTTTCTCTTTCAAGAGACATACCTCACATTGTTAATTTAATTACTGGCGTTAGGTAATTATTATTCTTATAGGTATAGGTAGGGTTAATTAATATTTGTTTCAAATGGATAAAATTGGACACTACAGTAGCCCTATTTTATCCAATAGGGGCGTAGCTGATGTAGAGGCATTAACCTGACTTGGTGTTTGCATGAAACCTCCGTGAATATTTTATGATTACGGAACAATTACTGAATTAGAATAGAAGAAAAAGTTGAGTGAGTCCGCTCCCCGAGCTGACATGCAGATGTCTAGATAAAATATTAGGTATATTGAATATTTAAAGATCCCAATAATTACGCTATTTATATAAAATAGGCGTTTTATTTATCATGGTACCGTTATCGCTCCTACAAAATATTTAGGTACTTTTACAACACAAAAAAGATGTGGTTTTACTTACAATCTAGATTTTAATAAAATTATTAATAGGTACCTAGATCTATCTTTCTGTCCATTATTGTATAACCTATCTAAGATAGTAAATTTTTAGAACAGTTAGGACTTATTAATGAAACTCCTCATGAGTAAAGGCAAAATTCCTTGAAATATCTCAGCGGGAGAACTATTTCGTATGTGTCTGTCCTTTATTGAATACCTATCTAGGATAGTAAATTTTTAGAACAGTTAGGACTTATTAATTAAACTCCTCCTGAGTAAAGACTAAATTCCTTGAAATATCTCAGCGGGAGAACTATTTCGTTCTAAATTAACGCGTGTGTTTATCAGTCTATGTAACATTATATCGTAACGTTATACATTCCTAATCATCACAATTTAACCACAAAGTTCTACATTTTCACTTGCGGCACACCTACATAGGTACCTGTTTATACTACGTATTCGCGGGCGTTCATTAGGAATAGTAAACCGGCTTTGCGGTATCAAATTTGTAAATAATGTTCGTTTGCTAACATCGAGATACCTATGTGCCTATAATATAGTACAAAGCTTTCAGTATTCCGTCTATTTCTCGCTCAGCGATCTTTATCGTATTTCGTGGTAGCGTTACTGTTCAAACTTATCGATACCTATATTATTCATATCACACCTCATAAAAAGTAGTTCTGAGAAAATGAGTTTATTAAACCTCAAAAATGTAGGAATTTGATTACTATCTGTGGCATCACGCAGAGTTTCGTTTTGCCGCGTAATTTTGCCGCCATTTTTATCGTGAAAGCGCGCGAGGGTTGCGTTCGGAAACACATCTATTCGTAGAACTACAGCTGCTACGGGAAGAGGGTTCCTGTTCTAAGAAATGTAATATGATTTTATTGGATGATATTAAAACGTAATAGAAACGGGGGGAGGGAACTGTTATAGCTCAGTCGATTACTCTGATTTCAGGGAGGAATTAAGCGCCCTTGTCGTATAAGTACCTAGTAGAAGTTTTGTTGCGATCCATCCTCCACAAGTTCCCTATATTTATCAAGCAGAATGGCATAAAGGCAGGCCTAAGAATGATGAACTCCTAAAGGGAACTGTTAATATCACGACGGTACATTGTGAATATATCTATGAAAAACATCATGTAGATACGTAAGATAAAATTTACATCTTTTTAGGAATAGAGGTGAAAGATATAATTATAGTTCCTAATAGAAATAGGGACCTATTATTTCTACCAGGTTTTAGACTGGCTAAAGTAGACTAATCTTTCATGGGGTACTGTTTAAAATAATATTCTTCCCCAAATATGTACTTCAACTGAATGACACTAAATTCAAATCTTGTATAAAACGCACGCAAGCAGGCATATTATAAGTTGGGGGATTGCATCGCTGATAAAAATGCTTGGCCCAATGCTGGTCCGGCTCCACAATCATAACTAATTGATTAACATTTGAAAATAATGTTGGAGCTGCTAAAAATTATAAGACTATCTTTGCATTGTGAATATAAACTCAATCTCCTTTGTATTATATAATTGCATAGCACAGGTGTGAGTACTATATACTGTTATGTAGAGCCACCATTTACCGGGTAATATGTTGATGAATGTTGCCTGGCGGCCGAGAGTATGTCATGCTCACTCAGATGTCTCACTGATGGTGGCCCGTGTTTTGGACCATTTAGCTCCCTTCGAAATGGTTGAGCTGAATGGTGCTAATCAATGCGTCATGTTCGTGAACGGGCGCCGTCAGTTGGGAGTTGGGAGTTGGGACTGGTCATCTTTTAGCTTATTTTAATTATTTTATTTTCTCTGGACGCTTTTAACGTGTACGTTCTTTTTTTATTTTTATATCGCTCGCAGTATACAGTTATAAATTCAACATGAAACATGTAACTAATATTTTTGTAAGAATTTAATTTAAGAGAGTGTCCATGGGGTTTTTGCCCGTTCTTCTCCATAGGTGCCTATTATGCTTTGGAATGGGCAACAAGCATCATATTTCTTACTGACCGACTCCTTGACAATTCAAAAGTGCCTGTAAATGGTTTAATTGAAGTAAATGATTTGAGTTTTAGTATAAAAAAGTATAAAATCGATACTAGTCAGTTCATATCCTGAGGTTAGGCAGGATTCCTGTCTTTTAAACCCAACAATAAACAGAAAACACAAATTCATCATCATCAAACGTGATGATGTATTGATAAGTGTTCATACATAACCTAAACATAACGCCTGGTATTCACTGAATTGGTAGCTTAGGCAACTCTCACATTTCGCCAGGTATGTTAAAGACCTATGTAAGAATGAACTTCACTGTTACAATTTATTGCCTTGTTTAGTAGGTAGATGTTCAATTTTTGAATGTCTTGAGTACCTACATACCTTTATTTTTCTGTTCACTGGTCTGTTCTGGACTGGAAGCGTCGCGGGCTCGTGATGCCGCCCATCTCCGTAACTCCAACCTTTCATACCCGTACCAGCCTAGCAGCTCATTCATCGCCGTCTCTGCGAAATCCTGAAAAGATAATGTCCTGTATTGAGACGGAGTTTTAGTTAAGTAACAGTGATTTACAAATGAAAGTAACTCACAAATGATTAGGTTTAAATTGATTTGACTGTCTAATTAAGAGTGAAGATTAAAGATGCCGACTAGTGTCAACGAATAAATTGCTACAATAAATCGTCTGAATCGGGAGCAAAACGTTTAATTATATACCAACATCTGATGTAATTTTTTGAGCATAATGATAGCCCACGTATCGTCCACAAATAAAACGGTTATTTTTAATATAAAAGTATTAAAAAAAACACGATTAATATAAAATAAATGCTGTCGTTGATGACCTCCTTACAGTCAACATTACTGCCAGCTATCGCGGTAATAAATTCTTTTGGTTATACAAAACGTCCACTTTTAACAACAAGACGTAATTCAAGAGGTATCTGTGTCACAAAAAAATTTATATACAAAAAAACAACGTGGTTTCACATTGTTTTATGCCAGCGTTGGTCATTTAGGCTGTGCGTAGACTAAACATTTTAAACAGAATTCCGTATATGGCGCGCCCACATCACATGCAACTTATGTTGTATTCTACTGCAAAATTTCATAAGACAAAAACGTTTCAACGCTGTGTAACAACCTAATAACTGTGTGTGTGCAACTTTCTTAGTTCGCAAGATTCGCTAATAATAATGGTGTCATAGAACCTAAGGGTCAGTTCATACCGAGACGCAACGCGACGCGACGATACTGGAAGAGGCCAGTGATTTCGCGCTGCGCCGCGCGCCGCCGCGAGACGCATCGCCACGTCGCGAGGCGTATCGTAAAGTCGTTGGCAACACGACGCCGTGCGGCGCAGCGGAACGTGTATATTATATAATATATACATTATGCACCCAAACACTCCTGTGTGATTTCTTTTTACTTATTCTTCTTCCACTTCCTCTTCTGCAAGAAGATCCCAGTCTATCATTATAATTTCACTCGAGCACTCGACCGAACTGCATCAATTCTACACGAAGTCTGGACGGAAATAGTAGAGAAAAGTCGCCGCGGCGGCCTCGGCTGCGCCTTGCGGCGTCGCGCGGCTTCGTGAAGCGCAGCGCCGCTCTTGCACGCCGCGCGTACCGGCGATGCACCGCTGCGTCGCGATGCGTCGCTCTACTTCGCGAGGCATCACGAGGCGCAGCGCTGCATGGTGCAACGTATTCTGAATTCTCACAATGAAATGTGTAACTTTTCGTGTAGAAAATAAAGTTATATTTTGAGTCGCTCTTTTAAAGTGTGTGCGCAGCGTCGCGTCTCGTCTCGGTGTGAGCTGACCCTAAGAATCGCGCGTAGTTTAGTTAATAAAAGATGTTAGTCGTTCATCAAGTTTCGTTTTGTTAGTTGTAATTTGGCAACGATAGCTGTTGTAGCTGCGTTTTTATTAGAAATGGACGCTGAAGGAATGTTAAGGGCTTTGTTTTGGACTGAAGTACAAATGAAACATAATAGTATAATTAGATAGGTATTTTTTTTTTTTTTGTGGAAAATATTTTGGTCTTCGCTATTATGAGTTACATTTCCGTAAATAAGATGTTTATTTGCTATTTAAAAACCTATTTAAGATCACCACTAGCACATTTAATTAATTAGTGGCAGATTCGTAGTACCTAAACTTGTAGACTTTGCTACGAACCCTACTACTGCGTGAATTAGAAAAAGAATCATTCATTTGCAGAAAATATAGGTGTTACCAGTTGTAAAAAATGATGGTTTAAGATGGTTTCACAGGTCCACTAGCGCCACTCCTTTAAAAAAAATATTATCTCGTGACTGAGAAGGAATTATGAAAAACGGCTCAATCAGCAACCTTGGTAAGTGTGTCTAGAATTTTCTAATACCTTTTATTTAGGTAGGTTTATTTAAGTTTCATATTGAGACACGAAGCAACAAAATCGCAAAAGCAGCAAAATAAAAATTCTATTCTATTCTAACAAAATACGATCTAGAGGAGTGTGGCCGTTTTTCTTTAGATCGAATTTTTTCCTCAATATGAAACTTTATAAAATTCATTGCATTCTAGATGCATTCTAAAGTCATAAACACATATTTAATCTGCTAGTTTTTTTTGTAGGAAAAATCTAAACCTAATTAAATTGCAATCGCACCCTTGTTCGCTACATCTACCTACACCGCGAAATATTACCAAATCTTGAAAATACCTATTAGTTTACTATCAAATATCGATGCAACATAGTCTCTCCCAACGACAAAGCACCACTAAGTAGCTACTATCCTCATTCTACCCTGCAAATAATATGCTACAAAATCTCGTTAGCCACAACATATCGGCAACAGTCAAAGCTCTTACGAAGATGCCTTCATTACGCTGAAACCATATCCCTTTGACACACGAGTATCAAAATAACCTGGTTTTAATTAATCTGAGCGCAAACCTTAGTGACAGAATCCCGCGTCCTGCGCAGACGGCTAATATTTCAGAGGAGAAGATGACCAGTCGCCAGCAAAGATAATTGGGCTCTAGTTACAGAAAGAAATCTAGGATGGATGGAAATGTTTACGTTGGTTGTGTCAGTGTTTACACTCTAAATATAGTGAAGACAATAAGGCAGATATCAGATGCTTCATTTTGCTTTTTGTTATACCCAAAGTCGCAAATTCATATAATTTATGTAAACTAAGGGGATAACATATCAAAAAAATATCTTCGTAATGGTAATTCACATAAAATTGCGAAAAAAGAGGTTACATTTTCTTGTACTGATTTCAAGAAATAATAATTAAAAATAATCATATAATAATTATTTTTATAAATTTTCGGTTTTAAACAAAATTATTAAAACAAAGAAATTTTCTGGTATAAAATATTTTATGATACTGGTAACAATGCAAGAGATACAAATATTTAAAAAACATTACATCTTCAACAACACTAATATTACAACTCTCATTCATAGATTCATATTGTAGGTACGTAGCATATCTAGCCACATTTTGGATGAAAACGGCTGTAAACTGTTTCGAGTGGAAATCGATTTTGAGAGGCCTACGTCTAGCACTGGACTTAAAAGGGCTGATTATGACGATCATATGCCTTGTCTCCGACTTACTACACAAAACATTGTTTGGCAACGGTACTTTGTTTGCATACTTCTTATAATTAATTCACTCTAATTTTAGCGATGACTATTTAAAAACAAAAAAAATATGATAATATGTTTTGCACCACCGTCCTGTCATTTTGACAGTGACATTTCTTAACATTACTTTGTTTACACAAATTATCTGAATTAGAGACTTTGGGTATAATCAAACATTAACAAAAAGCAAAATGAAGCATCTGATTCTTTCTTTCGGCATCCTTCACTCGAAGGTAAACGTCTGAACACAAAATGAATCAAAAGTGAAAAAAGAATTCATTAGTGAACCCACGATATTGGATTTCGGCACTCGGCATCTTTCACTCGTCTACCGAATGGTCGAAATATGTATGTAATGGAAGGAGCAGATGAACGTTCATTCCTATGTAATTTTATTTTGTCGGAGTCTTGTGAACATGGAATGAAAGAAAAATTAATTAAGCGTCTGATGTTCTTTCTTACTTAGATTTTTTTTTTAAACCTTAGAAGAGTATTGAACATTTTCGTGAATTTTATTTTCGTTTGTTCTACAGAACCTAGTCCTCCATATACTAATACATGCCCTAGGAACTATAATTTAACTGCCGGCAATGTAAAAAGAGCAGGATTCGCCGATTTATATCAGCGGATATATATCATGATATATATCACGATATATATCAATTGATTTTTATCTTAATATATATCAACAGATTTTTTCCTGTCTTCTGAACTAAATTTTTTGGAGATTAATGGCAACACGTACCTAGCGAAAAACTACAATTCAGAATAATTTACTTTTTTATGATTACAAATTATTACAAGGTATTATATTACAAATTATATTTAATATTACAAATTATTACAAGGTATTAAAATTAGTTGATTTATCTCACAAACAAATGAAGATTATTATAATAATAGGTACTTGTTTTTTTAAGTGTTCATAAAAAAATTCTTTCTCAAATCAACACTAATTCTTTTGATACTTTTTAAAATAAAAAATGTGGTAATTTGACACTTATATTATTTTACAAATTCCTTTCACATTTTTAAGTGTTTAATCCCCTTACAGAATGAAATTCGCTTCTTTTTCTTGAAAAAATCGGATATTTGATATTTATTATAAAAATCGGATTTTTTAGAACCCTGAAAAAGAGCAAAATCATTGAAAGAAAGCTCATGACTTTGGTGGTGGTTAGTAGACCAATTTCATTTTGTACGCTATGAAAGTCGAATTGTTACCATCGACTGTTTTTATCACTGTGTGTTTCTATTGAGATGCCAGTTGTATTTATTCTGATAATACTTAATGCTAATAGGGATTATTAAAAAACAATAGGATTAAGCGACACTTAATCTTTCTGTTTTTTTTTTTTAATTATCTAAAATGGAAATCTTAAAGCTCAAGGCGATTTCCGAAAGCTCTCATAAAACTTATATTCCATGATTACGCTTCTCTAAATGACGGAATTAAAAAAAAAATGCTTTTACGATTAAATAATAAAAAAAACAGGTTGTTTTTAATTTAAATCTCTGAGTTGTTTTAATACCTCTCTTCCAAATCAAGATACTTTTTATTACACTGACACTAAAAACTTAATAGGTTAGGTAGATACCTACATTAACTGAAGTGCAAAATCTACCCTAATCCTATCTAATCTATCTACCTACCCTCCATTTTTTTTATCGTGTTTGCCATAGAAACAGAAAGCATCTCAGCAACTACTTGGGGTCATAACTCGCCAACGATTAGGTAAAGCGCGCTATCTTGTAAGATCAGATGTAATCGGAACCCCATGGGAATCAGTTAAATAGTTTCATTACGCGACGACTGCTGGAGTTACACAATCGTGCTTTAATGGTTAGGTGGTGAATAAAACGTGGCTTTCTGTTGAGATGCCTGTTGTATTTATTCTGATAATACTTAAAGGCTCATGCAGACTGGCGCGATATCGCAGGCGCGACAGGCAGCGCGACCCTTTTCGCGCCCGGGATATCGCACCAGTGTGAGGGAGCCTTAACGCTGTTATGGATGATTAAAAAACAATTAGATAAAGTGTCACTTAATCTTATTGTTTTTTAATAATCCCAACCTGATTTCTAGTCGTTGAGCTCCTTAAATCCTGAGTTGAGCTACACGTTTACTGACAAATGCTTGCACTGACTGAACAGGTCCACTCAAATTTATTTTTTTATTTTTTTACAACGTGGAACTTACAAGTGCACAGAGATTTGATCTCTGGCCGGGGCCATCCATCCGTCCATTATACAAACATAACAATTAAGTAAGATGTAGTTTTTTTTTTTTAGGTAACAATTATGTGGTTCTTTCCTCAAAAGACCATTTCAGACACGGATTATGTCTGGACTTTAAAAGAGACATTGGGTTTGTTTCGCAATTTCTTCTCAGGGGTAATAGGAAATGGCGACTAATTATCCATCCAGCTAATTATTTTTTTTATATGACGTGTAAAAGTGATTCAGATATCCTATTTACAGAATAAACCATTTCATTTACCTAATCAACGCAAAAAAAAATGGAGTATAGGTGTACATTTTGCACTTCAGTGAATGTAGGTACCTAGCCTGTTAAGTTTTTAGTGTGTAATAAAAACAACCAGTATTTTTTTTAATTAATCGTAAAATCATTGTCTTTCCGAGAAGCGTAATCATGGAATATAAGTTTTATGAGAGCTTACAGAAATCGCCTTGAGCTTTAAGATTTCTATTTTAGATTATTTTATTTATTTTTTTTATTTTCCGTATTGTACTAGGTGTTTTTTTGCTAATCAGCTCACCATTAGACCTAAAATATAAAATCAAAATCCTTTGATAATAATCTAAACATCAACCAACATTAAACAGAATCAAATTCGTAATTAAATCCATAAATCCTGTTTCTAATAATGATCAAACCACACTCCCCCGTACGTGAGCTTTCGCGTTTCAATTTACGGCCGACGTCAGTGTTGCCAGTGTTACGTTGCGTAATAATTATCACCGGTGAAAATACGATACCCTGAACGCACCCAACATGCACAAGGAACGAGTAAAACTGGACGCCCATTATTCAACATTTACGTTACCGAAACTACGAATATATCGTATCTTGCTGTTAAATATTAATTAATCGCGGAAACTTTACTGGCAGCTCGATTAATTATAGGGAATTTAAATGCAACTCCTAACGAGTTTCGGGCAATATGTTGTTAAAATTATTAATTCAACGTATTTCGATGATGTTTTCTTTGCTGGTAATTATTAAATGCATAATAATATGTGGACTTTTATCATGCAAGCAGGTGAGCAACTGTTATTAAGGCTAGCGCACATTGGCGGACGGTGGGGCAGAGTATTTAAAATTTGCTAACGTAAATTCGTACGTATCTAATGGGAACAAGTTATAGATTCCAAAGACCGACCACGGAGCACCAGAGTGGATTTCTCTCCGTGGTATTGAAGAGCGCGCTGGAGGATACCGCGGCGGGATGGACGTCGAAGGAATGCGCCGGAGTCCGCTAACATACGATCGCGGGAGAGAGGCAGTTCAAGAGGGGTGCACTTCGCATTTCCCCCGTGGCATACCGCGGGATGCCCCACGGCACATCCTACTCGATGCCGTGCCCCGCTGTCTGTCGGTGTGCGTTAATAAATGTAACGCGTTTTCTCGGGTAGGTTTTTTTTTTTTCGAATTTTTTATCTCGGCATAGGTATACTTTTAGAAGCTTATTTTATTTTCGCGAATCATATTTTGATCATCATACAACCTAATAATGAGCAGCAAATTGCGAGAAACGCAAGAAAACTTGTATTTTGCGAGCTACCCTGGCGCTTTCACCTTAACCTGAACCTTTTCGTAGGTACTTTCTAGCCACACCCAGGATGAAAAGGTCCTGTTACCTTTACTTACCGGGATCTACAGGTTTCCATTGCAGCATCAAAATAGTACAGTCAGTTACACATCCATGGTAACAATTTGAGCGCCTTTTTTTCATAGTTCAAGATTCAAGTGTGACGTGCAGTTGGCCGTACAAATCAATTCAATTATATTTAAATGTTTATTCAGGTCATTGAATCTCAGTATTTTTCATTGTTGATCTAGTTTGATTGATTTTGATTAATCGTTGAAGTGGACTGATCGGTGCCAGCCTTGCACTTGCTGTCCGCTCGAACGGTTGGCAAAACTATCATAAATTCATAACGGCTGCATGGCCATATTATTATTAGGTATGTGGCACGAGACAAAACAGAATGCTCAGAAAAGTGTTTTCAGATTGACTTTTTTGACAAAAACTACTAGAAAAGCAAGAAAAACTGCAGTAACAAGGTCTCAAAACTTAAGTTGATTTAGGTCGAAAATCTCATGTTTTTCCGGCATTGATTCAAATCTCACTTTAAGTAAAAAAAGATGAAGTACCTACATAATTACACCAATACGAACAGTCGCTATAAAATAACAAAATTCTAAGAATCTCTTCGTCGAGAAACACAAAACCCTACTTACAAGCAGCGACAACCTAGATTTCCGACCTTGTATGTCACACACAACACAGGTTTGCCCAGACAACTCACAAAAGGCGAGTAACAAAGCCCGGTGGACGGTCAAAGCTCGGTGGTAACTCAACTCCCGATAATATTGTGATATCCAATATAACATAAATGCTTTTAATGGCAGTAGCTCGGCTAAGGTAAATTTAGGAGCGTTCGTAACCCGACACCGGGCGACCTACGCACAGTGTTGCTAGAGCAGAAAACTTGACTCCGCTGTTTAAACTGTTGCAGTCTTTGAGCATAGTATATTGCGATTGAAACTCAAACTTGTGCACGTAGATTGCTTTTGAAGAGTATTGTGTAAAGTAGAGCATGTTTTTCCTAGTTATACCGGAGGTTCTGCATAAGTGGGCGCCCGTAGAACTTCATGAGTATCCTGTTTCTTATTTATGTCAGTCAGTTTATGTAACCGAAACCGTTTAGGCAACTTTTAAAAGTTGAAGTGTTTCATCATGTCTTAGTTAAATTCTATTAAAATCAAAAATTAAAATATTTTATTTCACACAAATCTACATGGTATTGATGATACCATTTTTTAGGATTCCGTAACTCAAAAGAAAGAAACGGAACCCTTGTAGGATCACTCGTGTGTCTGCCTGTCCATCTGTCACAGCCAATTTGCTCCGAATCTACTGGGCCGATTCAGTTGAAATTTGGTACACATATCGCACACCTAGATGAAGGGTGGCACAACTCAAAATAATCCAAAATCGAGTTATTGCGATTATCGGAATCAGTGTTGAAAACTACATTAACTCCAAAGACACCGGTGTACAAACTCCATTCATAAAAGACTAGATTGCGCTGTAAGTCAGTCTTTTTGAGTAGCTCCACGGTCACCCCCCATCAGTAACGCATCACCAGTTACGACATGTCAGCTGCAGGGAGAGATGCTGTCAATACGCTCAAAGAGTAAATTATTTCGACTTAGTTTTGTATTCGTGGCTAATCGCAGTAATCAAGCGTGAATTATTTTGAGTTGATTTCGTATTCGTGATTGAATCGGTCTTGTTTCTTGTGTGTTCTTCAAATTATTTCCACTTACCCCAGTATTGTTGACAAATGAAAGTAATTGTTGTTTTACTAAATTAATATAAAAAATATATATATTAATAGCAAATTAATATCTTAGTAAAATAATATACAACATCATACAACAATAATTTAAATCGGTCAAATAGAAAATGAGTAGAACGTTTTTTGCTGTTCCTGAAAAAAGAGGTATTTTGAGTTGTGCTACTCTTTATCTAGGTGTGCGATATATGAACTTTTGTGCCCAAATACGGACAATTAAGCTTCCTCTAGCAAAAGAAAAAAGAATTTTCGAAATCGGTTCACAATTGACGAAAATACCGACGAACATAATACACCTATGTATAACATCCCCCTTTTTTGAAGTCGGTTAAAAAGAAAAGAATACGCTACAGAAATTCACGTAGGGTATAATTTTACCGGTTAAATTGCAACACTTGACATGTCAACAAAGAACACCAGCTCACATCATAGGTACTTACATACTTACGTAAGCACGCAGTACGTTCATTCGATCAAAGTTCTGGGAATATAAGGAAACCCAGTGTTGTATACTTCTAATACACTCATGTTTTCTCCAGCTATGCTCATTTGATACCAAGAATTCATTAAATTATATGAAAGTTTACCTGAACGAAGTATCTCACAGTAATAGGTAATTAGGTGTGCACTTTGTGTTGAATTACAGAATATTTTTATAAATATGTACTGATATTTTTTAGAACCACATTTCCTCCAGCAAAGCTGCGCTACGCTGCAAATGCAAACGACATCCAGTGCTTGATCTTAAATGACAAAGATTATGAGCGGAATTAGTCCAATGGCTAATTCGGTAGGACTAGATAATGAAAGGTCGCGATTCAATCACAACCAATAGGTGGCCTCTACGAGACCTCTACGCGAGGGCGTACGCGGCTTCTACGCTACGCGGGCTCTACGCGAGAGCCTACGCGGCTTCTCCACTACGATGCTTCTACGCGGGCGCCTATGCAGCTTCTACGCTACGCGGCCTCTACGCGGGAGCCTACGCGGCTTCTCCACTACGCTGCCTCTACGCGGACGCCTATGCGGCTTCTACGCTACGCGGCCACTACGCGGGCGCCTACGCTACGCGGCCACTACGTGAGCGCCTACGCAGCTTTTTCGCTCCCAATCGTCGCTGTGCATACGTCTACCTACACAAGTGTCTAGTGTACAGACACTTTAATGCCGCAAAAAATTATTGTGTACAATAGAAGTTGGACATTGCAGCTATGAATAAAGCTTTTGTATACTCTGTATAGCAAAGCATAAAGGAATTATGCCAATATAATAATAGCGTAGCCGTCAGTCATCGCCTCTGATGCTGATTCACAGTCGAAACTCGACACCGCATCTATTTTCCCCTCACATCGATCACGTTCAACCCTAAACGAAGAACAATACATCGAAGTTATTTTCGTAATAAGCCATTAATTCCTTGACCCAGTGACCGGGGTGACAAAAGAACTAATCAAACCTACACAATCACTAACATGGTAGAGGCATCCTCTGTACGTCATTCATTAGGGAGGAGCGAGCTGGCGTCACAGAGTAACATTATACAGTACTCAAATGTCATACTTTTTTTTGCAGTATCGTCTGGCTTGAGTGTGCTATATTGTAATATTTTTTTGTTGGACGTTAACATGACATAACCTCACTTCAGTTTTACCCGATAGGATAGGCGGAGGGTGTATGTATGGTACACCATTTCCATCGGTTATGGTTAAGTCCCACGTTATAAGAAGTAGGTAAGCCTGATAAAAGTTTTATTTAATAAATGCTTGTTACCACAGATTAATACATATGGGGCACACCTCACAAAATCTATACATATAATAAAATCGTAGCGAAGTCAAAAATGTACAATGAATATTTTTGAAAAAAAAAAAGTTATTGCCACGGGGTCTGGGAACGATTCTGATGCCGAAAATATAGTTTTTAGAATTTTTGTCTATTTGTCTGAATGTATGTTTAATTTGAACAAAATCTGTCCGGTAGTTTTTGCATGATGCTGGGATCATGCAGAAACTACCGGACAAATTTTGTTCAAATTTTATATAGATATTCGCTATAGATCTGGACACCTATGCCCACAATATTTTTTTTATTTTTTTTATTTGAATTTGATTTTTTAAAATTACTAGGTATAAATTATCACGCTATTTGCTATGGGGCAGCTACCTTAACTGTGGTCGCTACAAGAAAATGGTCTTAAGAGACTATCCTTAACTTTTAAGAAAAAATTGATCTGCATTTTTTGAAAATTAAGAATTTTGAAAAATGTACAGTAACGTCCGCAAGAAAATGGGCAATTTCCACAAAAAAGCGTTTTGAAGCCAATCAATCTTATTTCTAACAAGGATCAATAAACTCTATGGAACCAATTGAGGTTTGAGTACTAGAAAAGTCAGAAATCTAAAAAAAGTTTTCCCATACAGTTCGTAGGTGAGTGAGACTGAGATGAGAACGAACACAATGTATCAGTGTATGACAACAGTCGAATCATTCCATTACTACTTCGCTGGGTTGAATAGGAAACGAATATGGCAGATAGTTACAGATTTCAATTCAGTTTCAATTTCAAAAAATCTTTTAAATTATTACCTATCATACCTTATGGATCTAAGTAGTCAATTTAAATGACATATTATGATATTTTAGTCAACTTTCAACAAAGCGATGCAAATCTGATTTCGATTTCAAAGAATTGATATTTTTTGTGCTTATTTTTAGGGTTCCGTACCAAAATGGTAAAAAGGAACCCTTATGGTGCGACTCAGTCTGTCACAGCTAGATATCTCAAGAACTACTAATGCTATCAGCTTGAAATTTGGAATAGTTTTAGATGACGTTTGCCCAACTATTTTGGAAATAATAAAGATTTTTTTTTTGCAACTGTGACTTAATGGGTGTCTTAAAAATCGAAGTGGGGAGAGAGCTTAAGCCCCCAGTTTTGTATCTAAAACAAGGTATTTTACAGATATCGTTAAAAACGAAATCTTGTTTAATCCGACGCAATGATATCGGATATTATATCTCTTTATATTCAAAGTGCATTTACATCCAAAACAAATAAACGAAAAATTATCTTTATAGGTATGCTAAGAAATTCGATATTTATGATCAGAATGAAAGCTCCGTTTTTAATAATGGTATAACATTTCGATGCATATCGTATAAAATCAAACAGGAACAGTTATCCATACTAATATTATAAATGTGAAAGTAACTCTGTCTGTCTGTCGGTCTGCCTGTCTATCTGTCTGTATGTTACATTTTTACGCCTAAACCTTGCCTAAACCGCTGAACCGACCGTCATGAAATTTGGCAAAGATATAGCCTGGGATATGGAGAAGGACATAGACTACTTTTTTACGCGATAACTGACATCCACGCGGGCGGAGCCGCGGGCAAAAGCTAGTAAATATATATTTGATGAAATAAAATTTGATCAGTGATGCTTATTCTCCCAGACCTTATGCATAACATATACAATGTAACAATTGTGTATTTTTGTTAAACATACCTCACAAAATGTTTTTTATTTTTGCTATAAGTAATCTACGTGTTTTTATGCATATACTCGTAAACAAATTATAAACCTTTTAGTTCTTGTTTCAAAACAGTGATTCACATTGACTCATCATCTAGAAAAATATCTACTTATTTATATTTTTATTCTGTTCCTTCAATTTGAAACGCAATTATTCGTTGGAAAGGGAAGCAAAAACGTATTAAAATAGAAAACGTAAACACGAAATCGAATAGCAATGTGTGTAGTCACCAAGAAACTTGAATCTGACATAAATAAATGTTCAGCGTCGTCTGCCCGTATCTAACATATCAGGAAAACTGAACTTGGAATAGTTTCAATGTCCAATGTTTGCGTAAATAACAGAGTAATCATTAATATCAATGTAGGTAGAGAAGATATCTTATTATGTAAGTCGACTGTACGTTGGTTAGTATTATTAAAGAAGAAAACATTTAAAACAAGTAACGGTGGAGTTTCTTGCCCATTATTTTCCATAAGAATCTACCTTTTGGAAGGGGCAACTAGAATCAATTCTATTTTCTTGTACATTTTTCACGTTCAAAAGTGCATTTTATTTATTTATTTATGTACACACAAAATACTTGACAGGACAATATATTAACATAGAAGGCACAAAGGTACTACTTATTTCAAACGAAATTTCTCCAGCAGACCTGCGAGAGGAAAATTGAATAAGAAATGTAGACACAGTGTGTAGAAAAGTTAAACAAGAAAATTTAAATTAAAACACTTAAAACAAAACTATAACTATATAAAATACATATACACATATAAATATTACCTATAATATACATACATATATATTATATGTAGAATATTACTGTATAGAAGACAGGTAATGCTCTTTGACTTGCTTTTTAAAGAGAAATAAAGTTTTAGAATCTCGAATGTTAGGCGGAATTGAGTTCCACAAACGTACTGCGTGAACAGAGAAGGAGTAGGAATACAGTTCAGTTTTATGGAATGGTAAATTAATTTTATGTGCCTAAGTATTTGAAATGAACGATTTGACTTTGGGTATAATTTAATTAGGACGATTTAAGTGTGAAACGTGCTCATCCATACTCGTTCCATCGAACGAGTACGTTTTATGAGTTAAGTTTTGGCTCACCTGATGGTGTACATTAGTAGCATGCTTCCAGGATCCACTAAATAAACCAGAATAAATATTGGTTGTTTACAAATATGAAAGCGTTTCTACCAACCCGCATTGGGCCCGCGTGGTGGATTACGGCCCAATTCCTCTCACCAAGAGGAGGCCTGTGTCTAAGGATTGCAATCCGGCCGGGTCCGAACGGATCCGGCCGGATTGATCTAACCAGGATAACTTAACTTTCCCTCATTCAAACATGGACCGTTAATGAAGTGAAAAAAACAACGATTCGCAACGATTCGTAGGTATACGAAATCAACATTATTATGACTAATTTTAAATAGAGAAAACGATTAAATTTTCAGCGTCAAAACAAATACGACGGCACGGTTGGCGCAGTGGTTAAGCGATTGACTGCTGCGCTGCGTGTCGCGGGTTCGATTCCCGCACGGAACAAATATTTGTATGACCTACAAGTAGTTGTTCCGGGTCTGGCTGTTTGTGTATGTGAGTTTAAATGTTTGTAAATGCACCCACGATACAGGAGAAATTCCTAGTGTGGGGCAACGTTTAAAAAAAAAAAATATATATTACAACTCAAAATAATTAAAACCTCAAAAAAAACTGTTTTTTAATCTTTAACTTAACGTAACCGGTGGTTCAGTCTTCTTAGTAAGATTTTTAAAATAAAGTAGAGAGAGAGAGAGACCAATTGTATTAATCAAAATTATAAAATTAAACATAACATAATAATTAACCTTAACTGAAATCACAATAATGTCAATAATTAGCTATTTGAGAATGCTATTCAGTTTTATTCTTATATAAGACAGACTACCGAATCTAATGAATAGCACAGCACAACACAACAATCACAATAACTATTCTTTATAATATTTTAACATATTAGTTTTTAAACAAATAACCAATTCTTGGTTTGATAAAAAAAAAAACGATCAGTCTAAAAACTCATGAAACAGCGCTGTTATTTTACCAAAATATGCAATCACCTGACCCAGTCCACGGATCCGGTATATTGGTACCGGATCCGGTAAGTGTATATTAATTCAGGATCTGCTAGATTACTGGATCCGGTTTTCCGGATTTCAATCCCTACCTGTGTCCCAGCAGTGAGAACATTATTAGCTGGTTATGCATGAAAGCGTTTTGGCGGGAATATATTGCTAGAGTAATTTTCTTACAGAGACAAAGATGAAACAGTCATAACATTTGTTTGGCTCGTAACTCAAAAAAAATATAATTGCAGAGAAGGTATAAGTTGTATACTAAAGTATGAAAGTATTCATAACAAAAACTTCGAGGTTAAATTGTGTCAAAAATATGGTCGTAAAAACATACACTGTTATTAATAAACTCAAAAAAATTACTAATGTTTCTGTAAATGACAGTTAAAGCAGTTAGTCGGGAGCTGATTATGCGTGAAACTTGAGCACTCATTAATTTAAAAATGTTGTTCTCACATTAATAACTTAATGATATGTTTTATGGTGTATTGATTACAAAAAATATCGATTGCACTCAAAAGATATGACCCCAATATAATAAATAATATATTCAGAATATTTGTAAGTGACTATTCTCTACTACTACTCATGAGTTTTTAACAGCGCGGGAAAGAATATTTTCAAAATCGTTTTTGGCTCGACTGCTTCTGAAGGTGCCTATTGCTGAAAAACTTGTTAAGGCAAAAAAAAAAAACTGGACTGCTTATCCAAATCAGCACCCTAATTGGTGTAACGGTGGCTGTGCTCAACGTTTTGAAGTATTGGTATGGAAACCAATTTTGTGAGATGTGCTAATACACTCTCAGAAGTGTACCAGTTGAAGAGCAGGGTGAGACAGGGAGGATTGACATCTCCTAAGCTCTTCAACCTGTATGTAAATGACCTCATCGTCGAGCTCAGTAACAGGCTAGTCGGATGCTCGATAGATGGCGTTTCAAACTTTGTACGAACAACGAGCTACGCGGACGATATGGTGCTGCTGAGCCAGACACACACAATACAATGTACTGAAGAATACATAGTATTTAAGGCCGGGTAGATACCCTGATCATTCTCAAAATATGTATTTGTTTATTAAAACTTTATGCACAAGTATAAAAATTAAACTGTACAAAGGCGGACTTAATGCCTGAGGCATTTTCTACCAGTCAACCTTAGGGTGACGCAGAGGAAAAACATGGCAGGTGCAACATAGGGGAAATAATAAATACTAATACATACATACATACATACGGAATAAACTTTGTCAAGAGAAATAACGACAGTAATAGGAGAAAACGAATCCAGCACATCAGGGCTGGGATGATTCTGCCAACTTCTTACAAATATGTTCATGTGCCTTCACCTTAACAAGATAACTGGGTTGTTGGCCGTTCTGATGTTCAGAGGCAGTGCATTCCAAAGAAAGACCGCCTGGACAAATAATGCAGAATGAATAAAGCCAGAACGGTGAGAAGCATAAGTATTGAATTTGGGAAGTCAGGTAAGAAGGAGAAGTGAGTTTGTCTAGAATAGAGAACAACGTAGACAGAGCCCAATATAAATGGCTTGAGCATAAATCGTGTCGCGAAATTTAAATATCTGAGACGACATTACCGACGGTCTCCGGCCTTGAGGACGATGTAAAGTATGTAGACAGTGTGAGAGAGCGCAGGGCTCTAGTGGTCAGAGGTAACATGCCGCAGATTCTCTCGTTGCTCTGAACAAGTTCAGATTACACTTTTTAAGGCAAATTGTCAGAGCTTTTACACTGGAAGTCTATGGGTCTGTCACACCAAAAGATCGAGAGATGCCCTGCACACCCAGTATAATAATATCTTCAGGATGATTTTGGGGCTGCCACGTTTCTGTAGTCGCGTTGTTTCGCACTGATGGCTTCCATGCATTCATTCGCAAAACGACGGTATCCCTGATCTGCAGAACGTGTGGCAGCCGCGAGGAAACCCAGAAGCCTGTAGCTAGTAGGATCTCATCCCCGTTTTGGAGGTCCTTTATGAAGTCAGTCATCTGATCTTAACTTCCATTTTTTATTTTATTTTATTTTTGTAATTTTGTTATAATGTGTGGATATCTAAAACAATTTTTTTTTTTAATTTATTTCAAAGTCAAAGTCAAAGATTTATTTGCAGATAAATATGGTTGGTTCTTAACAATGGTAGTATAATTTAAGCTTAACATATTTAATCATAACATAATGACATGCAAATTTATTTAATGTAACACACTTTCAATCACAATCCGGAGGGTTTTGAAGTAAATTCCTAATCTGCATCAGTTTGACCATTTCGCCTGTTCAACAATGTAGTCAGCGCAATGAACGCGGCTGACCTGTCAAAATAAAAGTCATTGTCATCGATTGCCAACCAGCCAAACCAGCACTGGGGCTGTCTCACATAGGGTCGCAGCATTATGCTGAGCGATGGCCGTTTTGCGTGGATGTGACGCATATTTTTCCCTAACTTGTTATTTTCGTGTTGTGTTCTTTTTTTGCGTCATTTTTACCGCAAATAAACGTATTTTCTTTCTTTCTTTGCCATTGTATGTGTGTTACGCAACTACCCCTTAGGCTGCACAGACACACCATATTGCAGAACTGTCCCACAACAAGAGAACAATAGTAATACCTCCGGTATAACTATAATTACGTAAGTTGTACTACTGTACTCCGCTGCTCTGTGATGAGGGTGAAGCCGAGACGGCACCGACTGCAAACATATCGTGTTGCAGCGACTAGTGGAGCTTATAATTTACCTAATGCCGTGTAAAACGATAGCAGTGCTAATGTACGTGGAAACAAATATGGACGTCACATGGAAAACAACTATCATATTCATTTAGAATAGGTATGTGAACATTTGTGGGAATTAATGAGAGATTGGAATGGAGATTTTGGTTTTCCGTTCATATTGTTAGAATCGTAGTGTGTAGTGGGTCAGGTTCGATTCTCAAGTTGACACTATTTCATGAAAAAAATTCATTAATGATTCACTTTCTGATATTCTTATCGACACCCTTTTGTCTTTATTTGTGAAGTTAAAACTTATTTAGGCGCGTTGAGTGATTTTTGTTAGGCGGAAATCTTATGAGTTCGCGTAACCGATACTCTAATGTCAATAGTAGGTATATCTGTAGCTATAAGGGTGAACACTGCTATTTAATAGTTTTATTTAAGTTTAAGCGTCTGTCGGTAGTCTTCATGACTTTTTTTAAACTTATTTCCATTCAAGAAAGGCAGTCCATAAGCAAGGCTGGGATAGAACCCAGCCTTGCTTATGGACTTAAATCAAACTAGACAACGAACGCTGGCCAGTGGCCCTGTATTGATTATAATAATTCATTTATTTTCAGACTTTAATGTAACACAATAAAATATTACTCAATCACTCAAATCAAATTAAATAAAAATACATAGACACATGTAGTCATTCAAATCAAATCTATACCTACATATAATAAAATCGTAGCAAAATCAAAACAGTACATTGTTTTTTTTTTTTTTAATTAATTTCTACTAGGTCTGGGATCGATTCTAATGCCGAAAATATAGTTTTTAGAATTTTTTTCTGCTTGTCTGAATGTATGTTCCAGTATCACGCAAATTCTACCGGATAGATTGTTAAAGTTTTGCATAGATATTCCCATATAAGTCTGGTCAGCCTGTAGACTATATATTTTCACGCTATTTGCAATGGGGGCTGAGCAATATTACTTGTTTGTATTCCTCTATATAGTTTACAGCATTATAACGCCATTATAACTAACTTACAATTCTTCATTACTCGTATCAACAAAATCTCATTCAATAATGAAATATTTCATAGTAAACAATGACGTTATTCGGCGAGTTCTAATAAATACAACTTTGTTACAAGTTTCAAGTTACGGGAGCGGGGAGTTCCCGCCATTTAAGCACTACTGATTAGATTACTGATAAGACCCACTCCCTCTCGCAGAGAGGTGGCCTGTGTCCAGCTGTGGGAATATTATAGGCTGATTATGCTTATGGCAAGGTTTTGTCTCAATTATATCAGCACATTGTGACTTCTTGCCTGTCCATTGGATTATAGAGAAGAGCTAGATAAGCATCAACCAATAAAATTCCACTAAATTCTCGTCATGTTAATTTAGTGAAACAATTAGACTGTTAGACTTACCTACCTAATTGTCTTATCTACCGCACTGACCAACCAAAGCCAGCTTTGCCCAGCCTTAATTAAATACCTATTTAATCTAGCATCTACCTACCTATAGTAGATTCCAAGAGGCCTATTAGTCTAGTACCTATATTTACATGGCATACCTAATCGTCTACTACTTACTTTCTCTGAAAAGTGTAACTAAACCTCAGTGTTATCTACATGTAAAACTGTGTCCCAATTTAACACTGCGACCTAGGCTGTGATTCGAACCAAAGACGTTTGGCTTGGTAATCGTACTTAATTAACTTTATTATAAATGTCTTTGACATATCTCGGGACCCTGGGATCCTCGGAAGGACCTGTGGAAGGCGTACAAGGGGCCGAAGCCAACACGCAGAGGCCCGTTCGAAATTTTTAAACAAATGAGGCTCCAACCGCCGATTATCCGTGCATGCACTGTGCAAGTGCATTCAAGGAAAACCCCGGTTGGTGCAGCACTATTTCAGAACATGGAAACAATAACATATTGGGCTATGGGTTTGAGTGGTTATAGTGGATTGGTTGCCTAGAACTATGGAAGGACTATGGCCCCTGCCTGTTCAATGTAATAAATCCTAATATAATTTACTTTTATTATTACTGCCTGTGATGTTCCACTGCAGGGCAAAGGCATCCCTAGACTCTATCCAGTTCTCTTTGTTTAAAGCTGCTATGGAGTTCTTGTTGAAGGAGTCCAGAACATCCCGCCATCTCCGTCTGGGCCTGCGCGACGTCGCTTGCCATTAAGAGAGGAGGGCCCCATTGGGTCGTAAGTTTGGCCTATTGGTCGTCTGACATGCGGCAGTTGTGCCAGCCCAATTCAGTTTTAAGCGTGGCAGTTTTCCAAGTGACATCAGTTATCTTTATGCTTATTAATCTAGCTAGTAGGTGCGTACCTACTCGAATCAAATCAAAATATTTTATCTAACACAAACCTACATGGGCACTTATGAAACGTCAGAAGCTAAACAGGTGCACGGTTCCAATTGGTCGTTTTATATAGAAAAGAGCCGGCAAGAAACTCCACGGAATGAACGACTGCCTTTGATTCGCTTCAATCTGCCCAGCCTTTTCCGAACTATGTTGGGGTCTCCTTCCAGTCTAACCGGATGCAGAGCTGCCTATCTGACCTCCACAACCCAGAAACTGGGTAATTCGATACCCCTTCGTAAGACTGGTTGTCAGAATTTCGGGCTTCTGATGACGTAACGACTGTCAAAGATCCACAAATGACAGCCGGGACCAACGGCTTAACGTGCTTTCCGAGGCACGGAGAAGTCTCGGTATGTAAAGATCTGACCCATCCACGGACCAACCCCGGAAAGGATGGATCGACCTGTGTGCTACTTATTACTTAGCCACGATCTTCGTCCTTTGATTCACTTCAATCTTTGAATTAAAACAGTACGACAAACATACAATTTGTTATGATCATCGCTACATTGGCGAGTAACCGAATCCGCATGTTCTAAGAGTTGCGTTAGACCTCACGCTACGGTTGACGCAGTTGGTACTGTTGCCACTTTGAACAGGAATAGAACGCGCCCGTATTCTAAAATTGGTCATCTAAGTATGCGTAAGCACTGCAAGTAGCGCTGTTATGGTAATTTAAAGGATGTGGGAATTTGTTCTGAATATCAAGAGACGTTACTGCTCTATAATTAACAAATAAAAAGTGTCGGGTCATTCTTTTTGACTCAAGTGGACGGTTTGTCTGGTCAAAATCCTCATAAACGTTCCCAGGTTCGACCCTCGGTGTTTTGTAATAAATATATTCAGACTAACCGAACTTCCCCAAAACACGCGGTCCATCTTAGGCGACAACAATGAAACCAGTCGTAAATGAGTTTCAATTTCAAAATACGTCGCTGAATGATTGTCCAAGACGCCACGACGTCATTTCATTACTCTCGCCGTGAATAGAAAGTTCTTACGTTACACGATTTATAATCCTTCATTCGATACATCGTCAGTCGCATGCAACGAATAGTTTCCCACAGCGACTCAAAATAAAACCCTATCATCGCAATAGAAAACACAAAGCGCGAACACGAACGCGCTGAACAAAAGCAACGGCGTAATATTACGTCTCCAATATCCCTAGATCGATTATGTTTCACATGTTTCTCATTATAAACGTCTGGTACGAAACAAAGAGAGTGTCGGGTTGCTGTGCAATGCTCTTCTGGCAACCTGAGAGTATGGCACCCGACTGTTTTGGTCATGCGAGAACGGAACGCCACACTTTCGGGGAAAACTCGTTTTAACTGGCAACACCGGGCGTAGCTCGCGAGCCGCGCATTCTGAACGCTCCTTTGTAAATTAATGCTTCTGAATACAGAGTTCTAATTGTGACATAATTTGTTTAATTACTGTTAGGATTATAGTTTAGAGTTTCTTACTTACCTACTTATAGTTTTTATTAATAATAGCGTTTCATGTAGCCTTAATGTCTGCGATGTGGCTGCTCATTTCAGCCCTTTGTAGTAGTTGGTAAAGTGAAATAAATAAACGTACCTTATTATTATTCGGCAACTAAAACAAAACAAAAAACTTGTTAAATAAAGGAACAAAATAAAAACAGTTAATCAGATGAATGGAAAGAAAACAGTAAGATGAGAAGACTAATAAACTAAAAGAAGTAACCAACATGAGTTTTGGTTGGTCGTCGATCTGCAGTTTTGCACACAAGATGCTCGGCAAATGCACCGTTTTCTCAGCTAATCGGTGGTGGTTGCAACTATCCAATTAAAAGGCATGCATTGATTGACAGACGATACGGTTTTTTTAAATCAAAACATACATGTTTGTTTACAATGTTTTTAGTAAACATGTCGATAAATATAGAAATGTCATTCTTCAGTATCCCTATTTTTCCTCGCAGGTGTTTAATTTAATTTAATGAAAGCTATCGTATCTTGCAGTAGGTATTACGGAAAGTTTACTAGCCAAGTAGTGCATTATTTTTGTACATAAACTTCTTCTGTGCGTGTGCATGTGCCTGGACTCCTCCTAAACGGATGGAGCGATTTTGATCAAATTTTGTGTGTATTTTTGAGTAGTCCCTGGATGGTTGAGATTCACAATTGGACTCGGTAGGTGGCGCTACGATCGAGTTCTAGCAAACAAGACAACGTCTGTCCGGTCGGCACGAGTACCGATCATCACACTTGCTCAAGCAAGACGTGTTAGTGGTTTCAGACTTATGTTAATTACTAGCCGCTGCCTGCGACTTAGCCCACGTGGCTTTTTTCTAAAATAAAAGCCTAGCCAAAGTTATTCATTATAACATCAGCTATCTGCCAGTGAAAGTCCCGTCAAAATCAGTCCAGCCATGAGATTAGCCGGAACAAAAATACAGACAGACAAAAAAATCCTCATTTTTTTTTTGTTGGTATCAGTACCGTATATTTATACTTTCATATGCATTTAGTAAAAAGCTGTTGTTTTGACATTACAAACAGACACTTCAATTTTATTTATTTGTATAGATGTTACGGCTAATACCCGAAGTGCGGCTACACCTAGTTTTAGCCGGTTAGAATTAGGTGTAGCCACTTACTCTTGGTTAAACCTAGTACGAGCCGATTGTTTTCGGGTAAAACTAGGTCTAGCCTTCATCATGCCGGTTACAACTAGGTCCAGCCATTCCCTGTTGGATAAAACTAGATGCATATTGGCGACATCGAAAAGTTAATTTCTCCTGTGTCGAGCACCGAAAATTCCGAAAATATCAAATATTTTGTCAAGAATGAAGACTTGTTTGATGTTCTTCATGAAATACATCTGTGTGTTGGGCACGGCGGAAGAAATAGAATGGTTGCAGAAGCTAAAAAGAAGTATGCGAATATTACTCAGGAGGCGATTCTTTTGTATCTTCGTTTATGTAAGCCATGTCAAATGAAACAAAAATCTACCAAAAAAGGCCTTGTTGTAAAGCCTATTTTATCCAGCGAGCTAAACAGCCATTGCCAAGTAGATTTGATAGACATGCAGACAAACCCAGATGGTGACTACAAGTTTTTACTAGTTTATCAGGACCACCTCACGAAATTCGTACAACTTCATCCGTTACAAAGTAAGACTGCGGAAGAAGTATCAAAGAAATTACTTGATATATTTTGTATCTTTGGATCACCCTCAATACTTCAATCCGACAATGGCAGAGAGTTCGCGAATCGAGTTGTGGAAAGTTTGACGCAATGTGGCCAGGTTTGAAGATTGTGCATGGGAAACCACGACACAGCCAGTCACAAGGTAGTGTTGAACGTGCCAATCAAGACATCGAAAAAATGCTTATGACTTGGATGGCTGACGAGAACTGCCAAAAATGGTCAGAAGGCTTACGATTTATTCAGCTAATGAAAATAGAGCTTACCATCACGGAATTAAAAGATCGCCGTACCAGGCAATGTTCGGATAAAACTAAGACACGCGCTGCTGCTGCAGGCGCTGTGAGTCACACTCGCTAGTAGACCTGCAGTAGATCAGCAGCACCTGGCGCTCACAACCTGCAGAGGCGCGTGCCTCGCTATGCCCTCCACCCCGCGCCGCTGCTGCAATGCTGTGAGTCATGAGAGTGACGCGGGGCGGAAGGCTTGGCGGGACACGCATCTAAGTTTTATCCAACAGGGATTGTCTGGACCTAGTTCTAGCCGGAATGATATCGGATAGACCTAGTTTTATCCAACAGGGAATGGCTGGACCTAGTTGTAGCCGGCATGATGAAGGCTAGACCTAGTTTTACCCGAAAACAATCGGCTCGTACTAGGTTTAACCAAGAGTAAGTGGCTACACCTAGTTCTAACCGGCTAAAACTAGGTGTAGCCGCACTTCGGGTATTAGCCGTAACATAGATACAGATCAGTCCAGGGTTTCCTCACGATGTATTTTTTCTAGGGATGCCTCGATACGCCTTTTTGCCGATACGATACCGATACCGATACTCTTATAAAATTATCGCCCATACCGATACGCTTATTAAATTCAAAAATGAAGTTAAAATAAATACACACAAAACACAAGTCAGTTAATTTTTTTAACTAATATAAATAGAAAAAAATAAGAGGACAAACTAAATAACACCGTTTAAAACTATAGACAGGTTGAGATATTATTTAATAGTTTTAGTTATTAAAATTAACATTGATGAGAAAAGTATCGATGAATCGGCCATAAAAATATCGCCGATACCTCGAGTATCGCCAATATATCGGCATCGGTGTCCGGATGCATCCCTAATTTTTTCCTTCACCCATTTCGATAAAATGTCGAAGATAAACTCAGAAAGTACATATAAATTGAAAAAGTCACATTGGTACTTGCCCGGTTTTGAACCTGTCTGCCAAATAGTCTGATGTGGTATTCATAACAACTAACCTACGCATGATTGCATGTCCCCAGGGCCTCAAGTCTGCTATTACAATAGTGTCAGAATGGTCTCGCCATTGTGAGTATTTGACAGTGTTTGTATGGCAAATCTGTCAAAAACTCACAATGAAGAGACCATTCTGACACTATTGTAATAGCAGACTTGAGGCCCTGTTACTCTGGGTCCCATGACAAAAATCTGGCACGTACTTTCGGAGCACGCACCTAGAGATTTTGCTGTCGGCCTTTCAAACATTTTTACATTAGCATGCACGCAACATCCATTCATGAGCATGCACGTCGCATGGGAACTATATTAGACCGTATTTGCGTACGTCTGAGTTGATTGCTTGTGAAAATCTGCGTTTATTCTGAGTCATACTTTTTTTTTTAAATGTTACTACTGAAGCAATGTCAGTCAATCTAAACGCTGTTAGTAATCTGCCTTATATGCACATGTGTATTTTGCTCTAAATACCTACTTAGGATATTATATTTTTGCAACCATGTAATAAATAGCTAAGAATGGTGTCAAATTGCAACTTAGTGCTCATTGGTAACATCATACGTACCAGCATAATGACATGACAGTCCCTGGTAAAGCTGTGGTCTTATCAGGGGCGCAGTCTCCATACAACCCGATTCCTATCGGCTTCCCTTTGGAACAACCACTCTTATTACACCTGTGTGCAATGATATTAATATCATTTTGCCTGTGTGTGTATCACATCATATCGATGGTCATACGTTGACAACTCGTAACCCACATTTTTTGTGCATTACGAGTTATCAATGGAAAGATTTGTCACTTAATTTAAAAATAAAAATTATGTACTTATCTCATTTTGCGAAAAAATGTGGGTTACGAGTTCAACGTATGACCATCGATATTACAGATATTTTAATACCAGTTTAAAACATCATAAGTTAATCATTATGATATTGCCAATTTTTTTTTTTAGGAAACAAGGATTCCGACTATAGTTGGCGTTAAATTTGGAAAAGTAAAGCCTATAACTTTTGAGTTAATTAATTTTGATGATATCTAGAGATTATGAGAACTGATTTTTTTTATTTGGCAAATATTTTTTTGGCTTCGGTTTTTTTGATGATTTTATAGTTATAATTCTGTATTTTTTTATTTGGCAAATATTTTTTTGGCTTCGGTTTTTTTGATGATTTTATAGTTATAATTCTGTAAATACATATTTGTTTCGGTCGCGAATCATTTTTGATCAACATACAACCTGATACTGACCTGCAAATTGCAGAAAAAGCTAGAAAATTTCAATTTCGCTGGTTGCCCTGGTAGCTTTCACCTTAAAACTCCCAAGTACCTACCTAATAATACTGCTAGTTTATTCCACTATTACTCAATAAACTATGCATGTACTATTTTGGAACATGAACTGCCGCGAAAAAACCCGATGCAAAACAAAACGCAATGTTGCCAACACCACCGCAATTTCTCCCAAACACGCGCGTTCGCTTTATTTTTTTTCACCACATTCACATGACGCCCGATGACGTGTGCCTTCCCAAGAAGCTTACATGTCGTGACGTAAGCAGCAAGCTTCACAGAACGTGAATAATATCTGTAGTAAGCCCGTGTTTATAATATCTGCGATGATTTCACTCATTACGAGTTACGAGTCGGAGCTACCGAAGGGCAAGGTGTACCCATTTATTTCGAATCGAGTCTGTCTGTGAGTGAGTGAAGTTTTAAAAATAAACAATTGATAAGAACCAGCGGGGTATTTGCGTAACACTATCTGGAATGGGTTTCATTTTGACAGTTCAACAACATTCATTGCGTCATTTACCTTGTTGAGCAGACAATTTGTTCGAACATATGAAGCAATGGATTAGCTTCAAAATCATTCAGATTGCGATTGATAGTGTGTTACGCAATTAGGGTGCTGCACACTAATTTCAATCACAATCCGAGATTTTTGAAGGAAATTAATAATAATAATAATAACCCCACCGCCGTATCTCTACGTTGACGTCGCGTCGTGGTGGGGCTTGCGCGCTCCGAACTCTAGGTCTGTGCCGGTAGAGTTTACCGGAACATGTCTAGGGTGAGGAGCCAGACCAAGAGGGATACAGAAACCCGCAGGGCAGCATGTGGCGAGCTGTTGGGCAGTTGCGACCCCACGGACCCTATCTCCCGGGAGATGTCATGTTCCTCATCTCTGGCTTGCATTTATTGGCCGGCTGGAGTGAACACTGACGAGGAACTGAGCTCCCACCTCATTATTGCCTATATTGGCCGACTTGAGTGGAGATTCGCAAGGAAGTATTCCAGTAAGTGCATCTTCCGGGCTCTGGGATTGTTCAGAGAACCCTGGAATACCACTCCACTCCGCTACCTAACCTAAGAAGAAGAAATTTTTGGTGTATACACAAAGAAATACTCTAATATCGTGTTGACATTGAGTGAGCACCGTGAGCGCGTTCACGAGCGTTCCGAATTGTTGACAGCCCTCGGCTGTCATAATCGTAATATCTCTAAATCGGAACGCATGTGAGACTATGTGAGCACTGTGAGCGATTACAGCCAATTCAGAAGGCGGCCTAAAAGCCACCCGTGTTCCTTCAGTTGCCTGTGTGCCAGGGCCACGGTATCCCTTTCGGACAAACCCGCACCCTGACGCTTTCCCCTTAACATTCCATTCCCTAAATGAGCTTTAGTAATTCGCACGGGTATCAAACACAAGTGCATAACTACCTATTTTCTTTGTCATACAATATCTATGGTATGTACGCGGAATGAAACGCCGTATTTACGGTACCTATATACATAATTATGTTTATATTGATGACATGTACCAACCGATACGTTTCACGAATATCATATCTATCATCACGCCCATAATCCTCGAGGGCTTAGGCAGAGGTGTACCTATAGTACATCCACATTTCAGCAGTTACATTTAAGTCCCATGTAATAGGGGGCGAGTCTATTGTTTTTAAGAATATCATATCTAGTGCTTTTTCGGAGAAATTATGCAGACGACGAAATCAAATTTATTTATTGAGATTAATAGCATTGAATCGAACGCGCCCGCGGGACGGCGGCGTGACCCGCCTAATGTTTTTTTACGAATGCTTACAAAAGCTGCACTTGTAAAAGTAGGGTGACCATGATTAGTTTAAAAACAGGGTTAAACGTGGACGAACTTGTTTTTTTTTCTGCAGTTTTTTTTTTAACTACAACTCTAAAGTCGCTATTTCAGCGCATGTTTATGGAAAAGGAAAAATTAAGAACAGATTATGATTATGATTTATGTGTATTTATTTGTGCTTATATTTATATATAATAAGATTTATATATTGAATTTATAGTTTGTAATAGGTTTATGTATATCTTTATATTTAAATGAATATTTATTCCTCAATTTTCGCTATTGCACCTACTACTGTATGTCTCTGCATCACCCAAGGGTTGACTGGTATAAAATGCCTATGGCATTAAGTCCGCCTCTGTACATGTTTTTGTGCTTAAAGTATTAAATAAATAAATAAATAAATAAGAACAAGATTCAGAAAAAAATATTCTTAATTCCTGTTTTTTTTTTTTTTCAATAGTATTGCGATTTTGTGTTACAGGTTTCCGTTAGTAAAAATCGCCTTCTAATGTTCCAACCCCAAATTGTCGTCCTATAATTATTCCGTTCCACCGATATGAAACTTCAAAGGGCCTCATACATAGTAACATAGGTGCGTAGGTCCATGATATTGGCTTCGAACTTAATTAGAATGTAATACATCCACGTCAGCCAGACAACGTCCACTATTGAACATAATATGCCTCCCTCATCGTTCGTTCACAACAAGGGGTCCGGAGGCAGACTGCATTAATCAGTGCATAATAAACGGACGTATCGTGATGTGCGAGTAGTTTGGTGAATTTAGGGTTTGCGATGACGTTACACTGTAAATACCTGATGTATTTGAAATTATAATTAACGGGTTACTGATAATGCAGACCATTCAAATTCATTTATTTCAGGTCTTGAACCCATATCAAAAAATAAAAAATTAAAAGGAATTTTACAAATTGCCATGCTTGCACTATAAATGTTACGGACTATTTACTAACAAATTAATAGACATACAAAATAATTACAGAAATTGAAAATTAATTTAGAATTATAAGTAAAATATACAAAAATTTCAAAAAATAACCTAAACATTATTCAATATAACAAAAGAAAATGTCCATTACTGCAGTGACTGTTCAATGTAGTCTCTTAATGTTGATTGTAAAAAGATCAGATTTCTTTGTATGTTTGGATGTTTCTTACATCATGCAAAAACGGCTGAACGGATTTGGATGAAATTTAGTACACAGATAGTTTATAATCTGGATTAACGCATAGGATACTTTTATCCTGGTAGTACGTTTCTAAGGAATAATTTCCGATTTCCGACCTCCACGCGGTAGAAGCCGCGGGCAATAACTAGTAATTAATAATTGGGCTAAGTTGGGATTTTAAAGGGCTAAAAGTAACGGTAATTAAATTTCTTTTTACAAACTAGGTATGGTAATATAAAAATGGAACTTGTCCCAGCAGCGAAATACTATTTATAAAGTAACAATGTGATATGATGTGGTGACGGCATTTAAAGTAAAGGGTAACTCGCAAACTGTTTATTTTCAAAATTGGCAAAGGATTTCAACAAACATTCTTGACAGGCGAGGAAAAAAAGAGGCCAGTCGGTGGTGTCTGATTACAAGATATTACTGCGATGCGACGGTATTAAGTGGCGGCGTTCGGTTTCATCTTACGATATGACAACATGTACGTCGACAATGTCTTTAAGTGGCCGAAAAAAAATTACTTAAGCGATTTCGGACGATTTTTTATTTTATTGCGTTTAATTTGGATTCGAGATATGATGTACTTGGGTTAAGTTGGGATTTCAGAATAAAGTTAAAAAAGTATAAAAGCAATGATTGTTTATACCTTTTACGATATACCTTTTGAATGTAGTTTTAAAATTACTTCGTGTAATTTTAAAATAATAATAATTAATAATAACAATAAGTATACATATTTTTTTATAATAGATAGGTTTTTTTTTATGTCTGCGTCACACCTGTCCTATTAGGGATTTACAAAAAAAAATCTTCTGCTAATTATCACCTTGTATATTTACCTTGTGTATTTAAATGTTTAATCTATAGCTGAAACATAGCCTTAGTTATACTCGTAAGTAACCTTATTATATTTAACTATGACGTAACCTATCCTTTGTGTTGAGCTGTCAAAATGAACCCTTTTATCTAGCCCATCTCCACAAGGCTAGCCGCTATTAGATACAAACAGAAAACCAATACACCAACACCATACATTCATCATAGATTATATATGTAAAAAGTAGTAAAGCCAGACGGTTCGTGTTTCACGAAAATTAACTTCAGCCTGACGGGCCGGGCTTGTGACGCAAAATGGAGTCATATGACGCCAGGGCCGGTTTAACTGAGACGAGCATTAATTATACGGGATCATGTTCAACAACTGCGCTTAGGGTTCCGCTCACGCACTGTTTTGTGCCGCAAAACAGGATTTACTGGATTTTCATTGTTGAGGAGTGACTGATTGAGTGTTTATTGAATTCGCTTCGAGATAGGTTATATGCTCTAAGTTCGAGATAGGTCCATTCTCAAGCTTGAAGAAATGAATGAGTAACTAAAAATATTCCAATAAGCAGAAAAGTACAATCATCCATTACATTACTTAAATCAATTTCCAATAAAGGATACCTATTTCCAGCAAAATGTAAAAAAGCTAATATGGGAACCAAAAGCTTTATCTCGCATTTATAAATGAACGAATGTTGTATCAATTTCTTCAAATGAAAACTGATGAATATATTTTACCAATATTTAAAAAACTGATATTGTTATTTTTCGCATAGCACAGCGCCGAAGGCAGCGGAGGCACACAGCGTCTCATTTTACACTAAAATTAACGACGATACCGAGCGTCGGGTGTCGAGACGAGAACTTACAATAATTAAAACGAGCGATTGAAACCTTCGCCGATGTTCTCAAATTATATAATTAAAAATATTTTAATTATACCTCATCGATATCATAATATTACATTTTAATTTTGTGAAACTTAATAGTTATTGAAAAATGTTTACGACCCTCCTGCTAAAGAACATTATTTTGCTTTTCAGAGAATATTTTTTGTATCGTTTTTAATGGCGTGTTGGAGAAATTATACGGGTATTTATTTCAACGTTTTGTTTTCTATCGCGATTCAAATTAGTCCTAGTCTGTATACTACGAAAAAAAAAAGATTAAGCTCTCTCGTAAGCTTTGTCGTTTTTTAGAATATAGGTGTTACATTTGTATTTAAATTATTTTTGTAAACAGTACCTATGAATAAATAATAATTATAATGTTGTGTCTTTGTCACCTAGGTACCTATTCAAGGTACTTGATTGCCGTCTCATCGAACTATGAGAGTGAGGGAACAGAGAGTGCATCTGTATTATTACTAGGTACTTATTAAACTAATAAACAAACATAATAAACATGTTTCCTTTCTTCCTTTTTGCATTACTTTTACTTTTCCCTACAAACTACAAAACCGGCTACCGATTAGTGGCAATTTGAAAGTCTCTTTGTGTTTTTTTTTTTTCTTGTAACAAACAAAACACAAGTTTGAGCATTTAAAAATGTGCAGTGTGAACGTCACTAATGTACAGTAGTGTCCGGTCAAGTAGTAATATGAGAAGCGGTTGTAAAACGACACTCTACTAAAAGCGACCCGTCCAAATTTAGTAGACACATCATTCAACTGTATTGTGTTACATATTTCTATGTAAAGGGTGTTTAATGTATCGTTACTTAAACGTGATAAATATGTAGTAAAATTTTCATAACTGGCCGTCGAGTTTTTTTTTTTTTTGTGGTAACGGCCGCGACTTATTAGTTGTAGGTCGTAGGTCCGAACTAAAACAGGCGCTCTACTTTGTGTTAATTATTTCATCACCACTGCTCTCAAAACGGTGAAGGTTTTCATCGTGAGGAAACCGGCATGTCCTAGAACCAAAAATTCGAAGACATGAGACATCTACCAACCCGCGCTGGGACTGCGTGGTCGATTACGGCCAACTGCCTCCCCTCACCGAGAGGAGACCTGTGTCCCAGCAGTTGGAATATTATGGGCTGATTATGCTTATTCTCGCTCAGACTCATGGCAATAATTTAATACCGAGAAATCTGAATGTTGTTCATTAATTTATTCCTTTTCAAATAATTATCATACTTAAATTTTATTTCATGTAAACAAATAAATACTAAATGTTTTGAGAATTCCATATCCAATCCAACAGACTCGGATATCTCGGTAACATAATACGGCGCAGTTTTTATGTCACCCGACGTTAAGTAAACATCTATAGGAACGTTTTACATCATGCTTTATTTATACTACAAAACGTGATTTATTAGCTTTAAGTCAGTAAAAGTTGTAATGTTGAGTCTCGTAAACTGTGAAATCATGGTTACCCTAAAATTAGAATGGCAAAAACAAAATGGCTTTATTAAAGCACTTTGTTCGTGATTTTAAACTATTTACAATAGACAAAACACAATTATATATAAAGGAATTAAGGTGAAAGCGTCAGGGAAGCCCGCCAAATTTAAATTTTCTTAATTTTTTTATAATTTGCAGATCTGGGGGCCAAGTCTACTAATGTACAAACGTTGCAATGGTCTCTTCATTGTGAGTTTTTGACAGATTTGCCATACAAACACTGTGAAATACTCACAATGGCGAGACCATTGCAAAGTTTGTAAATTAGTAGACTAATGTATGTTGATCTAAATATGATTCGCGGCCGTATCAAATATTTATTTAAAGAATTATAATCATAAAAATCATCAATACAACTCTCTATGTACATATTTTGAAAAACGACTCAATCAGCGACCTCGGTAAATGTGAATTATCTATCTAATACCTTTTATAAAGTTTCATATTGAGACACGAAGCAACAAAATACGATCTAGAGGAATGTGGCCGCTTTTCTTTAGATCGAATTTTGTTGTTTCGTGTCTCAATATGAAACGTTATAAAAGGTACTATAAAACTCTAGACACTTACCGAGGTCGCTGATTAAGGCGTTTTTCATAATTCCCCCTAAATACGGTCGCGAATCATTATACTTTAATCAACATACACCCAGACAAATGAGCTGCAAATTGCAAAAATCGTAAGAATAATTTGACATTCGCGGGCTAGCCTCTTAAGGACTGCACAATTTTTTTTTGTTTGTGAATTATAGTCTTGACTCTTGTGACTATCTCATGAAAATAGGTAGCCATCGACTTTCCTTAGTAAAAAAGTAACACCGTGATAACAAAAACAATGATAGCCTTTTCTAATTCCTAATCTTGTCATTTCTATTTTCTATATTTTTTCAAATATATTTGAAGTAAAAATTTTACCTATTTTTTAAAACCTCCCGCGAAAGTTCGACCTAACATGTGGTTTTTCAGTTTTTATATTTCAAACCACGCACACTATGTCCACAGAATACATCACATAGGATAAAACAGATAAGACCAACATTCAGAAATCCAAGCTCTGAGCTAGATTTATCGGACTTTACCCCTCCAAAGTTATGAAATATCGTTGTTTTGAGGGATTTTCATCTTTATTGCTTGGCTTTAAGGTTTATTCTGTGCGTGGGTTGAATCTGGAGCTGATGGTGGACGAACACTTGATACGCGCACGCACGCCTCCCGTGCCCGCGAGGTGGTGTTTATTCACCCCCTTTATACAAAGATTATGAATATGATGCAGATACGGCATTGAATTGGTCAGTTGATTCCGAACATTTATGAAGTAATATGCTTCAAAATCATTCAATTGCGAATGATAGTGTGTTAGGGAATTATAGGGTGCTGGCTGTGTAATTGCGTATATTTGCATGTTATGAAAATTCTCATGTGGGCTATTTTGTTAAATCAAAATAAAAAGTCATTTGTTCAAATTAGGCTGATAATCAGGACTTTTCTACGTTAAAATTACATAAGACAGTCCCATAAAACGTCCGCCCTTCACCACTTCCTAGTGCTTTAGCTGGAAAGAAGTGGCGCAACAAACTCCCCAGCAGTGTTGGTCTGCCGAAAAAGGTGTTTGGTTGGTACTTAGGTACTATGGGGGACATCCGAATCGGCACACTTTCAAAACAAAATCCCGTGCTCATGGATGTCCACATCTGGGTTGTGGCCCAGATTTGGACATCCATGAGCACGGGTCTGCTATTACAGTAGTGTCAGAATGGTCTATCATTGATTTCATAATTGTTGATTTTGTCATTATGACTTTCCAATGGTCAGCCACTGACATTCCATTGAAAGAATTGGTAATCTCGTACATAATGACAAATGAAACTTCGTACTAAACTTCCAACTACTTCAGATTGCTTATAACACTAATAAATAATATGTAAAGATATATATAAATGAAATCTGGCATGAATGAATGTTCAAAATGCTATTGTAATACAATTCTATTACGAGACCATTGACCGACCAATGATCGACCATTATGAATTTAGCAGATTAAGAACTTTTAGCAAAATGATAATGGGATCGTGTTGGAGTGACGAATTTATAAAAATAGCAGACTTGGGCTCCTGTTTACCGCTCCTTTTTACGACAGCCAATAAAAAAACTTTTGTTTATTTTTTTTATTTACAAAAACAAGGGCATCGGCAAAAATCTGATGCTGCGATACTATTGGTTTATGAGCATAGGTAAGCGTTATTATAGCGGCCGAGTACTGCAAGCAAGAATAGTGACTACGGTGGTCCGATTCAGATGTCCCCCATAGTACATGGTTCTTTAATATAACTCGCCGCACAATGAGTAGTCAACAAGAAGTCAAAGAGATAAAGAAGTCGTCAGAAATAAAATAAAAATTGGACTTTTGACCTTTCTATCAGGCCATATCCAGAGATAATCCAGAGGTCCAGAGAAGGACCAATCAATACATATAATAAAATCGTAGCAAAGGCAAAACTGTACATAGAATATTTTTGAAAAAATCAGCAATAAAAAAGCACCTACAATTTTTATTATCTTAAGAATGTTTTGGCTTTCACTGAATTAAGTGAGGGCTAATGGGTCTTAGTATCCCGTCCATATTATCATAGTGCCCCGCCGAACATAACTAACCCTCTGCAGCGCTCGGCTCACATTATTCTATGAAAGATGTACAATGCAGAGGCATCGCATCGCGGTTTCGATTACAACAGGGTATCGCGTGTCACTCCCATCACACTCGTGTTGACTTTCCATGTTTGTTCGTTACTTTATATTGTTGTAATTATGATATTATCTTGCTTGACGTCATACATAAAGTGAACTTAATTTTTTTACTATTTTTACGATGGGTTTGCTCTTGACTATAGTCTAGGTCAGAGGACATCAAAACGGGTCATCGGTTTTTCTATCTCAATTAGTAGGGCCGATTCATAAAGGAAAATCAATTTTCAGAATACCAGCCCAGCCGGTCTCAATGGAAAAAAATAACCTTTTATTTTTATATTCATCAAAAAATATATTACAAAAGCAAGATAAATTAGTTGCAGAACTGTTTGTACAGCTGGTGATCATTATAAGTAACTTAGGAATAAATCTTGGCACGTTTTTTTTTGTACATATTTTTTTATTTTATATCCGGCCCGCCAATTATCTCGCGGTTTCTGAAAACGGGACAATTTGCGTCCCCACGTTTTTTTCGGGGACACCGGGACTAAGAACCGAAAATGGGACGGTCCCGTTCAAAACGAGACGTATGGTCACTTTAGTCATACACCTCATCAGAATACCAGCGCTGCGGTATTTATTTTTTAAATATCGCAGCATTATGCTGAGATAGTGGTATTTTTGGCCTCGCACAGGTTTACAATGTTGTTAGTTTTAAATGCTCATGTTTTATTTTTTACTGTTTGTATTTCTTGTGCGTGTCCCAAATAAAATATTTTTCTTTCTTTCTTTCTTTCATAGGTTGTTCAGAAGGACATAGAATAGTTGGTATAAAAATGCAAACCACGGAGGGCAAAGGGTTCAGGGGGTCTACTCCCTAAGCACGAAGTCCGTCGTTTCGGGCTTCGTTTCGGGCGTTTCCTACTCCCTATCACCAACGGACGGACGATTTGTTCGGGGCCCGACGAAGAATGAATGACAACACGATTTGACAACTGTCCCTACTCCCGATGCGTTTTTGCCCGTCCGAAAAGTTGAACTTGACGCTTGTTTTGACGGAACCTTGTGTCAGTTGATACGACATCAAAATAGTTATCGTTCTGTCGACGAACGATTATAATTGTTTATACTATTTAGAGACAAAGTAAGGAATTCCTAAGTATGGCTGCTTTTTTATTGCTTGACAAAGCTATATAGGAAGAGCGGAGGCAACGTCGACAATATTTACGCCAAGAATTTAGGTTGGCGAGTATTCCCGACGTTACTGACTTATCTTAAGCTATTTGGCAATTTTGCTATTCTGAATTTGACGTTTTTAAACTAAAATTTAGATTTTCTAACTAAATCTGACTATTATTAATCGTGATTAAAAAGATGTAGAGTAAAATCAATTAGTTGTCATGAACTAAACTTCACACCAACATCTCGACTACTTGTACAAAATCAGTACTGTTACTGTATTTTTTTTTTTCTTTTCTTTTGCTTATATCTCGAAAATGGTGCGTCCTATCGCAAAAATAATGAAAATTTCGACCCCCTTTTAGATAGCCCAAGCCCCTAAAACTCAACATGTGAGTATTTTTTTTTATTTTTTTTTCCACACCAAAAGTGAAAAATTCTATATAAAGCACGTTGAGGCTGCCCAGCTCCTGCGCGCCTCCGGCCAGAGTCCGTGTCCGTGAGTTTCTGCAGCGGTTGGGGCCATTTTACGAAATGAATAAGAAAGAAACTAAAATAAAATAATTTTCAAACTTCCCGGCTAGTATTGTTGAATTAATTTGAAAATTTCCGTCAAAATGTCAAAAAGGAAAAAGGCAAAGGTATCAACAGGATAATGCCGGTTTCCGGACAAAAATGTCAAAAATAATTCTAATCTTTATAATAAAAAGTATATTGTTAAAAATGTAGTCATTTTCTAAAGAAGAAATATTGATTTTTGTTTATTTAGCTTGAAAACCACAAAATAATTAAACCGGTAATCGACCGGTAAAATAGCACAACTCTTTGGTCATCAATCGCCATGCGTCTTTCGTTCACGAATATTGTCTACGATTCCGTTGGAAACTGATGAATCCGAAATTACTAGGGAGTAGGGTTCAGTCCGACGTGTCGGACTACTAACGGACGGGCCCGTTACTTCGTTGACGGACTTAGGGAGTAGACCCCCTGATTCGTGACCACAATGATCACGTAGATGATTTAAAAAAAACTAAATGAGGGGCAAAAACTAATTGGATACCCACCTAAGAATGTTTATTTATGCTTTACAGCATTGATATTAGTCTCGTATTTTAATAAAGACTTACTGCTGCCCGCGGCATCGCTCGCGTGGTTTTTTCTAAAATATAAGTAGCCTTAGTTACTCCTTATAATATCAGCTATCTGCCAGTGAAAGTACCGTCAAAATTGGCCCAGCCGTTTCGTAAATTAGCCGGCACAAAGAGACGGACAGAGAAAAAATTTAGTTTTGTTTGTTTGTTATAAGTACCGGTATACTTTCATTTATGTATTTTGTAAAAACCTGTTATTTTGACATAACAAAAAGACACTTACATTTTATTTTTTTTCTATAGATTGAACGTTTAAATTATGGTTAACTTTTGACGAAATAAAAGATGGGGATTTCCCCTTGGGATTCTTGGGATTTAAAAACGCAACAAGACGAGGTTTTAAAAAAGTAGGTAAATAATGCAAATGCAAGGGTAACCAAAACTCCTGTTTATGACGGGACAGTCCAATGAATTGAATGTAAGATTTATGTTACCCATTATTAATTATAATAACGCACCGTAGCATCAGTACATACACAGTATAAATATGAACAGTATGGAAACTAGGCCTATTTGTTGAAATAATTTCCTACGCTCCATTGCAGCGTTAGGGTTGGCATTCTTAAAGTGTTTTATTGGAACGAAGTTCTTTAACGCAGTTTGCGGTAGGAGTTGACTGGTAGAAATCGTCACGCGAAAAGCGTTCCTACGTGTTATGCGGCACCCCCTCCATGCGAATTAAAAAAAAAGATAATAAACTTAAAAAGAAAAACGAAGATTATATAAATAACTAGCTGCTGCCCGCGGCTTCGCCCGCGTAGCTTTTTATAAAATAAAAGTAGCCTGAGTTACTCATAACATCAGCTAGTTAAAGTCCCGTCAAAATCGGTCCCGCCGTTTCGGAGATAACAGATAGACAGAAAGTCAGGCAGACAGACAATTTTTTTTAAATAGATTTTTTGTTATAAGTACCGTATAAACTTACATAATTATGCATTTAGTAAAAAGCTGAAAGCTGTTATTTTGACATTACAAACAGACACTTCAATTTTATTTATTTGTATAGAAGATGTATAGATTAATCTGGTGGTCGCAAGCACCTCAAAGCAAGGTCGCAAGGTCCTGGTTTCTATTCCCAAGTCAGTCAGACAAAGTGTTTTTGGGTTTTTCCAATAGGAATTTCTCAGTAGCACTCCGGAGTCTGGATTAAATTCATTTATATTAGACTAGGTTCTGTCCCGCGACTTCATTCGCGTGATATTTCGGCCCCATCCCTCCGTGTTACATTCACATCCCATTGCCCACCCGCGCTATTACTTCGTTTTCACATAGGGTTCTTTCTGACTTTTTTCTTTTTGCTCGACTCCTTAGGGTCGCAGCGTGATTTTAAATAGCATATAACCTTCTCCAGGAATCGGGCTACCAAATACAAAAATAATTTTCAGAATGCGTTCAGGAATTTCAGATATTACCCCCTACACACAAACTTACAAACAAATTTTACCTCTTTCTAATATTAGTATAGAAATATAGATAAACATTTGTACCTATTACAAACATTATAATTAACATAATTACATTTGCATTATTATTAACATTTACATTTATGTAATGTTTTTTTTTTTTAAATATAATTTACTTAAAAAGATCGCTGACGGTCCGTGGCGCAAGAGATTAACGTATTACACGACCACTCGTCTCGACACGGCATCGGCAGTTCGGCACCCGCGAGGCTACGAGTCCGCGACTGAGAGCACTGCCACGCTCGCTTTTTTTTCTCGTCGATGCTCGTGTCTGTGTGAGTGCGCCGTTTCGAACGTTTGTTCGTACTTTCTGTACTGTCCATATTTATACTGTGGTACATATTTAAAATGAGTAAATAAAGCGACGATTCATTAGATGCTATCATTACTCAATTGCGAGTTCGCGACGTAAGAAACGCTTGTAATGAACTTTCCACAAAAAGTCCAAGAACACATTTTCTAAGCCTCAATGCGTTATGAGTTAAGAATAAGAACAGCACGTGTAAAAACAGCTTTGCATGCATTTGATATGTAATGTAATATCTAAATACCCTCAATTAGGTTTATAGGTGGCCTACAATCATCGTCTTTATACATCGAGTTAATGCATCATCAAAAACACTTCCTTGACCGTGCCGCGACTGACCTCTCAGAATAAATGACCACTATATCAAACGCTACATACTAAATGCACATGCGCTACATAAATAAGATGCGACGTCGACAATGTTAGTTAGAACATAAACAGATTACTGAATTGTAAACCTTATGGACAAAGAAATAAGGTGTCAAATAAAAAGCTGCGCCCGCGACCTTGGCCCAATAATATGCGTACGCGCATTTGTTGCAAGTGCAATATTTATGAGCTGACGTTTCGTAAGCGTTTTGCGGAAAATATTCTAGGGCATCGTGTCATGACTGCGCTGCTTGTCGGATTTAATGATTAACTTGTTTAATTTTCGTTTGGACATTGTTATTTTAAGGTCTCAATTACATACATTAAGCTGTTTCAAGATACATGATTCAAAACTGAGATTTATGCGATGAGCTGTCTGCAACATATTTCAGAGAAGTACTAACGAACAGTACGACGTACGAACAGTTAAATGCCTTCATCGATACAAGCCAGAACTACAAAAAAAAAACTGAAGGACTATTTCATAGAACCTCAAATGACTAGGTATTTGTAGACACAGAGTCATTTTAACCAAATATTTCATTTTCACCAGTCCAGACCAGAAAACAGTCCATCTGATGGAAAATGGCTAATCGGCCATGGACTCTTGTTCCCGATGCAGTCTTCAAGACGTTCAAAAGTAAACTATTAACTAAGTAATTAGGACTTTAGCTTAGCATCATATTTGCTTATATTTTACTTATATCCATATTGGTGAATGCCACATGAACATGAAAATAAGGCTAGACATTGCAGCAAACATGTTCAAAGTTTCAAAGGTTTCTAAAATCTCTAGCTCCAGTTTCATCTGTTTACAGGGCTTTGCGATTTAAAGCTGATTGTTTGAGTAAACAAGCTTATACTTATTGTGTGATAGTCTGCCTTCATCGCGTGTTACCTTCATTTTTCCAAAGGCATTTCCGTCAATTTTCCATCGCATCCATTACACCCTGACATGGCACGGTCGATTGCAGTTCGACGCACGATATAATGTAATAGACCAATGCATTTTACATTTCCCATTTGCATTTAGATAGAAAACAGGATTCGATATCTGTGGAATTTTGAATAAAAGGTTTTAAATCACGATATATGGATGACATGATACCGACTGAAATGGGTTTCTAGAAAACCAATGAAAAATAAAACCCCGATACGAGCAATACTCTTTTTTATTTGGAAAAGCATTTGCCCCTTTGCCTAAGGGTGCTTGCATAAAGAAGTGGGTTTTCAGGACCGAATCTCGGCGCAGATCGCTGCAAGTTGATGTTCGGAAAGAAACAGTTGTTTTAGCTGTTTCTTTATGCGTGTGCGCATAGGTTAACACGGGACTATTTCAGCCGGACCGATCGGTACCGACTTTCCTTTACCGGGAATCCGGTTTTTTAATCCAAGTATCCTAAAAGACTAGCTCTCATGAACACAGGACATGTGTGGAAAAGGGGGAAGGAGGATTTTGCCCTTCAGTGGGATCTAATAAAACGGCTGCAGACCATGACCAGGATCACCTGCTAGACCTAGTCTAGATTCTTCATGTCAGCGATGTTGCGCCATTTTGAGCCAAGGTCTGGTGATATAAATGGCATTCTAATAGGCAATACCCCAAACATCGTCAACGAGGTAAACAATACTTTATTTACCTACAATATCCTACACCGAATCGATGCGATATGAATAGGACGTCAGCATACCTACATATTAGGTATAATTTGACTTAAAAGCTTACATTTATTGAAAGTGGTTTGGCGTTCTTTTATTTATTTATCTGCTATGGTTGCAAATGTGTGCCTACCATAATTTTTAACGTTTTAATATTAGTATTACTCATCTGCAAAATAGCTTCAAGATATAAAACAAAGGTTTACAGGTACAACTTTTTCTTATTTGGTTCATAAATAACGATAAACGGCAGGTACTTGAACAGCTAACAATGTGTAGTACCTTGATTCATATTTACAAGTGAAATGCATTTTGCTATTTATGGCTCCATAATAACGGGTTGAGAGCACTTACAACTTATCAGATCGTTATATTCAGTTTATGCTACCGTTCAATGATTTTATGTTGCAAGACCTATCATTCGGTGTTCATCTAATTTACGACTGGTGGGAATGTTCTTGTAATATCGCAACAAAGTAAAACCAGTAAAAGTTTATAACGCCAATAATTATAGTTTTGTATCGCGCTACTCAGACGACATAATAAATGCGCAAATGTAGTCCACTATTTTGATCAGTGTAATAAAAACTAAAAATACAAAAAAAAGATACCTTTGTAAGTAGGACGGGGAGGCGACTAATGCAATAAATTAAATCGACCTCAAATTTTAGTTACAAATCGGCGCGTGTGTCCTGTGACGTCACCGACGCGTGGACATCGCCAATGGGGTTATTGACATGTCAAACTATTTCCGTGGCGCCAAAATAAAAGCGCGCGAATCAACGGGGGCGGGGACCATCGGCGACAATAACGCGCACAAGCGACGCTACCATACGTCCACAATTACGATAAACAGATGAAAACAATAAATTGAAGCGTCGGCTTGTGGCCTGGGACGGTCTCGAGTTACGTTTTGAGCAAAGGAACGTCTAAAATTACCCCGCACGCACACACCTACCGTGCTGCCAGTCGGTACACACCAACACAGCAGCGCCGCCTATATCTATTATCAAAACATCCAGCGACTCTGGTTACAGCGATCCGAGCGCGCTTCGGATATCGCGTTACACACTTTAATGGCTGGAAAAGGCCTCGAAAACGTGATATTACACGCGTTTTATTGTGTATCGCAAAATGTAATTAATATCGAAATATAACACCGAATAATTTATTCGGCGTAACCCCGAGTCTCGAACCTTTGTGGAGGTCCCCTCGCAGATCAAGATGAATAAATATCGAATTTAAAAATACGATTCGGTCGTCTCCTATTACGAGACCGGCTGAAACAGGCCGCTTGCCAATAAGACGAAACCGTAACACGATGATGGTTTTCCAACGGAAACCCACGTCAATGTCGGTGAAAATATTTGTAACTGAACCTTACCTTGATTTCTTCTTCATTTTCTTTTTTCACTTGAGCCCTCGGTGGTGATGAGGGATTGGTGGGAGTTTTACTGTCCATCTTAGATATACAAAGTCACTATACTTAATATGTAATGATAACAACACGTAAAAATATTTACAGGATTTTTAAAAGTTTTTCTTGTTCAACTTTAGCGTTCGCGTAAACATTACACTATGCGAGCAGCAGCGTCAGGGTAACAGTACGTGCGCTCCGCGCGGCGATCGCAGCGCGACTGAGGGCGGCCATGATTGGTCGCTTTGTTGAGCGTGAAAAAAGCTCGTTTTCCCGCGAACTGTCGGACCTAGGGCGGAGCTTACAGACCGGACGTAGCGCATGGGCGGTTAACTTTCGTCCACTTTCAAGCTTCATGTAAAGCAACCCCCGCTTTTGTTAATGATATTGTTATGTTCCGTAATAAACATGGCTTTGATGAACAATTTCCACGAACAGATTTACTGATTTACGGGTCTCAACAACTTACGGTAGGAAACAGCCCAGGAAAGAAACTTATGGCGACCGCAATATTATGTCATTCCATTAAAAGTTTACTAAAACGAAGGTTTTATTTAAGATAAGATAATAATTATATATTTATTTGCTTAAACATGTGTACACCTATAAGAATTAAAAAAACGTGCATGCAAGACAAAACAGACACATTTATAAAAAAATTAGATATCTACAATACGACAATCATCCTGAAAAAAAGGAACGATTGGCCATCCTACACCACCTTAGTGATGATTGATAAAAAAAAATTGGCAAGGAGTTAATGGCATCCTGGGGAAAGGCACTTTTAAATTAATAAATGGTCCTAAAGGGGGTGATGAATGTATGGGATGAAAGTTTGTATGGGAAATACATTTTTTTAAGTTAGGGATATGAAAATTCAAATGAATGTTTATGATGAGAAATAAAGAATTACGTGTTTCAGCGTTTTTGTAAAATTATCCCCCAAGGGGTTAAAATAGGGGATGATTTTAAAATGTGAAATGTTTATGTACCTAGCTCTTTTTACGAGATTTAATCATCGATTTAGAATACCCATGGCTAATTTTCATTAGTCAATAACTCGATCAATAAACAGTATGCGGGGACGGGCGTCAGTGTTGTCTTGTCAGTGTTGTTACTCGTACTTTTTGTAGATCAGGAAACGGGCTGATACGAAGAATTTAACTTTTTAATCTTCTTAGATACCTGTCTATCTGTTATTTATTTATTTAACAGTTTATGTACACACATATGTATAAGCATACAAAAAGAAAGGAACAGAAAAATACGTACAAAGGTAACGATTATTTCTACAGAAACCTCTTCCAGCATACCTGCGATAGGAGGTGTAGATGTGTGTAAGAGTAGGAGAGAAAGAAAAGTACATAAAATAAAAAAAACTTCACTAATTTAAATATAAATATACAATATGAGAATATACTTAAATACACGCGTACCTCTAAAGTAAATATCACTAAAATATTTATAACTATAATGTAGTATAAAATAATAATTACAATGAAACTATGACACAGTGCAAAGCAAGTGCAAAGATAGTGTTATTTCACACTTCTTTTAAAAACTGCAACAGTTTGTTAACTAGACGTCGGGCTAACACCCTATAAAATTCTTTAGTTTTAATGTCACGCACGGCTACAAATCAAGCTATAAATTTCCAGTATAGGTAAGCTGATCTCGCATTGTATATGATTTCCGTAAAGTGAGAGGTCAGCTTGATTTGTCGCCGTGCGTAAAGTCAACCCCAAAAAAATTTATACATGGACATGGTCATAGGCCCTATGTCATAGGGCCTATGATCTTGTATGTGACCGTGACCTAGACCATATGTCATAGGGTGTATAGATGTTTTGGGACAAAATATTTACTTTGTATTGGTAAAATAAATTGTGTACTATGTTTTGTACCTATACGGTGGATACAATGTAATGGAACAAAGCTTATTGACAATAACATTGTGATACAAGGGTGGGGTAGGTGGGTATATTGTACATACCTCTATGTTTTAATTTATAATGTATTTTTTGTTTTTACTTATTATTTCTATTCAATTTTTTGTATGTATATGGGTATTTTGCCTGCAATAAAACATTATTATCATTATTTTTATATTTTTACATATCTCGGGACCATAAGGTCCCGGACCCTTGGAAGCCGTACGAGGGGCCGAAGCCAACTCGCAGAGGCCCGATAGACGCTTTTTTTTTTTAAATCAGGCACCAACCGACGATTATCCCTGTACGCACTATGCAAGTGCACCCAAGGACAACCCCCGGTTGAAACAAAGATATTGGACTATGGGTTTGGGTGGTTAAAATGGACTGGTTACCTAAAACTATGTAAGGACTATGGCCCCTGCCTGATCAATGTTTTACTGTACACGGATAAAATGGCAGGGGGTGACTTGCACACTCAATAATGGGCCCCCGAAAACGGTCGCTAGCACAGAGTGACGTAGCGACAAGGGGGCAACATACTCGTATCCTGAAGTGCTCGAGGAGTGGAGAGGTATTCCACGGCTCTCAGAACAATCCCAGAGCCCGGAAGATGGTCAAGATCCCTACAAGCACTGGAAACTTCAGCACTGGAACTGGAATACTTCCTTCCTCCGAGCACGTTTGCTCTTGCGATTCTCCACTCAAGCCGGCCAATAAAGGCAAGAATGAGGTGGGAGCTCATTTCCTCGTCAGTTTTCATTCCAGCCGGCCAATAAAGGCAAGCCAGAGCATGAGGAACATGACTTCTCCCGGGAGATAGGGTCCGTGGGGTCGCAACTGCCCAACAGCTCGCCACATATATGCTGCCCTGCGGGTTTCTGTATCTCTCTTGGTCTGGCTCCTCACCCTAGGCATGTTCCGGTAAAGTAAACTCTACTGGCACAGACCTAGAGTTCGGAGCGCGCAAGCCCCACCACGACGTCAACGTAGAGATACGGTGGTGGGGTTATTATTATTATTTTATTTATATATGTCTACATATCTCGGGACCCTGGGGTCCCGGACCTTTGGAAGGCGTACGAGGGGCCAAAGCCAACTCACAGAGGCCCGTTAAACGCTTTTTAATTAAATGAGGCACCAACCGACGATTATCCCTGTACGCACTAAGCAAGTGCACCCAAGGACAACCCCCGGTTGGTGTAGGACTATTGCAGGATATGGAAAACAAAGATATTGGACTATGGGTATGGGTGGTTAAAATGGACTGGTTACCAAAAACTATGGAAGGACTATGGCCCCTGCCTGATCAATGTTTTATTAAACACGGATAAAATGGCAGGGGGTAACTTGCACACTCAATAATGGGCCCCCGAAAACGGTCGCTAGCACATAGTGACGTAGCGACAAGGGGGCAACATGTCCTGAGGTGCTCGAGGAGTGGAGAGGTATTCCACGGCTCTCAGAACAATCCCAGAGCCCGGAAGATGGTCAAGATCCCTACAAGCACTTACTGGAATACTTCCTTCCTCCGAGCATGTTTGCTCTTGCGAATCTCCACTCAAGCCGGCCAATAAAGGCAAGAATGAGGTGGGAGCTCAGTTCCTCGTCAGTGTTCACTCCAGCCGGCCAATAAAGGCAAGCCAGAGGTGAGGAACATGACTTCTCCCGGGGGATATGGTCCGTGGGGTCGCAACTGCCCAACAGCTCGCCACATGCTGCCCTGCGGGTTTCTGTATCTCTCTTGGTCTGGCTCCTCACCCTACATATGTTCCGGTAAAGTAAACTCTACCGGCACAGACCTAGAGTTCGGAGCGCGCAAGCCCCACCACGACGTCAACGTAGAGATACGGCGGTGGGGTTATTATTATTATATTTTTATGTGTTTACATATCTCGGGACCCTGGGGTCCCGGACCTTTGGAAGGCGTACGAGGGGCCGCAGCCAACTCGCAGAGGCCCCTTAGACAATTTTAAATGGAATGAGGCACCAACCGACGATTATCCCTGTACGCACTATGCAAGTGCACCCAAGGACAACCCCCGGTTGGTATAGGACTATTGTAGGATATGGAAACAAAGATATTGGACTATGGGTTTGGGTGGTTAAAATGGACTGGTTACCTAAAACTATGGAAGGACTATGGCCCCTGCCTGATCAATGTTTTATTGTACACGGATAAAATGGCAGGGGGTGACTTGCACACTCATTAATGGGCCCCCGGAAACGGTCGCTAGCACATAGTGACGTAGCGACAAGGGGGCAACATATCCTGAGGTGCTTGAGGAGTGGAGAGGTATTCCACGGCTCTCAGAACAATCCCAGAGCCCGGAAGATGGTCAAGATCCCTACAAGCACTTACTGGAATACTTCCTTCCTCCGAGCACGTTTGCTCTTGCGAATCTCCACTCAAGCCGGCCAATAAAGGCAAGAATGAGGTAGGAGCTCAGTTCCTCGTCAGTGTTCACTCCAGCCGGCCAATAAAGGCAAGCCAGAGATGAGGAACATGACTTCTCCCGGGAGATAGGGTCCGTGGGGTCGCAACTGCCCAACAGCTCGCCACATGCTGCCCTGCGGGTTTCTGTATCTCTCTTGGTCTGGCTCCTCACCCTAGACATGTTCCGGTAAAGTAAACTCTACCGGCACAGACCCAGAGTTCGGAGCGCGCAAGCCCCACCACGACGTCAACGTAGAGATACGGCGGTGGGGTTATTATTATTATTATTAACAAGCCCGAGCCGAAGACGAGGGTTTTTAATGACACGAGTTTGCAATAACCTTCACACCCGTGTATCACACGCGACGTTTTTCAATACAATTGTGGGAAAGAGTAAAAAACAAATCAAAAAAATAATCAACTTATTACACAAATAAAATTTTTGAGAAAATGGCGTGTTTTTGCAACTGGACATAATTTTTTACAACGAAAACAGCCTTTACAACTTATTCGATTTTTGACAAATGCTGATGTGAAAATAAAAAACTGGGAATTAAAGATATTATATTAAACAACCATTTATAAGACTTTTGAGAATTCGATGCTAAGACGTACGGACTCATTCATTTTTCCTCGTATAAAATCTATCTCGTTTTATTCTATGTATGAAAACTCCTTATAAAAAAAACTCAACTGCAAAAGTAGGTAATCATCGAGCTCGTAAACAGAAGTCACGACCGCGTAACAGAAAGATGCATAAGCAAAAGATTTAATTTTCGAATCTTAAATAGCCTCTGAAAGTACGCCATGTACTTTCGCCGTGAGCGCTGTCAAAAATGACAGTGTGCTGTTTTGTTTTGAGTCGCATCTTATCGTATCGTGGCATTTTCAAAATTGTTCTTCTGGCTACAGTTGCTACCTAACCTAAGAAGTACAAATTTTTGGTGTATACACAGAGAAATACTCTAATTTCGTTTTGTCACTGCGTGAGCACCGTGAGCGCGTTCACGAGCGTTCCGAGTTGTTGACAGCCCTCGGCTGTCATAATCGTAATATCTAAATCAGAACGCATGTGAGACGATGTGAACGCTGTGAGCGATTATAGCCAATTCGGAAAGCGGCCTTAGTAAAAGGCATGGTCGGCGTTATCGCAAAATGGCGAATGTCATGACGTCATCTATGACGTTTCACGGGACATCGTTATCGCGCTCACGCTAATTCGGAACGGGTTTTAGCACGCGAATATCGATATTTTCGCATCTCGGAACGCAGGGCTACACGCACACCGGTTGCGGTTTGTATTTCAAACCCTGCGTACCGAATTGCGACAATATCGATATTCGCGTGCTAAAACCCGTAACGAATTAGCGTGAGCAATTAGCGTGAAAACTTGTCAAATAGTGTCAAAAAGGTGAACAATATTTTTGCCGCCTCCAAAAAGTTCGGAAAGCACGTCATAGGTGGCGCCACAGTTGTTCGTCTACAAACCGCCATTGTTTCGATCACAAATTATACGAAAACTAAATAAATACGTATGGGACTTGGAGTGTAGCACTATTAAAAAACGAACTAAGGACAGGGTAAGCGGCCACTGGTAAAAAAGCAGGTTTAATGGAAAAGTCAATAAGTTATGAACGTTTTATGATTATGGTATGGTTTGTATTTGTTGACTTCTTCTTGTATTGTTGAATACTGGAGGAGTACGATAGAGATACTTCAGATCCTTATTATAGGTGTCTGCGCCGTACTTACTCCTGATGGTTTTTTCATATCAACAAGTTGTACATTCCAAGTAGTGCTATTGTTCTTTTGTTTTGTAAAATATTTTACTTTCACCCGCACTTCTGTCACTTCCCTTCCATTAGGTACACGACTGCGTCGTGATATATAATTCATTGTATTAATTACCAAAAATCAATATTAAAAACGAACGTGAAGAAACTGAGGTTTTTCATTACAAAACTTCCAAATGTCCACTACTAGACATTAAATTTGGCGACCGTGACAGGACGAATTTGCAAAATTCAGAACGAGTACCTACGAAGACAAAGAATTCTCATCAAAAGGAAATCTATAAAAGATTCATCGTGGAGGACTACAGACGCAAGAACACTATAATAGAAGACAACTAAGCCAGCCAGGTCGGTCAGCATAACGCGCCGCGCCCAGCCTTAGCTTCTACGACGTCGAGGTTCACCGTCAGCCTGCCACGCCAGTTCGAGGATTCCGTCAACATATGCGAGTAGCTCGTGTACCTATTAGTGCCACAGCCACCAGCGAGGACCAGTGCAGCCAGAAGCAGCAGTCTCGCCTATCAGTTAAGTGTTTTTCCTATAGTTTACCCTAATACCTAAACCTATTTCCTATCGAAAAGGTCGCTGTGTGGTACATTCCATTTGTGTATTTCATTAGTTTATCGAAGTATCTAGCTATTTTAAAGCTTATTTGAAGTAAATAACCAGTAAATATTCTTTAATAGTAAAATTAAAATCGATTGTTCAGTGTCAAATACCTACGTAATCATTTGTAAAATTGTAGGTAGGTAATTAAATTCCCGATATTTTCCTTCTACTAGCTAATCTGAGGCCCTAACTTAGTCGCCCTCCCAATAATACATTATTCTAGTTCACATTATTTCAAATACTTTCGGCCGACTATTTCAGGTCGCCCCCTGACGCTGCCGGTTACCGCTAGCCGCGTTCGGGTGACGTCGGCGCCTCGCCGCGCCGAGTCGCCGTCGCCGCCGCGCCGCTTCGCTGCCGCGTGGCTGCGTTCGGACCCCAGGTGCCGACGAAGGAGTATCAGATAAGATTTTAAACATAATAACTTTATTCCTTCATTTGGCATTAGTGTGTTACTGTTTAGATCACTCAACTATTTGTTCTAAAGTTTTCCGCCCTAGTTTATCGTTTGTTGTTGCTACTATTGATTATTAATAAACAAGATGACTTTAGGCGAAGATAAAGACAGTAATGCAAAACAACTGAAGGAACTATTTGCTAAACGTAGCTCGGTCAAAGGTCGTTTAACGAAATTTAAAAAATATTTAGATTTGGTAGGTTCTTCAAAATTAACAAGAACCCAAGCTAAAGAGTTAGAAATTAATGCTGATAAAATACGAGCTATGTCTGGCAAATTCGATGAACTACAGGCTCAGATTGAGGTAATCAATTGCGAAAATATGGACTCTGAGATCGACGAACGTGATGAAATTGAGCAGATCTTTACTTCACATCTTGCAAATGCTGAGGAGCAACTTGATAAGTATAAGAATACTTCCCACGGATCTGATTTGCACAATTCATCACAATGTCATCATGATCAGTCATCTCAATGTCATCATATTGATTTTAAATTGCCACAAATACAAATTGCAAAGTTCGGTGGCGCTTATTTCCGCTGGCTTGAGTTTCGAGACACATATTTGTCGCTCATTCATAATAATGAGCGTATCAAGCCTATTCATAAGTTCCATTATTTAGTATCGTATCTTGAAAACGAAGCCGCGCGAATTGTTTCTAATTTAGAGATTAGTGAAACTAACTATGAAACAGCATGGCAGCTCTTGTGCGATCGTTACGACAACAAGCGCCAACTTATAAATCAACACCTCAATTCATTGTTATATTTTGAATCAACACAGCAACAACACAAACGTGAATCAGACAAATCACTGAGGTTTCTAGTTGATCACGTAACTAAAAATTTGCGAGCATTGTCAAGTTTAGCTAAGCAAGATGAACTGCTTGACATGATAATTATAAAAATTCTTATACCAAAATTAGATAGTCATACTGCCATGAAGTGGGAAGAACATCGTAATAGTTTGCACGATCTCCCCACTCTAAAGGATTTCAATAAGTTCTTAACTGCTCGCGCTGATGTGTTAGAAACTATGTATCAAAACAACTCTGATATACCCAAGCCAACACAATCACGCCAAAATAATAATAATAATTCTCGTAACACTAAATCTTTTTCATCTACAGTTCAGAACACCGGCTCTGTCGCTAAGCAGTGCTTTGTCTGTAAAGGTGACCACTGGATATACGACTGCTCTATTTTTCTAGCGAAGAGTGTTCAGGAACGACGAGATGAAGCATTTAAGTTGTACTTGTGCTCCAATTGTTTACGAACTGGGCATCGTGCACGTGATTGCAAAATGGGTCCCTGTCGTGAGTGCAAGCGTAGGCATAACTCACTCTTGCATTTACCTAATTCTAACAATACTAGTACAAGTAATGCTGGTACAATCAGCACCAATAATACTGACACAGATCGCGGTTCAACTGAAATATCAGTCAATAATTCAATTAGTGATAATTTAATAGAAAATCACATTCTTTTGTCAACAGCAATGGTTAATGTTATTAATCCTCAAACAAAGAAGCAATTTCGAGTGCGTGCTTTATTAGACTGTGGAAGTCAGTCCTCATTCATTAGCCAGTCACTCATGAACAAGTTATCATTGCAGGTATGTGCCATAAATACTATAAATGTTATTGGCATAGGCAACAACTTAGCAGAACATGTAAACAAAAGTTGCATTGCCCAAGTAAATTCATTTAACAATGACTATAGTGTCGTTCAGTCATTTTATGTATTGAACCAATTAACAGGTGCTATTCCTAAGCAATCTATAGATATAAGTAAACTAAATATTCCAAGAAATATACAGTTAGCTGATCCTAATTTTAATCAGCCTTCGGCTATAGACGTCTTGATAGGTGCGGACCTATTTTGGGACCTATTAGGATGTGATCAGCTAACATTAGGTCATAACATGCCCAAGCTACGTAGCTCAAAGCTAGGTTGGCTCGTTGCCGGCCCTATTTCTTCAAGTTTAGGGAATCGTTCGTCACCTAAAAATATTCCGTGTCATGTTTCAATTAGTGATAGTGACGAATGCAATAATTCCAATATTAATTCTCAATTGACAAAGTTTTGGGAACTGGAGCAGGTTCCAGATAAGCAATATTTTAGCAAAATTGAGCAGGCATGTGAAGACCATTTTTATCGTAATACTTACCGTTTAGAATCGGGTAGATTTTGTGTTAGGCTGCCCCTAATTGATACTCCAGATTGTTTAGGAGATTCTTACGCAATGGCTAAGAAACGATTGTTGTATTTAGAAAAACGTTTCCGTAAGAATCCAGAATTAAAGTTACAATATTTAAATTTTATTCAAGAATATTTAGAGCTAGGCCATTTAGAGGAATGCCCGACTATTAATCCCGTTCCATCCTATTATCTTTGCCATCATGCAGTGTTTAAACAAAATAGTGAAACGACAAAGACTCGTGTTGTCTTTGATGGTTCGGCACGGACTTCCTCAGGTTTATCTCTGAACGACCTATTGATGGTCGGCCCCAATGTTCAAGATTCAATGTTTTCTATTTTGATTCGGGCTCGCCAGTATAAATATATTTTGACAGCTGATATTGAAAAATTCTTTAGGATGGTTAGATTAAATGAAAAGGATTGTAATTTACAATTAATACTTTGGAGAAGTGACGAGTCCCATCCTATCAAGACTTTACGCCTAAAAACCGTAACTTATGGTCTCGCAAGTGCTACATATTTGAGCACCAAGTGTTTGTCAGTATTGGCAGAGAATTGCGATGATGAACTTATAGGTAATATTATTAAACACGACCATTATGTCGATGATTTAGTCACCGGATCCAACAATGAGTCCGAGTTATTATACGTTCAACACAAGGTGTCGGACATTCTAAGATCTGGTGGATTTAAACTACGTAAATTCAGATCGAATTTACCAAGCATTTTATCGTCATCAGTCATTGATCAAAATGATAAGGTTAGTTTAAGTGAATCTACTAATACTTTAGGATTAAATTGGGACCCCAAAACCGATACTATTCAAATATCGATTAAGATTCCCAATAAAAATGATGTAGCTACTAAGCGATCGATACTGTCTGCATCATTCAAGATTTTTGATCCTCTCGGAATTCTTAGTCCGTGTGTGATTATACCTAAAATGTTACTTCAGTCCTTATGGCTCAATAAAAAGGACTGGGATGAGCCAGTTAGTTCCGACATTCTGGAATCCTGGAACAAGTTCATTAACAAGTTACATTTTTTATCAGATTTACAGATCCCGCGTTTAACGCTATGCGAAGCTCCTAGTTATATAGAAATACATATCTTCAGTGATGCTTCCCAAGTCGCTTACGGTGCATGTGTGTACCTGCGGTCACACAACTTAGCTGGTGATGTAAAGGTAAACTTACTGTGTGCTAAGTCCAAGGTGGCGCCGTTGAAGCCGACGACAATACCGCGTCTGGAACTTTGCGCTGCTTTATTGGCTGCAAAATTGTGCAAGTCAGTTATCAATTCTCTGCGATATGAGGTCAATCGCATCATTTACTGGTGCGATTCTAGCGTTGTCCTCAGTTGGTTGAATGGCAATTCTACAAGGTTAAAACCGTTTGTAGCTAATAGGGTAGTTGAAATTAATGAACTTACCGATGGTTCGTCGTGGCGTTATGTGCCAACTGATCAGAATCCGGCTGATCTGATCTCAAGGGGCGTAAGTCCAGACCAAATCATCAATTTTAATTTGTGGTGGTCAGGTCCAAACTTTCTAATACAGCCTGAATCTGATTGGCCCTATTTGAATAAATTAATAAACGAAACAGACTTACCTGAGATAAAATCCACTTCCACTGTTGTCCAGGAACCTGAAAAAGGAATTCTAAAAATAGATAAGTTTTCATCATTCTTGAAACTGAGACGCATATTTGCGTATGTTAATAGATTTATACATAACACAAGACATAAATGTCCTAGAGATAAATTATTTGGTAAATTTACAGTTAGTGAATTAGAATCATCTTTTATTGGTTTATGTAAAATTGCTCAGCAAGCTTCATTTGCTCCAGAGTACAATATTTTGTTAAAAAATAAAACATTAAGTAGCAAGTCAACACTCTTGTCACTTTCACCCTTTATAGACGATGACAAGGTAATGAGAGTCGGTGGTAGAATAGAATTATCTAATTACAACTATAGTCAAAAACATCCCATTCTTTTACACGCCTCTCATCCATTCACCAAATTATATTTTATATATGAACACTTACACAACATGCACGCTGGACCCCAGCTGCTGCTAGCCTGTGTAAGAGAGACTGTGTGGACTATAAACGGTAGGCACTTAGCCCGCCGCACAGTACATGCTTGTGTCAGATGTAGACGTATACAAGGAAAAACATTAACTCCCATGATGGGAAACTTACCTGCACAGCGCATCACACCTGATTTTCCATTTCGTACTGTTGGCGTTGACTTCGCTGGTCCATTCCTGACGCTAAATAGAAAGGGTCGAGGTGCACGATTAACCAAAACTTATTTATGTCTGTTTGTATGTTTTCGGTATAAATGTGTGCACCTGGAAGCCGTCAGTGATTTGTCTAAAGACGCGTTCATTATGACGTTACGCAGGTTTATATCGCGACGAGGCAAGCCAGCGGAGATATTTTGCGATAATGGCCGCAACTTTGTTGCAGCAGCTAAAGAGATAGGCAATTTTCTTAAAACTAATCATGAACCTGTAGTTAATTTTGCTACCAATGAAGGCATAAGGTTTGTGTTTTCTCCCACGTATGCTCCACATTTCGGCGGCATCTGGGAAGCCGGCATTAAATCCGCGAAATACCACTTAAAGCGCGTTATGGGGAACAATCATTTAACGTTTGAGGAGATATGTACTCTTTTTTCACAAGTGGAAGCTGTGCTTAACAGTCGACCTTTATGCCCACTTTCGCCTTCCCCTAATGATTACCATTTCCTAACTCCCGGTCACTTTCTGATAGGGCGTGCCCTAAATGCATTGCCTGGTCCATCACTAGAGCACGAGAACCAGAACAACCTTCAACGTTACATGAAGCTTGAACAGATTCATCAACATTTTTGGCAGCGCTGGCAAAAGGAATATGTAGCAGAACTACAGCAGCGCTCCAAATGGCGTACAAAATCAACGTCTCTGCAAGTTGGAGATGTAGTTCTTCTCCAGGAGGATAACGTCCCACCACTCGGCTGGCGAATGGGACGAGTCAGCCGCCTGTTCCCTGGGACCGACGGCGTTACACGAGTCGCAGACGTGGAAACTTCCAGAGGCTGCTTCAGGAGACCTCTCACTCGGATTTGCCCCCTGCCTACCTCTTCACCGGATGATGACTAAAGAGGTTGAAAGAAGTCTTTCAACGGGGGGGAAGATGTCTGCGCCGTACTTACTCCTGATGGTTTTTTCATATCAACAAGTTGTACATTCCAAGTAGTGCTATTGTTCTTTTGTTTTGTAAAATATTTTACTTTCACCCGCACTTCTGTCACTTCCCTTCCATTAGGTACACGACTGCGTCGTGATATATAATTCATTGTATTAATTACCAAAAATCAATATTAAAAACGAACGTGAAGAAACTGAGGTTTTTCATTACAAAACTTCCAAATGTCCACTACTAGACAATAGGTATGTATATCATTTGCGCACACTACATTCGATTTCTGAATTGTACTGTGAAAAGTCGTGTTACTCATAAATAATATGATTTCAAACGCAAAGAAGATAAGGCATTACTTGCAATAATTCTTGCGGTTTCCACTCAGAAAAAACCGGCCAAGTGTGTGTCGGACCACGCATAATAAAGGGTTCCGTAGTTGGTATGAATTTATCCCAAGAACAAACTTACCCTAAAATAAAATATATTTCAAGATTTTATTTTACTACTTTGTCGGCATGATAAAGAGGATTAACACCGGTCCACTAGCGACACTCCTTGAAAAACATATTATCTTGTGCCTGAGAAGGAATTATGAAAAACGCCTCAACTAACTATATCGGTAAGTGTGTCTAGAATTTTCTAATACCTTTTATAAAGTTTCATATTGAGAAACGAAGCAACCAAATACGATCTAGAGGAATGTGGCCGTTTTTATTTAGATCGAATTTTGTTGCTTCGTGTCTCATTATGAAACTTTCAAAAAGGTATTAGAAAATTCTAGACTCACTTACCGATTTAGTTAGCCGCTAGTGGGCGGGCGTTAATCCTCTTAATATGTATACCCATGCCAAATAACAGCTTTTAATGTCTCTGAACTAAGCCGCGGACAGACAGACGGACATGGCGAAACTATAAGGATTCCTTATTTACTACGGGACCCTAAAAAAGAAAAGTTAAGACGTATGGAATGAAGAATGGCATAAACTGAGATGGGACAGAAAACGTTACATCCGTCAGCTGGTCGTCGATTATAAAATACGATTCACATTTGCTGTCATTAAACATCAATAAACGGTGCGTTAATTGTCATCAGTCAAAATTTTTGCCATTTGCTGTCAATCTCGTAGTAATAATGTCAATCGCTTCATTCGTATTTTGTAGACGATCATTTTGCGCGATCATTTTCGGTACAGGGTTTGAAAGAATCAATTGCAATTGGTCTCTTGCTATCACTTTCAATTGTAGACATAATTGTTTAATAAATTGTCGATCACTTCAATTGCATTCGGTAGACGAACAATTTGCATTGACAATAAACACACAAAACATTAACAATTGCAATTGATCGTTTCGGGGACCCTTTTCAACGAACTTCACAAACCTATTTTATTCTGTGTGTACAGTCACCAGCACATCAAGTTACCACAAACTGTCAAATTTTCTCATTCCATTTTGAACTTATCCTGCAACATTTTAAGGTTTAAAATCGTTTGGAGAAATTAGACAGTTTCTTATATCATGATGTGCTGACGACTGTACGTCTTAAACATCACGGGGTTTATTCATAAACGTTCCTTAAATTTAAGTGACGTTCAAACGTCAAAAATGTATGGCTAAACAGTTGCTAATCATCACTTAACTTTAAGCAGCGTTTATTAATTAACCCCACATCTGCAATTTTTTTTTTTCAATTTCGTTACTTAGCCGGGAGTCGACATAGGTAGGTAATTGCCAAAAACGAAAAAAAAAAATTGTCTTTGGTAATGTCAAAATTACGCTACTGTCAAAAACAGCTGATGAGCTTTAGGTTATGTTATTTTTATGCAGAAAAACGTACATTCGAAAAAATTGCTAACAATTAAAATAATGTAAGATTTAAATTGCAGTATGTTCTAAATTTAAAAAAATTGAAGAATGTCTTCCAAGCTACCAAAAGCTACTTTGAGTTTGAAACAGGTAGGTACTTGTGGTTTTTAAATTAGAGAAACATTAATTTAATAAGGTGTATTTGTCTACTTACTGGCGTTTACCATGTTCGTTTTTCTTTGGTGCTAACTAACAGTTGTTGTTATAATGCAAAGATATCTCTAATATCCCTTTCAAAGTATTCACGTCTATTTCTGACTATTATTGCTACATGTTAATCTTGCTGACGATTAATATTCAATCTAAATCTTTAATCCTCTATTTTCCAGTTCCTCCTACGCCAAGAAGTGTTAAAGCTCTACAGGGAGATATTTCGGACCCTGAAACAGGTCCAAGATGAAACCACGAAGGCCGATCTGAGAGAATGGGCCAGAGCAGACTTCAGAAATAATATGCACCACACTGATGAAACCGCCATCAAAGCTATGCTCCATCATGGTCAGAAATCTTTGAGAGATTTGAAAAAGTCATTGTCTTTAAGTAAAAGTTGAATGAAATGAGAATTGGTATAGCTACAGTTAATTTTGAACAGTTTTGTGAATATCTAGTATTAGTGTAGATTATGATAATAAATAGACGAACTTACAAAGTCATCATGTGTACAATAATAAAAGTGATTATAATGATTACCTCCAAACTAAAATAATGTATAAATTATTTGTGAACACAATATATTATAAAATAAAAGATTTATCATAAATACAAAACTTTTATTCAATACTTGTTTATAACTAAAACATTTTGATCAAAATAATAGTTGGTAACTAAATCATAACTATCCATAAATATAACGAATATACTAAAGTTTAATTCATAATAATTTAGCTATTTACAAAAACAAGTTTTTTTGATTAATATACCTTAAATATACATACTTAGATGAACACAAATATTTGTTTAAATCCAGTCATTATCAGTTTAAAATGTCTTAGAAACAAATGGCCACTACACTACAGATAGGGTTGCCAGGAGTCCTGCTTTTGCCAAACCTGTATAGCATCTTACTACTCATGTCAAGCGCAATTGTTTTTTTTTTCTACTGTTGAGTCTCACATCCCTAACTACAGTGCACATTGTGTTGTAAAATTTATACATAAATCTATTTATGGCTATTTTCAAGATGCACTAATTTCCCCATATGTATTTAAACATACACTGGGAATATCAGACTACATTGTGAAAGCACTCGATTAGCTTTAAAAATAAAGTAGATGCATCTATTATGCACCTGTATAGATAGCTTGATAGAACAAATAAATTAGAATAGGCACTGTGACCCCTGTGCCAACAACTAAAGTAAATACTGTAAAGAATGTTACAAAATCGCCATTTTTATTCAGGTATTTTGCTAATATTTGAATCAAACTTCTTGTTATGTGGTGACCATCCATACCATAACAAGGTATCACATTCAAAAATCCAATGCCCATTGAAAATATGAATATGTATCTCAGCAGTTTCTCAAACTGTGAGGGCGAGAAGAATGAGAACAGGCCCAGTCTTGGGAAGTACTGGTCAACGAACACTGTCTTGTGTAAATCATATGGCAAACCTAAATATAGAACAGCATGTTTCTCCTTTCTTTCAATAACTATCAAATGCGTGTGATTATTTAGTGAAGGTTTCAAGCAGTGCATTCCTCTTGGACAAGAGTAACCACCAGGTTCTGTGCACTTTGTGAACTTGTCTTTGACCATGTCTCTTGGCTTTAAACAGGAGAATTGGCCTGGCAGCACTGAGTCAGCTACCACTTTGGGCTCCATGTATTCGAAGCAAAAGCTATACAAATCATCTTTACGGCAACATTCAACTACATCATTCTCTTTTATAGTTTCCATCATGATTTCATCATTTTGAGCAACATATTCTGCACTGGTGCAAATTCCAAACCGATCATGAGCCATATGGAGGCAGTAATTCCAATCATTTGCAGTTTTGACTTCGCAACTGGTTATTGCTGTAACTACATCTCCTTTCTCCAAACCTCTGATATCTTTCAGGGGAGAGTCCTCTGTAAAATCTGTTATTCTAACACCAATACCAGTTTCGTATGCTATGTTAAATAAAATTGGAGCTGAAAAGAATAATAGTAAGGCAACAAATGCAGTGGCAACATTGTGCCAGATCCCTGCACAGAATATTCTCAATCTCTTAGTGATAGCTAAGCTATTTAATTGATCAGAATTCATCTGTACAAATGCTATTGGTATTATAGTGAACACATATACACCTATAGATATAAGTTGCACATCTTCTTGAGCTGCAGCCAGTGCATGGCCCAATTCATGGAAAATAGTACTGAACCCTATCGCTAAGAAGTACACCCAGAAGTCTGACGCCGGAATGTTTACACCAGGGAGCATGGCCTTGACTTCAGGCACATTGCTGCTGATTTGAATGGTCTCATAAAAATGTTCGAATATGAATGTTAGGAGAGTCCATAGTGCAAACGGTAAGAATATCCAAATCGTAAATATGTAGCCGCATGTATACCATTTCCGAAGAACACGGCTCAGGTTTTTACTCCATCTGTATAAAAACCTGTTGAAAGCGGTTGTTGTCCATGTGAAGTTTAGAATTCCTATCTTTAGTCCGGTCCCTTCCAAGAATGCATAATACGGATAGTGCATACAACTCTGAAATAAATAAATTTTCGATCAATAAACACAATAACATTTAGTAATTATTTCATAACAATTTAAAAAAATAATACCTTGAAGAAAGAGTCAAAGAACCATATGACGACATAAAATGTTAAGACGAATGAGCAAAGTATTGCAAAAGACATTACTGCAACCTATAAACGGATTTTTTGTTTATCATTATCATTTGACACTATTTGTAAGCAAAAGCCGGCACCACATCATTCGCTCACATTGAGAAAATTGGCAAATCGATTGTGTCAAAATACAGATACACCAAAATATAATGTTGTTGTCAAATTCGTTTAAAATTCGGTACGGAGTACTTGGCCTTTTGCCTTACGAAAGTAGTATTTTGGAAAAACTTGGCTGAATGTTAATACGGCCTCGGTCAGAAATAAAATTATTTATTTAAAAAAAAATATTTTGACATCTGTCTGTTGGAATCGTCGGTCGGTCGTGCTGTGTTGTTGATCGAAAGTAATCGAAATAAAACAATATTGTGACAATTTAAAAAACATTTTAACATGTGAGTGATGAGTTGTACGGAAAATGAAAGTGGCCCTTTTGTCGTGTTCTTCTTACCAGCGGTCGTTGGCTGCCTGACCATACTCCTGGCGAGACGCTGGGCGAACTCCCAAGTTAGCAATACTTCGTCTACAGCCGTCTCTAGACGGCGAAAAATCATTAAAGACCCGCTTATTAAGCGGCCTTTGCCGCCTCTAGCCTGTAAAATGATGCCACCAGGATCTAAAAAGGCTTCTGGTGTAAATAAGAAGGTAACATACAAGACTCCATCTGCATACACACACATCACACTGCTCGTCCTGTTGAATTAATTACATCTGTGAAATCTTGTAATAAAAACAACAGATTTGCATGCTGAAAATGGTATCTGATATAATGCAACAATATGTTTTAATTACTATTTTTAATGGTATTTTGACAGAAAACTGTAATAAACTTCCTTGTAATTTAGCAATATGAATTTTATTAACATTACAAGATAATTAAGTAAAAAAACAAATCATATTTGTCGTATTTAGTATTTCTAACATCATCAATTTTTTTTTATTTCAGGGTACATTCCCAGTTCCTGATGAAGAAATGAATGGTAATGGGAAGCGGCTGGGTCGTCCAGCACGCACCCCACCCACTACTCTCTCAAGCGTTGGTCTCACAGAGATGAAGCTTGCAGATGGGCCTGTGGCCCCTAAACACATCCCATTCCCCTACATACCACAGGATGGAACTCTTTTGTTTGAAGCCATGACATTTGTTTTCACTCTGGTGGCTACCGGACTCCAGTTCCTGAATCTGTACAGAACGGCCTGGTGGTTACCACATTCATACACAAACCAGGCTATGGTAAGTTTTAGTTTATCTTCTGAATTCATTAATAAAATATAGTTTTACTCCTTGGTGGTATTCCTTATGTTGTTGAAGTTAGGTGTTTGGTTAATAAGCCTAATTTGTTTTGCTAGCAGTACATGGGTTACTAAGTATGCAAATTATTTTTGTTTATTGATATAAAATAAAAGCACAAATTTTTTTATCATTGGTTTTTTTATGTGGCAATACAAAGTGATATTTTGAAATAGTTAAGGTCATGATTTCAAGATAGTCTATTTTTAGGATTCCGTCCGTACCTCATAAGGAAAAAAAAACAGAACCCATATAGGAAGACTTATGTGTCTGTCAGTCTGTCCATCTGTCACAGCCAATTTGCTCCGAATCATATGGACTGATTAAATTGAAATTTGATACACATATCAATTTCAGTGACCCAAACACGGACATGTTATGTAAATAAATGAATTTTGAATATGAGTATCACTTTTGGGAGATAAAAGAAAATTTAAAAAGATCTTTTGTACCGTGTGACTTATCAAATGGCTTACTGTGAGGGTCTCATTTTTTTAAAATCATTTTATAATTAATTACACTTATTTAATAAATGAAAACTGACCATTACCCCTTATCTCCGAAACCATTCCGCCTAATATTTTGAAAAAATACAGTAAATAGTTCTATACTTATAGATAACAGGAAAACCTTTAAGTGTATGGTCTTAAAATAACATGGTAAATCTCCTAATATTGTGCATACAAACTTACATTTGCAGTTGGAATATATGGCAGAACATGTTTTTCAACTATAATGTGAAGTTTATTTGTGGGATGAATATAGCAAGGGTACCATTTATCGGAAAAGTGCTACGATGTAGAAAATAAATACTTATTACGTATAAATTTTGCTCTTGATCTTGTTTTATAATTACAAAGTGATTCAAAGATCTTGGACATGATGACTTGAGTCATTCTGATGTTTACTGTTCTGAAATGAAATGTGAAAGTAACTCTGTCTGTGTTTGTTACGTTTTCACGCCTAAACCGCTGAACCGATCGTCATGAAATTTGGCAGAGATATAGCCTGCGATATGGAGGACATAGGCTACTTTTTTACGCGATAACCGACATCCACGCGGGCGGAGCCGCGGGCAAAAGCTAGTATCTAATAAAACTTCCTTGATTTCTATGTTTCGGAAGTTGTGAATCATTCCTCGTGACTCATTGATAGTTTGATAGATTAGGTGATAACTGATAAAATAAATTAAACTAGTATATTAATTAAGGCTCTATTGATATTATGAGAATCTCAAGGCCAAACTATAGGGTGGATAGATCTAGAATAAATAAAATTCGAGTTTAAATTATCCCACAAATGTGTGCTGTTTCATCATTTTTAGAGAAGGGTATATTGGTTATTGCAGGCCTTTGTCAGAATTTCCCTCAGTGTGGTCAGAGCTTTAAAAAATGTCTTGTGTTTTGTTTTCAGAACTTCTACTTGATTGACCCTCACTTAGTGGCGTTTATAGTGACGATAATATTCCGCAAACTACTGCTCAGTATCAGCCTGGCTGTTCTCAGAGGGTTACTGGCGCCCAAATTGATGCCTCATGCGACTATTGCTGCCCGGTAATAAATGTATTTTGAAAAAGAATATGAGATTGATATTCAAGTGAAATCTGTTCAGTGCCTACCTATGATTAAACTTCTTATCACTTAATATTTTTTGGCAATTTTCTTGCCTAATTTCGCAACATGTTTATTCCCTCAGTTGGTAGCCAAATCTTCAATAATAAACGTGGACATTTCTTATTCAGGATGTTCATATTGGGTGTGGTACTTGGTGCTCTCTCTTGGTGCACCTACTTCATAGTGCTCAAGTATCCTCTGGTGAAAATATTCTACTTGTGCTATCCGTAAGTACCTAAAATATAAAAATAAAAAAAATTACTTTTTAGGGCCTGTTTCACTACATCTGAATAGCTACTACTCACAAAATAAATTAAAAATAGAATTTATATGAAACTAGCTGATGTCCAGTCGATTTTTAAATAATTCATACAATAACCCCGTTGGAAAAAGGACGTTTAGTTCATAAATTTTCCGGGATACTTTCCTAATTTTTCCTTCCGTAAAAACCTAATTCGAACTATTACAAACATAATTATATGAAAACAAAATAGTCAAATCGGTCTAACCGTTGATGCGCTTACCAACGAACCGTATTTCATGTCCGGGGCTTAGCTCAGAGACTCTTAGTACTAGGAAGCTGTAATTTGGCATAGGTATGCATATATTCATCACGCCGATAAAGTGGTAGAATAAAAACTTGAAAAAAAAAAATTGGCTCCCCCCTTTGGACGTAAAGTGGGGATGATATTTTTTTTCTCGTCTATCCTATTTTGTGGTCTGTGTTATATATAAATTATATATAAATATACGGGTCTGTGAAAACCATTTTTCGATTCGCTTTCCGTTTGCGTAATATCCGCCCGTTATGTATAAACAACCTTTTAGGGATAAGCAGAGGATGATGATTTTAATAACAATCTTCTCTACCAGGGCCGTCATATACTTCCTCCTCTTCGGCTTCCACTCTAGCCCGTTCCTCGAGCTGAATAACGGCGACCCGCCGCTACACTGTTGTACGCACGACGCCGCACAGATACGCACGGAGGTGGAGGCGTTACGACAAGACTTTAATGTTCGGATGAAGAAGATTATCTTCAACTCTGTGGTTGGAGCTTACTACTCCAGTTTTATACCGTGCTGTTTTGCGCAGGTGAGAAAAAGTTTCATTCATATTATTTAACTAACTGCGTTAGGGGATTCCTACCGTGCGTTTGTCTGGCATTAAAAGTATCACTCGGAAATATAATTTTTGTAATCATATCAGTAAATTCCAGAGATTACCTTTTACAAACATACTAACTGCCTCTGTGGTCTAGTGGTAAAACCACCTGTCTCAGATCCAGAGGTCCCGGGTTCGATTCCCAGCGGGGGCAAAAGTTTCTGCACGGTTTGGTTGGTGGTAGGACTTGTTCTAAGTCCGCCTGGCTAGCTACCACCATCTTATCTAAGTCTGTCGCCAAACAACAATGTTAACAACATTTGTTGTGTTTCGGCAGTTAGAGGTAAGATAGCCAGTTCCTCTCTGGTTGAGGATTCCGGGTGAAGCTCGCTTCCATCTTCGGCCTTATCATCACTTACCATCAGGTGAGATGAAGGCTAAGAGCTTCCCCGTTGTATGTTAAAAAAAAACTATCAACTAACCTCTTTATAACATTAGTTAAGATTCGATTAAAAGTTATTTTTATGTTGATTTTTCACACATCATCATCATTTCAGATTAAAGAAGTCCACTGCTGGACATAAGCCTCTTCCAATTGGGGGGGTTTGCCATAATCGCCACGCTTAGCAGGCGGGTTGACAATCGCAGTATGGTGTTAAAAATGCATAGAAAACGCTGCTGCCCATTCTCTAGTAAGTCCCTTAGTCGACTTTTACGGCACCCACGGGAAGAAAGGGGGAAATTTTTCACACATAATCGCAATAAACTAAACTATGGATCTCCAGGTTATAGGTTTTACCAGCAATTTCTCAGAGGCAGCTATGAATCTGGGTACTGGCACTAGGCTCCCCTGTTGCATGGGAATTAAACTTGCAAAATGTAGGTGTATTAGATAGATAGATAATCCCTTGTAGTTTTCTGTTTTTATCTCTGTAAAACAGGGGCAATACCCAAAATTTACCCAAAATACCTCAATTTTCCCTTAATTTTTGTCAAATTTTGTCTTTGATTTCGGCTGGGATGAGACTGTGATTAAATTTTGAACGTTTTTAAGTATGGGAAATGACCGTTTTCTGTACTTAAAAACTGTGTTCCCTTGCTGGTCCAGCTCCATAGGACAATTTAGAATCGAGACAAAACCAAACTGATTGCTAATTTAATTGTTTAATTTATTATTTTTATGATAATCATTTTCTTTTCTGTGATTACTGTAATTCACACACTAATATATTACTTGTTAAAATTTGAGGAAAATCATCTTTTACAATTTTTGTAAATATGTCAGCCATCACATAATTAATTTGTCTGTCATTACTTCACTTTTCATTATTTTTACCTATTATGGTATAGTAATTCAAAACATTTATTTCAAATAGGCACGAAGATGCACTTTTGAACGTCAAAAATTACATGAATAGTTAATTGATTCTAGTTGCGCCTTCCAAAAGGTAGTTATGTATGGAGAAGAATGGGCAAGAAACTCCATACTTACTCTTTTAAAATGTTAACAATAGTTTGTATACATTAATTAATAATTATAGGTGAAGACGATGTACCTAGAATAAAAATAAAAATTACTTACCACAATTGGTAAAAAGAATGAAAAGTGAAGTAATGACAGAAAAATTAATAAATGCGATAGGTACATGGTGCTCACATATTTACAAACATTGTATATGATTTTCCAAAAAAAATTAAACATATAATAAGTGTGTGAGTTAAATTTATATTAATCACAGAAAATAAAAATTAATATCAATTTTATTCTAGGTACATCGTCTTCGAATATAATTATTAATTAATCTAGGTATACAAATAAGCCCATTTCCTCCCGTGGGTGTCGTAAATGGCGACTAAGGGACTTACTAGAGAATAGGCAGCAGCGTTCTCTATGCATTTTTAACACCATACTGCGATCGGCAACCCGCCTGCCAAGCATGACGATGATGGCAAATTCCCCCCCTTTTGGGGAGGCCTATGTCCAGCAGTGGACGTCTTTCGGCTGAAATGAATGAATGATGTATACAAATATTGTTAAATTTTAAAAGAGTAAGTATGGAGTTTCTTGCCCATTCTCCATACGTAACTACCTGTTGGAAGGGGCAACTAGTATTTTTTATTTTTTTGTATGTGCTTATTTGAAATAAATTATTTGAGTTGACTTGACTCTTTTCCAGTCATACCTGTACTACGAGGTTTACGCAGCCTCGCAGCAGACAGCGTTCGTGTGGGCGGGCCTGTTCGCGCGGTACGTCAGCCAGCTGGTCAGCGCCACCTACTGCGACGTGCCGCATCGCTCCGCGCTGCATCTCGGCCGGTGGCGCGCGGATAATAATACTTGTACAGGTAACTAACATAGTCTACCTATACTTTAAAACACCAACACCAACTCGCACTGAGCGTTTTCAAACGTCTTATATAATGCGCACAGCAAAGGAGTGGAACTCTGCCTGCGTCTGTGTTTCCGAACGCATACAAGCCTAATCTATTCAAAGTGAGAGTGAACAGGCTTCTTCTGGGTAAGCTCACTCCATCGTCGACTTTGTTTCTGTCACCCAGACCTAGACAAATAAAAAATGAAAAAAATCAGGCAAACAAAAAAAAAAAACTCAATATTGTCATAGTAGATCAAAATAAAATATCAATGCGACTAAAATATATTAATGTCTAGGTACAAATGAAAAAGGTGAACGATTTAAAAAAAAAGAAAATCCAAACGTGGATGCCTCATAACGCTCGTATAATGTATATTAAAAAAAAAACTTTGTGAGTATAGTTTCGTCAGTTACATAGTCGACCACGCACGCCTATTTGTCGTCGTTATAGTTAAACTACATTAAATTAGACAGTGATTTTCAATAGTCCTTAATTTATGATGATACTGAAGCGTATGAAAAAAAATAAGGACTTTATACATTAAGTTTTTCGGGCGTTATCGTGACCACATATGTTTACAATAAAATTGGTCTGTAGAAGTCATATTAAACTCATTATTTGTCATAGTTCGTGCGCCTTGCGGCCGTACACCCCGTCCAACTAGTACTTTTTATATTAAACTAGCTTTTGGCCGCGGCTCCGCCCGCGTGGATGTCGGTTATCGCGTAAAAAAGTAGCCTATGTCCTTCTCCATATCCCAGGCTTATATCTCTGACAAATTTCATGACGATCGGTTCAGCGGTTTAGGCGTGAAAACGCAACAGACAGACAGTTACTTTCACATTATACTTTTGTTTGGTTTATCATAATATGAAATGTGTTCCCATTACGTCTGTGTAGTTTCACCAACTAATTCAATTAACCCTGTATAATTCACAGAAGGTAGCGAGGTGCTACCATGGTGCGCGAACCGCATGTGGTCGCGGGGTGCCCGCGTCACGCTGAATAGTCGCGTGTACATCGCGAACACGCCGACCGTCGCGGCAGACCCGGCCTCTGTCGTGCACTGCAGGTTCCATGTGAGTATACCAAACCAGTGCACCATACGTCACGTTGAACGGTCGCGTGTACATCGCGAACAAGCCGACCGTCGCCGCACACCCGGCCTCTGTCGAGCACTGCAGGTTCCATGTGAGTATACCATACCAGTACACTATACGTCACGCTGAACGGTCGCGTGTACATCGCGAACACGCCGACCGTCGCCGCATACCCGGCCTCTGTAGTACACTGCAGGTTCCATGTGAGTATACCAAACCAGTGCACCATACGTCACGTTGAACGGTCGCGTGTACATCGCGAACACGCCGACCGTCGCCGCATACCCGGCCTCTGTAGTACACTGCAGGTTCCATGTGAGTATACCAAACCAGTGCACCATACGTCACGTTGAACGGTCGCGTGTACATCGCGAACACGCCGACCGTCGCCGCATACCCGGCCTCTGTAGTATACTGCAGGTTCCATGTGAGTATACCAAACCAGTGCACCATACGTCACGTTGAACGGTCGCGTGTACATCGCGAACACGCCGACCGTCGCCGCATACCCGGCCTCTGTAGTATACTGCAGGTTCCATGTGAGTATACCAAACCAGTGCACCATACGTCACGTTGAACGGTCGCGTGTACATCGCGAACACGCCGACCGTCGCCGCATACCCGGCCTCTGTAGTACACTGCAGGTTCCATGTGAGTATACCAAACCAGTGCACCATACGTCACGTTGAACGGTCGCGTGTACATCGCGAACACGCCGACCGTCGCCGCATACCCGGCCTCTGTAGTATACTGCAGGTTCCATGTGAGTATACCAAACCAGTGCACCATACGTCACGTTGAACGGTCGCGTGTACATCGCGAACACGCCGACCGTCGCCGCATACCCGGCCTCTGTAGTATACTGCAGGTTCCATGTGAGTATACCAAACCAGTGCACCATACGTCACGTTGAACGGTCGCGTGTACATCGCGAACACGCCGACCGTCGCCGCATACCCGGCCTCTGTAGTACACTGCAGGTTCCATGTGAGTATACCATAAACTCAAAGCATTTATTTCAATCAAACCATTTACAGGCACTTTTGAACTGTCAAAGAGTCGGTCAGTTAGTCAGAAAGTTGAAGCTAGATTCCCATTCCAAAACGTCTCTAAGATCTCTGCAGACGAACTCTAAGGACACTTTTTTAAGTCAATGTAAAAAAACAATTAAAAATAAGCCCTGGCAGTAAAGAGATGACCGGTCCCAACTGACGGCGCCCGTTCACGAACATGACGCGTGGATCAGCACCATCCAGCTCAACTATTTTGTAGGAATTCATAGATAGAAAACTCTTTATTGTACACTAAATAAAGAAGAAAAAAATAAAAACAACCGGCTTCAAAAAAACACACGAAAATTCAGCCAAGTGCGAGTTGGACTCACACATGAAAGGTTCCGTACCACCTTACAATATTTTTTCCATTAAAATATAAAATCAATTATTGTACGGTGGCCAGCACATCAAGTTACCACAAGCTGTCAAATTTTCTCGTTCGATTTTGAACTTAATCATCAATATTTTAAAGTTTAAAATCGTTTGGAGAAATTAGACAGTTTCGTGTAGCTCCACCACAGTTTCGTGTGACCACTGTACATATTTTTTATATTGATTTATCAGAATTATAATATCGCCTGCACGCGCCACTTTGCGTTAAAATTTCTCAACTGTCGCAATTATGACGCTTTGGTTTGCTTGTCAAAACTTACTTAAACTGCAAAAAAAGTGTCAAACTACCTGGATTTCTGAAAATAACAAAGTACTTATGACGTATTAAAATTATTTTTTCTTTCCCACAGACGGTGTTCGCAAACCCATCACTCCTACTATGCGGGATGCTGTGTCTACAACTCTCCCTCATTGTGCTCCAACTTTGCCTACTGTTTAGTTCGATACAGTGGCACAACTTCCTTGCGATAGTCATACTACTGTTCATTAATTACTACACATTATTTAAAATGGTACGAGATTATTTAGTCGCTTGGAAGGTTTATAAAGCAGAAAATATGATACAAGATAAAAACGGCTCGTTACATCCTGTTCCCAATTAAGTCTAGATCTTTAACTCCTGAGGTGATCGTATCCCGCGCACAAAATTTGTTTCTAAAAGTCGGTGCGATGAGCTTCGTTGTCTTGGATTCGTTATAGTAAGAAAGTGTTGAAATAGTTTTTTGTTAAAAATTTTGAGATTTTGTGCATTATTGGTATGTTAGATACTGAATAATGAAGTAGCCAAAGTAGAATTAGTCGGTAGATTTGCTAAAATGTTTTATGATCTAACTTGTGACTTTAATGCCAGATTCCAAATGACGCACCATTATTGAACTTGCCCCGCGTTTGGGCCAATTTTCTTTCATAGAAGCTTCCATTCGTTAGCTTAATCTGTTGATAAATAATAATACTTCCAGAGCACTGTTAAGTTAAAAAAAATCTACAACTTAAGATTGGTAAACAATACGTTGCATATTAAGTTTTACGAACCGGGCATAAGTCAGTCAACTTTATTATACATTCCATAATATACTATGAAAGAACTCAATATAACGAAGCTTGTTGTACTAAACCTGTATTTTGTTGAATATCTTATTGTTGTGTCAATTGTACTTAATATTTGTTTAGAACTGCGCTCATTATGATAAGGATTCGGTTTTTGAACAAAGTAACACTGATACGTTACATAGCATTGAATGTAAATTTATTATAAGACTGATGGCTGCTAGGCCATTACTATGTTTAGTCCTTTTCCTAGGTGAGCGATAAATATGTGGACAAACTCAAGGCATTTATTTCAAATAAACCACTTACAGCCACTTTTGAATTGTCTATGGATCAATCAGTTAGAAAGATGAATCTAGTTGCCCATTCCAACGCCTAGTAGGTACCTATGGAGAAGAATGGGCAAGAAACTTCACGGAAACTTTAAAATCTAAGTGTGTTTACAAAATATTCGTTAAATCATTCATGTTGAAATTATATATGTAAGAACGTTGCAGAACGTTAAAAGCATTCATAATAAATAGATAAATAACAATTCAAAAATTCAATTGAATTAAAATAAGCCGTGGCAGCTAAGAGATGACCAGTCCCTACTGACGGCGCCCATTCACGAACATGACGCATGGATTAATACCATTCAGTTGATCAGCTCAACCATTTTGAAGGGAGCTAAATGATCCAACATACAGGCCACCATCAGTGAGATATTAGAGTGAGCATGACATAAAAAGATATTCGCTTTGCTTAGCATTTAGGGGAACAGGTACTCTCGGTATTTTCGCATCGCATTATTTCTAATGTTCGTTCACGTAGGACGACCATAAACAATGGGACTTAGTTTAGCAGAAAGGAATCAACCCACATTATGGTAAAAAATATGTTGTGTATCAAAGAGGTCCTAATGTTTAATGGAAGGTGGGTCCACTTTTATGTGGGTTGGTTCCCATCATTAAAAAAAAGCAACCTTTTTAGTGTCACATCTTTTTTGGTGAGTGAAAGAACTAACCGTTAGGATCTCTTTGATAATTTTATTATATACAACTCATTTTTGACCATAATGAGGGTTGATGCCTTTGCCTTTGTTTTTGACAGTGCTACTGACGTGTATGTACGCCCTTAGCGCATGTATACGTCACTTGCAGCGTGTAAACGACGAAATTATTTATTCCAAAACAACAAGATATGACACAAAATGTTAACCCTGAACAATTACAATAATCATACTTGCCATAAAGGAACATTTTATTTTTAGTTTATATTCTACTTTTATAGACCCCAGAAATCTCATTTCATCATAGTCTAGTCAATGGACTTGAATGTAAGTAAGTTATGAAAATAAAAACTTGAATGAACAGTGGTGATATATTTTTATTTGAACATTAGTAACAAAATATTTTTTGTTTATTATTTACACATTATACAGATTTTGTTATTTTTACACATAACAAACCGAGTTATAGATTTGTTTGCGATAACTATGAGTTAAGCCTGATAGGCTTAACGCATAGTTATCGCAAACAAAGAACATTATCAGGCATTTTATTAGTGTTTTTAGCAATATCAGAACATAATTACATTAAATGTTTAAAGAACTGTAAGTCTGTTATAGAGGAACTGGAAACATTAGTGCTGTATGAGAAACTAATGGTGATTTTAATACACTATACTATTCACCCTTATAGCAGTGAGTTAGTGAGAGGCAAATAATAATAGAGATTTAATTGCTAAATCCATTCATAATAGTATCACAATTTACAAATATTAGTGTCATTAGGCCTATTGAGTGGAAACCCAAGAAGAGGTCTTATTGCTATCATTAATCTGGACTTTAATTTTCTTCATTTTATCTCTAACAACATCACATGCTTGCAGTATCTCCTTGTCTTTCCTAGATAAGGCATTCAATCTCACCGTATGTCTAAATTCTACTAGCGTGTCTATCAAAGAGTTTGACAATACACTGTCTTGAGCTGAGTCTTGCAGCTTCAGTCCAAATGTAGTCAACATTCCAGTAATATACTCTGCTATTAATACAATAGGTACTGGATAGTATTCTGAAGTATCCAACCTAATAAGTCTATTTGCATTACTAACTAAAGTGAGGAGATTGTTGATACAAACTGCAGTGTTGCAATCATTTTTCAAAGCCTCTATATTAGCCTCCTCTATTTTCTGTAAATCTTCCAATATCTTATCTTTGTAATCTCCATTACTCACAGCATTATTATTGACATAAATTAATGCATCTTTGAGGAAGAATTTGAATTTGTTAAGAACCTCTTCAGCTGTTTTCATTACTTCAGGGCTGTATTCCATCGGGTAGCGGTAACTTGATGTGAGGCAAGCCATTCTGAACACATCAGCACTGTGTTCTTCCAGCAGTTCTGGTATTGATATGGTGTTCTTCAGAGATTTGGACATTTTGGTGTCTCCTTTCACATGCAGGTGACCAACATGGATCCAATAGTTTGCCCACTGTCTTATATTGTGGTAAGCACATGACTGAGCTTCTTCATTCTCATGGTGAGGGAACTGAAGATCAATACCTCCTGCATGGAAGTCTATTTGGGATCCAAACACTTTACTGACCATGGCAGAGCATTCTATGTGCCACCCTGGCCTACCTTTGCCCCAAGCCACATCCCATGAAGGCTCACCAGGCTTATAACCTTTCCACAGAGCAAAATCTGTTTTGTTTCTTTTTTCTTCATTTGCTGCTTCACCTTCAATTTGAGCCTTTTGTAGCTTTCCATATGAAGGAAACTTGGGTGTGTCAAAATAAACCGATCCATCTATCGTCACATAAGCCATCTCCGTGTCAATCAGCTTCTGCACGAAACTTTCAATAGAATGAATATGGTCTGATACTCTAGTAATTATTAGAGGTTTTTCAATGTTCAAAGAAGACATATCAAGCCAAAACTCATGTTCATATTGTTTGGCAATATTTTGAAAGTGTGTGTTGTTTTCGATACCTTTTCTTATGATTTTGTCATCAATATCCGTGATGCCCATAGCCGTCACGAGTTTTATGTTCAAAAAAGATTTTATAATTCGCTGAATAATGTCTAACTTGACGTAGCAGCTCGCATGGCCTATGTGAGCGGCGTCGTACACTGTCGGCCCGCAAGAATACCAGGTGGCGATGTGAGGATCATTCAGTATTACCGGAACTTTTTGATTTGCGACACAGTTGTAAATGTATGCACCAGTTGGATTTCCATTCGGCATCAACCATCTCGTCTCTTTGTACGGTTTCAAACTGCATACGTGCGAATGGCTTCTTGAGATTATAGGGAACAGTTTCCTCATGTTTACTGAACTTTAACGTACATTGACAATAGGGACTCCACTGGGGGCAATGGGCACTGAACTTCTAATCACACAACAGCTGATAATGATATCAATGAACTGACAGATTCAGAAAAAAGTGTCAAAAAAAGAAAAATTCCATCGCCCCGTTCCGGATTCAGCTTCGTTTGAGAATCTTGTACTTTAATTACAAATATTTCGTAATTTCACATTGCCTTTAGGAGTACAAAATTAACTTGAATGATATTTTTTATATATGAATATATATGAATTAGTTAAAACAAAATCTAGCCGGAAGCGAACAAAATCTAAGCTGGAAAAGTCGTAAAACGGAAAAACATTTATGTAATCTAATGTCAATGTCATTGTCACTGAAATCGAATTTTGTCAACAAGGTATTGATAATAAACTTGAGAATTCATCTTTTACTATTTTTCTGTGAAATAATCCTATCCTATTTGAAATTAAAATGGTTACGTTTGCTCCCGATGAAATTGGCTTAGCTGACAAGTCACCATGTTCGGGTATCAGGGCTGATCTCAAGCTGTGTTTACTTGCAAGTGACTGCTGTAAAAAGGTTAGTTTTTAAACTATGGTTTTTATACAACATTATTCTTGTGAGCCATTATGATATTTGTCTGTTAATAGTAGTAGTAATTCTAAAAAGTTTATTGTGTACAATTTTGCTCTTACATGGTTTTTATAGTTTTGTAACCCCAAAATGGTCATGTAATACGTAGAGTAGGTAAAATACGTTTTATTACCCTCTAGAAGATGACAATAAAAGTCTGTTCGGTCAGTGGGTCATCTTAGGGGCGGTTCAATTCTATAGTGTAAAGCAATGATCTATCTCAAACCACAAGCGAGTGGAGCACCACTGTAATTAAGTAATTTGTGTGATGGCAATCTGTATTGACTGCATATGGCTATGATATTGTTGTTTTATTACTCTTGTGTGTGAATGTCACAATGTAGCTATCCTATTATTTCTGTATCCTTAAATAACTATGAACAGTTCTATAGTTTCCTTTAAAACTAAAAAGATCTACATTGAAATATTTAATTCTGTTTCAGGAAAAGAAAACCCCTAGAGAATGTCTAAGAGATGGAGTGGTCCCGGATGAGTGTGTTCAACTTAGGCAAAGTTTCTTTGAATGTAAAAGATCACTTGTAAGTATTTTTGGTGTAATTTTGCCAAATGTGGCTCTATTTGTCTCTGTCTATGTGGTGATGTGTGATCTTATTGTCTTACCTCTAACTCTAAAGGCAAATTAAATTTAGGGAAATGATCTACCAGAGAGCAATGGCGGCCCAGCAGTAACAGAAACGACTTATGGGTTGTAGGTTTGGACCCAGACAGGCGCATTTTAAGGCGATTTGTGTAAATTGTTTAATCACTACTGCTCTCAAAACATCATGAGGAAAACGACATATCCTAGAAACAAAAAAAATTCGAAGGCATGTGATGTATAAAAACCTGTACTGGGCCCGCATGGTGGATACAGTGGTGGAACAGCCCACTTCCTTTCACCGAGAGGAGGCCTGTGTCCCAACAGTGGGAACATTATATGCTGATTATGCTTATCCCAGTATGTTTTAATTGTAAACAAGGAGATGGTGACAATGACATGGTAACATAGTTATTGAGTCACTTGTCTTTGGTTTCATTGTAAAATGTGTAAGCCTATTTGTTAACCTGTTCTGGTGATTACATTGTACAACCAGTGTCTAAATCGAGAATTTGAAATTGAGAACTTGTCAAACTCTAGCATTCTTTTAGGGCTTGGCCAGACTGGCAGAGCGGGCGCGGTGCGGAGACGCGCGCGATAGTGCCTATCCGCGTGCCTATCCGCGTGCCCATTAGGGACACTCAAATGAAGTTCTTATGTTTGAGTACGTCGCACCGCGCCCGCCCGCCTCGCGCTCGCGCTTCCAGTATGGCCCAGCACTTAGGGCTTGTCTGAAATCCCGTAATTGGCAGAAGGTAGATTTTTTTTGAAATTTTGACTTGTCCAGGGTTTCATTGAAGTAATTACCTTAAGGAGGATGCGCTAAGGCAGCTCGCGAAATTAAAATTTTCATCTGCCGGTCAGTATCAGGTTGTATGTTGATCTCAATAATGATTCGCGACCGTAAAAAATTGTATTTACAGAGTTACAATCATTAGAAGATTTTGTTTTTTAGATAAAAAATCGTGATTACATGAAATAGTCATTCAATCAGATTATACGAACGTAAGGAGTTTATTACTGATTCTAATGATTATAATTCCGTAAATACATTGTTTTTACGGTCGCGACTCATACTTTTATCAACGTATACCTACAGAATGAGCTGCAAATTGCAAAAATCGTAAGAGAATTTGAATTTCACGGGTTTCCTTAGCGCTTCCCCCTTACGAAAGCAAAATTCAAATTTACAAAATTATAATAACTAAAATCATTAAAAAAAGAAAGAAAATTTTAATTTCGCGGGCTAGGTACTTTAGCGCAAATTATAATAAAGTAGAATTTATTTTTTTAACTACTGACGGCCGCCATGGCGCACGCACAAGGACTAAGTGCGGAAACTAAACCCTCTAACATAGAAGTAGAATTTGACAAGTTCTCAACTTAAAATTTTGAATTCAGAAACTGAGTGTTAGCCATTGATGTTTGCCCACAACCATTTACTTTCATCATATTAATATTCCTTGGCTTGACCCCAACATACTTAGGAAAAAGCTAGGCAGATGATGATGGCTTTTCCTGGGAAGTTCAGGAGAAGCAACAGTATATCTATGGATTTGTACCCACCTGTTTGCAAAGTGCGCACACTCTTTGTCGTGACATTCGATAAACAGCCTACTGAACCCATAATAATATCATTTAACTATACTATTATTTCTTAGTATAGTTAAATGGTACCGTGTGGTGCCGGACGTAAAGAATAGCACTACCCCATTTTCTCCCGTGGGTATCGTAAAAGGCGACTAAGGGACTTAGTAGAGAATGGGCAGCAGCGTTCTCTATGAATTTTTAACACTATACTGCGATTGCCAACCCGCCTGCCAAGCGTGGCGATTATGGCAAATCCCATCCTTTTGGAGGAGACCTATGTCCAGCAGTGGACGTCTTTCGGCTGTAATGATGATGATGATGATTATATCTTGGCTAATAGCTTGATCTTTCTCGTTCCAGTTGGACAACAGAAGAAGGTTTCGTGGTCACAAGGGTTACTGATGTATGTACATTATTAGCACTTTATTTATCTAGTGAGAAATAGTTTGTTTTAATTTTATCGAATGTATAAAATATTCATACATAATTTGTTTAATAAAACTTGACTGTTAACTATGATGTTTTTATATTGTTTTGTATTTTACCAATTCATCATCATCGTTATTTCAGCCAAGAATCCGAATCACCCTCTGCTACGGCCTCATTTCATTTGTCAAATAGCGCAAACCTTTCCTTTACAACAAGAAAGATTATTGACTGCCCTCTCAAAGTCAAACTATGCCAGAAAGTTGTATACACACCTAATATCGTCATCTTAGTGGTGAAGAGAGCTAAGCCACACTTTTGACCGAATTGAGTTATGAACACCACCATACTCTTCGTTAGACTGAGATTCTAGTGGTGAAGAGATTTAAGTGATAGCTCAACTTTGGTTTTTCATTCAGACGTGAAAGGAGTTAAATGAAACTAGGAACAAAAAATCAAGTAGTGAATTTTTCATTTATCTTTATCTTGGAACCAGTTTAGTGTGGAATAGCTCCCTTCACTCCTAAGGCAACGATATTACAATCTTAGACTAACCCCGTGTCCTAACCAGAACAATCGGTCGCACGAATACGCGATTGTGGCGTTCATATGTCACACATTTGTTCGGAAAACCGGAAGGCGCCCTCCATCGGCACGACAGCACGTGCGAGTTCGCCGATCAAATCGCGACGGTCCACATTGGAACGAGTGTATGGGAGAGGTTGGACTTAGGCATTTCGGAGAAAAAAAAGTCTAATTTTGAAAAACGAATAATGCTATCGTATTTAGCTATCAAATTCCTTCAAATCTTGTACTGACGAATTTCTTTCTATCTCTCGTATTTCAGGAGTTAATTAAGAAAATGTGAAATTTTACTATGAAAATGACTGTATCGAGCTCTCTGCCGCCTGAGTCCGGCCTCGTTTCAAGTTGTGGCATTTACTATCGTATTACGCGTAGCAAAAGGTACATTTCATCCAAAGACACATGGTGCGCCAAACGTGCACCTTCTGACATATAGAGTGATGTATTTTTTTACTGAATCGAGCTCTCTGCCTCCTGAATCTGATCCTATTTCAAGTTGTAGTCTTGACTAGCATAATAAACATACCAAGAGCTACATTTAGTGCTAAGACACATGGTGCGCCAAACGTGCACCTTCTGACATATAGGGCGATGTATGGGGGAGGTTGAACATGGGCATTTCCCAGAAAAAAAGTCTAATTTTGAAAAACAAATAATGCCATCGTACTTAGTTATCCAATGCCTTCAAAACTTGTACTGATCAATTTCTTTCTATCTCTTGAGTTCGGGAGTTAATTGGAAAAATGAGAAATTTTACTATGAAAATGAGTTAATCCAACTCTCTGCCTCCTGAATCCGGTCCTGTTTTAAGTTGTGGTGTTTACCACCATAATACACATACCAAGAGCTGCATTTAGTGATAAGACACATGGTGCGCGAAACGTGTACCTTCTGACATACAGGTTGATTATATATATTTTTAACAAAGAACATATTTTGTCCAAAGTATACTGGTTTCGTTAGACTTATAGTAATAAGATTCACACATGGACTGTTTTGCGGAATAGGTATTAGGAGTATCGATACAAAATATAACTCTGAGAACCTAATTAAATGTGATATAGATTATTCTAATTATTAGTTATTTATTCTAAATAAATAAATAAATTTATATGTGTGTATTATGATAGTAAAGACCACAACGTAAAACAGCACCCTAATTGCGTAACACACTCAATCGGAGTTGGTTTCATTTTGACAGTTCAACAACATTCATTGCGTTATTTACGGTGTTGAGAAGACAAATTTTTCAAACATATAAAGCAATGGTTTAGCAATTTGTTTCAGAATTATTGAAACTCCGATCGTTAATGAGTTACGCAATTAGGGTAGTAGGACCAGATTCAGGAGGCAGAGCTCGAAACAGTAAAAACGTACATCAGCCTATATATCAGAAGGTGCACGTTTTGCGCACCATGTGTCTTAGCACTAAATGCAGCTCTTAGTATGTGTATCATGGTAGTAAAGACCACAACTTGAAACAGGACCGGATTCAGGAGGCAGAGAGTTGGATTCAGTCATTTTCATAGAAAAAATTCACATTTTCTCAATTAACTCCCGAAACACGAGATATAGAAAGAAATTGGTCAGTACAAGTTTTGAAGGCATTTGATAACTAAATACGATGGCATTATTTGTTTTTAAAAATTAGACTTTTTTTTTTTCGGAAATGCCTATGTTCAAACTCCCCCATACATCACCCTATATGTCAGAAGGTGCACGTTTGGCGTACCATGTGTCTTAGCATTAAATGCTGCTCTTGGTATGTTTATTATGCTAGTCAAGACCACAACTTGAAATAAGATCAGATTCAGGAGGCAGAGAGCTCGATTCAGTAAAAAAATACATCACTCTATATGTCAGAAGGTGCACGTTTGGCGCACCATGTGTTTTTGGATTAAATGTACCTTTTGCTATGTGTAATACGATAGTAATGCCTACAACTTGAAACGAGGCCGGACTCAGGCGGCAGAGAGCTCGATACAGTCATTTTAATAGTAAAATTTCACATTTTCTCAATTAACTCCTGAAATACGAGAGATAGAAAGAAATTTGTCAGTAAAAGTTTTGAAGGCATTTGATAACTAAATACGATGGCATTATTAGTTTTTCAAAATTAGACTTTTTTTTATCAAATATGCCTAAGTCCAACCTCTCCCATATACTCGTTCCACTGTGCGGTCGTGTGTTTGCGTGACTATTAGTTTGGTTAGGACACGGACTAAGATTGTAGTAGGAACGGTTTTCTTTGGATAAATATTTGTTAAGGATTTTCAGGAAAAATAGATAAAGTAGGAATATTCAAATTACCTTGTAACTCCCCAGCAGTTAACATATGCAAGAAAAAAAAAACAACAGCATATAATTTCAACTTTTATTATAAAAATAATTGAAATATTAATTAAATTCTCTATACATTCTACAGAGCTTAGCCTGCACTCATAACTAGCTTTTCAAGCCAACAGTAATTATTTTAAATTGCTTTTATACAATAATACAATCGTTTTAAACATATTTGAATTTGAACATTTTTTAGAAATAGTGCTGCCAATTTTTATATTGGATTGATTCACCTTTAACAAGCCAAAATAATTGTATCTAGTTAATAAACATATTTTTCGGCGAGTATACGAAGGTATTTTTTCGGTATCCGAAAAATAAAACTAAGTATTAAATTTTATGCAATTTTTATAAACGAGCATGTACATGCATTCGAAATAATCACCCAATAAGTAGGGAGGTATTTATCAACTAAACATTCATAGTCATGTTGATTTGTAAGTTTGAAGGATTATTTGAGAAGCTCCTACTGAGTATTTTCTAAGCAATTGCAAAATTAAAGAAGCCTTGTTAATGAAACATATTTTTTGAACAGGGATGTATTGATTCAATCATTTATCGCCTCTCGCCTATAATTTTCTAATAAAAACTATTTATTAATAATTGCAAAAGTTAGATTTTTGGTTCCACACAACCCGAAAATTTCAACTTCTTATAATAATTCTATGAATTCTTATTAATATAACTTTATTAAGCCTTATAAAATTGCATTAAACTCTAACTATAATACGCTAGAATGAGATACTTCTAATGAATTGGTTTTATCGAAATGTTTAACCATTTTATTTCAAAAATATTTATTGCGTAATTATTAAGTTGGCAAAATCTATAATTAGATATTTGGTTTAAAATTTAAATATAACTAAGGTGTTAAAGCAAAAAACTGGTTATTTGTTAGTGTTATTTATAATTCAATTACCAAACTTGCAAGCTTTGTTTTATTGCTAACTACAAATTGACTAGATTTAGCACCATAGCAAAATAATCAGAAACTATATCAAAAGAAACAGTCGTACGTTACAATATGATTGAACCAGTTATAAGTTATTTATTTTAAATAAATAACTTGTAATACAGTTCAGTAAACGTTCGTGTTAATTAACTCCATAAAAAATCTGTACTACTAACTCAAATAAAAAAACATATTAAAATATATTTTCCTAATCACTATGCTAATTAACGGCCTTTAAGATAAACTGTTGTTTAACTGAGGTCAGTTTTATGTGCACAAATTAATTGGTTTACGTTTTATAACATTGTTCGATTGTTTTACATCCAGTTTCTAGTATCTAATCAATATTTATTGGAACTTAATATAAATGATTCTATATTAAAAAGCATAAATAAATTAAAAGATATTTATTTTCTATTATAAATCTTATGATACATATTGATGCTTCTCAAGCCAATAACTATGCTTATACTCTGTGCATGTACTCTTAATTTATTATTTTAATGAATCACAATATCAGGTAGGCTTTTTGGTCATATAAAGTATGTTATTAGAAATATATTTTGATAGAGAAAGTGTTGCTCTGTTTAGTAAAATAATTTAGAAGGTAATGCATAGTATACCAGGGAATATCTTTGTCAAGTTAAACTAAGCATGGTTTATACAATGACACTATGACATGAATTCCAAAAATGACTGACTACCACGTGCCCGTTTCGTACGTTTGCGTACCAGTTTCTTCTGCCCAGAGTGGATTTGTGCCCGTTACCACTTCGGGGAATATAGACGTGGAGCTACGTTATGTATGGTACCACGAACTTAATATTATCATTTTAAATTGTGTCATGGTCTAAACCTAGCTTAATAGGTGCACCAAGCTAATGTTATTAATAATAAATATCTAATATTATTTTCATAAAGTTTTAGAACAATAAACTACAATATTTTTTATGACGCGAAATTGGCCACTCGTCTTTAGATCTTCGTTTAAATCGACAATTTTTTTTTACTGTTAATTTTTATATATTTAGAATAGAATTACCTACCTACGTTATTGGAGTCCAAAAAATATTAATAAAGAAATTAACCATTTAATTTCCCGTAAACAGGTGATATTTTCGTCGTGCATGTGTGACCATTAAAAATTAAATGCAAAAACATAAAAAAAACTTTACTGAATACATCTCTGTATTATTAATTCCACCATGAGGTTTTAGTATCATTAATATTATTGTGCGTTTCTATATTTTAGCAACAGGTTTATTTAAGGTGAACTATTTTATATTTTGTGAGCATCGCAAAAATATGTTTTTATTCATTTAGTCAGATTTATGAAACAGTGTGTAGGCAATGGCTATAAATATTGTCGATTAACATCTTGTGAGAATAATGATATGTATCTCGAGATATGTCAGAAAAATTGGAAAATCGAAAAATAATTATTTCTTTGAAAGATTTTAGGCTAAAATAGAAAGGGGGATTTTATTGAGCTAATTCTCGGTATCATTCTAACATGTAAGTTTGGGCACGTCACGTACGTTGTATGGAAGACTTCACCGAAATGTAACAAAATATTGTCAAGTCATGTAGATATAATTTATCATAGATTTTTATCTAGACGACTGTCAGAGTGAGGCGATTTGTCTTGTAGTAGATCATATCAAAAGTATAGTGAAAGGTTGAGGAAAATGGCGTCTACTGAAGAAAATCACTCGTTTATACTTATTAAAATCTCTTACATCTAAATCAAGAACACTTCGGCTCGACTCGCCTGTACCCAGTCAATCATTGTACACCATTTAAGATAGTCTTAAATGTAATATTAATACTTTGGTCCGTTTTGTTCACAACGTGTGCTGTTTGTGACCAATTTTGCAAAGACATCTGTAGATCGACTTAATAAGAGATCCAATCTCAACTTAGGTGATGAATTTGGGAAGTTTAGTTTAGATAGTTCGCCGAAGTTTTCTCCTCAACCCAAATTCATTCGCCAATAAAACTAACCTACCCTAACCTATAGATGTCCGCAAAATTAAAGTACAACACACTCAAGGCCGTCTAGGCCATCGTCCCTCTACTAGAAAGTCTGTATGGGCCTGTAAAGACCCGTATACCCGCACAGGCGGGCCCTCAGAGCTGTCACAAGCATCGCAGCCCCCGACAGGTCATCCATCAGGTTGGCACACTCGCACACTAGCAGGTACATCTTGTCTCCGTGGGAGGCCACCGACTTGTGCAGGGCTATCTTCCTCATGCCGACCGTGTGAGGTAGGTGTCGGTATAACATTCGGGCTCCCGTCCAGTATAGCCAGTTTCTTTCGAAGCGTTCGCCGTCGTCACCCTCGAATACCTGCGAATGATGGTTTATCTTTTGAGTACGAAATTCAGTCTTAAAACGGCACACAAAAGCGGTAACAGAAAACACCGACGTCAGATATTAAAGGGCACCGCTCCCTTCGCTCGCTCGGCTCGCGCGCTGTTGGTCACTGTTCGAACCTAACCTAACCAGTTTGATTGGAGTATCCTAGCTTAGTTGTCGCGACCAACTGTGAGGAAAGGCCACGAATTTAAAAAGAGGTTCCATTAATAAAAAAACAGGTTGATACGTTTTTACAGGTTGTTACTTATTTCAAAGTCATGTTTCTTTTTTTTTATAGGTAGGTGCATTTTATCTTTACTCCGCTTTGTCGACTAGAAGATCGTTCACGCTTAGGAAAGTTGAAGATTTGAAGTACATTCTTCTGGACGGGACGTTAAATTACTGACTGATATGGCGGTTAAATTCTGTTTCTCCTTTAGGAGGCAAAAATAAAACTCATTAGAAATAAAAGTATCAAAACAAAAAATCAAACTGCCAATACCTTATAAACACTAATGATATATCCAGTAGTAGACGTGTGTGACTTCTTGGGTCCACCAGCCAAATCATTGAACGGAGGTCTACAGATTATGGCCACCTCACTGTAGAGGTCTAGTGTATGTGCCGCCGAGTACCTTATCGTCTTCGGGTCAAACTTGTTCAAGGACGCACCCCTCATATTATTGTAGAACAGCAAGGGGTCCGTTTGCGTCGTATTTATTACATAGTAAGATATGAAAGGGAACTCCGCATTCTTCTCCATATTCGCCAACAACATCCCCCCAACTGCAGTATTGGCCGTCGCTACTTCATTCAACAGCTCTGCTGCAGCAGCTTTCTGTCTTATCAAAGGTTTGGCAAGCGGGGATTCCAATATTGGCTCTATTGGTTCCAAGGGGCTCATGAGGTGGGCCAATATACAAAGTTTGGGGTCAGCAATTTCAAGGATGCTGAGGGAGTTTTGTGCAGTCTTTGTTGTCATTCCTTTTTCTGGCGTTGGAGGCGGAACTGGGAGCTGGAATTGAGAAAAAAATTACCTTTTAAAACCTATTTGAAAAAATTAAATTCAATTAGAAAAGGAATTCGTACTATTAGGCTTGCCTAAAGAAATTCCTAATTTCGTCAAGACAACAAAAAATTGAGTACAATTTGTCGCTGTCCCCAAGCGGTATTTCCTCGTCTAGGCCGCCTCTAATTCTTGGGCGCTTAAGCGTAGCTATCAACTATGTAAATGGCGGTCGCTGTATCAGCGCTAATTATGATAAATTATTCTGTCTTATGCGTTGTAGTTGCAGAAAGTTAGCAGTTTTTTGGATACGAGATTTTTATTTTCCACAATATGTATTTTCGACTTTCGACTGACGAGATAATACTAGTCTATATTTTAAAATCGAAAGCAGAAGGAAATCTCGTTGATAATAATAATTGGAAGAGAAGATGTGCATTACTTTTTTCGTTAGGTTTAAATAGCCGAACAGTTGATACTGACCGGTACTCCTTCCGACAAGAACCGATCACAGGCGCGGCGTCGTGCAGAAAGACTAGACGGGACTGAGTGGTGGGGTAGGACGGTATAATGTTGCATGTGCTAGTCTGAATACAGTGGAAGATGACCGAAGAGGTTATACGAGTACTGCCCGATATTCCATCAGGCAGGAATCGATCATAGGCTTAGTTTACTACAAACTTGGTGATGGCGAATGGCACCGTTTTCTGCAACCTGGCTAGATTTTGCGGAGGTGGTCGGTAAAAAGGTGCTAGGCCGAAAACAGTCCAAGAAATCCGAAGATCTGATACTAACCGGCACTCCATCCGGCAGGAACCGATCAAGTGCGTGCGCGGGAATAACGAAGCAGTCTTTCTGTAGCGTGGCGAGTGACACAGGCTCGGTGCGGCGCCGGTGGTCCGTCGTGGTGACCGGTGTGGTGGTCGCGGGGCCGCGGTCCCAGCGCAGGAGTGAGACCGAGGGCTCCCGGTTCACCAACGGCTGCGGTGGCTCGGGCTCCGGCCCTGTGCCACCGCCCAGTACAGGCCCGCATCGTTCTGAGGAGAGTCAGGGAGTTATGTTAGTCTTTGAGGTCGAGATGGTTTTTATGATCTGGCGTGAGATGAAATTTCTTCTTTCCTTTAATTTGTAGACTTTACTACTTAGAAAAAAAAAAAAAAAACTGTGGTAATCCTAATGGATGTCCTCCGCCTCTTCTCCGTTCTTCAACTTCCTTTTGCCGGGGTGCTGGAGTAATTTGTAGGTACCTAGTGGTTCAGTTTGTGAGGACCGGAGGAGGAAAAATTACGGTAGAGAGTAGACTGTTTCTTGGTTCAGGGGTCTAAATTTTTTTGTCTTTGATAACTAAAGCTAAAGTAGCTCGTGTAAACGGGATTCGTTGCAATTTTAATTAAATACTGTGTTCTTAATTCCAATTTGCTTATGCAAAAATTTGTAAACCGTAATGCAATTCTCATTATGCAAGACCATATCCTGTTTGCGCGAGCTATTAAAAAGAGGACTAAAAACATAGAAAAACACAGTTTATTTAATTCGCAAGCTTGATGACAACTTAGAAAAATATGTTAATTACAAAAATAGGGACACGAGTCCTAAGCGTAACCCTGAGTTTTGGTTGAGTAAAACTTAGCTATTAGATACACCTTCGAAAAGGAATACTCACCTACTAGATTGAATTATGTACAGTTGCGATTGGCAATCTATTTCTATCATCTAGGAAGAAATACTACAAGGTCTATACACAAATTAAGTTAGACACAAAACAAGAACTTGTACCTTTACGTTTGGACATTTAACTGATGAACTTCGAACATATATTAAAATGATATATCCCTCAGAAGGTTAGTAATAAACATAGTCGATTAAATCGTGCCAATTATAAATATTGTATAATATGCGTGTCATAACACTTACGCGGGAAGTAACCTCGGGATGTTTGGTGTTTAGCGCCAAAACTGAACCAGTTTCAACCGACTACCACTTGTTCCATCTAACTGGAGAAACACAGTTGTACCACTAAAGCTAACCGAACTTCGGTAAGCGTTGTTTACATCAGAAGCACTTGTTACGATGTTAACTGCTTGTAAAAGTAAGCATGTGTAATGAACTCGTATCTAAACACTGCGTCACCTGTCAAAGAATGTATTTATAGTCGCGACGGCGTTTCATGTCGTGTGTTTTTAACAGAAACTGACGAGGTCACTGTAAGCTCCACAATATTATAGGAGCCGTTTTTGAAAAGACCGCCACTTCAACTTGAGAAGTTGTTAAGAAAGTTTAGACACAAACACACGAAAAGTTTCCGGTTGTTTCACTGTCACTGATCACATACGTTTACCTGTGAAGTCGTTGTATTGTGCACTGGCCCGAGGTGCCGCGGAGAAGAAAATGTGGGTCTTGTAGTGGTGTTCCTCCATGCAAGAGTATCGCTCGCGATCGCGGCGCTTCGCGTTCCTCCCTGCACCTAGCGCGCCCCGCGCCTTCCCCCCACCCCCGCTCGACGAGAGGGTCTTCTCCCCGCTGAAGTTCTTCCGAAACATCAAATTCATCTTGGAAAATTGCCCACTTCCGTCTCTGTCGCACTAATGTGTTACTGTATGCGTGCACACCGCTCTTACGCTGAGTCTCTCACAGTAATTAGTTCACTGTACCACGCCAAGATTAAACCCGGCTATATTCAAACGACTCCTGTTTGGCTCGGCTTGTTTTAGTTTGTTTTATTTCCGCTTTAAAATGAACGGTCGCATGGTAGGATTAACTAATGCGAGGTGAATAGAGTTCTGGAGAACCGTATGAAAAACTTTTGAGATTCTTTTGAAAGTTACTAGAGTAAAACAGCCCGTTATGTTTAAAAATTGTTTAATACTAAGGGCCTTACAAATAAACACGGAATTAAGTTATCCTAGGAATAACTTCGGTATAACCATACATTTTTGACGTTTATACCTAGTACCTATAACTTTCTTCCGTGTTTATTTGTATTAGGGTATAGGTTTATTGTTGAAGAGTTAACAATCATCATCAGTTTCCATCATTTTAGTTTATTTACTACCGTTGGACATAGTCCAACAATTGCAAGAGACGCTGTAACACCGCTAACAAAATATTTGGGCCAGAAATTATATCAAACGAAAACTAATTTCCTGTAACGTTTGAAAGCTCAGAAACAATTCCGCTTTCATCTCGATTAGTTACAAAAGAACTTATTAAAAACAATAGGTAATAAATTTCTTTGTTTTCAGTTCACAAAGGAATGAAAGTCATTAACATGCTATTTGAAAGCTTGATGAATTCTTTTCGATTGAGAGTGAATAAATAACAGATCGATTTGTTGAGATCAAAAGAACTCCCAAAACCAAACAAGTAATATGATTGTAGAATCTTAAAGGCTCCTACAAACAGGCGCGACACACGACGCGACACAAAGGCACCGCTCGTCGCGCGACACGCGGTACCTTTGCGTCGCGTCGCGTATCACGCCTGTTTGTAGGATCCTTTATTTAAATGTATTAGTGAAATATAGAGTCTGATGCCCAAATACTCAAACGTTACTTAACTTTAAGACGTTCTTATAAGTGTTTCTGTCGCTACAAAACAGTTTAAAGTGACAGAGACAGCATTAGACTTAACGGCGACTTAAAATTGAGTTGCGTTTGAGTATTCGGCAGTGAATGTCGCATACAAAACCAACCTTGATGTTTTACACATAGTGGGTAGTTTAAAATAATGGAGAATCTAAGACCCAACTTTCGATTTATGTCATTTCACCGCCAGCTCTAATCATATAGCACTGTAGAAACAATCATCATGAAATGAACCTAAGTGTAGTAAATTGCTAACCGCTCCATGTTTACCCATTTCTTTGATAATGTCACTTCAATTTACTACGAATCGTATTACTATAATGAACAGCGATTGTTAGAAGACTTGACGTAGCAATTTCTCGGTAATCGTCAATGATCGAGGTAAAAATTTGTTGAGTTTGGTCTGTTTGTATGAAATATTCAGGAAGTTCCATCGATTTACTAAACCCTTCGTCGATGTATTGTAACGTTTTGTTTACTTCGCTATATTTGATCATTGTGTTATATTTCGTGACTGGTAAGCCGATTACGGCAAGCGGCTTATCCAGAGGTATTATGAATATGTATCTCGTTTATGTATTTTTGTTTGAGCGTTTTATTGTTTAAGTTTTTCATAAATCTTTGTTTTTGAAATATTTTTTCATTATAATTATGTCTGTGTTGTACGTAGTGATTATTTATTGTCGTCACAAAATTGCAGAAGTTTTAAAATAAGGCTTTGAAATGAACAACAAATTCTCAACAAAAATTTCGCTGAAAGAAAATAATCAATTTATTTTCAAAGGATTGGACTAATTGTACAGCTGTGAATAACGGATCGTATTTGTAAGATATTTACTTATACCATGTTAGATGAGAAGAGATTTAAAAAAAAAGAATCCTTGGCTATTATGCAAACGACTACCTATCAATCTTCGAGAGTAGGTAAACCAATAAAATGCTTCGATGTCAGTAGAGGCACGTAGGGATAAATATTTTTATGATCTTCAGAAATTCGCTCAAGTTTAATATATTTTGTGTGGATAGGTATTTGATTATAGCTGCGTAGTGCGTAATTTTTCCGGTGAGATAATAGGAGGTAGGACTTAATTAAGGTCGAAGCTCCCATACGGCAAAATAATGTTCATTGAAATGTGAGCTTCAGGGTGTTCTCTGACATATACTTTCCATTGACAACACAAATTAGCAGACAGCTCGCTGTAAGCGAGCTTACCGCCTGTTACGCATAGAAAACATTTATAATTGTTTGATTTTCATACTTTGTGCTTTGTGTAATAAATAAACATTGAGGCCCTGCCGACGCGCCCGTACGTTACGTTTACATCTTTAAATACGGAACCCATCCAAATGTAGGGTTCACATTTGCTTGGCAAAACCATATAGCCCGCTCGCTCGGTCCGTGTACAGCCAGCAGTTCGTCTTCATACATCGTACGATGCGCAGTTCCTTTTGCGCACTCCCGTGATCTACGAATGGTCGCCGACGCAGGGTCTCAGTCACTTAAAATATTAAACTGTCTTTCGCTTTTCTACCCGACTAATCACGTACCTGCGTGCTGTACGCAACACCGCCATTGTACCACTCGATAGTTGACGTCTCGCTTACCGCATGCTTACCACGCGCTTTAAGCGGACGACCCCCGCGGTGTACGCACGCAGACTGCTCGCTTGGAGCACGTTGCTTTTTTCGTTCCTAAATTATACTTCTGCATTTCTAGCCTTTAGCATTTTATATACCTAAAATCTTCGTATTCTGTTGTTTCCCGAGCTATTCTCTTCATCGTCAAGTGCAATAGCAATGATCGCGAGATCGCGCATTGTGAATCGAGACAGCAAGAAAGTACGAGTTATTTCAATGGAGACTGATCAGGAACAGCGTCTGTCGCGAAAAGCTAAAGCAGTCGGCGCGTGGACAGCTGGTTGCCTGCTAGCTGTCAGTTCGCATTTCCGTTTAAGGCAGTGGTGTGCGGGCGCGGGGTCGTGTAAGTGAGCTACGACCTTTAGGAGGATTACAGTCCGGCCGTCTAGAGAATGCGTTCTTGACCCCTGTCAGTTTCATACTAACGAATATGTGTTTTTTGCGAATTTGATCTTTACTACAACTAGAAATTGTCCAACTGACAGGCTTCAGTAACGCATTCTCTCGACAGCCGCACTGTAGTTCACCTATGTTCTACCTGTGTATATCGCAAGACGCAACTCAAGTAGGTTTCATATCATCCTTCTTTCCTGCTCATAAATTGATTATGCCATACTGTAATCATCAATCTGTTCGTCAAGCCACATGATTATGACAATATTATCTCAGCCCTAACCATAACTGGGAAAACCATACGTAATTGCGAAATAATTGCGTTCGTTTGATCCCTTGCTGCATCGTTAAATATTTAACTTTTAGTTATGCAATTAATATGTAAGATATTTAACGATTACTTGTAGTTTTCTCTATAGAAAAAAAATCTAAAGTAATCTCTAAAAAACAAAATAAACCCTACATGTTTTCCATGACGTACCTACCTATACATTTAACATTTTCAAAATGTGTACCTAAATTGTTTTAATAATACGAAGAAAACACGATGGCATGGTTGGCGCAGTGGTTAAGCGATTGACTGCTGCGCTGCGTGTCGCGGGTTCGATTCCCGCACGGAACAAATATTTGTATGACCTATAAGTAATTGTTCCGGGTCTGGCTGTATGTATATGTGAGTTTAATGTTTGTAAACGTACCCACAATACAGGAGAAATTTCTATCTCTATCCCCGCCATCAATTAGCGCCAAAAGCACGGTGCGCCCTTAACTATTACGCATAAGGTTATATATCGGATTGGACTGGGCTAAGATATCGTACAGGATATATGGAGGTGAGCTAATGATAATTATTCCCTCACAATTAAAGGATAAATAATATAAATAAATAAACCTACAATGCATCTAGGTAAGTATTACACACTAGACAAATATGTAGCCAATTAGTCTGAATCGTTATACTATTTGACTGGAGTGGAGTCACAAGCATTCCTGCATTTTGTGTCAAAGATCAAGGCGTTGGAATAGTTGTTAAACATATTCGCGTCTCAAATATTTGCACAGTCGTCGTCATCGTGCCAAATCGACTGCATGTTTAGCCCATAATGTAAACAAGAAGTATAGAATCTTGATGTTTATAGCGAAACGTTGATGGATATTCGCATAAACGGCGCATCGTTCTCTCTATTTATATTATCATAAACATGTGGTGCGATGTCGTACAGACGTTTATGACGTACACACGGCCGCAAATCAAGCTATAAATTTCCAGTTTAGGCTGATCTCGCATTGTATAGGATTTCCGTACAATGAGAGGTCAGCTTATACTGGAAATTATAGCTTGATTTGTGGCCGTGTGTACAGTGCCCTCCAAAAGTAAGTGGAAATTTTTCCACTTCAGCTGTGGTGCTACATCATGACACCTAGGTAATCCAAAGGGATTACCTTATTATTAGGGTTACGTACCTCAAAAGGAAAAACGGAACTCTTATAGGATCACTCGTGTGTCTGTCTGTCTGTCCGTCTGTCACAACCAATTTGCTCCGATCTACCGGGCCGATTAAGTTGAAATTTGGTACACATAATTATGAACTTCTGTGACCCAAACACGAACATGTAACGTAAATAAATGAAGTTTGAAGAATCACTTTTGGGGGGCAAATTGCAAACTGACCGTGTGACATATCAAATGAAAGGGTTTATTGTAACAACAAAGTTACATAGGTATACCAAATTTCAGCTCAGTCGGATGCCAGGAAGTGCTTGGAAGCATACGAACGATGCAAGTTAAACAAAAACTTGAAAATTTTATGACATATTTGGAAGCGCAAATACGAGCAATGCTTGAATCAACGTGTCATAAAATGGTACCAGCACGTACAACTCTGTGTTTAGGTGAGGCGAAACTTGAATGCAATAATTGACTTGCAGTTGTAGCGGCAAAACTTGATTTAAATTATTGTATTCCATTTTATGGAAATCGCACTCGTGTAATCCGCGTGTGATAGCTGAATATAATGGTGTATCGACCCCTTAACGTTGGACCACTATTTACGCCATAGCCTGTATGCCAGTTCCATGGAACTACTGGGAGAAAAAAATCCCAGTAGTCCCATAATGGAACTAGAGAATGGAACTACTGGGATACGGCGAAGTAAACAGTTGCATGCGATTCTTGAATGGCAATAATTGAATGTGCTTTATTGCATGAGATTATTGCTCTTGCACTGTGTAAATGTGGCTTTGGACTTTATAATGGTTAGAGATTGCTTGAGTTCGAAGAAGTTAGCTTAATAATAATTGCAGGAATTTGACTGGGATGACTGACTTGGGCTAATCGACTATAAAAAAAAGGGATTAAACATTGCCAGATCTAACATAACCGGTAGACCGTAAACATTGGAGATAGCAGCAAAATATTGTAAAAAAATGCAATTCGTTTTAAGAAACTTGGAAAAATCCATCATCATCTTCCTGCCCTTGTCCCATGTTACTTGGGGTCGGCGCAACACGTTTTCTTTTTCCATTCCCCCCTGTCAACCGTCACTCTATCATTCACTCCCTTCTCTTTCGTATCATTCTTCACACAATCCATCCATCTTTTTTTGGCCTTCCTCTCCCTCTCCATCCATCCACATTGATATTCATCATTCTCCTCGTCACATGCGTTTCCTCCCTCTTCACCACATGCCCATACCATGCCAAACGACGCTCTTTCAACTTTTCTGTCACCGGCGCCACTTTCAAACTTCCTCTTATATACTCATTTCTGACTTTATCCATTCTCGTCACTCCACACATCCATCTCTACATGCTCATCTTCGCCACATGCAATCTTTTTTCATCCGTCCTCTTCACGGCCCAGCATTCCGATCCATACAATACGACAGGCCTTATCACAGACTTGTAGATTTTCCCTTTTAACTTAACGGGCATCCGTTGGCCGCAAGTTGTTCCTGTGACCTGTCGCCATTAAAACTAACTTCCATAAAAGAAAAATGCTTTAATGCTACAAACAACAGACATAACAGTTATAAAATCCTTTGAATATTTTAGTAAGTTACAAATGTTTTTACCTTGTACATATTTCTATAGTCAATCAATACCAGCCCGACATAATATTAGTATTCTTTCGACGCCAACAAAGTAACCTACATAATTTATCCTTGCCATATTTGGTCCCAGTAAATATCAAGTCGTCCTTTACCACAAGAAAGTTACTTACGTGTCATGGGGATAAGGTAACACTTAATAGAAAAGACCAAAAGTACCATTTGTAACTAATTTTATGAAGCCGTAACGTAGTACAAGTCACACAGTACAGGCATTTTTGGAATAGTCAGTCAGTTCCTGCTCCTAATCAGCTATTAATAACGATCAACGATAATTATGGAAGAAATATTAGCTAAACTTTTTAAAGATAATAGATTAGTTTTCGTTTGTGGTGACCTAAATATTGATCTATTAGTTAATTCACCAGATAAATGTAAGTTAATATCATTGTTTAAATCATTCAATTTAAAATGTATATTTAATGAAGCGACTAGAATAACAGCAACCTCAGCTTCATGCATAGACAATGTATTTACTAATTGTAAAATAAAAGAATCGTCCTTAATTACTGGCGTCAGGTCTGACCATACTGGTCAAATTGTATCATTTGACTTACATAAAAAGTTACACTTAGATAAAACTATTAAATTAAGACCGCCCACTAAAAATAAATTGAAAATGTTTAATAATAATGTTTTGAGCACTCTTTCAACAGCTAGTTTTGATTCACAAGACCCCAATATCAACTATAGTACATTATTTTCTACAGTATGCCATGAGTTCAATAAAGCGTGTCCAGTAAAAAAAGTTACAATAAATGCTAAACCAAAATTTAGTGAATAGGCCACTGCTGGTATTAGAAAAAGCAGAGACTTTTTATATAATTTGTACCACGAAAAATCATTGACTTCTGATCAAATCCTTCATAATTATGTCAGGAACTATTCTAAGATATTTAAAAGAGTCTGCGCTCAAGCTAAATCTAAATTAATAAGTAACAAAATTAGTATTTCTAATAATAAAATAAAAGCTGTGTGGCAGGTAATTAACAAAGAAACTGGAAACACAATACAGCGAGATCAGAATGAACTGTCTTTAAAAATTCACAATGAAACCATTTCAGATAAGTTAGAAGTTGCTGAGACACTAGAAAATTTCTTTACCAACATCCCAATAGAGGTTACGAAATCTCTCCCCTCATCATCTATACTAGCTGAATCTCTTCTCAAAGAAAACTTCAGTAAGGATATTCCAAGTTTTGAATTCAAGCGCATTTCTATTGTCACAATTAAAAAAGCATTCAAAAGTCTTAACATGAAAAACACTGAGGACTTATGGGGGATTTCCGTTAAAGTTCTTGGAGATATTATTGACACAATTGCCCCTGTCCTAACAGGAATATTTAATCAATGTTTGGATAGCGGCACGTTTCCAGACTTAATGAAGCATAGTAAAGTAGTACCAATTTTTAAATCGGGTAGTAAGAGTGATCCTTCTAATTATAGACCTATATCTGTGCTACCAGCATTGAGTAAAATATATGAAAAAATCATGCTAGACCAGATGTTGTCACATTTTAACTCAAATGGGATTTTACATAGTCACCAGTTTGGTTTCACGAAGGGTAGGTCGACGACTGACGCAGGAGTAAAACTCATCAGTCACATTTTGGAATCCTGGGAGAAGTCCCAGGATGCAATTGGCATTTTTTGTGACCTCTCAAAAGCGTTTGACTGCGTTGACCACAACACACTGATCTGTAAATTACGCTACTACGGAATTCGTGGACAAGCTGCCGATCTTGATCTTTCCTATCTATCAAATAGGCAGCAAAAAGTACACGTTAACGGGGCGACTTCCTCGGGGTCTCTAGTTAAGATGGGCGTGCCTCAAGGTTCAATTCTTGGCCCTTTTCTATTTCTAGTTTATATTAATGACCTTCCTTACATGATGGCTAACTTATCGGATATAATTCTATTTGCTGATGACACATCTCTAATTTTTAAAATAGATAGAAAAGACACGGATGTCTTACATGTCAACGATAGTCTCGCTGTTCTTTCAAAATGGTTCGCAGCTAATAATCTTTTACTTAATGCGAATAAAACGAAATGTCTTAAGTTCTCATTAACAAATGTACCCCAAGTGGGTCTAAAGTTAAAACTTGATGGCAAGAAACTAGATGCTATTACGGAAACTGTATTTCTAGGAATTACTTTAGATTCGAAATTGCAATGGGGCGCCCACATTAGAGCTCTTTCAGGTAGATTAAGTTCAGCTGCATATGCAGTAAGAAAAATAAGGCAGTTAACTGATATAGCCACAGCTAGGTTAGTATACTTTGCTTATTTCCACAGTATTATGTCTTATGGCGTTCTGCTGTGGGGATCGGCAGCTGACGTAGATTCCATTTTCATTCTACAAAAGAGAGCAATCCGCGCGATCTATAAAATGGGTCCTCGTGAGTCCCTTAGAAATAAATTTAAAGTAATTGATATACTAACTTTGCCTTCTCTTTATATCTTAGAAAGTATTTTGTATGTTCGCAAAAACTTAGGACTTTTCAAAATAAGAAGCGATTTCCATAATATAAATACACGTAGTAAACATGAAATTGTGATACCCAAATTCAGATTAACTAAAACTAGCAAGTCATTTCTTATAAACAGTATCCGCTTTTATAACAAGTTGCCAAAGTCGGTTACAGAACTTAGCGACGGAAAGTTCAAAACCCATATCAAACGCATATAAAAAAAAGCATATTATAAGATAAAAGACTACGTTGAAGACAAGGAAGTTTGGCAATAATTCCTTCTGCACATGTGGCTTCCCTGGTACCTCATAAACAACATAACTATGTCAATGTCTATTAACTGCTCCCAAGTAACGATGTTTATTTAGAATTTTTATTTTATTTATTTTACATACTTCCTTGACATAATCTTTTCATTATTTGACATTATTTACCTACAAATCGAATTCCAATTCTTTATTAGTGGATTTTGTGGACATGATATTTATTCAGATATGTTACTGTAGTTGTAATTGCAATCATGTCATTAATATTTTATATACTTAGATTATTTTATATTTTGTGAATGTGAGAACGTTGTAGGCCTAGTAGAGTGTAGATTTGTTGGCGGTTTTCTATTTTGTTAAGTACCTGGTAATTGTTGAAAGGCCTACACTGTCCTCCCATACCTATTATCACTGTTATTTAATAATATTGTAACGCCAATTATTTTTAAAAGAGTAACCGTGGAGTTTCTTGCCGGCTCTTCTCCATAGGAAACGACTAACTCGAACCGTGCACCTAGCTTCTGACGTTTCATAAGTGCCCATATAGGTTTATGTGAAATAAAATATTTTGATTTTGATTTTGATCTCACAGTTAAACTGCGTAAGCAGTTTTGTGGGGCAATGTACATACCTAGCGTTAAGAAATTTTGTGAATAAAATCATTAATTCATTCATAATTCATTCATCTACGGTTTAAGTTGTATAAAGGCTTTTCAGAGAGCAATACAGTTAGCATGATATCTTCTGGGATCAGTTGTAATTAGGTATCTGTTGCCAGAAGTCATCATATGCTAACCAACCGTACCTACGTATAGTTCACTTCCTCGTAACGATGATGCGACGGCCAGTGTATGATGTCCCTGCTAATGCAATCTATACAAATAAATAAAATTGAAGTGTTATATCAAAACAATAGCTTTTTACTATGCATATGAAAGTATAAATTTTGTAAATTTTTGTCTGTCTGTTTGTTTCGGCTACTCTCCGAAACGGCTGGGTCGATTTTGACGCGATTTTCACTGGCAGATAGCATATTAACTTAGAGCACGCGGCCGAAGCCGCGGACAGCTAGTAGGTAATACGCACAAGTTTTTGATGCTGCAATAGCAGGGAAAGATTGTGCTTGGCATGTTTTGCCGTTTAGGAAGTTTTACGCTTTACACTCAGATGACAGAAGACCTTGCTGTTCTTAAAGCCTGATTTACACGGTGCGATTTAATTGCCCGTGGCATACCATAAGCTAGCTGAATTGGCAATGGGCCGGCCATATTAGCCGTAGAACCGATGACCGTTGGGGTAAACGTGTTCTTGAGTGGAGACCGCGAATCGGCAAACGTAAGGTAGGACGCCCTCAGGCTAGGTGGAGCGACGATCTTCGCAAGGTGGCTGGAAGCAGCTGGATGAGAGTTGCCGAGAATCGAGCTCAATGGCGTGCAATTGGAGAGGCCTATGTCCAGCAGTGGACTGCTATAGGCTAATGATGATGATGATGATACCATAAGTTGAAGCAACCGTAAAAGTTGCACTGTCTAAACAGTGTTTTAACGATGCAAGTCATTTGTTGCTTCAATTTTACTGTATGCCACAGGCAAAAATTTGCATCGTGTAAACGGGCTTTAGAAAGAAAGAAGAAATAAAATACATTTATTTGCGGTAAACATGACGCAAAGAATGAACTCAAACACGAAAAGAACAAATTGGGGGAAAATATGTGTCACATCCACCCAAAACGGCCATCGCTCAACATAATACTGCGACCCTATGCGAGACAGAGCCCCAGCTCTGGTTGTCAGCGACAGCCGACGTTAAAATGACGACGATGACGTTTAAGCTAATATGTTTGAAAAGAGTGGTTTTTCTGACCAATTTTGTTGGTGGTGGTAAGTTTATGGGTCAATTTGGTGGGCCCAGTAAAGATTACGGTCGGCTTGGTCGGGATGTCGTAAAGGCCACTTTTATGATTCTTATATCTGCTTCATTTTTGTTGTTAATTGCTTTACATGTGTTTATCTGGTTTATGTATTAAGACATAAACATACATGCTATATATGATGAAAACCTAAGTACGAATAATACGTAGGGAATCGTAAATCAAGGTATTTGATACCTTACTCACCGATTGAATTAGATAAAGCGTGTGATCAGCTATTCCTCGTATACGACACTGAACGCGAATCGCGATCTCACATCAAGACCGCGTTCAAAAACTGTCACTGTCTATATTCTACAACAACGATGACAACGACAACTCTTGAACGCGGGTTAGATGTGCTGAACGCGTTCAGTTTCATTGGTGAAATTCGCCCTAAAGCCACATTGACACGATGCAAGTTTCTTGCCTGTGGCATACATTAAAATTGAAGTAACAAATGAGTTGCATCGTCTAAACACTATTATTTTAGATGATACAACTTCAACTTATGGTATGCCACAGGCAATTCAAATCGCAATGTAAATCAGGCTTTCGAGATGCTCACGTAGGAAGATCGCTATCTGTAACCGATAGCTGTAATCCATTCATTCGACACTCAAATAAGGGACACGATGGCTCAGTAACTAATTTTAAGACCAAAATGTACCATATTCTGACAAATAAATCATTTCATTCTCCTGCCCATATCTCAATTTATTTGGGGTCGGCACAAGATGTAGGTATTTTTCTTCGATACTTCTCTATTATAATTGTTGTCATCTCAGTAGTCACCCCTTTTCTATCCATATTATCTTTCACACAGTCTATCCATCGTTTCTTTGGTCTTTCCCTACTCTTGTAGCCAATGACATTCATACTTAAGACTGCTCATTCCTCCGCATCACATGCCCATACCATGACAACTAATTTCCGCACCACTTTTCAGCCTATGCTGATAAATAAATGATTCTCTATGTAACTTCCTCGTCTCGCAGCGCGGTGATTCTATTAGAGCTTTGAACTTCAAAATGAAACTATCCACTAAAATCTATATAAACTAGTGCCAGTTTCATTGGCCATAAATCTGCGAAGAAACCAAACAGATGCTCTATCTTAATTGATTTCTGAGTGTCGGACATTTAACGGCTCGCGAGCGGCAATAACGCTAACTGCATCGTCCATGCTGCCGAACATTTTTTATGAAATTGAGCACTAACTGCTTTTGGATGCAGGAGAAAAGCGGTGGCGAAAAGTATGACCTGGTTTTTAAATAAATTGTTGCAGCAATTTTACTTGGAACCGGCAATTTTGTGTTTTTATGACAGATTGTTTGGTAAATCGTGAACATAATTTCGACGAACAGTGACAGCGTCGTGATTTGAATTTTACTTTGTCGTACTTGTGGAAATATTTACAATATATAATGACCATGACGAATACTAGCAGTTTCAAGCATCATTAGGTACTATTTACAGTTATTTTCAAAGCGGATCGTTAAACAGCTGATGTGCTCTGATAAATTCTGTCACCTTTTAGAAGGAACTAGGTTTTGCTAAAAGCTCTGCCTGGCTACAATGAAAATGATAGACATTATAGGAATCGCATTGATGGAGGAAATATCTTGCCTAATAGACTGAAAGGCTAGAACGATGAAACTTTTAAATGGCATTTTTTATGTTCTAAACTATTGTAGGATGTACCTACGGCTGTGTTATATTAACACGTAAGTAACTGACAACTTCTATTGCCTCCAGATCTTTCTATTCTAATAACACACAAGATACATAGTGACTTAAATTCTGTTTTTTAATTTGCGAGACCAAAATGACAGCTGCGTTCGACCTTTTTTTTTTAAATATCACGATAAATATTAATATTATTGAGACAACACGACATGATTCTGCAGAGAATGATTCAGTGGTCCCTGGTGAGAGTCACTCAGTAACTAGACTATTTACTAGATTTGTTTTATGTAACACCAAACGTCATTGTAGCCTAGCAAATTAAAATCTAAGTTTATAAGTTAATTTCCAGTAAATGTCGGGGAATTACCTCTATAGGAATTAGGAATCTACAACGCGGTAACTCATCATTTCCAAGCAATTGAAAACCCGTAAGTGGTCTGATTAAAATTAAAATTAAAATTTGCTTTGACTTTGAAATTTTTAGTTTTTTCAAGTTTTGCATGATTATTCTACATGGCTGCAACGAGGAAAATATACCTATGATGGTTTAGGGGTAGCAAGCACGACTATTGAGCATGGGGTCCTGGGTGAGATCCCGGGCAAAGTGTTCGGTTTTGATTTTTTCTTCAAGGATTTGTTCACGATCAGCCCAGAATCTGAATTCTGCATTTATGCCCAATTAACGTGTTATTTATCTCCCACAAAGGCGCCTTAAACATGAAGATTATAAAATCTGATAAATCCTTTGTGGGAGACTGGTATCTGCACTAGGGAAACCTGTCTCACAGATTTTACCAGCCCCCTCTACCCCCCCCCCCCAAAACAGTGTTGAGTATTCAATCTTAAAGATCTTAAATACTCACCCCCATGTGTCATCGGTATTACTTAAATGTGACATAATATGTATAATTGTAAGCAGAACGGGAGAAATGAAGGTATAGGTTACAATACATATCTGCCTACCCCTACTGTCACACAGGACTGATGTTATGTACCTACAAAATAAATGTGTTATGTGTAAAACCTACATCTTTTTAGTAAAATAGGTCATATACATAATTTTAATACAAGACATAAAGATAAAAAAAATTAAAAATAAATCAGATTATCTCAAGTACATCTTCTATGGGGTACTGTGTAAAATGTTACAACAAAATACATTGTGATATACTGCAATTAAATGTAAGAAATTTAAAACTAATATTAAAAATACACTTTGCAAATAAACTAATTAAAAATTAGAGGATTATATCCAAGATAAGAATGCTTGGAAACATGCTGGTCCTGCTCCATAGGAATGTACACATAGAATCTAGACAAAATCAAACAGGTTGCTAATTTAATTGTATAACTAGTATTTTTATATTTTGTATGTGATAAGTTTAACTCGCAGACTGACTTTTTATTTGTATTTTTTTTTGTAAAATCGTCTACTCTAACAATATTTATAAATATGTGAGCACGATGTGTCTAACTCATACCTGATTAATTTATCCGTCATTGCTTCATTTTTAATTGTTTTACCTGTTGTGGTATAGTAATTTTATCCTAGGTAGGTAGAAAAAGAAAGAAAAGAAAGAAAGAAAGAAAAAACGTTTATTTGCGGTAAACATGACGCAAAAAAGAACACAACACAAAAAAAAAAAAAGTTTGGGGTAAATATGCGTCACATCCACGCAAAACGGCCATCGCTCAGCATAATGCTGCGACCCTATGCGAGACAGAGCCCCAGCGCTGGTTTTCAGCGACAGCCGGCGTTGACGTGATGACGTCGACCAGTGCCCGGTGCAGCATACAATACATACCTATCTAGGACAAAATTACTATACCACGACGATGTCGTCTTCACATGTAATGATATAATTGATGTATACAAAGTACCTATTGTAAAACAGTTTAAAAGAGTAACGGTGGAGTTTCTTGCCCATTCTTCTCCATGTGAAACTACCTTTTGGAAGGGGCAACTAAAATCAATTTTATTTCCGTGTAAATTTTGACGTTCAAAAGTGCCTTTTTGAAATAAATGCTTTAACTATGTACTAAATTCCAGTGGCTACTTTACTCAACACTATCACAAAAAATAGTGCGTATCTACTCTCGTAAAGATGTGATACGAGTTCTTGTAGAGAGCAAGTCCCATAAACCAGAAGAAGTAACGAGTAACGGCCCGTAGAACCACTCGAAGCTTGTAAGACTAGCCATAAACACTAAATTGATAGCAGTACATAAACGTTGAGATGTTTTACCGCGAGACTTGGCAGTGAATGGGAGAATGTATCGGTAATAACCATTGACTTGTTGGTTTTAGAGTAATTGCTACTAGATTTGTTTCCTACAAGTGGTTTCGATTAACTGTTTGCTGTGAATCTTGCATTAGATTTATTTATTTATTAATTCATCCTCCCACTGGAACGCCTATAGCAATTACATCAACGGAGCATAAAATTACTTCATATGCTATCCATACCCTGTGCGCGGTGGACATCGAACGGGCGGCGATGGGTCACGCACGCTTACGCAGCGTCAAGACACTTCTCCATAGTTCTATTAGTCCGTCCATATTGCTCACATTCTTTGCGATTTTTATTGGAGTTTGCTCCTTAGGATTCTTTTTTTATAAAAGGCCCCCGGTATGGAAATTTTACGAGAAGTGAAATTTATACGAGCGTTAACTCAAAAGTTTTTCTGGCCCAGATAAACCTCGTTTTGTATTGTGTGTTTCATAAATAACACGGATAAAAAAAAAAAAAAAACATATTACATATTTCACACTTTGATCTAGATATTTCGCCAGTGCGTTATACGATTACTTGCACTTTACTACATCCAATTAAATCGCAAAGACATGTCTTGATTATGATCTAATTATTGTTTCATTTGAGTTATATTAGGCTTTGAACAATAAAACTTATACCATAATAAAGGTCGTAAAAAATGCATACTAATATTATAAATGTGAAAGTAACTCTGTCTGTCTGTCTGTATGCTACCTTTTCACGCCTAAACCGCTGAACTGATCGTCATGAAATTTGGCAGAGATATAGCCTGGGATATGGAAAAGGACATAGACTACTTTTTTACGCGATAACCGACATCTACGCGGGCGGAGCCGCGGGCAAAAGCTAGTGATATATAAACCAGTCAACATAATGTGAAACTTTTAAATACCTATACCACTAATTACAAAATCAAGTGTTTTCATCTTTCATGCGCTTGCCGCGTATCCTTATAAAAGGACACGCTGCGAGATTAAAATACTCCTTTAGTCCCCACATAACACATATACTCCTAACGGAGGTCCCGAGCAGAAGGTTTTGGAGGACTTGGAGGTCGGATGTGTGCCAATTTTTGAGCGCTCGCCTGCAGCTCGCGCGAATAATACCGCCTCGGATTTAATGACCAACGAAGCACACTTGTATCATAATGTACTATTATGTAACATGATTGATAATATAATAATATTTTACTGACTTAATATGACAAATTTGAATAGAATAAAATAAATATACGCTTTCAGTATTATAAGAGATGCGTTTATTTACCCTCTTTGCCTATTGCATATTCAAAGACAATCGTATTAAGGAGTAAACTCCAGTCGTGCATCATAGCTGACACACGCATACTTTTTTAATCTCAATGATTTAAAAAAAACTAAATACACACAAAATGAAAAAAAAAATACTAGAAAAAGTATATGTGTCATCTTGGCTGACAGATGTATTTTCTTATTCGTTAGCGGTCTTCTTGACCGCTAACGAATAAGAAAATATATCTGTTTACTGCTTATTTGTTTATACTAACTACTATTGGCGCCACTGCGAATATCACGAGTCAAGCGACGCACCATGGGTCCAGTGCTGCCACCTGCGTCGCACCGGACGTTGGATCGTTGCTGGCGAGTGACTGACTACCGGCATCAGCAGACGTCACTTCGGCGGGGGTATACCAAGTCTTTGAAAACCCAGAGATCGGTTTGCTGAGCCCTTTTTTCCACTCGCGCTTCGTCGTAGAAACAACATTTATGTTGTGCATTATTGTCAAATACTTATTGTAATTAATTAATTGGTTGAGAATTAAAAGTGATCAAATTGTGTTATCTATTTATTTGTTCTTGCTTAAAGTAGAATCTACTTACACTACGCTCTTCTATTCGGAAGTTTATGCATCCACGCCTATCCACGCATGTCTATCTTTTTGGAAAAGTAGCTACCGAGTGTGAGATCCTAAGTTTGTTTGCTCGTATTTTGCAGTTTTACATAAAGGAGGAAGCGCTTAGTTAGCCCGCAAAATTAAACTTTTCTTATGATTTTTTCAATTTACAGTTAATTGTCTGGTCTGGGTTGTATTGATGATTTTTATGATAATAATTCTATAAATAAATATTTGATACGGCCGCGAATCATACCTATTTAGATCAACATACAACCTGATAATGTCCTACAAATTGCAAAAAAAAACGTAAGAAAATTTGAATTTCGCGGGCTATCCTTGACGCTTAACAGCCTAGAGTTAAAATTTCCATCCGGTAAATGGCAATAGGGTCACTCCCTATTACATGCAATAAACCTCAGCTGATTATCAGTGATTAATCGGTTCTCAACGCCAATAATTTGAATGGTGAAAAAATTTACGACAAAATAACGACTTGATTTTAAAGTAATTTGTAAAGTAGGTAACCTAGTTTGTAAATTACTTAATCTACATCAGAAAACTTGTTATAAGCGATCGTACTTAAGTAGGTACAGTCAGCTGCAGAGAAATCTCACCCCTAGCAATGTATTTATTCATTGCTAGGGGGTGAGATTTCTCTGCAGCTGACCGTACATAGATAGACATCACAACGGATTACTCAATCCATGCAATATGTTCTCATTTGCTGTAAATAAACAATAATTTACGAAGAAATAATTTTCTTCTATGTTCTATGTTAGAGGGTTTGGTTTCCGCACTTAGTCCTTCATGGATCATGGCGGCCGTCAGTGGTTATTCCAACCAGCCCACCTCCTTCCAGAAGCTAATCACGTCTTCTGGTCTGTTCAGAACATAGGTAAAGGATCCACATCCTTTACCTATGTACCCCTCGGGGCACCCACGTGCCCCGAGGGGTTTTGTGCTAATCTGGGTGACGCCTGTGCATTCGAAGAGCACATGCGTAACGGTTTCTTCCACCTCCATGAAGGCCCTGCACAGACGGCTGTCCGTTATCCCTGTTGTGTGGAAATGTTTGTTTAGGAGCAGTGTCCCGTGATGGTCCCCGTCACCAGGCGCAGACCGTTCCTGTCCAGGCGTAAAAAGCGCCTGGTTAGCTTATCGTCCAAGGATGGCATAGCCTCCTTGGACTGCCTGCAGCCCGGTGTCGAGGTCCACCTGTTCTCCGCTTGTGTGTGGGTGAAATCCTGTAGCCACCTGCGTAATTGGTTGAAGGGGATGGGTATGATAGGCTCGGGTCCACAGACTGACATGGTAGATGCCCTTATGTGCATCGTTACCCAGAGACCCGTTCAGAGATCCGCGGTGTGCAATTTTTTTTTCTTAGTAATTCAAAAGTTTTAAATTGGCATATTTTTATCATCTGAACTGTGATTATTTTGTACCTACGTAATAAATGATTAAAAACTAAGTATTCGTTGTTTAATTATAGGTACCTACAGAAGAATAGATACTCGTAAAATACCCCTGCGATCAAAACTACGCATTACACAATCACAAAAAGTTTATACGTTCATCATCATCATCATTAATTCTCCTACCTTTATCCCAATTTATTTGTGGTCGATGAAACATGTCTTTTCTTCCATACTTCTCAATTAGCCTTCGTTCACCCGACAGACTTCGTTCTGTCAAAGTCTATAGTATAAACTCCACTACTCTACCCTACCCTACCTACCCTACCTATCTACCTACCTACCCTACCCTACCCTACCCTACCCTACCCTACCTACCTACCCTACCCTACGCTGCCCTATCCTACCTACCTACCTATCTACCTACCTACCTATCTACCTACCTACCCTACCTTACCCTACCCTACACTACGCTACCCTACCTACCTACCTACCTATCTACCTACCTACCCTACCCTACCTACCTACCTAAAACTTAAAAAAAAACTTAAAAAATAGATAGTAGCCGATTCTCAGACCTACTGAATATGGATATAAAATTTCATAAAAATCGCTCAAGCCGTATCCGAGGAGTAGGTATGGTAACTAACATTGTCACACGAGAATTTTATATATAAGACGAGCTTTATATAGTATTTTGTTATTGAAGTGAGAGTGGTGGCTCAGTGGTATCGACCGCGACTTAAGAGTAGTAAGGTCGTAAATTCGAACCCCGACAGGCGCTTTACTTTGTGTAAATTATTTCATCATCACTGCTCTCAAAACGGTGAAAGAAAACATCGTGAGGAAACTGGCATGTCCTAGAACCAACAATTGGAAGACACGTGACATCTACCAACCCGCACTGGACCCGCGTGGTGGATTACGGCCCACTCCCTCTCACAGAGAGGAGGCCTGTGTCCCAGCAGTGGGAAAATTCGTCGCATTCGTGGTGAAGAGAGCTAAGCCACACTGTTGACCGAATTGAGTTATGAACACCACCATACTCGTTGTTAGACGGAGATTCTAGTGGTGAAGAGATCTAAGTGATAGCTCAACTAGAGGTTTGGTTTTTCATTCAGACGTGAAAGGAGTTAAATGAAACTAGGAACAAAAACGCAAGTGGTGAATTTTTTATTTATCTTTATCTTGGAACCAGTTTAGTGTGGAATAGCTCCCTTCACTCCTAAGGCGACGAATTATAGGCTGATTATGCAATTTATTATTTATTTACATTTACACTTAGTACCATACTTACATAAAGATACGACATAATTTCTTCCAGCAGACCTGAGCAAGGAGAAATGAAAAAGAAATGAACTACTAATAACAATACGTTATCTATAGGTACTAATATTATAAAGAGGTATTTGTTTGTAAGTTTGTATGTAGAGGGCAATCTCTGAAACTACTGAACGAAATCTTAAAATTCTTTCATTAATATGTAGCTGCCTTATCCCTGATTGCTATAGGCTATAATTTATTGTTATATCATGCATATTAGCCGAGCTATCACAACTTTTACCAAGCAAGTCGGAAAATAATACCGCTTAAAACATAATTATATTCATGCGCTGCCTAAACTGATAAATATAACTGAAAACAATGTATAGCACTCTGGTCCGCCATATTTCTATATTTTATATTTTAGCAGATAGAGGAGGATTTATATTTAAAAAAAAAATACGCTTTTTCAACATACTTACGTTTCAATGATTATTTCAACAAGGTTTGAACGCGCTCATCTCTGGAACTACCTACCAGTCGAATTTGAAAAATTATTTTTGCGGTTGATAGCACAATTCTTGAGGTAGGTTATGGGCTATTTATCGTCCCTTAGGAACCGATTAAAAATAAAAAAAAGTCAAAAAGAACGCTAAGCGAAAACGAAGTAAAAGCGCGGGCAGACGATGTGATGCGACGGGGTTGTTCGGGGGAACAAGAAATTTCACGCAGACGAAGTCGTGGCCAAAAGCTAGTGAATATAGGTAGCCTACGTAATCTCCAAATAGCTCCTAAGTTAGTTAGTAGTACTCAAACACGCATTAATAATCATACATTCCTCATTACAGTTTGTGGTCGAGTGCAAGATAACGATCATGTTGTATGTGGGTAGCCATGTTATTGCCCTTTGATTAGGCTAACCCAAGACTAGAAATGAGACCAAGAGTTAGGAATTCTTCTTCTTCGTAGCACTACTGTTAGAGTGGTCGTGGTCTCCTGCATGTAGTTTCTTGTGTAGGGGCTGATGTGAATCGCCTCACAATTTCTCGCCATCTACTCCGATTTTTGTTGTTTTTAGTACACTTACTCGTATACAAGGGATCGCCCACTGCGGTTTTAATTTGGTCAGCTCATCTCATAGGTGAGCGTCCGCATGTTCTAGTTTCCTCCACTCTACCCTGCACGACAAGGCGCTCTAGCTCCCTTTTGTTTATGGGAAATTTTCTAATAACTTCTCCCGCTCTGGGCGGAGCGGGAGGGCGTGTCAGACTTTTACTGACTAAAACCCACCCGTGTTCCGTCAGTTACCTGTGTGCCAGGGCCACGGTATCCCTTTCGGAAAAACCCGCAACCCTGACAGGCTACAGAGTCGACCCTCACGCCTCGAACGTGTCCGAAGTATTTGAGGATGCGCGTTTGGACCAGAACAGATAGACGCATTTTGATGCCGAGTTCTTGGCGTATAGAGGTGTTGGTGCTAAAGTCTATGCACGATAACCCAAGCATTCTTCTCCAGCACCACATTTCCAGAACGTTTATCTATACGAACGTTTATCTGGAGTTACGAATTACGATAGACTTATTCGGACAAACTAGAAAAGTAATAGATGCCTATTCGCTTTTTAGGTACTTTTATACGAGTTTTACTAGAGTTTATGTAGTTGACTTTAAAAGGTACTCTATCCTGATTAAATTTAACATTATTATTTTATTAACTCTGTAGTAAAACTCGTATACTTAAAACAACAAATAGGTAAATTTGAAAATTTTCTAAAACTAAGTACTTAAGGCGACGATAACCGACTTTTAATGATTTTATACTGAAGATGACATCTAAACGAGTAGTGTTAATGATAAGATAATTTAACTATTGATATTTGAGTATACGTGTTTTATTAAAATACCTTTTGTTTTATGTGTGATAAAATAATAATGCGTTTTATTTGAGACAGCGCTCCTGGATGGGCGAGTCCTATTACTGGCTGGACGTACGACGCGTTGCGTGAGCTCAGTACAGAACCACAGATTACTACAGAACACGCAAACCACTCAAGGTCACTGGCATATATCTGGGCCTTAATCGGGTGAATTCCAAAGGATAAGGTCATTAAAGTTTTAAGAAAGTAAGTGCTAAGTTTATAAGAACTTTTAAAGCTTTGAAAGGGTCTCAATTTATCCGATTTTAAGTTAAGGCGAAAGCGTCGGTTTCTCGCAACATTAAAATTTTCTTACGATTTTTGCAATTCCCAGGTCAGTATCAGGTTGTATGTTGTTCTAAATATGATTCGCAGCCGTATCAAATATTTATGGAAAGAATTATAATCATAAAAATCATCAATACAACTTTCTAACTTCATATTACCCTAATGAATGACTATTTCATGAAATCATGATATTTGAGGCCAATTCTAACTTAAGGAGTTTTATTGCTGATTCTAAGGCTACGTCCGCACAGACAGGCGGCTTGCTTAGCGCCTAGAGCCTAGCGAGTCACCTAGCGAGTAGCTTATTAAAACGAACGTTCTAGAATGTTAGCGACCGGCCGCACTGCGCGCTTGGCGCCTAGCTAGTCTCTTAGCGTGTATCGAAAGTAAACAAACATGTTGGTTTTATGTCACGAGGCGCGAGGCATTTTAGAAGAAGATTTTTCTAAGATGAGTATCCAAATGAGTTAATTTTCCTTTAACTTTACTGAGAAGTAGATCAAATGTTTCTCTTGTCATACGCAAATATTCGTAAAATTTTACGTCAAAATTACGCAATTTTTTGTACAGAACATTGAACTCCCCATGACTTATTTATATCATGAATCCAACATGATGGATAAGGCCGTGAAATGGTATTTATTTTAAATGTGAATTTTCTGTAAATTGCAGTTTTAGAGCTATTTTTGAAAGTGACATCTCGTCAACGTCCCGACCCGACAAGCAAGACACTTAGCGACCCACCATGCAAACCACCTGCAGTGCGGCCACCGTGTATCCTAACAAGTAGCCAGAGCGCAAGCCACTAGGCTCCAGTCGCTAAGCAAGCCGCTTGTCTGTGCGGATGTAGCCTAATGATTATAATTTTGTAAAGCCATATTTGTTACGGTCGCGAGTCATATTTTAATCAACTAACCCTGACATTGACCTGCAAATTGCAAAGAAACGTAAGAAAGATTGAATTTTGAGGGCTATATAATTAATAAAATCAATTAAGTTAAAATCCTAATGATGGCATTTAAATCCCTCATTTATAGAACAATTTTAACTTTTGATGTAACATAAAATAAGGAATAAGTAAAACTATAATGGCTTTACAAACAAACACGGAATAAAGTTATCCTCGGAATAATAATAATTTTAATGCAGTACAAAACACTTACCCCCTTACTAATAAACGTTGTATAGCGTCTGTATAGTTACACAACGCTTTGTCTTCTTCTATCGAAAGTTAAATTACTGACGAGTGAAAGAGAAAAATCGGTGTGTAACTATACAGACGCTATACAACGTTTATTAGTAAGGAGGTTAATCTATTTACTCAAACTTAAAATCACACCTTGGTTTACACCCGCGAGATTTTAATAAAATACCAGGTTCTAGGATCCTCAGAAAATAAATTTAAAGAACAAAAACAATAATAATATAATAATAATATTTTTTTAACTTATTTCTTATTATTTATTTATTATATATTATTAATTTAATAACTTCGGTATAACCATACTTTTTTTGACGTTTATACCTAGCATAACTTTATTCCGTGGTTATTTGTATTAGGATAATTGTTATTTTTTTAAATACAGTAAAATTCTTGTTCATTCAAAAAGACGATTCATTTTCTCACGAAATAAGTAAATACATATCCAAAGTATTTAATTATAACCTCTCGTTATTTAAATTTTGTCCTGAATTCATATTTGTCCCCATTTCTCGCACAATTGACCTACATTTTTGAATCTTACTCAACAAAACAACTTTTGTACGAATACTTAGATATTAGAACGACTAGCTATCAACAAAGTTTGACCTATATGTCTGTAAAGAATAAACGAAACTAAACACATTATGTAAATTGTAGTCTGTACAAATACGAGAGTTATGTAAAAGTTTTTTGTATAAGTGTTGGGGCGGTCGCAACACTTATACAAAAAACTTTATTGGTAGATGTTAGACTAAGTACCATGTGTTGTTACGAATAATAAAACTTTGTATGTATTTCAAAGGACACACTGCTGTTGGAAAGGTTTAAATTGAGATTGCTCAAAAGCTTGTTCACTTACTTTTCTATCATACTACTAGCTGCTTCAAAAAATAAACGCTTAGCATTTTCTTAAAATAAAAGTAAGACTAAGTTACTCCTTTACCGTGTGGTGCCGGACGTAAAGAATAGCAGCATCCCATTTCCCCCCGTGGGAGTCGTAAAAGGCGACTAAGGGACTTACTAGAGAATGGGCAGCAGCGTTCTCTATGCATTTTTTAACACCATACTGCGATCGCCAACCCGCCTACCAAGCGTGGCGATTATGGCAAACCCCCCCAATTGGGGTGGCCTATGCCCAGCAGTTGACGTTTTTTCCGCTGAAATAATGAAGTTACTTCTTATAATATCAGCTATCTACCAGTGAAAGTCCCGTCAAAATCGGTCAAGCCGTTTCGGAGATTAGCCGGAACTAACAGAGACAAAATTATAAAAAATGTTTTTTTTTTTTTAAGTAGGTGCCGTATATAGATTCATAATATGGATTTTAGTAAAAAGCTGTTATTTTGACATTAGAAACAGACACATCCATTTTATTTATTTATGTGCTTTTCGCTCATAAAAGCAGCTCGACATGTCTTACGTACGAGTATACCAATATAAGATCAGTTTTGAATATCACGCACTCACTAGACACCAACACACCTACTTTGCTATCTAATTGATTATTTGTGTTTTCCAACATTATTCCAACATTATCATCTATTAGTAGATGTTTGTATTACTGTGTCTTGTCCGGGTAGTCTGGAGGCCTGGAGGAGGATCTGTAACACAGGTATTCCTAGTACAAGGCTCCAGTCTCCACAACCTTAAATTTTATTTTTGTATACACAATTATGTATTGTATGTATACATTTTTCATTATGTGGTGGAGAAAATAAACGTTTTTTATTATTTATTTATTTGTTTAGATATAGAATAGGGATGACGACAATTTTTTTTTTTTAATCCGTTATGTAGATTATTAAATGTGGCATGACGTCACTTCTTAGTAGATTTTATACGTAGCTGTGACGTAAGGAGCCCCCACTCCCCAAGTTTAATGTGTTTTATCTAAGTCATTTTTTATTAATATGATAAAGCAAAAATTACGTGTCTAATATTTTTTTATTATCTGATTGACGGACTAAACACTTTAATTTTTTTTTTTTACCCAGGACACATTCCTATTTAGATACGTCGATATTTCGTTGGTCTAGTACTGCCCCGTTGCTCTACTGCTGAGCATAATAAGGGCTTGGGTTCCATTCGGGGAAAGTGTTATTAGATTTATCCCATCTCGAATTTCTCAGTAGCATCCCGGAGTCTGGATTTGTGCCCAGTTGATGGCAATAGGCTCGCCCCTTATTACATGGGACAAACATAACTGGCGAAATGTGGGTGTACATTTCACACCCACATAAAACCCACCTCTGGCACCTCTGCCTTACCCTGCGAAGAATACGTGAAGGCAGTATTTGAATTGCTTGGAATTGAAATACAAATACGTATTTGTAATTCAATTACTTCCTAAAAATGTAATTTGTAATTGGTATTTCAATTACCTGACGCTGAGGTATTTTTAACCCCCGACGGAAACAGAGGGGTGTTATAAGTTTAACGCATGTATCTGTGTGTCTGTCTTTGCCATCGTAGCTCCCAAACGGCTGAACTGATTTTGTTTTTTTTTTATTGTTTGAAAGCAGACTTGATCGAGAGTGTTCTTTGATATGATTCCAGAAAATCGGTGCAGCCGTTTGAAGATTATCAGCTCTTTTCTAGTTAATGATGTAGTTAGTATTTCAAGTACTTACATATGTCTTAAAAATACCTTTAGCGATCTTATTAATGAAAATGAAAAATAAGCTGACTTATAAAAAAACAAAAAACAGGGCTCTGTACCTAGTACTTGTACCATATTCCAAAATTACATAAGCAATATGATACATTCAAGTATGCAAGTTAAAAAGTCGTTTTAATTCATTCCACTTACGACAATCTATATATATAAAAATGAATCCCTATTTCCCTTGGTCACGGCATCACGCGTGAACGGCTGGACCGATTTCGCTAATTTTTGTGTTTGTTATTGTTAGGAGAAGGTTCTTATGTAAGAAAAATTTAAGAAAGTTAAAAAAAAAAAAATATTGTAAGAAACGACCATATTTACATTTTTATTTTAATAATAAGTAGGTAACTCTATCTTCTAATGTAACTTTATGGCGTTTGACATAACGTGTCAGTCATCATTTGGTAGGTCTGAGAATAGATTTTATCAAAAAAAAAAAATATTGAAGGTTTTAGTTAGGTAGGGTAGGGTAGGTAGGGTTGGTAGGGTAGGGTAGGGTAGGGTAGGTAGGTGGGTAGGGTAGGGTAGGGTAGGGTAGAATAGAGTAGGGTAGGTAGGTAGGGTAGGGTAGATAGGTAGGTAGGGTAGGGTAAGGTAGGGTAGGGTAGGTAGGTAGTTTCCTTTGCGCGTAGACAAACTGCCACAGTCAAATAGCTTTTGACAGAACGAAGTCTGTCGGGTCAGCTAGTTTGTTATAATTAAAAGACTCTAAATGTAATGTGTATTTTAAATTTTAAATAAAAAGAGTTAAAATACTGTATTTAGTATTTTAAATATTATTATTATATTTTTATTTTTCAAATACACGACTTGAAATTAAATACATGTGAGAAAGTTTTTTTGTAATTTGTATTTTAATGAAAGCAAGGTATGTATTTTGCCCAGCCATGGCTATAAGTATGTTAGTTAAGCACAGTGCCTACCTATTCAAAGCAGAAGTTTGCATCAAAAAGCGCGAACTTTATAGAAAATCGTCGCGTAGTTCTGCAGAAATTTAGACGACCTCATTTAGCTATTCCAAGATTGATATTAATGAGGTAAAGTTTTGCTTGCAATTCATAATACAACTTCTGAAGAGGTTATGAAGTTGGTTTCAAATACGTTTTAAATAGTTTTAATACCTACACTTTAGAATTTATTCTCGAGGGGATTGTGGCTAAATAATAACAGCCGCACGGGTAAATCGAAGGTTAAGCTACGATTTCCGCGGTCGGTTCGTGGATGGGTGACCGTCCATTACATATCGAGACCCCTCCGTACCTCGGAAAGCACGTTAAGCGAGTTACGGGTCGTCAGAAGCCCAAAAGTTTGACAACAACTATATTAGCATACAGGGTGTAAGAAACAGCCCTCCACAGACTGATGGGGTGAATTCAGTATATCAAACTAAGATGACATAATGGCGTAAACTGAATTGCCAATTTGTTAACTTACATACTTACCTATTTATTTAACGTTGTTTAATTTAATTTTTAAATAATATCTAATGTAAACCAAATATTTAATCATAGTTTGATTTTATTTATTTATCTGTCACTCGTATTACCCATCTATATAATAAATAATTTTAATTTTAATTAATTTAAAACGGTTCTTGATTTTTGTTTAAAATTACTAGATTTATGCTTTGTTTTAAAATTATTTTTAGCATCGTTATTATTCTAAATTAACTTCAGTTGCCCGTTTCAAAAGGTAGTTTTGTATGGAGAAGAATGGGCAAGAAACTCCACTGTTACTCTTTTAAACTGTTTTACAATACCTACTTTGTATACATCAGTATATGTGAAGACGATGTCCCTAGAATAAAATTACTGTACCACAATAGGTAAATTAAGCAATGACGGATAAATTAATTATGTGTTAGATACATGCTGCTCACATATTTGCAAATATTGTTGATGTGGATGATTTTAATTATATTTAACAAATAATAAGTCAATGTGCGAGTTACATTTATCACAGAATGTAAAATTAACTAGTAAAAAAAAGTATTAAAAAAAACAAATAAAAAATCTATAAAAAAAACTAAGTGAAAAATAAAATAAATATATCCCATATTATAAAGGATAGCGATAACAAGATGATATTGCTGCTAAACGGTGTTCCAGTTTGAAAACCACGAACCGGTACCTACATCCACCACAAACAATGAACCACAAAAGTCGAGTTAACAGAATGTCATCAAACTTCACAGACACAACTGTGATATGACACAGCTACTTGCCGTAGTAATAGTTAACGTTACACCAGAACGCATATCAGTGTCGACAGGAGCTGGCTGTGTGCCAATCCGCAATAATAACCCAGCGGGTAACGTGTCGGATTTATGAGTGAAGAGTTCGGCGTTCGAATCGAAGTTAAAAATATTGCTATTATGGAATAAGGAGTAATAATAAATCATAGTTCTAGAAAAGAAAAGCCAACAGAAAACTGAGCAGAAGTGTGGACTATACTTTTTGCTATGCCCTCCAGGGTCCGCCAATTGTGGCGATAAGTCCCCTCTTTGAGGAGTGGCTAGAGAGGCGCCACGGCGTCCTCACCTTTTGCCTGACACAGGTCCACACCGGACACGGTTGTTTCGGGAGGTTCCTGTTTCGGATTAGGCGGGAGGAAACGCCCGGGTGTTACCACTGTGTGGATCGCCCGGAGGACACGGTGGAGCATACGGTGGAGGTCTGCCCGGCTTGGGCAGAGCACCGCCGTGTCCTCACGGAGGCGATTGGCGGCGGCGATCTCTCGCGTCCGGCCCTGGTCCAGGACATGGTCCGGAGCGAGAGTGCATGGGAGGCAGTCACCTCCTTCTGCGAAGTAGTAATGCTCGCGAAGGAGGAGGCGGAACGCGTGAGGGAGCGGCAGTCTGTGCGCCCTCACGCCCCTAGTCGCCGCAGGAGACGCCCTGGGCGGCGGGAATTGGTAGCCGATTCCCGGCCACCGTAGGCGCGGGCTTGTGGACGGCGAGCTATGGGCAGTTTGCCGTCCGGCAAGGATCAGGCCCGGGTCGACGGCGCGTTGTGTTCCACGCGCGCCTCAAAGAGATTTCAGCACGCACTGACGGGGTCCGGTAGGAACGGTGCCTGCCAAGGTTGGCGGTTTGTCCGAAAGGGATACCGTGGCCCTGGCACACAGGCAACTGAAGGAGCACGGGTGGGTTTTAGTCAGTAAAAGTCTGACACGCCCTCCCGCTCCGCCCAGAGCGGGAGAAGTTATTTGATAATTTCACACCCAAAAAAAAAAAAGGGTCCGTAATTGTACCTTAGCTTTAAGCTACTTTAACACCTTTAAACATTATGGAATGCAAATAAAATATGCTTATGAATATGAATTTGAACTTTTTACCTACATGAGCAAAATTGAGTTTACATTATCGGCAAGGTACTTATTATGTCCTAAGTCAAAGCATTTATTTCTAATAGGCACATAAATGGCACTTTTGAACTTCAAAATTTACACGGAAATAAAATTGATTCTAGTTGCCCCTTCCAAAAGGTAGTTTCGCATGGAGAAGAATGGGCTTCACCTTTACTCTTTTAAACTGTTTTACAATAGTTTGTAAACATCAATTATATCATTACATGTGAAGACGATGTACCTAGAATACAATTACTATACCACAACAAGTAATAACAATAAAAAAATTAAGCATTAACGAAAAAATTAACCATGTTTTAGATACAAGGTGCTCACATATTTACAAATACTGTATTATTTTGTACAAATAAAAAGTCAGGTGTGCGAGTTAAACATATCATAAAAATAAAAATATATATCCTAAAAGCTTCAATATAGTTAAGTAGTGTTCCTGAAGAGTCCCGAAAATTGCTTCTTGAAGATTCGTGAAGACTTGTGTTATTATTCAGGTATAAAGGATTATTTTACCTGAATAATAACAAGTCTCCACAAATCTTCAGAAAGAGTTTAACAGGGCGTCAAAACTACCTTTAACGTCCTTTAACAGACGTTAAAATGTACTCCTTAAACAAATGTCCAAACTCTTCCCGTCAAAAATACTGGTACATAGAAGCTGCAGGTAGTCGTCTTGAAGATATCTGGAACTATAGGTTCAAGGACGTCAGCGCCGCCTGGACTGGGAGGCCTACCCTCACACTGGGATAAACCTGGATAGGCATACACCCTCCCTACACACCCTTCACGTCCAGCGATCACGACCGTCCGGCACATCTGTCAGTGACATTATATGTACAATCATGGAAATTAACTTTAATGCGGATTGATACCCTGCGGCAATTTGCCGTGTTATAGCAATTTAATACAACTGCCAAAAAAAAAATACAGTTCTGAATTGAATATTACGGAAGAGGCGCGCCGGACTACGATTGTTTTTTTATTTTATTTTTTTATTTAACACTCCAAACATACAAATATCCTTACAGGTTAGACCCAATGCGATATTGTAGTACACTTAAAAATTAAATACTTCCACTACTTGTTCCAAAACAAATTCTATAGGTAGCAATTTTTTCAAATTCACCCAAAGCGCAACAGAATATGTCGACGTCATCAGCAATGAGGTTGAGAGTGCGGAGCGCGCTCGTCAGCGGCGCCTCACGCAGCAAGATAATTCGCGCGCGTGGTACCGCCAGCAACCGCGGTACTTTACAACGTAAAGGTACTGAATACTACTAGTACTTTTGTTATTCTATGTCGAAGTTTTTGTTAATTTTGTTTTGCGTGTGGATTTAAAGTTCAATTTGGCAACTTTAAGACATATTTTTGTTAAACTAAACGATAGTATAGGGTGGCCTGAAGGTCGTAAAAAAAACATGCAAATCACGGATCTACTACTTAGGGATATAACACGGCTACATTTCGCCAGCTATGTCACAAAACAAAAGGATGGATGCTCAGTAAAAACTTTAGATCATTTGTGTTGTCATTGTAACTAGCAGGTGTCCCAGATTTTGCATTTATAGTCAATAGAATAAGTAATTTTACTTACATAAAAACATACATAAACTCACGCCTTTGTGTTATGAAGCTGTTACATACCTGTACGGGTAGAAATTCAATTCGTTTTAAATGGTAACAACAACAATAAAACTTCAAAAAATGAATAAAGGCTCGTACAGACTAGTGCGACACTAGTAGCACAATTTCTTTGTCGGTTCCTGTCGCGCCCGCGATATCGCGCGAGTCTGTACGAGCCTTAAAACTGATTTACATCTGTCACCACACTTTAGGTCCAGTTGAAAGCCACCGTCAGGCACTATTTGTTGTCTGGCATTTTTGCTGAACTGGGTCTTTTTGGCGCAACCGTGTGGCACATTTGCCTGCTAATTTCTTACATCGTACTTTACACTTTTTGACGTGACAACGTCTAATAAATCGATGAACCGGCCGGCTGCATGCACGATAAAGGATGACTTTGTCCCGTTACGCTCATTGTCCTGTTACGCTTATTGTCCCGTTACGCTTATTGTACCGTTACGCTTATTGTCCCGTTACGCTCATTGTACGCTTGCGCCGCATCAATGTTTTGTTATGACGTTGTCACGTTAATCTATCGTCCGTAAACCAACTTTACAGACAACCAATTTTTTATTTTTATTTGATTTTTTATATGCTGTATGTTATAGTGTGTCATGCAAGTACCGTTTAGTCTGTGCCAAATAATGTATTTTCTTTCTTTATTTTCTTTGTAATAAAATTTTGACATGATCTTACTTTCCGGGCGTCGTATTTGCCTTCCCATACCTATGACCAATTATGAAAAATAAATATAAAAATTAGCTTAGTTATTTTATATATAAGCAGACAAAGTTTCGACCTCGTAATTGCTTTACCATCTTTGTCAACAATTACCAGTAAATCGAAACTTCACTAAGGTTAAAACTATCTAACTGTTACATAGTCAAATCGAGCTTTTCATTGTGTGAGGTGCAAGAGTAGATTTGTTGACCATTTTCTATTTTGTTAAGTACCTGGTACTTACTTGTTGAAAGGCCTACACTGTCCTCCCATATGTATTAACACTGTCATTTGAAAATATCGTAAAAGCCAATTATTTTTAAAAGAGTAACCGTGGAGATTCTAGCCGGCTCGTCTCCATAGGAAACGACGAATTGGAACCATGCACCTAGCTTCTGACGTTTCATAAGTGCCGATATAAATTTATGTGAAATATAATAAATTTAAATTTGATTTTGATTTTTGATTTGGGTAGTAAAGAAATTATGATGTCGACTATCTCTATAAACTTATTTGCGAGCCCACAAACATGATTTGCGAAATGTAGGTGGGGGATACTAATAGCATATCAGGTTACAGCCTCTACAGGTATTATAGGTACACTTCTGCCTAACCCAACGGGGATTACAAGTGTGACGTTATATCATCTGTCTACTACGTCATACCAGTCTCTCATCAAACTAAGATCCACAGCAGTTCAGTTAAACGTCGTCCCAAACTGTATTGTTACTGCCCCTGGCGCGCCGCCAAACACGCATGCCGCTAATTTACGCGACATGACAAACATTCCGCTGTATCGTAAGTATTTTGTACTAGCTGGGCATGTGGGTTCGACCAGGTGAAAACTGGAAATAGTCCTAAAACTGGCTGAAATAAAATGAAATCGTTTATTCTGTAAATAGGATATCGGAATCACTTTTACACGTATTATAAAAATAAAAATAAAATAAGCTAGATGGAGTCGACATTTCCTATCTGACTACTTCTAGATCCTGAGCCTTCTGAAATGAAATGAAATGAAATCATTTATTCTGTAAATAGGATATCGGAATCACTTTCACACGTCATATAAAAATAAAAATAAAATAAGCTAGATGAAGTCGACATTTCCTATCTGACTACCCCTGAGAAGAAATGGCGAAAAAAACTCAGGAGTCATAGTCTCTTTTAAAGTCCAGACATAATCTTGGTCAGATCATGTGAGGACCATGTAGATCCGTGTCTGAAATGGTCTATTGAGGAACGAACCACACAATTTTGAGTGGAGCTGTTCAGTCAGTGCAAGCATTTGTCAGTAAACGTGTAACTCAACTCAGGATTTAAGGAGCTCAACGACTTGACGAACAATACCAAAGGAAGGACATAAAGTACTCAAAATACCAGACCATCTACGTGAGAAAGAGGAAAAAAAAGAAATAATCTTAAAGAAAACAAATGACCCACATAGTGCTCACATTCACAATAATTAAAGTACTATATGTAATACTTTTCAAAGTTCTCAAATGTTTCTTAGGAAATGGTGACTCCATCTAGCTTTTTTTTTATTTTGGCGAATAATGGCGAAACAAACTCAGGAGAATCTTTTGAAGTAGAAGTCAAGACAAAATATAACCTTTGTAGCAATACAAACACACACGTATAAAAACATGATTTAATTTCGGAATAAAAGATTTTGATAAATTAAGGTAAAATTTGAAAGACATGACGAAATGCCACAAAACATTGTAAATAGAAAAAATCGAAGTAACACAGTACAGGGAAAAAACAAACCATAAATATTTCGTTGTAAAATTCATGTAAATGAAATACCAATATTTTATTCAACTCATACATATATCTAATTCAAGGTCTACGCCTACCTTCATAAATTACTAAAAAAACATGAGCTTTCTAAAAATATAATTATTACAATTGAAAATACTGCTGAATTCGGGTGTGGTCACATTTTTGTTCCGTGATATGTTAATATTCAAGTCGCATGTGTAACTACCATTAATTACTATACAATGTTTAGTTGTAAAAGTATGAATACGCACTGTAGTTAGCTCAGTTTTATAGCACTACTTTAGACTGTCATAATTTTTAACTACCCTAAATATAGGGTAGTTAAAAATTATGACAGTCCAAATTATGATGAAACTGCTATGCGTTTAATAAGTGAAGGTAATAACCGCTTTGTAGCTGTGCTACGAGTTATGCTACGTCGTAGGCGTAACCGTAGAGCCTTCTACGGAGCGTAGTACGGCTGCATTAATTTGTAAATCTAGATCCTTTGTTGTAAATACATATGTAGTTAAAATATTGCCTAAAATCATTTATTCGAGTTTAATGGGGTCAATTAATATTTTTTCACTTCTCATGCTCTAAAAGTTCGTCTTTATGTCGTGCGTAGGCGACATAAAGTCGCTTTTTATGCTCTAGAGCATAAAGTAAAATCTTCGTCGAAAACCAAGGCAATCGGTCCAACAGACACACGAACAACTTCAACTTCATAGAATAACCTCTTTATTTTAATTCGTTTCGTTAGAATTCTAAGAACAAGGCAAGGATCCAACAGCCAAAGTACCTACACAATAAAACTTCATGAAATAAACTTATATTTTTTATTTCGTCCATTTATTATTTTTTAACTTACTTTTTTATATTAGTTTATCAATATATTTAAACTACTTATAACTAAGTTATCATAGATATAAAAACAAAATGTTTTTATAACTGAGCAGTATGTAACGACCTAAGTCAGGTGTTACGTCACGTTCCTACAGAAAAAAAACTTAACTGGCGGGAACCATAATTATTTTTCAATTTTAATTAAATTTACAATATTTACATGTTGCTGTTTCATTTCCTCGCAATCTAAGTGAAAAGTAGAGCGTACAACTCGTCCATAAAACCCATTTTACACTCTACTTTTTACTTTTTACACGAGACGTTTAAAAAGTAAAAAGTAGAGTGTAAAATGGGTTTTATGAATTTTATTGTGGTTAATGGTTTTTATTATTCACCTATCCATGTCACATTTGGAAGAACCATTTATTTGACTGAAAAGCTGATGCCATTCTTACTGGCTAAATTAAAGTTAAAACTCTTTCCTTGAAGGTATAGATTAAATCATAACATTGTAAATACCGTCAGTTTTATCATAGAAATGCAAACGTACCTACACTTGTAAACAAAAGATCAACACATATTGTAATTTTGTTACGTCATCTTTTAGATTGATAGTAATCAACGTCAAGCTCTTCAACACTGCAATTTCAACCTTAACTGTATATAACAAAGCTCAAAATTTCATCACCCAGGTGTCTTGAGAAAGTAGTCCACTCCGACAGATTTTTGGGATTGAAATTTGAGCTTTGGTGAGTGGTGATATGGTTGGGATTTAAGTGAAAGATTGAAATGCCAAGTAGTCCAAAGTGTAACCTTGGGATAGCCCTAAAGGGAGGGGTCGACCTTGGTGAGAGTCCTACTAACCGTAAAATTGTGAGTGCTACAACCTTGCGAAGTGACCATATGTTTCTAAAAATAGTAGACTGGTTTCGGGAAACCTTGTTTCTATGGGGATTTGGTATCTTTTCTTCGTCCTATTCATCATCTGCGTAGTCATTTCCCAACTATATTGGCTTCTAATCTCACCGGGTGTCGTGTAATAAAGCATGGTAGGATTTCGCTATAGTGTAGGTACGTTTAGGATTATATCTGCTTTTGATAAAAAAAAGTTTTTGAAGACAAACGTAGACACGAAGTATATCCCTAGTAGCATTTTCCGTTGGCATTTAGTTGGGCCAACTTTCAGAGGTATGTGGCCCAACCAAACGCCAACAAAAAATCTACTAGGAAAGGGTTCCGCTTTTTCGTTTTGAGTAACGGAACCCTAAAAATCATACATTTTTTGCATAAATCGACAGGGACCTACCCATAAAAGGTAGGAGAACAGCTAATTTATTTTTCGCATTTTCTGGGATAGTAAAAAGAACTGATGAGTACAGTGACCCCATAAGAGTGTTTCCGCTACTAGGCCTCGAACCGCTGTAGTCTAGCTCTGTGGTCGCACTCTAAGTTGCTATGTCGGATATCCGGTAGGGAAGCCCCTCGGGGAGGCGAAGTTAACGCTTAGCACCGGTGTTTAACACGTTCAATAATATACAATGTAAACTACTTGACATGTCCAGTGTATTATTATACAGTTGGTCTGTTTACAGTGGTTCGAATGATTTTTTAAAGCCTCTTTGCAGGGGTTTTCCGAAATACCCCCATGTATGTTTAGCGATTATTTATAGTTTAGGAGAAAACTTAGCTGAAAGGGAAACATTTTGTTCGACAAAATTCGTTTGAGATTTTCAGTCCCCAAAAATTAAATAAAGGGAGTGAAAATTACTTTTCAGTACTTTTGTAAAATTACGGACTCACGTGCCTGTAAACGTCAAGTCATTTCAACTTTAAATCTCAGATTGCAATCACATCGGCACCTTAGTCAGGTGTCTATCAGTGGCGAGGCTTGACATTTCGTCGGAGCCAAAGTAGAAATTGTTCAGTTCTATAAATACTCATACAATCACGTCAAAATAATTTAATTTGCGCAGAAATAAAAATCCTTTCTTTATTTTACTGAATTTATAACGATTTGTCGTCAAGTAGCAGAATCAAACTTGTTGGTACAGACGCTATCAATACACAAAAAACTTAAATTGAAAAAATCGTAAGAAAATTTGAATTTTTTGGGCTACCTTAGCGCTTCCCCCTTAAATCTACATGCCAATATATTAATATATATCTATGTATGATCAAATATAAACCATTTTAAGCCACCTTTCGCTTGATGGAAAAAAAAACAGATGTGGGCCCAGTTAACCATTACCAATTTTTAAAAGGGGTAACTGGTCCGCGGTTCCAGTGCCATAGTGGGCCGAAACGACCCCTAACCCAACACATCGGCGCCGGCTTATTTAGAACAATTTCTGTTGTTGTTATAATTCAAAGCTAAGAGGCGTTTTTGTTTGAATATTATGGTGTATTAAATTAAATACCTGTAATATATCTATATTATTTCGCAATCGTTGACGCTACTGAATGATTGACGATACTGGAAGAGGCCAGTGATTTCGCGCTGCGCCACGCAACGCCGCGAGACGCATCGCAACGTCGCGAGGCGCATAGTGAAATCGTTGGCAGCACGACGCCTCGCTGCGTAGCGAGACGCCGCGCGGCGCAGCGGAACGTGTCTACATTCGCCACGTGCTCCCGCCCCGCCCCGCGTCCACCCGCAGTCTACCATTTGCAAGCGCATCATCGGCTGCGCCTCGCGGCGTCGCGCGGAGTGGCGCGGTGTCGCGCGGCGTGGCGCGGTGTCACGCGGCGTGGCGCGGTTTCGCGCGGCGTCGCACGGCTTCGTGATGCGCAGCGCCGCTCTTGCACGCCGCGCGTACCGGCGAAGCACCGCTGCGTCGCGATGCGTCGCTCTACGCCGCGAGGCATCACGAGGCGCAGCGCTGCATGGTGCAACGTATTCTAAATTCTCACAATGAAATGTGTATCTTTTCGTGTAGAAAATAAAGTTATGTTTTGAGTCGCTCTTCTAAAGTGTGTGCGCAGCGTCGCGTCCCGTCGCATCTCGGTGTGAGCTAACCCTAACTCTTCGAGGAACCAGGCGCGATGTTGTGCGATGTTATTTTAACCATTTTATTATTTTGTTTTGCTCTGATTGAAGCACTAAGTAATATCCCTCTATAACATTAACACCCCTTTACAATCCTGAAAACCGCGGCAAATTATGCGGAAACTGATAAAACTGCGAATAAAACATGTTTTGAAAAATCTTGATATTTAGTTAAGAGCGCATACAACGGTACACTAGCGCCACTTCTTTTAATTATCTCGTGACTGAGAAGGAATTATGAAAAACGGCTCAATCAGCGACCTCGGTAAGTGAGCCTAGAATTTTCCAATACCTTTTATAAAGTTTCATATTGAGATACGAAGCAACAAAATTCAATCTAAAGAAAAACGGCCACATTCCTCTAGATCGTATTTTGTTGCTTCGTGTCTCAATATGAAACTTTATAAAAGGTATTAGAAAATTCTAGACACACTTACCGAGGTCGCTGATTGAGCCGTTTTTCATAATTCCTTCTCAGTCACGAGATATTTTTTTTTTTTAAGTGGACTAGTGGACCGATTTATGCCCTCTTAATAAGACAAATAGGAGGCATTTTGTCTTGTTATCTAAATATCAAGGCTTTTTTGATAAAAGAAAGAAAAAATAGCTCGTTAAATAAAGTTTTCATTTTATTCCGTTAATAGTCTCGTGGTGGTTTTACAGTTATAAATAATTCAGGCGTTTTCAGGCAGTCTTAACGAGCCTTCGAGCGCTCCGTCTAATCACTCACTATTCAAACTTTTACTTTTTCATTACTGTTGACATTGTTTGCCTATGTAATGTGTTACGTTTTTTTAAATAACGAGTTTTGTTTTAATGTCTTATAGGTTAAATCAACCCAGTCGTTGTATGGTAATATGCGTCAGTTATAGTTTTCAAAACACGTGCAATTTTGTAAATTCTTCTGAAAAATATCATAAACTTTAGAATTTAGAGCTAAATTTAGGCATTATTAAGCTCTTTTAAGTACGTGCTCGAAATAGATTTAATCTATCAAAGACGAGAACTCGATTACTCGAGCTCAATTCTCTAACATCCTAACAAAGTAAAAAGCGAAGTTCGCCGTAATCTTTGAAACTTATAATGAAATCGTAAGTTACTGGCAAAAAATTTGGATGGAATTTAATTAAGGGTATAGATAGAAGAAATTGCAAAGTAAGAATCTTCTAAAAAGCAAAGAATATGGACGCAGGTGACGCCATGTGTTTTAAATCACCACTAATGCAGTCAAAGAATCTCGACCAACACCTGAAGAGGCTCTCATTAGGTAGTTGGGTCAAGGGTTGTTTTGATGTTCAAAAGTGGCTTTTACGTGCCTATTTGAAATAAATGATTTGACTTTGACTTTGACTTTGGTTGACTGCAGAATGTGGTACACCTAGAGTTGAATAAAAACCGGATGATTTCCGAACGGTTATAATTCAAATGTGATCAACACTTGTCATATTGACTTCGCGTGTATTTTAGTATTTCATCATTATTTTTGAGGGTTCCGTAGCCAACAAGGAACCCCGAATTTATCCCAAGAAAAAACTTAAAATTGTAGTTGAAAGACATGTTCTCCCATACATTCCAACTGCAAATGCAAGTTTGTACGCACAATATTGAGAGATTGGCCATGTTGTTTTAAGACCATAAACTGCTTATAGGTAAGTTATCTATAATGAATATAGAATTGATTTACGTTTTTTTTTTCTTCAAAAATTTGGGCTCTCTAGTGTCGGAGATGAGGGGGTCAAGTTTCATAAATTTCTTAAATGTCTTTCTTTAGAACTGTTTATTATAAAACTATTAAAAAATATACCTATATTTGAGACCCTCACAGTTCTTACATTTGTCCTTGTCACACGGTACAGTTAATATAACTTTTTTTTAAATTTCTAAATCCCTTATTCAAAATTAATTACTTAAAGTTACACGTCCGTGTTTGTGTCACTGAAATTGATACGTGTACCAAATTTCAACTTAATCGGTCCATTAAATTCAGATCAAATTGGCTGTGATAGACGGATAGACAGATACGCACGAGTGATCCTATAAGGGGTCCGTTTTTTCATTCGGACGTACGGAACCCTAAAAACTAGGCTAGGTTAGGTTACAAAAACGAGATAATCCGGAATCTATTTCGCAAGCCCACTCATTGTTGTCTCTGTCTATAGCCGAGGCTTTACTGATCAAACAACCGTCTAACGTTCGCGATCCGTTGTATTTATTATAATGACGATAGCTTACCAAGTGATTTGGCCACAAAGACATTTATAAATCGTTTTATTCAAAGCCTGCTAAATACACTACCACAGAATAATGCAGAAGGTCGGTTCCATACAACGAGCGAAACGAACGCACACATAGCCACGCTACACGACCAGCAGCGACTGGTAGATAGATTAAGATCGCCGAAAGTACGCGTCTATGTGCGTGCGCTTTTTTCGCTCGTTGTCGCTCGGAGTTGATCTTCTGTACCTAGTACCTACTATTCTGTGATACCACTTTATCATTAGTGGTATGATGTTAGAAAGTGGATTCTGAATCTGTTGGAATCTTAAGCTCTTTATCATTGGAATCTGTTTAATGAATTGTTCTCGTTATCTCATTCAAATTTCTGAAACCGACTTTGTGAATTCTATTTTTGTCTCAGTCAGGCTTTGCAGCTGACTTAAGTGGTTTTTATACCTTGCTCTTCTGTTATTTGTGTTTGTCTAATATTATTTTCCTGATTGCCATGTAATTACCTACTTCTAAATGTATATTGGTTTATGTATATGTTTTCAAATAATTTTTTTCGCGTCTTAATATCGCTATTATAAAAGTTCATAAATGACTTCGTGCGATATGAAAAAAACGTTATAGTGGATCCACACAGCAAGCCGGTAAGTGCCGCCGGCCTAGCCTCGGCTTTGTATGTGCCAATCGCAACAAAAACCAGCGGCATTTTGCCGGCTGGCCCGCCGGCAGCGGGAGAACAGTTCAATCACGGCTTTCGTGTTTCAAAATCTTCACTAGAAACCCTCAGAAACAATTAAAATTTTGAACGAACAGTTCTTCAGTTTATGTCATCCATTCTAAGCTCTTGAAGTATTCTTCGAGCATTACGCCTGTTTCGTAGACTTCGTCTCATCCAAAATCTTCTTTTGCATTTTTTTTCTTTTGATAGTAAATATAATACACCAAAATTGTAGCTGCGTCTACCGGGGACTACTGGAGCCAAGCCGCCGGTAGTGCCGCCGGGCTGTGTAGATAAACCATGACGGAACACGTCCGTCCAGAAATTAATGTGTACCAAATTTCAACTTAATCGGTCCATTAGATTCGCAGCAAATTGGCTGTAACAGACGGATAGACAGACAGACAGACACACGAGTGATCCCATAAGGGTTCAGTTTTCTTCTTTTTGAGGTACGGAACCCTAATTAAAAAAGGCTTAACTTTCACAAGACCCACAATAAATTGATTTCTACATTTTCTACTTTCGATTTCACTCACGTTTTTCGACAAGTTCAAAAGGGAAATAATAGTTTAGCAGAAATCTATGTGAATTGAATAATAATGACTCTATAATTTATTGTAGGTCCTGGTTATTAATAACATTAGTTCATAAATTCAGTAGACCCAGTAAATATTTACCCAAACATGATACGGTTATTTTAACAATCTACCGAGTACCGACGCGATTCTCAATCACGTATTTTATACAATTCGTTGTTTTCAATATGCAAATTCGTCACCTTCAGATTGTCTCCTGGTTTACGAGTCGTAGCTTGGATTGCATCCAACGTCCCACAATCTGACGCCTCGTTACCGTCCACTGACGCTTTCTTATCGACCTGTCGTTTAGTAATATCACTTACAGAATTTACTTCACCTTGCCAAATACTTCTACATGATACTTTAACTGAGTGATAGTTTGGATCGTCTGTTTTTGGCCAAGAACATTAACCTCATTCGAAACTACCTGGACTGAGATAAAAATATCGATAATGTTAAAATTATTACTGTTTTTAAGTTATAAATAAATTTTGGGAGAAGTTCGTTGCTTTGATATATTGAGGTCAGAGTACCTACTTTCTTCATTGAATTTCTTGTCTGGAATAACAATGCCTACTTTAGGAGCTTTGACTTTTTTTTTCTGTAAGTATATTTTCAGCTCTACATCGTTCCTTCCATTAATCATCATATCTAGCCTTTTCGCAACTTTGTTGAGGTCGGCTTTCAGTTTAACGGGATGGAGCTGAATACCAGTATTTTGCATGGAGCGACTGCCTATCTGACCTCAACAACCCAGTTAATGGGTAATACGATACCCCTTGGTAAGACTGGTTCTCAGACTTTCGGGCTTCTGACAACCCGTAACGACTGTCAAAGATCCACGAATGACAGCCGGGACCAACGGCTTAACGTGCTTTTCGAGGCACGGAGAGGTCTTGGTATGTAAAGCCAACACCATCCACCACCACCATGGTGATGACCACCACTACCATTAATAATCAAATCAATGTCAATTTAGTAAATAAAACTATCGATGGAAACGATTAACAGCTTCGTGAATTGATTCGTTAAATATTTTAACGTGGCATTTGTTGCGATTATCTACAATTACTGGATGAATGAATAACTTATAGAATAGAATAGAATAGAATATTTTTATTTCAGAAAATTTAGTCCATATGGTTAGTAACAATTTTACTTAACACCTAGTGTTAGTACAGACACACGAACAAACAAACAATCAAACAAACAATTAAAATTAAAATAGACATATAGAGATTTTGTTTTTTAAATAGGGTTGGGCTAGATAGTGAAAAGACGTATTTGCCACTATGACTCATAGTGGCAAATACGTATTTTCACTATCTCTACTCATAGTCTATGAGTGATAACTAGAGATCGGATATCCGGATGCATATTTACCTAAAATTAATTTTTGGCTATGAAAGTATGGAAGCGGCTTCTTGAAATATTTTAATTGTAAAAAAAACCCGTGATTAACTGATAACTAGTCGATTGTGTAATATATGTAAGCGACTTCTAAAAACTATATATATATTTTTTTTAAACCCGGGGTTCTTGGATTGCGTAACTATGCTGATGCATATTTATTTAGAATTGGTATTTTTACTAACATTTTAAAGTAAGTAAATATACCACAAACATATATCAGAAACCTAAACTTGTAAATCCCAGAACCGCTGGATTTTTTCGATACAATATTAGCTCAACTTTAGGTGAATATGCAACCGAATATCCGATTTCTAGTGATAACTAAAGTAAGAACGCAGCAAACAAAGATGTGGTTGTAGAAGTTACTAAGTAAATACGTATTTTGGTAGGTTCAAGGTTAAAATAGACCAGGAAAACTTATGAATAACTGAATTGGGAGACTAAACGCTCATAATTCATATCCAGGGAACGGTCTTAATGGGCCTAATTAACCAGATAATAAACTACTCCACCCTGCAAAGCCTAATAGTGCTAGAACATGTATGGCTTCTCTATGCTAAAATTATAAATGTTGAAGTAAGTTTGTTTGCGAAACTACTAAATGTATTTGAATTATTTTTGGGAGTAAGGGAACTTAATTTAGGCAGAGCCATAAACTATTTTTGGTATATCTGCTGCTATTTAGGATCCAGGACATTTTGGCATTATAGGTAAAACTTGACATGTAGCTTTGGGGGCAGTTAGTCTTCCTGTCCTTGTCCCATATTACTTGTAGGTCAGTATAATGCTCTTCCTTTCATCCTCCCATGTCAGCTGTCACGTTATCATTCACACATTTACTTCCACAATTTATCGCATCTTTTTTTTGTTGTCGATCCCTCTTTATCATACACATTTATATTCATCCCTTCAGCCCGTAGCTACTAAGCTAGTAACAATAAATAATGGCTATATTTTCACGCGATAGTGGCAACCTTGGGTATGTTTGCGGCATCCTTACGCTGGCCCACGTTGGGCGCCATTCAATGAACAGCTGGCCATCGGAGCTGTCACGCGATCTTTGACGTGTCATCGGTTGTACGGATGACACGTGCTTTTAATTGAATTTTTATTTACAGTGAAGGATATTTAAATTGTGTTCGATTTAATTTTAATGATAGGTAGTTTATCATCTGAAAATGTTGAGAATTTTTGAGCTCTTGGCAGGTATAGGTATACTTTAAGCGTTGGAAAACTCGTTGAAATTTTTATTAGGTGTATATTTATGTCAATTAGTCTTAAATAAAATGGTTCCAAATGTAAATTGTGAAAAAATCATAACACTTTTTCACAGTCGGGTTAAAATACACATTTAAAAACACTCATTATGCATTAAATCAAAACATTTTTCAATTTCCGTAACTGACAGCGACAAATTGAAAATCAGCATTTGTTATTTTTGTCCAGTTCCTGGGAAGAAAGATCATCAACGAGAGAAATGAATATAAAAATATTCCTGAATAAAATAAATCTTTTGCATTTTCATTTCATGAAGTTAAATGCTATTATTATTTCAGAGCCATCTCTTATAGCCGCGAACATTAGCCATCTGGACTGCTTTCATCAATTTAGACGCGTTGTCGACATATGTGTGCATTTATTACATTCCCGCGAATATGAGTACAATACCCTCTTTGTCTAACAATAGGGAAGTGAAAGAGATGGGGCGATAAAAGGTGTAGCTATAGTAATTGTTCACTGGTTTAACGTAGTTTCGCTGGACGGATGCCAGCGACAGTTTGGTGGACGAGGTAAAAAGTGATATGTCCCTTATGAAGGCTGCCGCCGGTTAATTTGTGAAATTTTTGAATTTTGCACGGGGACGAAGCTTTAGCTGGAATATTTTTTTACAGAAGTTAGTTGTCAGATAGTATAATGCAGTTTGATGTTTTTAAGGAACAAACTATTACGTTCACGTTTCAGGTCATAAATGGCGCTAACTATAGTCAACCCAAAAAAAGCGTTGTTTCACAAAATTATGCACTTAACGTTCCGTTCGTTAAAAAATAACGATTAAATTAACCGGTGTCATACCCACTGGTTAACGTTATTTTATTCTTTTACATTCGAACTTTGACGATCAGTTTTTTATGCAGTGAAACAACGCTTTGTACTCGTATTTAACGAACGTATGTAATCGTTATTATTCGACGTACGGTTGGTTAACGTAACATATTTACGTTAACCAACCGTTTGAAACATGAAGTTATGTCAATGTTAAGATTATCACGTGTACAATGCAATGGCACAAAACAAGAAACGGCAATATGCTATTAGTAGTGTCCGTTGGTAAACATTTAAACTCATTTAAAAAATCACTTAGGTACACTAAAGTGGTTTGAATACTCATCAAAACATTATCACAAACTGTCTTGCAGTGATATTCTGTAGAAATCTCAAAGTGAAAACCTAGGTGAAGTGACCTTGAATTAATGAGCTGTCAATAGTGTCAATCCCTAGTCTCAGATGGAATGACAGTTCACCTCGAGATCACTTCACCTAAGTTTTCACGGTCAGATTTTTACAGAATCGACCAGCTGCTGGTCCCGTGGTCGCAAGCGCGACTGTTGAGCTGATCCTGGGTTCGATTTCCAGGTCGGGCAGAGTGTTATTGGGTTTTTCCATTAGGGATTTCTTAGTAACAGCCCGGAGTTTGGAAGTTGGTGGTGTGATACCCCCGTGCCTCGGAAAGCACGTTAAGCTGTTGGTCCTGCGTCTGATCTCTCTTCGGTCGTGTCGGATTGCCGTCCCATCGGACTATGTGTGTGAGGGAAGAGTAAGTGCACACACTTGCACATTTTAATATCTCCTGCACCGAAAAGAAGATTAGCCGCTATGGCCGAAATACGGTCTGGTGGACTATAAAACATACTCAATTAATCAAATCGTTAAGAAGCAACTGGCACGGATTTTCGCACATGAAATATATTTCAGTTTGGTGGTTTTCGACGGCCATGTTTTACTTCCCACGGCCATGTGTGACGTGTGACAAACGGTAAGGTGACATAAATGTTTACACATAGGATTTTAAAAAACGTTTTTACTTCAAGCAGTGGTAGCCCAGAGAGCAGTGGTGGCCCGGACTTACGATTTGTCGGACATGAGTTCGAACACTTCGAAATCAGGCTTGTTTTTTTGGGTGGGAATTTATCAAATAACTTCTCCCGCTCTGGGCGGAGCAGGAGGGCGTGTCAGACTTTTACTGACTAAAACCCACCCGTGTTCCTTCAGTTGCCTGTGTGCCAGGGCCGCGGTATCCCTTTCGGTCAAACCCGCAACCCTGGCAGGTTCGAACCCAGGCTGGCGCTTTACTTTGTGTAATTTATGACATCACCACTGCTCTCAAAACGGTGAAGGAAAACATCGTGAGGAAACCGGCATGTCCTAGAACCAAAATATCGAAGACGTGTGAGACATCCACTTACCCGTGGTGAACTACTGTGTCCCAGCAGTGGGAATATTATAGACTGATTATGCTTATGCTATGCTTTAGGTGGTACAGATGGCCGTTGGGGCCGAAAGGTTCTGGAGTGCCGACCGCGTACCGGAAGACGTAGCGTTGGAAGGCCTCCCACAAGGTGGACCGACGACCTTATGAAAGCCGGAGGTATCCGCTGGATGCGGGAAGCACAAAACCGATCGAGGTGGCAGTGCTTGGGGGAGGCCTATGTCCAGCGGTGGACGTCTTTCGGCTGAAATGATGATGATGATGATGCTTTAGGTACTTTAACAGTAGCTTTATAGAGGTATGAGGAACGGGGTGTAAAGTTCACTCATCCTCTATTGAAAAGGGAGGATACTCCGACCAGATGGGTGTTGTGTCTGGTGGGCAACTACCCAAAAGTTGATGTCGGGATGTTGGATGATGTCGGATATCAGTAGCGCGGTAAACTCTGATTGCGCGATGCAGGATTTGTGTGACGTCAGGTCTTTGATGTGTAGTTCGTATGTGGTGTTGTAGATGCCGCCACAGTTTTATTGGGCCTAATAGATAGATCTAACACTATATTATATAGTGGAGACCTGTAATACAGGTTTTTATAAACCTACCTCAGGTTCCAGTCTCTCACAAAGTTAGCTCCTTGTTCGTGTACTACTGACAAAGTTTCATGACTTGTGTGGAGAAAATAAACGTTTTATATTATATAATAGCTGAGTTCGTTGATTAAGTTATAGATAAACATAAAACATTTGAGCGATCAAACTGGTGTAATTGTAAACGAGGAAAATTAAACAAACGTCAAAATAAACTGGACTAACTGTCGCATTGATTGATTAATTTATCCATCAAGATTATAAAGATAAGTGAATGATTGATTGGAAATAGAAATACATATATTAGTCATTCACTTTTATAACAGACTTCAAAAAAAGGAGGAGGTTTTCAATTCGGGTGTATTTAAAGACTCCGACTTTTATAAACAGATTTGGAAAATTATTTTATTATTTGAAAGGATATACTTCCAGATTGGTCCCATTTGAATGAAAATCCAGTTCTGATGCTGGGATTCATTAGGAATTGAGCTCCTCAAATAATAATTATAGGAGTAGGTACAAATAGCGATTTTTGTATTTCCATCAACAAATTTAGCATTTGCATTCAAAAAGAATCATTTGGTGAAGAAGACCACAGATGGCCACCGGAATTCATCAATGATAAGTATTTCTCGGGTGGTGATAAAATATCTCGGGTGAAAGCTTCATACTATATATTCTTGAAATAGTTCTTTTACGTCCTTCGACTATTAATTGTAAATTTTCATGAGCATAAAGTAATTGTATAAGGTGATAAATCCATCAGTGAATTTATGAATTATGTATGTAACATCTTTCGTAACATGAAAGAAGACATAAAGAAATATGATATGAAATTTTTATGCTCACATATTAGGGCGACGATAACCGACTTAACCGATAACCGACTACTGAAGATCACGACTAAACGAGTAGTGTTAATGATATGGAGAAAAAAAATATGTTAAATTAGAGCATTTTTTCAATAATTTAATATATGGTTCCGTGTGACGCCGGACGTAAAGAATAGCACCACCCCATTTCCTCCCGTGGGTGTCGTAAAAGGCGACTAAGGGATTTACTAGAGAATGGGCAGCAGCGTTCTCTATGCATTTTTAACACCATACTGCGATCGCCAACCCGCCTGCTGCCAAGCGTGGCGATTATAGCAAACCCCCCCAATTGGGGGAGGCCTATGTCCAGCAGTGGAAATGCGGCTGAAATTATCATGATGATGATGAATATATGAATATTTTAGATTATGTTTATATTACATAGTGAAATTAATTTTTAAAGTTATGTCTAACGCGGATAAAAAACTGAGAATCACGCAAACTCTATCAAGAGTATTTTTATGAAACCTTCACCTTTTTTAAGATAAATTAATTATTGATGTTTTAGTATACCTACGTGTTTAATAAAATACCTTTTGTTTTACGTATAATAAATTAATAATGCGTCTTATTTGGTACAGCGCTCCTGGATGGGCGAGTCCTATTACTGGCTGGACGTACAACGCGTTGCGCGAGCTCAGTACAGAACACGCAAGCTAACCACTCAAGGTCACTGGAAATCTGAGCCACCGCAGACACAAAAATCACGTTAGGTTTGCAAAAATTGCACTGTACCTACCTATTGATTTTATGGGATGTTGTTAATTAGTGTAAAACAAATTTGCAGTTTCGAAAGACCTTACTCCCGACAGCATCGGGTTCTGAATCAATCGAATTGGATTCGAATTAATTGCCGATTCATACTCTTGAATCCCACACTAGCGCACGATCGTGCGGTGGTTCGAAGCGAAACTAACTTCGATCGAAAGATTCGTTAGGATCGAAAAGTTCGTACTCCGCACGCCATCTGACAGATAGATATCTAGTTGATGGATCAAAGCTAAACGTCAAATTACACGATATCAAAAAAGCTACTCTTATCTAACTAAAAGACATATGCCCAAATACTCAAACGTCACTTAACTTTAAGACGTTCTTATAAGTGTTTCTGTCGCTACAAAACAGTTTAAAGTGACAGAGACAGCATTAGACTTAACAGCGACTTAAAATTGAATTGCGTTTGAGTATTCAGCAGATAGAGCACTTAACGATGACGTAATCCGCCAGATACGCATAACGACGCTGATAATACTCGAACCTATGTCGATCTTGGATTACGATTCAAATTGGTTCAGGAGTAAGGTTTTAAATCGAGTTCGGATCAGAAATGAGTTCGGATCGGAAACAAAATCAAACTCGAATCGTTTTCGGGAGTAAGGCCCCAGTGCTAACTGCGTGTTGCTCGAAAAACCTAGAAATTTTCGTACTTCTTTTAGTTTTTGACTTATTTATAACTTCTAAAAGGATGAGGATGTAGTGACAAATATTGAAAAGAGTATGCTTAGATGGTTTGGTCGCCGGCCGGGAGGGGACATTCTAGAAGGACATGCACCTACTGAACTTATTGGTGATGTTCTTCAGAAAGGTCAAGTGCGTTTGAACGATAACGAAGCAAAATAAGTATGTTAGAATCGTAGCAGGCGGAGTTCTGTAGTTTCTGCCTACCTTCGTGGGATAAAGGCGTGAGTTTATGTATGTATCTATGTTCCATGTGTCAATCTAGCACATAAATCGTTAAAGTAATACATATGGAATGTTACAAGGAAATATTACAACAAGTGTTGATATAAGTTACGTAAAACATTATAAATCAAAATGAAAGCCAAATACATACGTCATCATTAGATCCAAAGACCAATCCTTCGCAGATAGGAACCTATAAACTAGAATTAGGAGATTGTGCCTACTTTGTATCAAGGATGAATGTTTTATGAGACATATAGAGGAAGTCAAGACGTCTCGTCGTCTTTATAGCCTTAGGGTGTGTTTCCACGGAAAGAGCGGAGAGGTGACGTGCAGGAATCAACCATTTCTATTGTTCAAAATCCACAACGCGTATCTGGTCTTGTCTCTGATTGGTCGATTCCTGTAGTCTCCGTTGTGCTCGGCTCCGCTTCAGTGAAACGCACCCTAAAGTCTAGTCATTCTAGTGCCAACGAGTTATCCACTCGTCGGCACTAGGATGACTAGACTTTTATACTATTGTTTGGAACTTTCAAAACACTATGTTGATATTGATTTTGAAGGTTTCATATTTGATTTAGAAATGTTATATAACATTCCGACAAAATTGAGATAATTTGATTGGAATTAATGTACAACGAGTACCAAGATATCATGTTTTATGTAAAAAAATAGATTTGTATTTTGTCATAAAAGAACGGCATTCCCATATAACCGACAAAAAGGAAGTTTGTACAGAATATTAGTGACTGACTGGTAAAGTGGAGACTGCAATTAACGTTTTCTGCATAATCCTTTTAGAGAAAAAATTAATGTACGTTCTTATGTCCTAGGCTTGGCGACAGACTGTCTGAGTTAAGCTGTTTATGCCTATGTTAGAGAATTGGCTCACAACTTCTGCACAATTTTATTACGAAAACAAAATAAGGAGATAGGCCCCATATTGTTTATTCTGGTAACTACACGTTTACGTAAACACATAGTGACATATAGTAAATATTTTCCTTGCTTGGCTTTGACGTAACCTTCAAAGTTATGGGTGAAAGCTTCATACTATAGTTCAATTAGTTCTATTACGTACCTAACCTTTAACTATTTATTGTAAATTTGTATGAGCATAAAGACATTATATAAGGTGATTTATCCATCAGTGAATTTATGCATATACCTGTATGTAATGTCTTTCTTAAGGCGGTATGATCCGACAGAATCCTTGGAAACCTAAAAAAATATTACAAAATTCTGAAAAAATAAATAAAAAGTTATATCTTATTTAAGGATCTGGCGGACATGCAGTCGCTTTTAATAACATGATAAGATTAACTTTGTTGGATAGAAAAAAACCCAAATTTACTCCTTTTCGTAAAGTTTAATCAATTTCATAGCTAAAAAACAGACGTTTTTTCTTGTTTTTTATACAAATAAAAAAGTAGTAAGATTGTGTATGTGATTCGAGATTCCTGTGCTTGCTGCGTGGTGCTCGAAAAACCTCGAAATTTTCGGACTGCTTTTAGGTTTTTATTTATGACTTCTAAAAGGTCTATCCTACGACTATTATTTTGAACTTTTTGTAAAAAATGCCTAACTTTTGAAGTGCTGTATCTCGGGTTCAATTGGACATAAGTATATATAGAGATAGAAGAAAGAAAGAAAAATTCGTTTATTGGAGTTAAAGCAAAAAATACACCTTAAAACTATAAAAAACAGAAAACAATGATTATAATGCCAAATAAACCTCAGCTCAGCATTGTGTCATTATGTCACATGACAATGCAAGGTGAAGCTTTACGGCTGCGCTCAAAATGTAGCAAATTATAGCTATTTCCGTAGGACACAACATCGATGTTTTAAATCACTGGTCTTTATGTCTCTGTGTCTTAGTCTCTTTATTTGGTATCTGTAATTTTTATGGTGTGCAATAAAGTGTATTTTTCTATCTATCTATCTTTTTATAGTGCTTGGACTAATGAAATCTCCTTATTGGAACACTGGCAATGTAGAAAACATTTTGATGGGAGACTTGATCAAATTAACATTATACCATAATGTAGAAAATATTGTGAAATTCCCACGATTCAAACTAACTATAACTTTTCAAATTCTTTACTGAACTTTAATTTCTTTCATAAGTAGTTTCTATGTTTTCAAATAAAAACAAGGTAATAATAGTTTCCTAAAAAACTCAGTTATTTACTGTTCACGGATGAGTTCGGTACAAACAGGATGCACTGAGCAGCATATCGAGATAAATGGCCGTCGCTTTCCGTCGCTTTTCGTCGCAACTAACTATCGCAATTCACATTAAATATATCATAATAAATGAATGCCCACCCATACTATTGGTCCATAAATTCTAGAAGCTTTCAGAGATATTGTATAAAATTATGTAGAGAAATGAAAACATAATTTTCAGGGTTCCGTTCCTCAATAGGATAAAACTGAACCCTTATAGGATCACTCGTGTCTCTGTCTGTCTTTTCGTCTGTCACAGCCAATTTGCTCCGAATCTACTGGACTGATTTAGTTGTTTGGTACACATAATTATGAACTTCTGTGATCCAAACACGGACGTGTAACGTGAATAAATTAATTTTGAATATTATATTACATAACACTATATTACAATATTCACAATATTAGCAATATCGCTAAGTACTATTAAAACAGAAAAAAATAAAAATTGCAAGCTGTACCATGTGACATATTAAATGTATTTTTTTAAAATAAATACTTTTAAAGTTATCTAAGAAAATAGATGGAAAATGACTATTGACCCTTCTAAGCCTAAAATTTTGAAGAAAATACAGAAAATAATTCTTTACAGATTGCAGGAAAACCTATAAGAAGTCTGTGGTCTTAAAATAACATGGTAAATCTCTCGATAGAGTGCGCAGAAACTTACATTTGCAGTTGGAATGTATGGGAGAACATGTAACACAACTACAATTTTTAGTTTGTTCTTGGGATATATTTGTCCCAAGTACGGAACCCGTCATTGTGTTTGTACAAACACTTTTACACGTTAATCATAATAAATTTTAAAACTAGATAAGATCGGCATTTCGTATCTGACTATTCTGAGAAGAAAGGTCGAAACAAACTCAGAGGTCACAGTCCCTTTTAAAGTCCAGACATAATCTTGGTCAAATCATGTGAAGACCATGTAGATTAGTTTCAGAAATGGTCTTTTGAGGAAAGAACCACACAGATTGAGTGGACCTGTCCAGTCAGTGCACGCATTTGTCAGTAATCGTGCAGCTCAACTCAGAACATAAGGAGCTCAACAATTCGACTAGCAATACCAAAGAAAGGACATTTGAAATGTATAGGATACCTTTAATAAAAACATTTTGATTTTTTTGACGCCGTTCTCCTGGTAATTTTTTTTCCATGTAGTTCTCCAGGTGAAACTATCAAACACTCGTTTGAAACTAACAAAAGAATAGATTATTTTTAGATCAGCAAGTAGATTTCCCTTTCAGTGATTCCCATACAGTATGGCCATTACCGTAGGGGCCACTTTGGGCCATGTCAGGCATAGCAAGGCCATTAGCCAGGGGTCATGGCCGCGGCCACGGACACAGCTTTATTCATTTCAAGCATGCGTAACTATTGTAATTTAACTTTTGTAAGACCGTGAAATTATAATACTTGGAACATTGATGTATAAAAAAGGAAGATAGGGCACCGCTCTAATGTCACGTAAACATTATTGGACTAGAATCAATTACATGTAAACACACACATCTACATTTTCCGATGTTGTATGTCATGCATCAACAACCAAAAAAGCGAGTGATATTATCACGTCGAGATAGTAATAATTTTCACTGTTATGTACCCTTATCAACTCAGAAACAAACGGCGACCTAGAAAGCAATATTATTCAGGAGGAATTTTAAAGAAAATAAGTTTTGGTATATTTACGAGTGGAAAGTAATCCCGTGGAACTTGTTTTTGGTTTTTGAATTATTTTGCACATTATGAAAACACAAGAAGGAAGTTGTTGCTACTTATTTAGACTTTTACAGTAATTTTACTTAACGTGCTGCACATGTGCTACACAATTACCTAATTTTCCTTTTTTTATACATCAATGACTTGGATCGATTGAGTCACTGCTTTTAATACGAGAGGGAGAAGTACGATGCCAAAGCTATTGTGAAAATAGTAACGAAAAGATTGTATTTCCGTCATGTTTTCAGCACGTATATGTTCATTGTTGAACATTAATTTCTTGTAGAATGCTAAAAACAAAGTGTTATACACTTTATAATTTACATATTCACGAGAAGGGGAAAATTGGCATATTTACGAACTAGCTTCTGACCGCGACGTTCCGCGAAAATTTATTGTTTTATCATTTCGTTTTTGTTTTGTTGGGGTAGACGTGTTCTTGAGTGGAGACCACGAATCGGCAAACGTAAGGTAGGACGCCCTCAGGCAGGTAGAGCGACGATCTCCACAGGGTGGCTGGTAGCAGCTGGATGAGAGTTATCGAGTATCGAGCTGAATGGCGGGCAATTGGAGAGGCATACGAGGATTATGATAATAAAATATATTCTATAGCATCGCACCGCCAGCCCGCGATATTCCTTCGTTTTCAACTTTTCACTTAGCGCTCTTTCTGACATTTTTCCTTTTTAGTCGACTCCTTAGAGTCCTAGCGTGCTAAATGGCTATAAGCCTTCCTCAAGAATTGGGCTATCAAATGCAAAAAAAAAACCAACTGGCTGTTCCAGAGGTTAGAGCGTTCAAACAAACCAACAAAAACAAACAATTTCTTCAGTTTTATGATATTAGTATACATACGGAAAAAAATACATATTCAAGAGTACAGGAAAATTGACATATTCAAGGGTACGAGATAATAGACATATTGACAAGTACGGGAAAATTGACACAATCACACTTCACAAAGAACTCTATTACTAACTACTATGAATTTAGTGTGTGGATAGAAAAACTAACCGGGAAATGTCCCATTAACATTATCGCATCGCATCGTGTCGTTTATCCGCGTTTATTGCCCACGTAGAACAATGGGTCACTGCTCGCAACTGGCATAAAATGAAACCGCGAGCAATATCAATTTCACGCAACGGAAGATATCTGTTTAGTCGCTGTAACATAACTTAGCCCGTAATAACTTTGAGAATTTCATAAGTACTATTATAAATGGATGAAGAGCTTTTATTGTTGTCTTCGTATTGACGAAGACAACATTAAAAGCTCTTAATAGAATAGATATCCTACCAATATATTGATATTGGTAGGATATCTATTCTATGTCTTGATGAAGATGTGGAAAGGAGAGTAAATACGTGAAATAAAGTGAATGTTGTTATACATGCTATTGTAATGATGATGTGATTGATGTTCTCAATGGTGTGCTGGTACCTACGCTTATGTATGGAAGTGAATGTTGGGTGTGGAAAAAAAAGCATGAAAGTAGAATAAATGCTGTGGAAATGAAGCATGCGTGGCGTGACTATGAATGATAGACTGAAAAATGATGTGATAAGGCGGATAAAAAAAGATGCGCGGATGGGCGGTTTAAAATAAGATGAATAGACAAAAATTTAAAAGAGTATGCTTAATGGTTTGGTCATGTTGAGAGGATGAATGAAAGGCGACTATCATAAGGTATTTACAAGGCAGATGTGAGTCGAAACGCCGGGAGGACACGCCCTAGGAGGACATTAGTGATCCGATTGGTGATATTCTTCAGAAAGGTCAGGTATGTAGCGCTCGCAACCGGCGTGCATGTATAACTCTATATGTATGAATGTAAACGAAGCAAAAGGAGTAGGTATGTAAGGAGCGTTGCAGGTGGCGTGACGTTCTGTAGTTTCTACCGTATATCCCCATGGAACGAAGGCGTGAGATTAAAAAGGCGTAAAACTTTAAAAAAAAATTGTTAGTTCGAATTCATTTGTGTTTTCTGAGTAAAACTACTTGAGGAAATATGGTGTTCTATTGACTTATACGAGTATTAGTCAAACATCGCCAAGGTGCAGTAACAAATCTTGAAGAGGCATTTGCTCTGCAGAGTTGGTATTTATAAAATCCGCTTATTACCTTCAAATATAAGTCACACAAAACACATTACGAGTCAAGAAGACATCAATCTTCCCTGACCCATTTCAATTTTAAGAAATACAGCGTACAAATAAACTTCACCGATGAATTTATTAAAACGTATTTTGAGCTCATTTCATGACAATATAATACTGAAGAACGGATTTCAGCGCTCCGCTTATAACCCTGCTGTCGCCGTATTATTGTTATTTTTGCATTTGACATTGTTATTTTCGTTTCCACGCGAATCGCCAGTTTTCGTGACGTCAATTCTTAATTGCCCAACTGTGAAATGTATAAAGATTTCGTGAAAATACAATATTTTTTCAATGTTTAAGGTTACGCGTCAAAACATTTTAAAATATGGCTACGAATTAACTAATTCTTGGTCAAATGTTAGTTATAAGTTTTTAGAATATTATTCGTTAGAATGAAAATTACCTACATTGAAAGTAATTAAATATTTCAAAGACTATGTAGGTTTTTTTACACCGAAACGAGGGAATAACGGAATCAAGAAACAACAAAATGATTTCATCCGTATAAGAAATCGTACTTTATCTCAGCAATTAAAGCAGAGGGCTATTTTTAGAGTCTCCTTACGTGATCGAATCAGAAATGAACAGATCCTCAGGAGAACCAAGGTAACTGACATAGCCCGTTGAATTGGAAAACTTAAGTGGCAGGGGCTAGGGCACATTGCTCGCAGAACAAAAGGCCGATGGGGGTGGACCGATGACCTTGTGAAGGCCGCAGGAATCCGCTGAATGCGGGAAGCACAGAATCGATCGAAGTGGCGGTGCTTGGGGGTGGCCTATGCCCGGCAGTGGACGTCTTTCGGTTAAAATTATGATGGTGAATTAAAGCAGTTAGATTCAGAACCTTCTGCTAAAGGCAATATGAAGAAACAATGTTTTTTTTTTTGTTTTGATAATGGCATCTCGCATTTCAACCTAGGAGGTTGGTAGGTTTTTGTCTGGTTAACCGGACTTTCCAGTGAGTGCCTCAATAAATTAAGGCCTCCAGCCAGGGCAAAATACTTAAAAACTAAGTGACTATGCGCTAAGGGCACCCTCTGTGTGCGTCACTGGGGGAGGACAGCAAGGGACGAGCTGGATCGGATTTTTATTATTTGGGGACGAATTTAAAGCTACAGGTTCAGCGGCGCGGGCTGGCTCGAGCAAGGGTCGGGGCGGGGATGGACCACGTTGTGGCGGGCCTCATCGGCGAGGATAGAAGGACGGCGGTCGGTGGGAGTTCTTCCTAACTGTTCTAGTAGAGGGACTACACTTCTGGAGGAGAGTGGTAGCGTCATCGGAAATGTTGAGAGTATGCTTCGGTTGACGAATCCTACTAATGCAAAACCGAGTGTATCGGGTGGCAGCCGCAATCAGGTGATTGCGGTGCTTTATGGGAGTCGAAGAAACGCTTTGAGAAGCGATTCATGAACTGTTGGATAGTGGGCATTTTGAGATCTATCTATGATCTATGTGTAGATCCAAATTACGAACATAGAAGGTGGCACCTTGTAACCTTTCTAAGAAAACGGTTCTGGAGGGTCTGCATCCTGTGGAGATTGCGTGGCTTGGCGTGTGCGAAGACGACGCAAGCGCAGGTCATGATGAAACTGATAACCGCGGTGTAGGTGCGCAATTTGCACTTAAGTGACAATTTGATGCGAGCAGTCTGACAGCCAGTCTAAACTACTCCCTTGAGTAGGATATTATTGGGCATTCTACTCTATCGAGAGTGACGAGGCGAAGGGAGTGAGCCGATGGAACGGAAGGTGTATCGGCAACCCAGTAACTGGGTTGGGGAGGTCAGATAGGCTCCATGTAAAATACTAGTACAACATAGTTGGGAAAAGGCTAGACAGATGATGACACTTAAACCTTCTGGAATAAATTATCTAAATGATGGTGAAAACCGCATCAAAATCCGTTGCGTAGTTCATGTACAAGTTCTTTAAAATATGGTCGACAGGTGTCTCGTTGAGAAATGCGGACAATGGTTCGGATCGCTCTTTTTAGGGTTCTGTACCCAAAGGGTAAAACGGGACCCTATTACTAAGACTCCGCTGTCCGTCCGTCTGTCACCAAACCGTGATAGTTAGACGGTTGAAATTTTCACAGATGATGTATTTCTGTTGCTGCTATTACAACAAATACTAAAATAACAGAATAAAATAAATATTTAAGGGGGCTCCCATACAACAAACGTGATTTTTTTGCTCGGTTTTGCTCAATATTGATAACGGCAACAGGTAGACGCTTGAAATATTCATATAATATAATATTTAGTTTAATATTCACTTGAAAAATGAATAATTAAATTAAAATAAAACAAATATTTAAGGGGGGCTCCCATACAACAGACATGATTTTTTTACCGTTTTTATAGATAATGGTACGCAACCCTTCGTACGCGAGTCCGACTCGCACTTGGTCGGTTTTTTGGAGAATGAATAATAATGAATATGCCATTTGTAATGGTAGCAATTTCCCCAAAACTGTATGCTATACCTCCGTTCGGTCCGTTTCGTCTAAACTCCCCCAGTCGTCAGTGTTTTCAGGGTTTTCCTTTGTCAAACATAATTAAAAAGGCATCTAAAATGTGCTCTTTAAATCTCAGGTCTGAAACACGATATAATTTCCCTAATTAATGAAAAACAAAGGCTCGGCAACATAAAGCAGGCCACGGGAAAGGCGCGGTTTTAATACTTAACCATTTTGCGTTCCCCTACACGACAAAAAGGTTACCGCTATTTGTCAAGGTCCTCTTTGATCTGCCGCCAAATACCACGGTTACGGCCACCATACGTTCAACCTTATTGAGACCGTCTAGTTTAAATATGAGAACTGTCGTTTGATGATGACATTTTTGTTTATTTTTTCGGGCTGTTTTTCTTGTGTTTCATGTTATGTAGACGATGAGTTTAATAGTTAATTATTTTTTGGTCTTTCCTATTTCACACTAATGATCTTTTTAAGGTCGAGAAAAGTTCTTAAGTCGTCATCATCATCATCATCATAACAGCCGAAAGACGTCCACTGCTGGACATAGGCCTCCCCCAATTGGGGGGGTTTGCCATAATCGCCACGCTTGGCAGGCGGGTTGGCGATCGCAGTATGGTGTTAAAAATGCATAGAGAACGCTGCTGCTCATTCTCTAGAAAGTCCCTTTTACGACACCCACGGGAGGAAATGGGATGGTGCTATTCTTTACGTCCGGCGCGGCGCCACACGGAACCTGTCTTAAGTCGTATTGTATTTCTTTTCGAACAGCTGTTATAATACTAAACAACGCTGTCAAGTGGGAAGCGCTAAGGTAGCTCGCGAAACTAAAATTTTCTTACGATTTCTGCAAATTTCAGCTCAATGTCTCGGTGTATGTTGATTAAAGTATGATACGCGACCGTAACAAATATACATTTATTATCATTATTATTTTTATTTTACTATGGGTTTGCTCTTAACTCTAGTCTAGGTCTGGGGGACAGCGACAAAGTCTACGATGGAGTGAGCTTACCCAGAAGAAGCCTGTTCATTCTCACTTTGAATAGATTAGGGTTGTATGCGTTCGGATACACAGACGCAGGCAGTGCTGTGCGCATTATAAATGACGTTTGAAAACGCTTAGTGCGAGTTGGTGGAATATCAACTAGGTAGGGGTGGTAACTTGCAGTGCATCTAGTCCGATGGTAGAAGGGGGCCGATGGAATGAGGTCGTGGAGTTCATGGGCACACTCGCCGAAGTACAATCTGTAGATGAAAGACAAGCAGGCAACCTAGCGGCGATGAGCCAAGCTGTGAAGCTTGGCATCCACCAGTTTTACGTCGCCAATGAGCCTCTTAGCTCTGCATTCCACCGAGTCAAGCGCAGCAAGTTGGTACTTAGCTGAGCCATCCTAAAGGTGGCTGCAATACTCCATGCAGGATCGGACTTGTGCTTTGTAAAGGGTTAAAAGCTGTCCAGGTGTAAAGTATCGTTTCACCCTATTTAGGACGCCCAGTTTGAGCTTTGCACTCGATAGTGGAGCCGAAGTTGAGACCAGATGTCAACTCCATGCCAAGGAGCTCGAGCCGATCAGCCGATTATAAACATTAGAATCAGTCATACAACTCTTTAAGTTAGAATAATCCTAAAAGTCATGATTTCATGAAATAGCTATTCAATCAGATTATACGAACTTAAGGAGTTGTATTACTGCCTCTAATGATTATAATTCTGTAAATACATATTTGTTACAGTCGCGAATCATATTTATGTCAACATACAACCTGATACTGACCTGAAAATTGTAAAAAAATGTAAGAAAATTTGAATTTCGTGGTCTACTCTGACGCTGAAATACAGATTCGTAAAGAATCTAACTTTATTTAAAATTAAATCACTCACTTGATACCTATATATAAGTAATGTATTTTATTATCTTTATTTTCATTGTTTAGAGGCCTAACAACGTTTACAAAAATCCACTAGGTATACGTATATTATATTATGATGTTGATACATACATCAGAGATGGTCGACACTACTCTTTTCTCAATAAAAGTCCCTAAATTGTACCTGTGACGCTACTCACAATCTGTATCGCCATAAATCAGCTTCTTAAAGTCCCGGTGCGTCGCAATGGTGACCGTCATCACAGGTACGCGCTCACACAAAGTAATCTTGACGAGAACTTAATTATCTTTTCTTTGATATTTTCTATTAGACCTATTTCCCACTAAGCGGGTTGACGTGGGCGTGGTGAGTATGGTACCTATATGATTTACGCCCGATTTCTGGAACGAAAATTAACACAGTTATATAAAGTTAATAAACTGTCAAGCGGCCGGACCTAAACTGTTGTTAATGACCCCCCCTATTACACTATCGATCCTGGATATCGTGATATTATCATCAGTAAAATTATCGATGTAGTAATCGTAATTTGACATCAATACCATCAATATTTCATCAATTCTGGATCACGACATCGAGTATCACGTACTGATAGTGTGATAGGCCCCATTGGTACTGAATTATCAATAGCGTACCGGATCACCTGACTTATTTAATTTTGACACGTCGATAATTTTCTTGTTACTAACCATTTATTTATTAGGACTTTATACATAATATTAATTGGTAAGAGTTACTATAAATATAATAACCTAAACTAAATAAAACTAATAACAAAATAAACTAAAATATGGCGTCGAAAAATTCCTCTGCATCGCTGTCAACTGGTAATGTACCCAAGAGACTTGCTAGTCTCTTGGGTACATTACCAGTTGACAGCATTGCGACGTTGGATGGCAATGCTTAGCCTCTGGCCAAGGTACAAGCCAGCCCTTGGGTCACGGGAAGTGTCAACCAGCCTTTTGGAGATTTCATTGAACAAAACATGAGCACTGGGACCCCACGGCCCGAGGATTTCAACCCCAAACGGCTCGAAAATATAGTTACCGATAAGGTCACTATACTTTCGCCGTTTGAGGTTTTCAGCAGCCGCAGCAGCAACGCCAGCACACAGCCAAGAAGATGAGATGGCGTAAGAGTATCGACACACGTTGCGTCCCACAAAAGGCCTACCCACCTTCCAAGGAAATAAAGACATGCCGTCTGGTCTAATAATAATTTTCTTTGCAGAATCCGCATCCGGGTGTTAGTTTAGCATCCCGCGCATCTACCTAAGTACATACTTACTGAGATACTCTCTAAAGAGGTTGTTACTGCAGTACAAAAAAGGGGGCTGCTAAAGGTTGTTGTGTGTGACAATTTTCGTTTACAGAGTCTTGGAATATGTTCATACTAATATACTAATACTAATCCATACTAATATTATAAATGTGAAAGTAACTCTGTCTGTCTGTCTGTCTGTCTGTATGTTACGTTTTTACGCCTAAACCGCTGAACCGATCGTCATGATTTGGCAGAAATATAGCCTGGGATATGGAGAAGGACATAGGCTACTTTTAGACGCGATAACCGACATCCACGCGGGCGGAGCCGCGGGCAAAAGCTATTAATATTATAAATGTGAAAGTAACTCTGTCTGTCTGTCTGTATGTCTGTATGTTACGTTTTCACGCCTAAACCGCTGAACCGATTATCATGAAATTTGGCAGAGATATAGCCTGGGATATGCAGAAGCACATAGGCTAATTTTTACGCGATAAACGACATCCACGCGGGCGTAGTTGCGGGCAAAAGCTAGTATGTTATAGTTTTGTTTTAGGTTTAGAATCAAAATGTGTTATAACCATTCTGTTCTACCTACTGGTTTTCGACCAGTTACGTACTTGGTAGCCTAAAACCATTTTAACAGATTTCTCAGAACAGTCTGCCTACTCTTCAGGGAATACAAGCTTGATGTTGTATAATAATGAAGGAATTCATTACAAAGGTACTTATGTAAATCTGGTTGTTTTCCTAAGAGAGGTGCCATTTGTAACGGATAGCTCGACTCCGTCGTTTGTCGTGTTTACAATAACAACCCTATTACTGGTTCAGAAACTGACGTTTTGAAATGTTAACTTTGGAACTATATGACATCTTGAAACTGTCGGTCTATTTTACCTACAAACTTGTTTTGGTACATGCAACATATTTTAACTTATGACATAACATAATATTCCTATAATGTCCCCACTGCTGGGACGCAGGCTGCTGGGCAGGCTGGGGGTGAGAGGGAGTGGGGCATAATCTACCACGCGAGCCCAGTGCGGGTACGTGATGCCTTCGAATTTTCAGTTCTAGGACATGCGGGCCGGTTTGTTCACGATGTTTTCCTTCACTATTTTGAGAATACCATCATAGTGGTGGCTACTTTGTCGTATCGTATCACCATAGTGGTGATACGATACGACAAAGTAAAGTGCCTGCCCGGGTGTTGTGGGCCGCACAACACATAAAAAAATATGGAATCGTAGGTGAAAGTTTTTCTAACAAACTTATGACATTATTCTCTCAAAGTCAAAGTCAAAGTGCTAATACTGGCCACATAGAAATCTTTCTTATATCTATGACTGACCATATAACAACCTTACTGGCAAGCCGTTAATTTTACTATGACAAGCTATTTAAATTGGAAAAAAAAAACAAAAGGCGTTTAATATTCGAATTACGATGTGTGTGTGACGTGCAATCCCCCACTTAAAATTAAGTGGGATGCATTTAGGCTTTAAAGTTGCTCAGTTGAACACCGCCTAATAATTTTACGGAAAAAGTCATAATTTTTTTACGATTCCGTAAGTACATACCTCAATAAATTTATAGCTCAACTGGACATTTCCACCAAGGTTAAAATTTATTGTTATACCTATTGTAGGTAGGCAATAACGTGGCTGGTAACGTGCCACTAAAAAGTGCAATTTTATCTACTTTCCGTGTAACATCTTATGCCAAATGTAGTTTCATCAGTGATTTGGCTCCGGTAGTAACTGCTTAACCCAGTTAGTATCCACAACCATTACATTATGTAAGTATTAGGTATACAACATGTCGAACTAGGTAATATCCGGCGCCGGCCCTGGGAGTATCATGCTCGAGTGAGCATGACATACTCCGAGACGACCATACTCTGGTAGATGTCTCGCTGATGGTGGCGCGTGTGTTGGATCTTTTAGCTCCCTTTAAAATGGTGGAGCTGAATGGTGCTAATCCGTGCGTCATGTTCGTGAACGGGCGCCGTCAGCTGGGACTGGTCATCTGTTATTAGCTGCCACGGCTTATTTTAATTATTTTATTCTTGAAATGTTTTTTTATTCCTATTTGTTGTACTCTGGACGCTTTTATCGTGTACGTTTTTTACTTTTACTTTTACATCGTTCTCACATATAGTTATAAATTCAACATGAAACATGTAATTAATATTTTTGTAACGATATAATTGAAAAGGGTGTCCATGTAGTTTCTTGCCCGTTCTTCCCCATAGGTACCTACTACGCTTTGGAATGGACAACTAGCTTCATATTTCTTACTGATCGACTCCTTGAAAGTTCAAAAGTGCCTGTAAATGGTTTAATTGAAATAAATGCTTTGAGTTTGAGGCTTTCACTTCACGTTAATTCTACTTCGGTTTTTTTTTTTTTTTTTTGTTAAATAAATAATAATTCCCAAATTTTCAAAAATCAACTATTGCAAATATCAATTCTTATTGAATTTAAATTAAATTAAATAGCTCTAATTAGTATATTCCTGCATCTTTACGAGTAACATTAAGAAAGCTTTTACTGCTATTCGCATTTGGCTTTTTGGCTTCCCTTGCCATCTGGCGCTTAGAGCGACCGCTCCTCTCGCTTTACCTCAGGGTTGGCGCTGGACTAATATCATTCATTCATTATAGTGTAAGCGCGAATTTGTTTGGCAAGAGTGGTGAATCGTGGCTAAATGATAAGCCGCACGAGTCGGTCGAAGGTTAAGCTACGCTTGCCACGGTCTGTTTGTGGATGGGTGACCATGCATCCATTACATATCGAGACTCCTCCGTGCCTCGGAAAGCACATTAAGCCGTTGGTCCCGGCTGTCACACGTAGATCTTTGACAGTCGATACATGTAGTCAGAAGCCCAAAAGTCTGACAACCAGTCCTACCAAGGGGATCCGTTTACCCAATAATTGGGTTGTAGAAGTCAGATATGCAGTCGCTCCATGTAAAATACTGGTATTCAACTACATACAAATAGACTGGAGGCCGACCCCAATATAGTTGCAAAAGTCAGGCAGATTGAGTGGTGATTAAAACAAGATGTGGTTTTTAAGAATGAATTGCGATCAGTGGATGTTGACAGGCTGAACTACGTACAGACCGAACTACACATGGGTACCTACACAGGGTTTCAGTTCTTGCAAACGTAGCAAGCAAGTCAACTTACTCGTATATAAAGAGAGAAAAATAACAAGCTAATTATGAATTATATAGATTCTAAAACAAAGGACTGTTGGAAGATGAAAAGAAATGCCTCCAGGGAAATCATAACCTATATATAAGTAGGAAGGTACCTAAATAATTAAAATGTAAAATTTCTTTAGAATCTCATTTCTATTATCTATAGTAGGTTGATACAAATCTTTGATGACTTAAGGCTGCAGTATTTTTTTAAACAAATTTAAGAAATAACATGAAATATTATTATTGCACAGAAATAAACATAATATAAGTATTATTATTAACATAAGCGGGATATTTACCATGTTTATTAGCGCCGAAATATCGGGAACTCAGAACAATGAATAAACATGGTAAATATCCCGCTTATGTTAATAATAATATTAGTGACCATGACAGTTTAAAAATTTATATAATATAAGTAATAGCTATTTTTTTTTTTCTGTACTTCGAGTTGGATTATGTTAGGTAAATCAAGCGTTGAATACAGCTCTTTCTGCCCAACAACATTTCGAGGTATGTTTGTGCTCCTACTTTAGGGTAATTAAGAATTATTTTCAAAATCTGTTCAGCGCATAATTAGCTGAACATGCTAGTCTTCAAAATGCGCTGATTAGTTTTTTCTAATTATCTTTCATTTTCTTAATTTGGAGGTCACAAAGTCATAAAAATTCTCTGTTTTTATGAACTTAACAAGTACGTATTTACACAATTAGAATCATTAAAATCAATCAATAAACCCGTCTAAGACCAAGTTACCCCTATATGAATGACTTTAAAACATCATTGATTTCATGAAATCATTACATTTGAGGGCAATGGAGTTGTATTGCTGATTGCGGGTGGAAGGAAAACGCGTTCAAGGCTGAGCACCGGCGAAATAATCAGCCGCCATCAAAAGGGTTGTTGGAGGCAGCATTTCCCAAGCGGTCCGCACTGCAGAAGACCGCATAACTTGGTGACGTCGTATGTGATCGCGATCCTCAGCATTGGGGAACGACGAAGAAGAACAGAAACAGAAGAACAGAAGGTTGCTGATTCTAATGATTGTGGCGGTATCAACAACGCCACATGTGAACTACGTATCAAAGACCTGACGTCACAAATCCTGCATCGCGCTATCAGAGTTTACCGCGCGACTAGCATATATACAACATTCCAACATCAACCGTCGCGTTGGGCAGTTGCCCACCAGACACAATACCCGTCTGGTCGGAGGATCCTCCCTTTACACCCTGTTCCTCATACCTCTAAATGATTATAATTCTGTAATATGCATACCTGCAACCTGCAGGTAATGTTTATTACCTGCAAATTGCAAAAAACTTAAGAATATTTGAATTTTGCAGGCTACCTTAGCGCTTCCCCCTTAAATGGATAAGTTTTTCTAAGCGACCGTGTAAATGTCAAACGCAGTGAAGCATGGGTCCTAATCTGGTCCTAATTGCAAGTGTAGGCAATCTTTCAGGACTCAGGAGTCATCTTCATCAATCATCATCAACTCATATCGCTGTCCGCTGTCGTGAACGTTATTTATGTTTATTTATCCTCGTAAAAAAGGTTGACCATACGTCACATGCTCTAAAAAAAGTAAGTTTTTAGGTTTTCGTGGAACCCTACTTTCGTCATGTCCGTCTGTCTGTCTATCTATCTACGGCATAGCTCAGAGACTCTTAATACTAGAAAGCTGTAATTTGGCATGGATATATTAATCACGCTGACAAAGAAGTAAAACAAAAAAAAAAAATTGTGCGGTCTCTTGCACGTAAAGTAGGGATGTTTTTTTTTGCTCGTCTATCCCATGGTGTGGGGTATAGTTGGATAGGCCTTTCAAAAATATTGCGGGACTGTAAAAACCATTTTTCGATTCAGGGATCCGTTTGCGTAATATTAAAATTTAAAGTGCTAATTTTTGTTCGACTCAAGTGTGTCCCCCACCTGCCAGCTAAAACGTTGTTTTATGATATGTGAAAAAATTCACGGTTTAAATTGAATGATATTGAAAATAGTGTCTTTAATATACATAATGTTTTATACACTTAGATACATAATTATTTTCTTTATCTAAACCCATGCTATAAATCCTCTATAAAAGTTTCTGAAACAGTTAGCTTATTGCCAACATTGAAACAACCGGTGTCATAGTAACCATAATATCTTCCAAACGAGTGTTATAATGTTGTACTAAATTTCATTATGCAACTCATTTGCGTTTTCGATCCCTTCCTTAATCATCAAACAGCCACATTTATGAATTTCAAAAAAAGAACATTGTCGTGCATTCGCGTTTTACTACCACAGCGCCGTAATTAAAAACTTATAGTTCATTCGAGTTCACCTCGCATCCCGCCATTTTTGTTATAAAATAGATAAAATTGTTGTGATATTATTATAGTATTGCAAAAATTTATAAGTTTGTTGTTTACAAAAATGAGTGATACAAGTTTTGTTAACACACCACCAGATATTTCTAATGCAGCAAAGGATATTTCTAACCAATAAAAAAATAAATTCTACCAGAAAAGTCGAGAAAACAATATGAAAAGCGTACCAAGATTTCATGAATTGGAAAATATCCAAGAGTAGATAACATGGGTGTAGATAAAGTATTGTATGCAACTGTACATAATTAGGTATTAAAACACTCATGTGATACTATTATCACACTCGGCTTCACCTCGTGTGATAAACCCACATTCGTATTTTAATACCCCTTATTATACAACAGTTGCATAAATAACTCGAGTACAACGAACACCGCTTATGAAATAAAACAACTTGCTGAAAAGTGAGAACATATTAGTTACACTAAAACGAATGCTAAACCAAAAGTAACAGTTCCAAGTATATCTGTAAAACAGCTCTGGTAATACTAATAAAACACTTATCGTATTTTTCGTATCGTATTTATGTATCGTATAGTTTCCCTTACTCGTACACAGCGGGATACGTGCCGATACTGTAGCTAAAGTACGCAATCAGGATATCCGAACGCTGTCGTATTGTACGAAGTACCTACTGCAGAGCGTGTGTAGAGCAGCGACTTTTTAGCAAACCTAGGTTTTATTTATTTATTCCTGATTGGGCTTGCTCTTGAAATTAATCTCCCCTGATGGAAAGCGATGGATGAGGTCTATGATGGAACGAGCGTGCCCAGAAGATGCCTGTTCACTCTTGCTTTGAAGGCAGGTGGGTTATATGTGGAAGGGAACACATACGCAGGCAGAGAGAAATAATATGAAGAAGAGGTATAGAAAACAAGCTTATGTTAGCGGCTTCGCCCGCGTGTAGGTTGGAAATTATACCACGGGAATGTTCTACCGAGATAAAAAGTATTTTATGTCCTAACTCCTAACCTTCTACCTGTGCTGTGTGCCAAATTTCATCAAAATTCATTCATCCGTTAAGGCTGGGGATGAAGTAGTGGCTAATACTCTAATAGGTATTGTGACAGCATCAACAACGCCACATGCGAACTACGCATCAAAGACCTGACGTCACACTAATCCTGCATCGCGCAATCAGAGTTTACCGCGCGACGAGCATATACTTATCAGGGCTCGGATAACGGTATATTTTTCGAAACGTTATCGTCTTAAATACCTAAGAAACGATTTGTTTCATTTACGTTCGAACAGAACCGTATAAATAACGTTTTCAGAGAACAATTACAATTTAAATTGTTTTTGGTTAATAAACGTTTTAAACCGTTTTTTTTTATATTTGGTGTCGATAGGTATTAAACTACGTACGAAAAAAACAAATTCACAAATTTCATTCAGTTCATCACAATTGTTGAAACACAATCTCGATCAATACGTCAGAAGCGCATCGGAATGAAAGTTGCAATGAAATCAAAATATACGCTAGGGGTACCCGATCCAACTCCAAGTTCATGCGTGTCGCCGCACACCATGCGCGGCGTCGTCTTGCGGAATAAACCGGTTTTTGCCCTGCGGAAATAACGTTCTCATTTCGTTTTCGTTCAGAACAAAATGATATACAAAGAACTGTTCAAAACGTTTTAAAAACGTTATTTTAAATAACGTTTCCGAGCCCTGATACTTATACAATATCCCGACATCAACCGTCAGGCAGTTGCCCACCAGACACAACACCCGTCTGGTCGGAAGATCCTTCCTTTTCTATGGAAGATGAGTGAACTTTACACCGTTCCTCATACTTCTGCTGTACTGGTGAACCCGCCGTGATTGAAGTTGCTCGCGTACGTAGGGTTTACCATCTTTCCTGACCTACTCTAAACGTGTCCCTGGGTGGAGCTAAACGAGCAACAACGCCGAGGTATCGAGCGGCGGTCAACAAACTCGACCAATCAAAGGTAGGAAATGGTCTCCTCTGAATTTCTGAACATCTACGAGGCTTGGCTTAATTGTCTGGCTTCCGAGGAAGAAAACTTCGGTACAAAAATACATAACTCCAATCCTAAGGTGGGGAACGTGCCAACAGAATGTATGGCTGGTGGGAAATCAGTCTCTAGCTCCAACCTAAGTGTAGTGGTTTTTTGGTTGGTGGTAGGGCTTGTTATAAGTCCGCCTGGCTAGTACTACCATCTTATCTAAGTCTGTCGCCATAAGATCAATGTTAACAGCATTTGTTATGTTTCGGCAGTTAGAGGTAAGATAGCCAGTTCCTCTGTGGTTGAGGATTCCGGGTGAAGCTCGCTTCCACCTTCGGCCTTATCATCACTTACCATCAGGTGAGATGAAGACCAAAAGCTTCCCCGTTGTATGTAAAAAAACGGCTTTTTTATTTGCCTTCTCCTGGGAAATAGGCGTCATCCCAGATAGCGACTGTTAAATCGTCCTTACTCATGGGAATTGAAATAAATTACCTATTTAACTCTACAACAAACAACCAAAAAACCAACACAACTAACAATAAAACTCTAACACAACAGGTTTTCCATAAAGGAATGTTTGAAACTATACCTAGAGCACTGATTATACAAACACAAATTCTACCACGCAAGGCATAGCTCCAGGACCCGGTGGAAGCAACTACTCGTATGATCATAATTGGATACAAGTCATTGTGAAAAGGAGACCTAATTCAAGCCCAGAAAAAGAAAAATACACATAGTCTTGTAAAAACTATAAAATAAAATAGGACTTCCTTTTTTTCCTGAATTAAAATTATCCCATTAAAGGAGCAATAATTCCGTTGCGACTAAAAGTCGTGTGTGTAGTCTCCCCTACAGTTTTCCCATCACGACAGTCACGTCTCAGTGCTTTGTGCGACTCCGCCCGTCTTTTCGTTCTGATGGTAGACTTTGAAACGAGCTTTATGTTATTTTTAGTTCTGATGAAAGGTACTGTATGCATAGGTAGCTTGTAGGTATGTTCTTATTTAATTTATGGCTGATTTTTCCATCATCAGATAACTTTTTGTCCATCTTATACTATATAATATTATAAAGAGGAAATATTTTTTTGTTTGTTTGTTTGTATCGAATAAGCTCCAAAACTACTGTACCGATTTTAACCATTTTTTTACCAATGAAAAGCAAAATTATCAGGAAGTAACACAGGCTATAATTTATTTAAAAAAAATTGAGATCCTTAAGAAAATTGCAATAATGTAACCCAAAGTAGCAAAATTTTGCCTATAAACCACGGAATCGAAACTAACGCTAGTGAAACCGACATAATATGTTTTATACTCTAGCTGTCTACCCGCCACAGTTATTCCTAAGATTAAATATTTTACCTGATGATTGAAAAGTTGGTCCTTAGTCAAATAAAGTATCAAGTAATTTTTAGGGTTCCGTATGACCTTATGAAAAACGGAACCCTTATAGGATCACCCGTGTGGCTGTCTATCTGTCCGTCTGTCAAAGCCAATTTGCTCCGAATCTAATGGAGCGATTAAAGTGAAAGGTACACATATTAATTTCTGTGACCCAAATATGGACGTGTCACTTTTGGGAGACAAATAAGAAATTGGTAGATACCGTGTGGCATATCGAATGAAAGGGCTTACTTTGGGGGTTACTAGTATATTTTTTATAATTTTAAAATAAATACGTTTAAACTTATGTAAGAAAATAGAAGAAAATTAGCCATCTCAGAAAAAAAAATACAGACCCTACCATACCTACTTATAGATTACAGGAAAACCTATACGAAGTCTATGGTCTTAAAATAACATGGTAAATGTCCCAATATTGTGTGTATAAACTTACATTTGCAGTTGGATTGTATTGGAGAACATGTTTTTCAACTACAATGTTAAGTTTGTTCTTGGGATAAATTGATCCCAACCACGGAACCCTTCATTATGTGTGGTCCGACCACAGAACAGATAAGGTCCGACATGCACTTGGCCGGTTTTTTTTAATTGATCATCTATCTGCATATTTATTTAGTTACCTATGTCAGATAAGAAGTCAGAAATAAAGACGTATTTCATTTTCAGTCAAAATGTAATTAATCGAATCTTGATTGCAGACATTCTGCACAGAGAAAATATCTTTTTGTTTTGCTTTAAAATAAAAAAGTGATTTTCAATACAGTTGTTAAACATGGCGCACTTTTAGAGGCTATAATAAAATTATGATTCGAAAATTAAATATTTTGCATAGGCATCTTTCTGTTAGGCGGTCGTGATTTTTTTTTACGAGCTCGATCATTACTTTTGCAGTTGAGTTTTAAATTTATAAGTCAATTTAAAAAATTTAGTAGCAAAGAGTTTTCATACATAGAATAAAATGGGATAGATTTTATACGAGGAAAAATGAATGAGTCCGTACGTCTTAGGATTGAATTCTCAAAAGTCTTTTAAATGATTGTTTAATATATTAAAATACTTAATTAATAACAATAAACATTCTAGCCGTGGGGACCCTTTTATTTCATTTTAGTTTCTAATAATATTAAACTTAATATGTGATTATTTGGTAACAATATCATAAAGTTTGTATTGAATTGTTGATACCATCGCCCCGCGCGTGTCTAGTGCCTTATTATCAAGGGTGGTTTATTTCGTACCAATTTTCACGCTATTTATTTCGTTTGAAAAATTCAGTTTACTTATTATTTTAACAGACTGATATAAACTTGTAATAAACGCTGTACTATTTAATGTGATAAACTAATCGCCACACACGATACACCCACGATTGAGGATCAACCGAAGTGGAGCAACGTTAAAAGAAAATGCTTGTCATCTGTCGACTGATATAACTCTTACAAAAGTGGGTAATGAGTATAAATCCATCTCTCACACGATGTATTAAAATATAATCATGTTTTAGTCGAAATAATTTATTATACAGATTATTTCGTATAAAATGATCAGCTAATAAACACATTTTCATAAAGATCTTCAAACGAGTATGAAACGAGCATACAATATAAGTAAGTAAGTAAGTAAGTAGTATGTAAGTAGTTTCTTTTTTTTTTTTGCTAGGGTGTCTCAGAGTTAACCTTGAGAGGTTGAGACTCTTTAACCGGTCTTTCCTGTGGTTGCCTTAAGCTCCTAAAAACTTATAGCCAGGGCGTAAAAACTTATAAACTAGCGCGCTAAGGGCACCCTCTGTGGGGTACGAACCTCGGCTTAGGGCAGAGTCGGAGGGAGGATGGCAAGGGACCGAACGGTGGCTGGATAAAATCAGGGTTATGATTATTATCAGGGAAATTTAAAGCTACAGGCTCAGCTATAACGCGGGCTGGCGCTTCGCTTACGAGCAAGGGTCGGGGAGGACTATTTAGTCGGAGATTTCGCGATGGGCCTCGGCGGCGAGGTCGGAATGAGATGTAAGTAGCGTAGCAGGATGGCTTTTTATAGTTTCTGTCTACACCCTACTCCCAAGGGGGCGTAATTTTATGTATCAGTGCCTGGACAGTGGTCACAAATGCGTCTGTTGACCATGCTCAAGATCCCTAATTATGTTATTGGGTTTTCCATCAGAAATTTCTCAGTAGCGCCCGGAGTTTGGATTTCTGCCCGGTTTATGGAAATAGGCTCATCCCCTATTACATGGGTATGTCACAATCGACGAAATGGGAGCGTACCTACTACCTCCTACCACCTCTGTCTATCCCTTCGACTTTCGAGATATACAAGCAGTACTTACGCTATGTTACACCTGGCCATAATGTGAGTTTTACCGCACGCTACGCGTACAGTAAAACTCGCATTGTGGCCAGGTGAAGACGTAAAAATGTGTACTCACCACGGGCAGTAAAAAAGAAAGCCCTCAATCGCATATTTACAACCCTCGGCTGCGGCTCGGGTCACAAATACCTGCGTTTTCTTCGGGCTTTCTTTCTTTTACAGCCCTTGGTAAGTAATGTACTATTACAGACGCTGGTTACTTTAAACATTAGCTAATCAGTATACATAATGTCCGTTTCGCTGATATGCCGTTATACTTTGCTTATAAGGATATTTCTCGAAATGAGAGCATTAGTAGACAACACTCAGTTGAATCGTGCTTGTTCTGAGAAAAACAAACTTTTTTATTTGGAACAAAAATAATTCTTATTACTTAGTTTGGTAGTTTTGCGTGACCTAGGAGCTAATATTATGGAAATTGTGATGAATAAAGCAGGTGACCCCGTTTAGATGATCTGCTTATGTTGCATGGTATTAACGTTATGGAAAAAAGGCGGGGGGGGGGGGTAAAAAGTTTATCCCAATTTCCACGTAAACAAATTGCAGCGCTGCAATATCAGCAAAATTCAAAGCATATCACAGTTTTAATGTATTTTATAAAAACGAGGAAATGTTTCGAAATAGTCAAGCAGACACTCTGTCTTAAGTGTGTAATTTTTAGGGTTCCGTAGTCAACAAAGAACCCTTATAGTTTCGCCATGTCTGTTTGTCTGTCTGTCTGTCGCTTAGCTCAGAGACTCTTAGTACTGGAAAGCTGTAATTTGGCATGAGTATACATTTTAATCACGCCAACAAAGTGATAAAATAATTTTTTTTATTGTAGCGTACCTCCCTTGCACGTTAAGTGGGGATGATAATTTTTTTCGTCTATCCCATGCTGTGGAAAAATATTGCGGGTCTGTGAAAACCATTTTTTGATTCTCGGAATCGTTTGCGTAATATTAAGCTTAAAAGTGCAAATTTGTTAGAGTCAAGTGTGTCCCCCTGCCAGCTAAATGGTTGTTTTTGGATATGTGGATAGATTCACGGCAGTAGTATATATAACGAAGTTAAAAGAAAAACTATCATGGCTAAGTAGGCTTTACAAGTTATCCAGTAATAGTCGACTAACTTATATTTGCAGTTGAAATGTATAGGAGAACATATTTTTCAACTACAGAGTTAAGTTACTTAACCCTGTAGTTGAAGATAAGATAAGATAAGATATTTATTCGTAGAAACATGAGTATACATACGAGTACAAGGCATGCAGGTTGTTCATAAACAAAAAAGATCCGTCATGTTCGGCCTTTATGGCATACAAATATATAGGTAAGAACAGTCAATTATGGGTATTTAAACCAAGCTAAAACATTATTAAATTGTCATGCAAACTAAAAATTAATTTAAAACACTAAATTATAATTTGTAAATTATAAATTTCTTGTTGTGTGAAAAACATGTTCTTGGGATAAATTCATCCCAACTACGGAACCCTTCATTGTGCGTGGTTCGACACGCTCGTGGCTTTGCTATGGGTAAATTCTTGAAGCCAACTTAACATGATTATGGTAGAACTTGCTTTTGCCCGCGGCTCCGCCCGAGTGGATGTACGTTAACGCGTAAAAAAGTAGCCTATGTCCTTCTCCTTAACCCAGGCTATATCTCTGCCAAATTTCATGACGATCGGTTCAGCGGTTTAGGCGTGAAAACGTAACATACAGACAGACAGAGTTACTTTCACATATTAGTATGGATTAAATAGTCGATATTGGTGATTGAAAAGTTTCGTAGAGTGTGGTGTCCCAGTAAACTACAATCAAAGAAACATTAAACGAATAGGTATACGGGTAACTTCAGACTTTGTTCAACCGTCTACTGAACATGGGACTTTTCTCTTTCCCGTACACGACAACAATGGATGGCGGTAGAGAATGAAGGACAATGACGGACGTAATAACAGTACTTGACAGTACAGCATTTGTACTTAATCGTGGTATTGTAGAAATAATTATACCAGCCTGCAATAAACCTAGCAAACCAAAGGCCGAGCTTTATCCACGTGTTCCGTTTTTCTCGAAAGATTCTGGTAATATTGTTTTTCTTATAAAAGTCATGCTGTTGTTCACAATTGGGTCTTTCGAACTGTCGGACTCTTCAAACCTCTTTGTCAAGGACAGGCTTTGAGGTGCCGTAACAGGTGTTGACCTAGAAAGTATGCCATATTTTTAAGCATGACTGCCGCTTAAAAACCTGCCTTCTTCTGTGACAACAACTGAGGTATGATCATGGTTATATATTTATACCTAGGTTAGTTAGAAACTTTCGAGACAGGTACTGAAAGACAAAGAAGAAACTCTTCTGAAGACGAAACTGCGATTTGTATCGGTAATATTAGTCCCTACAAACTGTCAAACATCAATTGAAAACTTACGCAACTATCTCCAAAATTACCTAAGTTTGACAGACGTCAAAGATTCAATTGTTTCGTGGGTATGAATGACATGACGACCAGCCATCAGTTAATTAGTAAGTTCGCCGAATCACTCGATGTCTAACCACTACCGGCATTAGAGATGCACCTGTAATGACGGATGGTTCTTGAAATATACGAGTTTCTAATTTCGGATTTCTATGCGCAACGGGTGGTGGGAAGTGGGAATAGAAATGTGTGCGGTCTAAAGAGAAACTAAGTTTTGAATCTAAATTAGTTTCTGTAAGTGCTGGTATTAATTTTAGGGAGGTACGATTTAAACAGATAGATATATACAATGAATTTTATAATAAAACGGAAATAGAAGACATGTTGCGTCTACATGTTGGGCAAGGATTACGATGATTTTTTTGTTGAGTAGCTGCTGCCCGCGGCTTAGCCCGCGTTGCTTTTTCTAAAATAAAAGTAGCCTTAGTTACTCCTTATATCATCAGCTATCTGCCAATGAAAGTTCCGTCAAAATCAATCCAGCCGTTTCGGAGATTAGCTGAATAAACAGACAGACAGACGAAAATCTTTTAAATTGATTTTTTGTTTTATGTAGGTTCACCTTCAAGGCAACTTCAACTTCAATTCTTTCAAAGATTTTTACTTGCTCTGCTTCTAAAGTAATCAGTCTACAATTAGAATATTTACTTATACTTTCAAATGCATTTAGTAAAAAGCTGTTATAGACATTACCAACATTAATTACATTACATTTATTATCTATTGCTGCTGACAGATTCAATGTACCCAATTACTTTGGTGACAGAACTCTAAATAAACGAATACCATATCTATTGAATAGTCTACCGGCTGACATAAGGAGTGAAACAAATAAGAATAGATTCAGAAGTAAATTAAAAAAATATTATTCGGAGACTCACTGACTCCACAGTTAAACCATTGCAATGATTTTGTGGGGTTAAGTTTTTAGCTTTTACTTACCATGTTATATTAAAATAAAATAAATAATGATAATAAACAGACACTTCAATTTTATTTATTTGTATAGATGAAACCAAATTATTTTCTATGAGATTCATATTTTGTTATAAGAAACATAGGTACTCCTTGATACTTTAGTGTTAAAGGAAGAGGGTCTATAAATATATTTAACAGGATGGGTCGCTAAAGCACTTTAGGGATCACTAATTCACTAAGTAGGTAAGTAGGTACATTACATACCTAAAATATTATATCATTTAGGCATAGAGGGAGAATGTGGTTTTGCTACTAAGAGTCCTTGGGCACCACTACTTAGTCAGTAATTACTTACTACTATGTAAAGGGCAACATACTGTGTCTGAATCTGAAATATCAACATCTGTATCTAAAATTAGATCTGCGAAATGCATAAATCTTTTCTTTCAATTATTTCGACAAAGAGTTTTGTAACGAAGTATGCTTTCAACACTTGTCATCATAAAATTGCTGAAAATACAGTAAAATAATCTGGAATTTGTAAGAACAAGCACGGAGTCTGGATTTGTGTCCGGTTGATGGCATTAGGCTCGTCCCTATTACATGGGACTTAAACATAACTGGCGAAATATGGGTGTACCTACTATAGCTACACCTCTGTCTAACCCTTCGCGGATTACAAGCGTTATGTTATGTTATGTTACCATGTGAATAAAATCAAATGATGTCACGAATAATCGCTACCTGATCCTACCATCGCTCTTTTATTACCGGACTACCAGACGTACTCCCGTCCAATCGTACTCAGCGCTTCTCCTCCACATTTATTATCATCATCATCATCATTTCAGCCGAAAGAAGTCCACTGCTGGACACAGGCCTCCCCCGATTGGGGGGGTTTGCCATAATCGCCACGCTTGGCAGGCGGGTTGGCGATCGCAGTATGGTGTTAAAAACGCATAGAGAACGCTGCTGTCCATTCTCTAGTAAGTCCCTTAGTCGCCTTTTACGACACCCACGGGGGGAAATGGGATGGTATTCTATTCTTTACGTCCAGCGCCACACGGAACTATGCATTTATTATGCGCACAGCCAAACTGTGGAACTCTTTGCCAGCGTCTGTGTTCCCTTACACACATATAACCCGTCTGCCTTCAACGCAAAAGTGAATAGGCATCTTCTAGGCACGCTCGTTCCATCATAGACCTCATCCATCGCTTTCCATCAGGCGAGATCGAGGTCAAGAGCAGGCCCAATCAGTAATAAAAAATAAACCTGAAGCCAGAAACTTGTAGCCTTCTTCAGGATAAGCATTTCTGTAATCTACCTTACTTATTTACAACTGTGAGATCTAATCGGTGCCGGTGGCGCCGGAGCTTCGCATGCCACACGCTTGTTTTGCTGTACAGCTGGGCTTCCATTAATTTATCAAGCCTCTTAATGACCAACATCCTGTTAGAAGCTACAGTTTTAACTATTCCGTAGCGTAGATAATCTTGATACCTTGACGAGGACATTTAGCTAAATAGTCATGAAAGTATTTACTGAAAATGACCGCAAAACAATCAATGGCTATAACGATGCATTAGTGTGTGGCGGTATCTACAATGCCACATGCAACTACGCATCAAAAACCGGACGTCACAAATCCTGCATCGCGCAATCAGAGTTTACCATGCGACTGGCTTATACACCCTGGCATTTTAGTCGTCTTACAAAGACAGCCCACTTCATATACCCAATGACTAATAATCAATCATGTAAAAAAAAATTTTTTTTTTGTTATTATGAAGTAATTACACAGCGAAGTTTGGTTTTCATATAAAATTCTTTATAACTAAGTCGGATATAATGACTTCGCTTATAGTGACATGTCGCTTATTGTGACCCATTTGAACGACATGATTCGTAACACCTTCAGCAGTGTTCGGGAGAGTCACGTGATACCCGACGAGGTTCGGCGTGTGCTTGCCTTTTTCTGTTTTGAGTCTCAGTGGGCAATTGATATTTGAAGGACACGCATTGTTCGTTAGTGATTTTTGAAAAAAATTACATCTCAACAGAAACAGGAGATTTTTTTTTTTCTGCAAAATGCTTTGTATGACATCCGCTTAGTTTGTTATTTCCCTGCGATGTCATTATAAACGGATTCCACTGTACGTGTTATGTTATTTCCTGATGTTTTTCTTTTCACCGTAGGTATAATCATCTTTTCTTGGTTTATAAAAGTGGTCCTTTCCGAAAGTGATATTTCTAATAAGTTGCGGGAAAAGGTTCTTTTAAACCTGCAGAATAAACTTGATACACTAAATAATACTATTTTCGTTTTTATGTACTTTACACCTTCAAGGTTTAAGGCATTTTTTCCCAAACAAAATACATTTATTACGATCGCCATTAAAGTTATACAACAAGTTTGAGTTGGAATCCTTTTGCTGTAGCAAAGTTTTGTGTTCGCTTCATCGAAGGTCTGTAGAGGTTTCATAAACATGCGGCGCGAACAGGGTTACTCTTTTTGTGTACCTACCTACTCAATATTCGGCAAAAACTCCTAGTGTACCAACCTACTCAATATTCGGTGAAAAACTCCTAAAGTTTCTGACCAGATGGTCATGGAATTAATTCCTGGCATTCTGTATTGATTGATGAATTAACTTACTTTTATTAATTGAGGAGAATTTATTACGTGAATTTCTACGTACCTACCTACCTACGTTTGGATTATATGGAATATAACGTATGTGTTTTATAATAAATTGGTAAAAAACATACGTTTTTATGAAACTGACAGGTGTCAACATTCTCTCGGTGGACGGTTTAAAATTCTAAATTCGATTGAGTGATTGAATGCAACCAGTCATTTTTCTCAAAATCAAAATATTTTATTTCAGATAAACCTACATGGGCACATATGAAACGTCAGAAGTTAGGTATACGGTTCCAATTAGTCGTTTCCTAAGAAAAAGAACCGGCAAGAAACTCCACGGTTACTCTTTTAAAAATAATGGAACAAACTAAAAAACATGTTCTCCCACACATTCCAAATGTAAGTTTGTACGCACAATATTGGGAGATTTGCCATGTTATTTTAAGACCATTTAATTCTTATACGTTTTCCTGTAATCTATAAGTATCAAACTATTTTCTGTATTTTTTTAATAATATTAGTCTCAGTAGTTTTCGAGATCAGAGAACATTCCCCCAATGGGGAAAACACTTTATTTTTCAAAACATTAAAACAATTTTTTTTTTTTATTTAAAATAAATTTTTGAGACCCTCACGGAAAGTCCGTTCATTTGATATGTCACACGGTACAGGGTCCAAAACTTTTTTTTTAATTTTCTTATTTGTCTCCCAAAAGTGACCACTATATTCAAAATTCATTTGTTTACATAAAACCGTTCGTGTTTGGGTCACAAAAATGATATGTGTACCAAATTTCAACTAAATCGGTCCATTAGATTCGAAGCAAATTAGCTGTGACAGACGGACAGATATACAGACATACGAGTGATCCTATAAGGGTTCCGTTTTTTTCCTTTTGAGATACGGAACCCAAAAAAAAGTTACCTTTCCACATCGGTGTTGAGCTTGTAGCAGGGATTCTCATAACTATGGGGCACCGTTAGGTTAAGTTAAACATAGTTGTTAAGAAATTGCTGCTAACATATATTCAGTTCATTGTTACTTGTAAATTAAATATAAATAAATAAAGATCTGTTTAACATGATGAATTTGATGTAGTGAAAGTTGGAGTTTCCTTAGGTGATCGAACCAGAAATGAAGAGATCCGCAGGAGAACCAAGGTAACCGACATAGCTCGAAGCATTGCCAAAGTTAAGTGGCAACGGGGAGGGCACATTGCTCGCAGAACAGATGGCCGTTGGGGCCGAAACTTTCTGGAGTGGCGACCGCGTACCGGAAGACGTAGTGTAGGAAGGCCCCCCACAAGGTGGACTGATGACCTAGTGAAAGCCGCATGAATCCGCTGGGTGCGGGAAGCACGGAACCGGTCGAAGAGGCGGTGCTTGGGGGAGGCCTATGTCCAACAGTGGACGTCTTTCGGCTGATGATGATGATGATGACTACCTAATAAAACAACATAAACTCCTTACATACTCCTTTTACTTCGTTTACATTCATACATCTGATCACACACGCACGCCGGTTGCGAGTGCTACGCACCTGACCTTTCTGAAGAACATCACCAATTAGGTCACTAATCTTCTCCTAAGGCGTCGCCTCTCGGCGTTTCCACTATGTAGTCGCCTTTCATACACACTAATCCAGTATTATTATAGCTTAACTACATCGCTCTAAACGAGACGTGTCGGTTAATATCGGACTGCTTGAAATCAACTCCACTTTGTAAGCTCTACCCGTTAGCAGGTATAGCATCACCTGCCGTACGAAAGAACGTCGCATGCGCGCTGGAAAAAAAGAACCAAGAATCCGATTCCCGACATCTTCTCTACGACCACACGACTACTCCGGGTAGACTAAAAAGTCGCAGGAGCTTCTTACGGTCCACGCGATCAAAGACAGGCGATCCAGGGAGCGAAGAAAACTGTGGGAAAATAGGTATCCACCACCTCAAGACTTCGTAAAGCCCCAGGAGCACCTGCCTCCCGGTTGCGAACTGCAGTGGCCTATTTGGAAAGCTCTCAATCGACTGCGTACTCAAGTAGGCCGCTGCAAACATAACCTGGTGAAGTGGGGCCTAGTTCATTCACCTAACACTCAATGCGAGTGCGGTGCTCCTGAACAGATTATGTCCCATCTGCTGGAGTGTCCCAATTGTCCGTTCGTCTGCACCCTTGACGATTTGAAGAACGCCTGTGACACCGCAATAAATTGGGCTACCTACTGGACCCAAACAGTATAGATGTACCGCGAAACGAAAAGAAGAAGATAGCTCAACTTGACTTCTACTATGATACGGCCTACTGGCATAGGTATAATTAACATCAGAAGCCGCTTCAGTAGTCGGAAACACCAGTTTCACACGAAGCTGTTATTTTGAGTGTACCACACGGAACAGACAATATGTTTGTCCTTCCTTTGTCTATGAAAAGAAAGATGAAAGAACGGAACGAATAGTTTCACCCTTTGTTACACTCTGCGTATCTTGAATATTTGATAGAGTAACTGTATTTTTATATATTTATGTTTCATTGTTTGCTTTTGTGACCGCGTTGATGTCATTCAGGGCGGGTCAAGGGTCTCGATTGAAATCTCTGAGTAAATTACAAAGGTTTTCAGTTTTGTTGCTTGCTATGGAGAAAATATTTGATGATATTATGCGTTTTTAATAAGCTCAGCTGGCCTTTTGACATGAAGGTTTTAGGGCTTCAAGGTTAGGTATTCTTTTGTTTTTTTAATAAACTTCCAAAATAGAAAGCTCTATTATTACTCAGTTACTTTCATTTTGGGCTACATGTTTTCATTCAAAGATTTTACTTGGTCGGTAGGTACTATAATTATTATTTGCACCAACGACAGCCCCATTTTATGTCCAGCAAGTCAGTTTCGTTTCAATTATGTTTAGCAAATCACTGTCCATTCCAAAGTTGCCTTGGACAGATTACAGAGAGCGATAAGGCCGCCTATTGCATATTCTGTAGTGTTAAATTAGTTTTTTTTAGGGTTCTGTCGTCAACAATAGTTTCGCCATGTCCGTCTGTCTGTCTGTTTGTCCGTCTTTCCGCGGCACGCCGGCGAAGAAATTCTTGAAATATATAGGTGTATCTATTTAAACACGAAATATTTTAAGAGGTACACAGGTGGTAAAGAAGCCATGGAAACGATTTATTTTTTAATCTGAGTATATAATATTATAAAAAAAAAAATAACTTAAAATGACTGATATGATGTTTAATTATCAAAAGGCACCGCGCTCGTGCAGCCACCATCACCGCGTCCTGGCCGGTCATCCATAGAAAAAAAAAAAAAAAGTAAGTAAAGGATTTTTTGCAAAAGTCTCAAGCAATTTTAAAATTATAATAATTATGTAAAAACATACACTTAGATAAAAAATAAAAATTTGCTGCTATGGCTTTTTACCACCTATAGATGTTTCTCTCAAAATATTTCGTGTATGAATAGATACACTTTATATGTTTTTTAGGGATTTCCCCTACACGTAAAGGTTGCGATGATATTTTTTCTCTCGTCTGTCCCATGGTGTGGGGTATCGTCGGATAGGCCTTTAAAAAATATTACGGGTTTGTGATAACCATTTTTCCATTTAGAGATCCGTTTGCGTAATATTAAGCTTTAAAGTGCAAATTATGATCAGAGTCAAGTGTCCCTGCTGCCAGCTAAATGGTTGTATTTGGATATATGAAAAAATCACAGCAGTAGTATATATAACAAAGTTAAAAAGAAAACTGTCACAACTTAGTAGGCTTTACAAGTTACCGAGTAATAGTAGGCTAACTTACATTTGCAGTTTGCAGTTGAAACGTTACACTACAATGTTAAGTTTGTTCTTGGGATAAATTCGTTCCAACCACGGAACCCTTCATTGTGCGTGGTCCGACACGCACTTGGCCGATTTTGTTATGTATTTTTGTGGTGTACAATAAAGTTTATATAAATAAATACACTGAATTCCGTCTCATTCATTCAAATTGGAAGCTTTCGTAACTATGGCCGAATAGCCGTCAAAGTTTTCCTAGTATTCATTGATTTGTTCAACGTGACTCTATAAAGAATAGATTCGTGAACCGTTTTAGTTGTATCTATTTTAGCGTTTGTTCATATTTTTAAAACTGAAAGGATTAGCAAATGTTGGTATTTTCAGTGCTACCAGCCCCGCGAAGATCGCCGCTCTACTTACCCACCCTGAGAGCGTTCTACTTTTCGCTTGCCGATTCGCGGTCTCCACTCAAGAAAACGTCTACCCCTATGTATGCAAATGACCTTAAGATGATTAAATATCACTAATTTTGATTCAATTAGAACACCTCATCCCCTTGTGTATGTGGTTTTATAATGTGTTAAGGCGACGATAACCGACTTTTAATGATTTTTTACTGGAGATGACGTCTAAACAAGTAGTGGTAATGATTTGGAAAAAAATATATGTAAAATCAGAGCATTTTCTTAATAACTTAAAATATGAATATTTTTGATTATGTTTATATTACACAGAGAAATTAATCTATAAAATTATGTGTAACGCGGATAAAAAACTGAGAATGACGCAAAATCTATCAATCGTATTTTTCTAAAACCTTCATCTTTGTAAAGATAATTTAATTATTGATCTTTTAGTAAACGTGTTTTATTAAAATACCTTTTGTTTTATGTATAATAAATTAATAATGCGTCTTATTTGGGGCAGCGCTCATGGATGGGCGAGTGCTATATTGGCTGGACGTACGACGCGTTGCGTGAGCTCAGTACAGAACACGCAAGCTAACCACTCAAGGTCACTGGCATTTATCTGGGCCTTAATGAAACCAGCATGGCCGCCAAACGGTTGTCAGTATGCGTTTGTTTCCGAATTTATTCGCGGTATTGCTACAGGAATAGACCCCAGTCGCTGAAACCAACAAAATAGATCGGCAAGATATGAGAACGTGTGTGAAACCACGCACCCAATTACAGGTGTTAGAAATATATTATCTCAATTTATATTTTGGCGCAGAAAAGCGTTAGCGAAAGATTTTTAGTGGTATGGTTTTTGTTTTGGTATTTAATTTGTTTGTAGACGTTACCTGAATTTAATTGGACATTAAAAGTACTATCTAAGTGTATTTTTTTGGCCGTGAAAATATTTTTTTCCTGATCTAGAATTATTACTATTTAGGCATACTTATTTGCTAAGCAAAAGCACCAACCAAAGTAAGTGACCAAGCAATATACCCATGAAGTAGAGTATTAAAAATCAAAATTCACCAACTAATCTGGTCAAATTGGTATTTTCCTAAAATAAAATATATAAAAATAATGTTTTTTGAAAACAAATGTAGTGTTTCTATACTCCTTTAAAATGATAAAGGAAAACTTTTCCAAACTCTTTCAATAAACCTGTTTAAAATAAAATTAAAGTTGCGCTGATACAAGCTGACCATTAACATATAAACATGAAAAAATTCGATTACCTAGGTGTATCTAATTGATTCATTTTAGTTTATTTGACACTAGCTTCTGCCCGCGACTTCGTCCGCGTTAAATTTCTTGTTCCCCCGACCCACCCCGTCGCAACACATTGCCTGCCCGTGCTTTTACTTCGTTTTCGCATAAACTTTCATTTAAAAAAAAATGGTGTTCTAGTTAATAGGAATGTAATTCTTCCTCAAGAATTGGGCTGTAAAATGCAAAAAGATTTTTTCAAATCCAACTCGCAGTTCCAGGGATTAGCGCGTTCAAAAAACAAAAAACCGGCAAAGTGCGAGTCGGACTCGCGCACGAAGGGGTCCGTACCATCCATACAAATCCTTATCCATACTAATATTATAAATGTGAAAGTAACTGTCTGTCTGTCTATTTGTCTGTCTGTCTGTCTGTATGTATGTTACGTTTTCACGCCTAAACCGCTGAACCGATCGTCATGAAATTTGGCAAAGATAGCCTGGGACATGGAGAAGGACATAGGCTACTTTTTTACGCGATAACCTACATCCAAACGGGCGGAGCCGCGGGCAAAAGCTATCCATACTAATATTATAAATGTGAAAGTAGCTCTGTCTGTCTGTCTGTATGTTACGTTTTCACGCCTAAACCGCTGAACCGATCGACCTGGGATATAGAGAAGGACATAGGCTACTTTTTTAGACGATAACCGACATCCACGCGGGCAGAGCAAAAAAAAACGGCAAAAAAATCATGTCCGTTGTATGGGAGCCATATATTAAATATTATTTTTTTTCTGTTTTTTTGTATTTGTTGTTATAGCGGCAACAGAAATACATCATATGTGAAAATTTCAACTGTTTAACTATCACGGTTCATGAGATACAGCCTGGTGACAGACGGACAGACAGACAGACAGACAGACAGACGGACCGCGGAGTTTTAGTAATAGGGTCCCATTTTACCCTTTGGATACGGTACCCTAAAAACTAACTCTTCAGCTTTAGAATAGACTACCTCGCAGAGTTGATCATTACTTTGCTGCGGAGTTATTATAAAACAGTTATATCTCCTAAGATATTCATTGAAATTAAATGATGTAAGGGCAACTTTGTTCAAAATTAAATACTTGTGATGAATAACGTATTTATTTGGATAAGGATTAATACCATGTTTATGAAAACTCCTTCGCAAATAATGCATTAATTTCGAACAAATTTGATTACCATAAAAAAGGTTATAGTGAGTCAATCTTAAAAGATAGACATATGCTGTCGCAGACTTTTTTTTAGAAAATTTAAAGAGGATCAATTCCATCATACATTATATTTGCCTAACTTAAACCGTTTACGCAGCGCACGCAACGGAAGCTCTCAAAAAGAATATTTTTTCCCGTTTTTGCAACATTTTTCATTTATGCTCCGCTCCTTTTGGTTGTAGCGTGATGTTATATAGCCTATAGCCTTCCTCAATAAATGGACTATCCAACACAAAAAGAATTTTTCAATTCCAACCAGTAGTTTCTGAGATTAGCGCGTTCAAACAAACAAACAAACAAACAAACAAACTTTTCAGCTTTATATATTAGTATAGATTTAAAGACTAAATTGGTAGTTACATTATATGTGTTACCTACTTTCTTGGAAATTAGTGTCTTCATAAATAAAACGCGATGGGCATGTCAGTAGTAAAAGTGACATTGAACGTGCCAATTAAAATAATCGATACCACCACTTTAATAGCTATTTGATTTGTATCTTGTTTGTTTGGCTTCTTTCCTTTGCCTAGTCGCCGAAACTTATCCCTAAAAATGCTAATTAGAAACCATAAATCGTAAGACGTTCCTGATTTTTCTTTTGAATTTTTATCGAAAGTTGACTCATTATTCACCTCGCATTTTTTACCTTACCATATTATTTACACAATTGAGCACTTAATATATCTTAACTACACACTAAGCAACACTAATTATGCACTAGTAATGAACACTTATTTTAACACTAATATTATTTTTATAACTGTCAACAAACTATCATGCAACCACCGCGCGATTTTCTGGCCGCATCGCGTTCGGCGCGTAAATTCAAAATTAGAACACAATACGTCACTGACAATTTTTTTGTTTTTTCAACAAGCAGTGTTTATCTCATTTTAATGTTCGAACACTATATCGTGTTTTTTTTTAAATGTGATACGCGATGGTGTTCACGGTTCGCGGTCGTTATGCCGACTGAGGATTTTGCCGCGCGCCCGACGAATATTTTACTCCTTGGTCACTAGCGTATTATCGATGATTTGAATCTTGATAACGTTCGGTACAATGGGGTCAGGGTTCGACTTCAACCGGTGATGAAGCGAAACTGTGACTTCAAGTCGACAGGTTTGACGCAAGTATAATTTCCCTAAGAAAAAAAAAAGTGTTTCTTTTGAAGGTGTTGAATGTTCAGCGCACGAGAAAATGGAACGCTTTATGAACTACTAGCTGTTGCCCGCGGCTCCGCCCGCGTGGATGTCGGTTATCGCGTAAAAAAGTAGCCTATATCCTTCTCCATATCCCAGGCTATATCTCTGCCAAATTTCATGACGATCGGTTCAGCGGTTTAGGCGTGAAAACGTAACATACAGACAGACAGACAGAGTTACTTTCACATTTATAATATTAATATTATAGTATGGAAGTATGGATTTCTTTTATACGTGACTGTACTGTTACAAAATTATTTTAGACTTTTCTAACACTTTATTAAACAACAATCCCAGTAAAAAAAAATATGGCTTTTAAAAACAAAGTCTTTAGCACAGACTACTTAGAAATACTACGTGTCTTTAGCGACCAACCGTAAAGCAATCAAAACATTGCAAACTTTAAAGTGTGCATTTAATGTAGATTGAAAGGCTATTTCTGTGCGTATTCATGCTTTTATCAAGTATTTATTTATAATAAATGGTGTAAGCTGCACATTTATGACTTGGCACCGTAATGAATATGAACTGGTTTCAAACAACTGGTCATTATTCTATTTTATGATAGACTTAAACATTTTAGAGACATCTAGAATCATGTCGCACTGGTTTATAATCTCATTGAAATATCAAATTATTTCAAACAGTGAGATAATGCAATGAAACTCTTCTTGGGAGGACTAATCTGTTCTGTCGCAACAAGCGCTCGTTCGTGAAAAGTTTGTGAGCTTTGTTAAATAGCGTTATTATTACTCTTTTCAGCGACGGATTAATATTCAATTCAATTATACTAGAGCCAGTCGACGGAGAAAGCGATTATAGGCAGACGGTATTTTTAAAACTATCGTATATGAACACCATTACCATCACCACCAATTTCATCCCGTGGGTGTCGTAAAAAGCGACTAAGGGACTTACTAGAGAACGGGCAGCAGCGTTTTTCTATACAATTTTTAACACCATACTGCGATCGCCAACCCGCTTGCCAAGCGTGGCGATTATGGCAACCCCCCAAAATGACAAGCACAAATAAAAAATGAAGCACAAAACCGGTCGAAGTGGCGGTGCTTGGGGGAGGCCTATGTCCAGCAGTGGACGTCTTTCGGCTGAAATGATAATGATGATATGAAAACAGCGGGTCACTAGGTAAAGACGCAGCTGACGAACTAGCTAGGAGACATCCAGCTCGTCAGTCTGTCGACTCGGACCTATCGTACCCATCCCCTTCAACCAGCTACGCAGGTGGCTATAGGAGTTCACCCACACACAGGCGGAGAGCTGGTGGACCTCGACACCGGACTGCGGACAGTCCTGGGTGGCTATGCCACCCTGAGATGGTAAGCTAACCAGGCGTTTATTACGCCTGAACAAGACTAGCCTGCGCCTGGTGACTGGAACCATCACGGGGCACTGCTCGCTAAACAAACACTTCCACACAATAGGCATAACGGACAATCTTCTATGCAGGGTTTGCATGCAGGCTGAGGTAATCGTCGCACATGTGCTCTTTGAATGCACAGGCGTCACCCAGATTAGAACAGAAACCCTCGGGGCACCCAGATCTTTCACAGATGTTCTAAACGGACCAGGAAACGTAATCAACTTTAAGAGAGAGATGGGCTGGTTGGAATATACACTGACGGTCGCCATGGCTCACGTACAATGGTCCACCTGAAGGACTCAGTATGTGGAAACCAAACCCTTTCAAGAACAAATAACTGTACGTCGCCTGCTCTTGCGTCACCAGTCCTGACTCACCGTATATTTTGACTGCTGTGGCCAAAACTATAAACGTAGTATCCAGGGAAGTTTTATTAAAATGTGGCTGGTATTTTAGTATAGGTATTGTGGTGTCGACTTCCACGACTAGTTATAATCATATTACATACACAATTTTTTTACTATTATGTATAAAATATTGATTGTTTATTAAATTAGTTTATACTGATTATGGTAGAAAATTGTGGTCACATTACAAATCTACGTACAGACACAGTCACACAAGCATAAGGGTCTCGTAGTAGGTACTTTGTCCATTTTGATTTGTTTTGACTGTACAGCGAAAGTGTGATTGTAATTTATGTAGCTTTAATAAAATAAAATAAAAAACAGAGTTCGAAAAATCCGATTCTTATAATAAATATCAAAAATCCGATTTTTTTTATATATCGGATATATATCCAGGCCAAGAAAAAGAAGCGAATTTCATTATGTAAGGGGATTAAACACTTAAAAATGTGAAAGGAATTTGTAAAATAATATAAATGTCAAATTACCACATTTTTTTATTTAAAAAAAGTAATAAAATAATTAGTGTTTACGAGTATTTGAGAAAGACTTTTTTAATGAACACTTAAAAAAACCGGTACCCATTATTATAATAATCTTCATTTGTTTGTGAGATAAATCAACACATTTTAATAATAATTTGTAATCATAAAAAAGTAAAAAGTAAATTATTCTGAATTGTAGTTTTTCACTACGTGTTGCCAGGGTAAACATTAATCTCCAAAATTTTTAGTTCAGCAGACAGGAAAAAATCAATTGATTATATCAAGATAAAAATCAATTGATATATATCGTGATATATATCATGATATATATCCGCTGATATATATATCGGCGAACCCTGATTTTTTTACCTATATTAAATACTAGCCCGCGGCTCCGCCCGCGTGGATGTCGGTTATCGCGTAAAAAAGTAGCCTATGTCCTTTTCCATATCCCAGGCTATATCTCTGTCAAATTTCATGACGATCGGTTCAGCGGTTTAGGCGTGAAAACGTAACATACAGACAGATAGACAGACAGACAGACAGAGTTACTTTCACATTTATAATATTAGTATGGATGATAGATTCAGTAAACGATTCTGAACAAACTGTTAGTTACACATTGTATAACTGCAGATAGAATATACCTATGTATGTACGTACTTAGTACTTAGTTGAGTTTTCCATCACCAAACTTTTGATTGATAGAGAGACGAAAACATGAGTAGATTTATAGGGCTTTAAAATTGTTTGCTTAAGCGATAACGAGTAAGAAACGATGTTTTCGCTAAAAGCGCAACCGAGCCGTTTCCCGGAGACGTCGTAAAACATTAGCAGTCGAGTTTGTCCTACATGCAACTCCTATATTTTATTATATCTTGAATTATGAGTTTTACGGGTTTTAAAAGTTGCGTGGATTTATTGAAGGGGAGTTTCAAGTAAGCTTAGTAAAACTACCAAAAATATTTAGTGCTTAGAAAAGTTCTTAAAGTAGGCCAAGTGTTCCAGTAATCTGCGGTGGGCCTATAGAATAGAATACATTACAGGGTCAAATTAAATTCGCTAGCGAAACTCCGCAGATGTCATGGCATCGATATCTAAACATGATTGCTCACTTAAATGTCTCACCGATGGTGGCGCATGTGTTGGTTGCATTATTCGGTTCCCTATAAAATAGTTGAGCTGGATGGTGTTATTATATAATTATTTTTAAAAGAGTAACCGTGGAGTTTCTTGCCGGCTCTTCTCCATAGGAAACGACTAACTTGGAACCGTGCACCTAGCTTCTGACGTTTCATAAGTGCCCATGTAGGTTTATGTGAATTTTTTTTTTTTTTTTCTGGTGCTGATCCATGCGTCATGTTCGTAAACGGGCGCTGTCAGTTGAGACTGGTCATCTCTTAACTGCCAGGGCTTATTTTTAATCTTATATTTTGAATTGTTTTTTTTTCTTTTCATTAACCTCACATATAGAAGTAATAATAAGAATGTACCCAGGATTTTGTAATATCTTGATTTAAAAGTGTCCTTGGAGTTTCTTGCCCATTCTTCTCCATAGAGATATACGGTTTGGAATGGGCAACTATACCCAAAGTCTTAAATTCAGATAATTTATGTAAACAAAGGGGATAACATATCAAAAAAATATCTTCGTAATGGTAATTCACATAAAATGGCGAAAAAAGAGGTTTCATTTTCTTTTAAGTACTGATTTTAAGAAATAATAATTAAAGAATAATCATACCGTAATATTTTTTATAAATTTTCAGTTTTAAACAAAGTTATTATAAAAAGGAGATTTTCTGGTATAAAATATTTTATGATACTGGTAACAATGCAGGAGATTTTCAAATTTTCAAATTTTTTACTTCTTCAACAGCACTAATATCAGAACTCTCATTCATAGATTCATATTGTAAGTAGCATATCTAGCCACATTTTGGATGAAAACGGTAAACTGTTTTGAGTGGAAATTGATTTTGGGAGCCTTACGTCTAGCACTGGACTTAAAAGGGCTGATTATGACGATCATATGCCGTGTCTCCGACATACTACACAAAACATTGTTTGGCAACGGTATTTTGTTTGCATAGTTCTTATAATTAAAACACTATAATTTTAGCGACGACTATTTACAAAAACAAAAAAATATATAACATGTTTTGCACCACTGTCCTGTCATTTTGACAGTGACATTTCTTGACATTACTTTGTTTACATAAATTATCTGAATTAGAGACTTTGGATATACCATCTCTTTTGACCAACTGACCGACTCTTTGACAATTCAAAGTGCCTGTAAATGGTTTAATTTAAGTAAATGGTTTAAGTTTGACAAAACGTAGTATTACGATGCGATGGGTTTGTTCAAATTCATGGTTCACGTCTTGTGAAAGTGTAATTGCTTAGGATAGGATGGGGCTGACATACGCTATGCGTAAAAGCAAATAAAGAAAAAAAAAAAAAACCTGGTATTGTGTAATTATATTTTATGTTGTATGGCTTGAATTAAATGAATTTTATTTTATTTTTATAAATAACAACTTTTATGAAAATCTGTTAAATTTAAATCTGGTGTTATTGTTATTGGGGTGTTGGTTTCTAAAAGGCTAACCAACACAAAAAATAAGCTAACAGATAGTCAAAGACTCGTTAACTGATTCGATATGTTGACTGAAATAACAACAGCCAGTCAAATATATATATATATTATATATTATTATAGGTATACTAGCTTCTGCCCGCGACTTCGTCTGCGTTAAATTTCTTGTTCCCCCGACCCATCCCGTCACAACACATTGCCTGCCCGTGCTTTTACATCGTTTTCGCATAAACTTTCATAAAAAAAATTGTGTCCTAGTTAATATGGACTGTGCACAGAGGGATTTAGACAAATTACACGACTGGTTCCAAAATAATTTACTCACAATCAATATATTAAAGACGAGCTATATTATATTTAAGGCAAAAAACAAACAATTACAAAACTGCCCTAAGCTTTATATCAATAATATTCAATTGAAGGAATCGATCGAAGAGAAATACCTAGGGCTAATTTTGGACAGTGGATTAACATGGAAGTCGCATATAAACAAACTAAGATCTACACTATCGTCACTATCAGGGCGTCTTTACAGTGTTGTTCGATGTTTGCCACGGCAGGTTAGACTGAATATCTATCACTCCCTCGTCAGATCGCATCTAGATTATTTAATAGAAATATGGGGTAGTGCAGCCAAAACTAACCTAAACTGCATCCAAAGAATACAAAACAAACTAATAAAAATCTTATTTCATTATGACTTTCTCACACCAACAGATAAAATTTACTCCGAAACTAAATTAATGAATATAAATCAAATATATTACTATAATACATGCATCTTAATAAAAAAAATTAAAGACAAAAAGCTACACTCGGAACTCATTTTTAAAACTAACACCGAAAAAGGGTTAAGACCTCTCCGTAGCGCTAATGATATTTGTCTCCCGAGAACTCGTACAAATTACGGAAAGAAAAGTATTACATACGAAGGGGTTCAGATGTTCAACAAACTACCACGAGAAATAAAAACCTCTAAAAGTTTGCAAATATTTAAATCACAGTTAAAATCTTTTATTATTGACAAAATTTAAATCCGGCCCTGGTTTGTGTCTTCAATTTACCCACATTTTGATTTTTGTTTCACATGAATCTTGCTGCTACCTTCAATGTCTTGTTATGTACGTTAATTATTGTTGTCTTCTTTTAATATTTGTGCATGTCGTACTAGTTCTGCTCATGAATGTCATCATTATTATATAGTTAAAATATTTCTCATTAAGTGAAATTTGTAGTAAATTTCTTTTGAGTAAATAAAGATTCTTTAACCACAATAGGAATGTAATGCTTCCTCAAGAATTGGGCTGTAAAATGCAAAAAGATTTTTTTCAAATCCAACTCGCACTTCTAGAGATTATTCAGAAAACAAAAACCGGCTAAGTGCGAGTCGGACTCGCGCGCGAAGGGTTCCATACTAATATTATAAATGTGAAAGTAACTCTGTCTGTCTGTCTGTACATATGTTACGTTTTCACGTCTAAACCGCTGAACCGATCGTCATAAAATTTGGCAGAGATATAGCCTGGGATATTGAGGAGGACATAGGCTACTTTTTACGTGATAACCGACATCCACGCGGGCGGAGCCGCGGGCATTATCTATAAAAACGGCAAAAAATCGTGTCCGTTGTATGGGAGCCCCCCCTAAAATATTTATTTTTTCTGTTTTTTTAGTATTTGTTGTTATAGCGGCAACTGAAATACATCATCTGTGAAAATTGCAACTGTCTAACTATCACGGTTCATGAGATACAGCCTAGCTTTATAATATTAGTATAGATAATATTAGTATAGATTTGTATGACCTAGAAGTAGTTGTTCCGGGTCTGGCTGTTTGTGTATGTGTTTAAATGTTTGTAATCGCACCCACAATACAGGAGAAATTCCTAGTGTGGGGTAACGTTTAAAAAAAAAAAAAATACTTGACATGTTTGACATTTATAAAATAGTATGTCAACTTGTCTACAAAACCATACATCTCTAAAACTGTCATATTTACGGTCACGCACTGTAGGCGTTAGAATAAAAGTTAACACACGCTTATAATTAGAAATACCGGCCAAGTGCGTGCGGACCACGCACAATAAAGGGTTCCGTGTTGGGATGAATTTATCCCGAGAACAAACTTAACACTGTAGTACAAAAACAAGTTCTCCAATACATTCCAACTGCAAATGTAAGTTTATACGCCCAATATTGAGAGATTTACCATGTTATTTTAAGATCATAGATTTCTTATAGGTTTTCTTTTAGGTTTCCGGTAATCTTTATGTAAAGAACTATATTCTGTATTTTTTTCGGTAGTTTTGGATATAAGGGGGGGATTTGTCACTTTTAAATTATTTTCTTAAATAACTTTAAAAGAGTTTATTTTAAATAAAATATGTCTGAAATCATTCCAATAAGCCCTTTCATTTGTGTTGACTGACACACGGTAAAGTTTTCAAAACTTTTCTTTTTTCCAATTTGCCCCCCATAAATGACCCCTATATTTAAAATTCATTTATTTACGTTAACAGTCCATGTTTGAGTCACAGAAATTCATATGTATATACCAAATTTCAATTTTATCGGTTTAGTAGATTTGGAGAAAATTTACTGTGTTGGCAGACAGACACACGAGTGATCCTATACGTGTTCATTTTTCCTTTAGAGGTACAGAACCCTAAAAAACAGGGTAAATACATTCTGTACATAATTATTCAACAACACATTCTCAGCTCATAGAAATTCGGGGGTAGGAGGCAGTATAATGTTCCCATTAATTCGACTAGACGCCTGTCTGGAGATCAAACGATATAAGTAGGTCCTACTGTTATTGTAACCTCATTCTCTGAAAGGTGTTCGTGAATTCTATGTTTTTATTGGTTTCTAATGACCTCTTTAGAGAATGACACACTTTGACGACAGTGTTAAAGAGTTTTGAAATAGAGCACCGGTTATAACAGAATTTCTTTGTAGTAGGTAGAACTTGACATTTTCCTTGTTTTCTCTTAAAAAACTATTAAGCAACTACTAATGTAAAAAATAATTAATAATAACGTTGCCCCACACTAGGAATTTCTTCTGTATTATGACAAACATTTAAACTAATATACACAAACAGCCAGACCCGGAACAACTAATTGTAGGTCATACAAATATTTTTTTCCGTGCGGGAATCGAACCCGCGACACGCAGCGCAGTAGTCAATCGCTTAACCAGAGTCTATCGCCAACAATTTGATCATATTATGACATAGACGACGTAACTTTTGATGATATAAAAGAGGATTTTGCACTCTCGAGGAGTTTTCATTGAATATAAGTTAATGCGAGCAAAGACGCGGAAAACATCTAGGTATCCACATCATCTATCGTGCTTTTGTCACCAGGGTGCCAGTTTTAGAACCCAACAGTTTGGCACGCGACGATGGGATGAGACCAGGGCCTCAAGTCTGCTATTACAATAGTATCAGAATGGTCTCGCCATTGTGAGTATTTGACAGTGTTTGTATGGCAAATCTGTCAAAAACTCACAATGAAGGGACCATTGCAACGTTTGTATATTAGTAGACTTGGCCCCCAGATGGAATGACCATAATGCCTTAGAAGTTAGGCAGGCCTTCGGTGTGGGATGCAACATGTGTTGACACCTTTGCGCCATCCCAACTTAACCTAGTACGGTGGGCTGTGCTGGAGCAGCTACTGCAGGTGCAGATAACTTCAAACGGCGAAAATATTCCAATCTTATTGTTTCTTATTATAGTTTTTCTGTTTCCGAACGCATACAAGCCTAATCAATTCAAAGTGAGAGTGAACAGGCTTCTTCTGGGCAGGCTCACTCCATCGTCGACTTTGTCTCTGTCACCTCTGACCTAGACTAGAGTCAAGAGCAAACCCATAGTAAAATAAAAATTTAATGATAGTTATATGTTCGAGCGTGCACGTCTTTGTATATTGTTCTCACATGTATAATTTCAATATGAATGATGTAACCAATATTTTATAACAATATTTTGTTTTAAAAGGGTGTCCGTGGAGTTTCTTGCCCGTTCTTCTCCATAGGAACCTACTACGCTTTGGAATGGGCAACTAGCTTCATCTTTTTGACTGACCGACTCCTTGACAATTCAAAAGTGCCTGTAATTGGTTTATTTGAAATAAATGCTTTGAGTTTGACTTTGAGTTTCGAGCTGTTTGGGGTTAAAACACTAGGGCCATGGGGTCGGCTTATTCCACTAATCCCCCCTGATAGAATCCCCCTCAGTGGAAAAAACTGAACCCTAATGTAAAAAAATCACTTTCAGGGGATCTTGGAATAAGTAATTTTTTGTTTTTTCAATTCTAGTTTTCCCTCCTTAGCGGGATTATCAGGGGTGAATTCTAGACTGTTTTCAGATTCCACTTTTCCTCCTAAGGGGGATTTTCAGGGGGGATTTGTGGAATAAGCCCATGGGGTCCAAATGCCCACTTGGTTTTTCGAGACTTCGCCAAGCGGTTGGTCGACTCTTCACGTGACCAGAGGGCTGGCCTATTTTTTGACCAAAGAATCAGCATCGCCATACCACGTGGCAATACTGCCAGACTTTTGGGCACTTTTCCGGTTGACAGCAATGCGGACGAATTTTTGATGACCTACGGTACCGTGTGGCGCCGGACGTAAAGAATAGCACCACCCCATTTCCGACCGTGGGTGTCGTTAAAGGCGACTAAGGAACTTACTAGAGAATGGGCAGCAGCGTTCTCTATGCATTTTTAACACCATACTGCGATCACCAACCCGCCTGCCAAGCGTGGCGATTATGGCAAATCCCCCAATTGGGGGAGGCCTATGTTCAGCAGTAGACGTCTTTCGGCTGAAATTATGATGATGATATTTCGGTATCGACTAGAGTGTCTTAAGAATAAGTTTCCGACCAACGTCAGTCACGGGCACTACTACTTAATTTTCATGACCGTTTCAGCACGAATGGAGGTTTCAGATAAGACCTTTTCCCAAGATAATATGTGTGAACAAGAATCCTTAAAATAAATTGATCGTATACATAGTCGTAAGAAAAAAACTTACACTTAGTTATACAAGATTTGTTTACAAGCCTTCTTTAAAAAGAACCCTATAAAAGCAAGCATGGTTTTATCGAAGTGTTCATTAATTTTTCTCTCTCATAAAGATTAAGTGAGCATATATAACCTAACCTCGTTTTAGTTCGTTACTTCAAGGGCGTATGTTAAGAAATAATTAGGTCTAGACTAGTGTATCAGGTTAAGACTTGAATTAATTATAATTACTAGTTTATTGTAAACTGGAAGATATATCTTTTGCACGCGGTTTTTCTCACGCAGTTTTCTGGTACTACTTCTACAAACATCGTTGTAAATAAATAAAATTGAAGTGTCTTTGTAAGGTCAAAATAAAAGTTTTTACGAAAATCGAAATATGAAAGTGTATACGGTACTTAAAACAAAAAAAAAACAATTTTAACATTTTTTGTTTGTCTGTTCCGGCTAATCTCCGAAACGGTTGGACTGATTTTGACGGGACTTTCACTGGCAGATAGCTGATGTTGATGATGATGATGATGGGGCTCCCTTCTCCGCACTTAGACTCTCATTTGGTCCGTTGTGCGTGGGGATTCTGGCTAATAAAGCCAGCCTAGCTCCGCCCAAAAGCACAGAAGCTTCCTGGGAGCTTCACAGGCTTCACGGAGCGACCTCACTGTTCCGAGGACTTCTTCACGTTGTGGAGTTCCAGGATGACGTGGGCTGCTGATTCCTCGGCGTCAAGGCAGCCCTTGCAAAGGAGGCTGTCTATGACGCCTATGTTAAAAAGATGTTTGTTAAGGAGATTATAGCCCGTAATTGTACCTATTATTATTCTAAGGTTATTTCTACATAGGCTGAGAAGTTTTTTTTTTTTTGTAGCTTTGATAGCTGATGTTATAAGAAGTAACTTAGGCCACTGTTATTTTAGAAAAAACCACGTGGGCGGAGCCGCAGACAGCAGCTAGTGGTTTAAGAGAGCGTACAAGGGTCCACTAGAGCCACTCCTATAAAAAAATATTATCTCGTGACTGAGAAGGAATGGAGTAGCGATGAAAGCCGCAGGAATCCGCTGGATGCGGGAAGCACAAAACCGGTCGAGGTGGCGGTGCTTACGGGAGGCCTATGTCCAACAGTGGACGTCTTTCGGCTGAAATGATGATGAGAAGGAATTATGAAAAACGGCTCAACAACGACCTCGGTAAGTGTGTCTAGAATATTGTAATACCTTTTATAAAGTTTCATATTGAGACACAAAGCAACAAAATACGATTTAGAGGAATGTGGCCGTTTTTCTTTAGAAATAAAATGTCTTTGGTTCATAACGAGCGCATTTTTGAGCTTCTGTATGTTTCACTAGATTAATGAATGAATGAATGAAATGCACCGACCCCAGCGTGGTTAAACCAGACTCGATTACTCGAATGAACCCAAAGATTCGCACTAGCACCTGGAGCACGATTGGGGGCACGATAATGGTAGGGAAGACGTGCCCATAGGATATGGAAGGATTATTAGAGCCGTACCGGATATGCATCCTTGAGTAGGCAAAGGCATAGTGGAGAGACAGACGGGTGATATTTAATTATGGGAGGGCGGGCATCTTTTCACGTCGTCGCCGGCATGTTGGCTCCGATCAGCTCGAGCTGCTTCCTCGACTTCTTGTGCTGCTTTTATATTGTGTTACACATTACTGTTTCCAATTTCCTCGTCTGAAGTCTCGCTACTATCCGTTTCAGGGTTCTTGTAAGTATCGTTAGCAGCCCAATGACAGAATGTATGTTTCACTAGATTAATGAGTTATTTTATTAACTAACATTAATTTATTTAAAGTGGTAACTTTAAAACAAATAAAGTAACTCTCAACTATCATTAGCGGTAATTGTATTGATATTTAAAACGCCATGCGTGTTTACTGATCCAGATCTACTGATAGACTGATGAATAGTGGTTTAGTTATAATAGTCATCAAGTTAACGTTCAATAAACCATAGACTTCACATTCATAGCATTATTTTTAAACTGGTTCTGTTGCTCGCTTATTTTCGTTACAGTAATATTATAATGGTTTCATTTAACAAATTGTTATAATTTCTTAAGGCTTTGTATAAAAATAGACTGTTATTAGTAAGTAGAACTTGAATAGTACTTTTTGTTTATCTTCTCTAATATATAAAATTCCCGTGTCACAGTGTTTGTAACACAACTTCTCCGAAACGGCTTGACCGATTCTTATGAAATATTCAGTAGGTCTGAGAATAGGACGTTAACTATTTGTCATATCCCTAAGTGATAAGGGTGGTCAACAATTTTTTTTTATTTTTTTTTTTCGGCATTAAAAATTACATACAATCCTAAAATGTCATCCTTCTACCACCAACCCCTATTTTTTTATAGCTATATTAGTACTTTAATAATTAGAAGGAAAGGAAGTAAGGTTCATGTTCAGGGAAGGTTTTAGGTACGTAGGTAGGGTAGGGAAGGGTAGAGTAGGGTAGGTAGGGTAAGACAGGTACCTATCTTACCCTACCTACTTACTCTATCTACCCTACCCTTCCTATCTACCTAGATAGGAAGGGTAGGGTAGATAGAGTAAGTAGGAAGGGTAGGTAGGTAGGGCAGGGTTCTTTTATTTATTTTATTTAGGAAGGTACGGTAAGGTAGGTAGGTAGGGTAAGTAGGGTAGAGGGTAGATAGTGCTAACTAGTCCGTTTTTTTTATAAAATCGGGGGTCTTCTACTGTATTATTGTTTGACGTCGATTTTAAGATTGATATAATGACTCGCGCCGGTAACCTGATCAGAGAAAGTAATTATTAAAATAACGAACCGCCGTTAATGAATCACAACAGGGCAGATATTAATATTGGTTTCAGTTATAATTTTCGGGTACAGAAATAGTAAAAGGTATTTTGTAACTTAAACGTGCTTCCTATAGGTGGGGCATAGATGTAAAGCGGACATCGTTACTGCTTTCTTTGCGTTTTGTTTCATTGGTTTTGCCCTTAGGTTGAATGTAACTTGCCCATCTTAAAACCATGCCTGAGAGATATTTCTAGACGCCATGTGAAGCCAAGTCAGAGGCCCATGGGCGGCGTAAAAACACCAGGAAATTCATTGAACACACGAAAAAGAAAAGAAGAAGTCTTAAAACGACAAACGGGATAATTCCGTAACACAAATAAAATAATAATTGATCGCATTTTCTTTCATTTTGATAGTTCACCCACATCCATTGCGCTATTCCATTCTGTGAATGAGTAGCTAAATTTTAAAGATTCACACTGAGATTATACTATTATAGTTTGACATTCTTATTCTATACAAGGTGTTTTTTTTTTGTAATATGCCATAACTCTAGGGCATGAATGGGACCATATCAAAGAATCAACTGATGGCCTACTAATTATTTTTCAATTATAAATCAAAATCAATCAAAATTAATTATAATCTAAGTAATAACAGCCGCACAGGTCGATCCGTCAGGTTAAGCTACGCTTGCCGGGGTTGGTCCGTGGATGGGTGACCATCTTTACATACAGAGACTCCTCCGTGCCTCGGAAAGCACGTTAAGCCGTTGGTCCCGGCTGTCATTCGTGGATCTTTGACAGTCGTTACGGGTCGTCAGAAGCCCAAAAAAAAAAGTCTCACAACCAGTCTTTCCAAGGGGTATCGTGTTACCCAGTTACTGGGTTATGGAGGTTAGATAGGCAGTCGCTCCATGTAAAATCCTGGTATTCAGCTGCACCCGGTTAAGACTGGAAGCCGACCCCAACATAGTTGGGAAAAGGCTAGGCAGATTGATATATATATATATATTTTTTTTTTTTTTTTTTTTCATTTTTCATACAATATTATTCGACAAAGTCACGATTATTAATGTAAAACACTTACGTGAAATGTGAGAACGTCGCATTTTCTTAGCTTTAAATATGAACGATTGGTTTGAATGAAAATGAATTACTCGTATTTATCAATGAAACTTAAATACCTACACACATCGAGGGTCTCAGTTTCATCAGTTTGGCAACGTCCCAAAGGTAACAATTCGTCATACGGTTTTTTTTTTAACCTAAATTAATATGATTGATTATAATTATTTTCGAAACTATGCATTTTTGGACCACATATTCTAGGACTTTTTGTATATTTTTACTTCTAGAATATAACCCTAGAGTTAAGGGATATAAAAAATAAAAAAATAAAACACGTCATGACTATGATTTATGTTCCAATTTTATTAGCTTGTTTTCTTTAATTAATGTAGGTACCTAATCAATTATTTTGCATGCTAGTTTTAGCGAATTCTTTTAAAAACTTAAAAATCCCGACCATCTGTAATGTTTAGATGTCGATACCCATCGCGTCTCTGGAGTTTAGATAGTCAATTTAATATAACCCTGTATAGCAATTTCACATTACAATGAACACATAGAAACTATGCTACATAGGCCAGTGTTTCCTGTCATTTGGAAAACACTCACAACTTCAAATGAGAGCTGTAAGGAGTTAATTCAGCCGCTGTTAACGAACAGTAAAGTTTTTCCATCCATCCTTTGCTACTATGTGGTTTGGGACGAAGGACCAGACATAAAAGTATTAATAAACCAATGTCTTGTTTGTCTGGAAAATATGCTTATGCATAAGCATTATCAGTCTATAATGAGACACAGGCTTCTCTGTGAGAAGAAGTGGGCCGGCCACGTGGGCCCAGTGCGGATTGGTGGATGTTACATATTGTCTTCGATTTTTTAGTTCTAGGACATGCCAGTTTCCTCACGATGGTTTCCGTCACCGTTTGGAGAACAGCGGTGATTAAATAATTAACGCAAAGTAAAGAGCCTAGCTTCGAACCAACGACCTACAACTGGAAAATATGTCTTCCATGAACATCGCAAGTTCAAAATTACTTTCAAAGGCAGTGGCGTAGCTGGTCCTAAATAGGGCCCTGTATCAAAAACTTTTTGGGGGCTCCTTTTGGCCTTCTGTGACGAAGCCCAGAAGGAGGGTAATGTTTATTTTTCGAAATAAGCAAAATCACTCGTATATAAACAATACTAGCTATTGCCCGCGTCTCCGACCGCGTGGATGTCGGTTATCGCGTAAAATAGTAGCCTATTTCCTTCTCCATATCCCAAAGCTATATCTCTGCCAAATTTTGGTTCAGCTATCTAGGCGTGAAAACGTAACAGGCAGACAGAAAGAGTTGCTTTCACATTTATAATAGTAGTATTGTTAAAACTTAAAAGTACAGGGACGAGGGAGTTTCATAGTAGAATGAGGTTTTGTTTTATTTTATTTTTTTACTTGTTACTTATGTAGAAGAATTTGAGGTTGTGGATAACATTTTACGAATTTTCGTTCGGGGGCCCCTGTAGCCTCGGGCCCCGTATATCATTGATATCGCTGATACTGCGGTAGCTATATACGCCCCTGTGCAAAGGTCTGAGTGGCTGGTCTACATTTATGCTTCTATATGATTATATAGAAAACGTAAAATATTTCGTGTATAAATAGATTTATTTATACACGAAATATTTTAAGAGGACCATCTATAGGTGGTTAAAAAGCCATAGTAGCGAAAAATATTTTTTTATCTAAGTGTTTTATATTTTTACATATTTACTTACTTTTCTTTTATTCCATGAATGACCCGCCCGGACGCGGCAACGGTGGCGGCACCAGCGCGGTGAATTTTGATGATTAATCATCATATCAAGTAATTTTAAATTATTTAATTTTTTAAATAATACACTCAGATTTAAAAAAAAAATCGTTTCCATGGCTTCTTTTCCACCTATAGCTGTATCTCTTAAAATATTTGGTGTTTGAATAGATACACCCTATATATTAAAGCAACTGAGCTGTATCTCTTAAAATATTTGGTGTTTGAATAGATACACCCTATATATTAAAGCAACTGTCGGTTTTGATCGTTAATAATTACAGCAGGTATCTTTGATGCAAAACTTTGTTTGTAACATCAAACGATTACAAAATCTAACGGCCATTCCTTTCAAGTGTTGCTTCAGGATGAATATGTAGGTCATTATTTATTATTTTCTTGCTACTAGCTTCTGCCCGTGACACCGTCCGCGTGGAAGCCAACTATACCATAAAACATCCTGTGGCACTCAGGAATAGTTTCGCTTTCTATCAGTGAAATAATATTTGAAATCGAATGAGTAGTTTCTGAGATTATCTCTTATACACCGTGGCATTTAAGTCGTCTTACAAATACAGCCCACTTCATGTATCCAATGACTACAATCATTCATTAAAAAAAAAAATATATTTATGAACATTTTTATTTTAATTTTTTTTTTATGACGCTATACATAGTTTAAAATACCCTGTTACGAATGCAGTCCGAGCCTTGTGTTAGGGCGCCGCGGAATGGATTTAGATTAAGTTTAAGTTGCAATAGTAAGAAACAAATTTTTGCGTTAGGGTGAATGAACTCTGATAAAGATGTCGCCGCTCCATTTCGCGGCGTCCTTCCTTCCTTGACTCCCCTAGTCAAAATTAATTAATTTAAATGAATTTTGACTAGGGGAGTCACCATTTGGGGGCAAATTAGAAAATAAAAAAACTGCACCGTCTGACATATCAAATAAAAGGGCTTATTGTGAGGATGTAAGTAAATATATAATGAAAATTGTCCATCCTCCCCCCCAAACTCCGAAACTACTGATCCTAAAATTTTATTCTAAAATCGACTCGAAACTCGAAAATTATTCTTTACTTTAGTACAGATTACAGAAATATCCATAAGAAGTCTATGGTCTTAAAATAACATGGTAAATCTCTCAATATAGTGTGTGATTCGCCACGCCCTTGGCCGATTTTTTTAAAGTAAGTAAAAGCCCTAAAGCTTGGCTGATTCATACTCAAAGGACCAAACTTTATTTGGTCCTACTTTCCAGATTAAGTGATGGTTTTAGGACCAATCCTTCAGCTAAGAGAAAGGTGTTTTATTTGTATCTCTCGCTCTTTTGTAAGGTGTAAATACAAGTTTGGTGTGTGTGGTCTCTTTTGACCCCTTGGGAAAATAAGGTTTTATGGATATACGTGAAACTTTTTACACAGTTTATTTTTATATGGTGTGTTTTTGTTAGCTTTCGACAAACATATCTTAATCGGGAACCTTTTAAAGAAACATTATGTTATTACATAACCAATAATTGACAGAATGTTTAGTCAGCTTTCGGGACTAAAAACCGACTAGTTGTATTGTTCAGTACACACGGCTATATATCAAGCTATACAAATCCAGTATACGGTGATCTCGCATTGCATAGGATTTCCCTACAATGAGAGATCAGCTTATACTAGAAATGTTTAGCTTGATATGTAGCCGTGTGTACAATCAGCATAAAACATTTTCTAAATACATATGTAGTATGCGTGCAAATGATAAAGGAATGCTTAATTACTATATGTCATCATAAGCTTGAGGTGTGTGGGTAGTTAATATGCCTACTGTCATTTCATGACATTACGTGGCGGCTGTGAGCGGGGGTGGGGGGAGGGGGCTTATCTTGAACGTTATTCGCCGTCGTCCCCAGTCTGTAATGCTGCTGAGTAAGTGCGACTACTAACATCTAATGATTCGTACTTTCTAACGCATTATAAGCACATGTCATCATGTCTTTTGTGAAGATTGCTTACTGCTGATATCTGCAAGAGATGTCAGTTTTGAATGAAAACGATCAATTAATTATCAAGCCGATATGGAGTCCAGTTCATTAAGGTAATGGATTGCCTTTTCATATATTTTTTTTAATCCTCGTAATGTTTGGTATGGTCTGACAGGCCCACCTAGGCACATAAACCGCCGTTGTATTTCTTTCAAATTTGAATTTTTTGCACCAAAACTCTCAGTAGCTGGGCGTTATGAACTACTCAAAGCGTTTCATAAAATAATTTAGTTGTTGTGAAAGAAAGTTTTCAGATCATGAAATTGACGCCTGACATAACATCAAGCCTATTATGTATTTACGGAAAGTGTAATGTATTAGTATTTGTAGAGGGTAGGGAGAGGAGTGTACTTTACGCCTCTGTCTATGCCCTGAGGCTTCATTATTTTATTATTATCCACTTTCAAGGACCATTTTCGGAATCTCTGTTTTGATAAGTATTATATGTTGTAAGAGAAAAAAGTATCTATTTATTTGTTAAAAACGTCAGCTCAGATTAATTTGAGACATAATGATTAAAAGTGGTTAATTTATAATATTTCTTTATTTCCACCCTCTATATACCGCACCCTTAGTAGTTACCATAACTTATCATAACTAGTACGAGATATATGTAGTCATGTCAAAATCTGGGTCTGACAGACCCACCAGGCATACCGTGTAATGTTTTACCACCAGGCATGCCGAGGGTTAAATGTAATTAAAATTTTATTTACAAATTTGTTTTATTTTATTATATTTGGTATTCAATTAGTTGGTATTTTGTCTGAATTTCAGCATCACTATTTCCTTGCAACCGGTGAAATTCTATCGATACTGATAGCATTTCAGTGATTTTTTTAATGAGCCCTCAGTCTCATGATTATCTTAACTAATTAAATGAGCCATACAACTAACTATTTTTTGTAACGGTACCCCCGGGGAGCTTACGGGCATCACTAGGTATGGGCGTTCAGGGATACAGCCGTGATGATGTATTGTTATGTTTAGAAGTCTCTCGTCCCAAATTTCAATAAAATGTCGTCTTTGTATTTTCAATAATATTTATTTAATAGTATACACTACATAGGTTTATTCTATTGGAATTGATATTTAGCACTAGGTGCTGTACGTACGGCTTTTTCAAATAAAAGTTGGTTTAGTTACTCCTTATAATATCAGCTATCTGCCAGTGAAAGTCGGCAAAATCGGTCCGGTCAGCCGTTTCATAGATTAGCCGGAACAAACAGATACACAAAAAAGACGTGTGGCACTCGGGGACTGCCGCGGTAAAGCTATTGCATAGCATTTTGTATCAACTTAAGCAATTATAATTATTTATTTATTTTATTTATGCAGTATTTCTTTTTCTTTGATATTAATTTTTTTTTTTTTTTCGTTACGGAATTTCTGGATTCGGTCCCCGCGCTCAAGGCCCGCGATAGAAGCTATGCAATAGCTTAAAAACAAAATAAATAAGTGCTGAACGTCGTAAAAGTGTATAACTACGTAAACAAAGTCAAATACTATTCAAATATAAGCATAATAACAACTTTAAAATAGACGAAAGTGTTGAACCTAAAGTAATTTTAAATAAAAAAAGAGTGACAAACTGTTTTGACAGCGAAAAAATTCCATCTACATGAGTCATTTCCAACCGTCTAGTCAAGTTTAAAAATTGTTCTTCTGGAATGGTATCAACTATTTGGCAAGCTTTAATTAAGTCATTGTAGCCTTGCGGTGCAACAGGGGAACTAAATGTACTCGTAATCGACTGGTTGTGTGTTCAAACCCCACTATCAACAATCACTTTTTGTGAAGATCATAATTTTATAAACTAATATTTATAAGAATAAAATACGCAGTACACAGAAAAAAGAACTGCCAGAAATTATTAGATCACTAGAGGGTACTGGTGTAGTAAAACCGTCGGAGTGGGGAGCGTGAGGTTTTTTCGTTACGGAATTTCTGGATTCGGTCCCCGCGCTCAAGGCCCGCGATAGAAGCTATGCAATAGCTTAAAAAAAAATGTTTTTTTTTTTGTAGCTACCGTATATACTTTCGTATGCATTTAGTAAAAAACTGTTATTTTGTCATTACAAACACACACTTTAATTTTATTTATATGTATAGATTAATTCAAGGTTGCCTGGAAGAGCGATCTCTTTCAGGCCACCTTGAATTAATCTATAATCAGTAAGCGATAAGGCCGCCCATTGTATATTTTGTAGTGTACACACGGCCACAAATCAAGCTATACATTTCCAGTTTAGGCTGATCTATTGCATTGGATTTCCGTACAATGAGAGGTCAGCTTATACTGGAAATTTATAGCTTGATTTGTGGCCGTGTGTACAAGTTTTTCTTTTTGTAATGTGTAATCTGGTGCATTACAATAAAGATTATTTATTTAACACTTTCTCACACAAATGTACAGAGGCGGACTTAATTATTTTTACTTGATTATATTCTTAAACTAGCTGACCCGACAGACTTCGTTCTGTCAAAAGCTATTTGACTGTGGCAGTTTGTCTACGCGCAAAGGAAACTACCTATCTACCCTACCCTACCTTACCCTATCCTACCCTACCCTACCTACCTATCTACCCTACCCTACCCTACCCTACCCTACCTACCTACCCTACCCTATTCTACTCTACCCTACCCTACCCTACCTAACTAAAACCTTCAATTTTTTTTTTTTTTTTATAAAATCTATTCTCAGACCTACCAAATGATGACTGACACGTTATGTCAAACGCCATAAAGTTACATTAGAAGATAGAGTTACCTACTTATTATTACAATAAAAATGTAAATATGGTCGTTTTCTTACAATTTTTTTTTTTAACTTTCTTAAATTTTTCTTACATAAGAACCTTCTCCTGACAATAACAAACACAACAAAAAAATAATTAGCGAAATCGGTCCAGCCGTTCACGCGTGATGCCGTGACCAAGGGAAATAGGGATTCATTTTTATATGTATAGATAAATAAAATAACCACACAGTGACTAACAAACTATAGGTACCTGAGTCAGATCCTTTATTGCCATTATTTGCCATATTATTTATGCACCAACAGTTAATGTGATGCGTATCAAAAAACTAAAGGACGTTAACGACTTTTTGGTGCTAAATAGAGTATCATATCAAGATAACCTTTTCTAGGAAATGTAATTTACATACGACCTTTCAGATCTTGCGGCCCACGCTGGCGCCGCGGTGTAAGAGCGTTTCAACACTGACAATTTGCCAGCGTGTTTCCAGCGAAGCGATTTGTGAACGAACTCTCCACAGATGCAAAGCAAGATAGCCGCAACGTGGTCGCCGCATTTCTTAATATTGTTCACTCGCTTGTCTCGCTCTCTCTTTTACACACGGCTGCATATCAAGCTAAATATTTCCAGTTCTAGTTGACCTCTCATTGTACGGAAATCCTATGAGCATATACTGGAAATGTATAGCTTGATATGTAGCCGTGTGTACACTGACGTCAATCGCCCTCGCTACGCATTCACAACGAGTGAAGTTAAACAATCGCCTCGCTGGAAACACGCTAGCATATCGTCAGTGTAATACGGCCCTTATGACGCTTCAGAGGCCCCCTCGCTTGAATGGAGTGCCAAAAGACTATTGTGCTCAACAGTCGTTTGTGCACAAGCACCAGTTAAGAAAATATTGAACAGAATCATAATATTTAATGGATATAGTCGATCTGTATCGATTGAAACAGGGATGATTTTATGGCAGCAGCGAGCGATAAAAATTAAGACACCTTTTAAGGACACTAGTCCAGGAGTTTCCAAACTTTGAAGCCTTAGGGCCGTAATGATTTTTTCAGTATGTTCCAAGGGCCAAAACTGGTTTAATTTTTCTGCCCTTAACTATATTTCTAGACTAGTCGCAAAGTGCGCGATTTAAGCAAACATACGCTTTTTTTACATTTCAATCTCACACAATTCTATTGAATACTAAACATTCAGTCTAAATATATAATAACCATTAGATACGTGGGGCTTGTTCTAGCAGATTGCACATTTTCGATGATTTAGCGCTAATGCAAATGAGCCTGAGCCAATTTTCTAGTTCAGTTGAACGTTTGGGCTCGTGTAGTGGCCACTACACTTTATAATAAAGCTATGAGGATATTGGCGATCGAATCATTGAAGGTTATCGGACGTAAAATTAATGAGAATTGTAATTAGTTTGAAAATGGTAGGTTCCTGGTTTTAGTAGTGGAACGTTATGTTCTGGTTTCGATTCTCAGGAGAATTTAATGTCAGGCCATAACGTAGCATCTACAGGATGATTTTTAATTCTTAGTAGTTATTTTAAGTTTAGCCTCTAATAAAATGAAGTTTAAGCTGGACCAAGATAAATGTAAACTACAACTAGGGAATTCAATCTCCCGAGATTTTTGCGAAGCCGAGATCGGGGGTTCCTTTATCGATACTGAACTCACCCTGAAGCTATGGGTACGCAATTTATTTAAAATCCTGTATATTAATCAGTAAATGCTACTTACTGACAGTAGATAATAATAATGCTACTATCTACTGGACAAGCTACAAAATAAGTGATTGTGACGAGGTATGTGAACTTTGAAAATATCAATGCCAATCTGCTTACCCCGAAACTGATAATTACGTATTGGGTTGTTGGACTAATCTGCAACTAGATGGGCCACTTACTAACAGAAAAGAATAAAAACGTCAATACTGAACCAGTTAGGTAGTTACAATAATTGGTGTATGGCCATTGTGCTTATCCCGAAATCGACAAGTGGGTTGTTGAACCATCCCTTTATTAAACTAACACTGCCATCTTTCGCCAATCTCAGTACTGAGTCAGTAACCAATTGGAAAGGGAATTTAAATCGGTTAACCTCGATCGAGTCTGAACAAGGTTGTAGTAGCGCCATCTATACTAAAACTAGGGCAACATTCCACTAAAGTGACCCTGAAACACAAAGCTTTTCACGAGTTTTCAGACCACTTGTTGCTTGCTCTGGTACTGCAATCTGCCGGTAGGTGGCGCTGGCAAGAAGAAAATTTACTACTCCATCTAAGATTTTAATTGAGTCATTATCCTCTCCCTTTATTTTTAATTGGAGAAACTGAAAATCTGGAACTAATTAATTCAAGCAAAAATTTTCAGTGAAACCGATTTAAATTTAAGGTTCGTCGCACTCTATTCCAAAATTACGACAATAGATTCCAAGGTCAGATGTGTACGGGCTACCTTAAGGTCAACGTCCCTAGTTACAAAATTACTGTACTATACATAATAAACCCTAACAAAATGAATAATGTTAACAATCTGCTTAACAAACATAACCTCACATGGGAACTTTTATGATTATTAACATCTCAACTCGCGTGCTGCAAACTGCGGGTAGTCACGGAACATTCATATTTGGAACACATTCAAATGAAAGTAACGGTTTGTATGATTTCATTGTTTTAAACTGACGTGTTGGAAATCCTTGATTCCCACTATAACTATTAGGGTGAAGCCAGACGAGCGTAATTTTTTGAGTTGTGAGTCGCGCAATTTCAGTCGCGTAATTTCTGCTACATTCGGTTTCATACAAAAATCCTGTTTCGTTCACACGGCGACACAAAATGAGTTGTCTGCGCACAATCACGGCTGAATTGAGTTCGCGGTGAGAGGGGGGCGACTCCAGGGAATAAAAAAGCTTTAAAAACTTACTTGAGTGTTATTATTAGTCTTTCCTCTGTACTTATGGCTAGTCTCATATTTGTGTCTGATTTAGTAATAAAAGGTTTTACGAGATGTAATAATTCTTGAAAAACATATAATGGCACATGGAGTAATTTTTGAAATATATCTGGATTTGCACATAAATGTTCATACAAGACATGAAACTGTCCGCGCATCAGTCTTTCACTGTTGAGTGGATTCACCCAGTATTTTCTTATAACATCATCTTCTGTGTCTTCGCTTTAAGCTTCGTAAATACACAACGTTTTTATTATATCCATTGCACTGCACATACACCCAATACAAGCGTTGAAAAGCAACTGAATAAATTACGCTCGTCTGGCAGCCCAACAGAATTTCTGCCGAGCAGAAATTACGCGACCAAAATTACGCGACTCACAACTCAAAAAATTACGCTCGTCTGGCTTCACCCTTAACAATTTCAATAATAGTTATTGCATGGGAGGTAAAGTGGTGCATTGGTACCACTTGGCACTTACTTCGAGCATTCATTATTAAGTTATTATGTAAAGGAAATATTCATTGTTCACTAAGCTATAAAGGCTCCTACAAACAGGCGCGACACGCGACGCTACACAAAAGCACCGCTCGTCGCACGACACGCGCATTGCAGTAAAAGTCGATTTTTGAAAATTTGGGAATTATTATTCATTGATATTTATGTTATTATTACGAGTATTGATAGATTTGGTTGAAATTTGGCACACAATTTATAACCTGGATTTAACACTTAGGATACTTTTTATCTTGGTAGTACGTTGCATGCATACAAGACGCTATTCTGATCAAAGCACGTTGTGCACAATATAGGTAAGAGCAGTAAACTAACAAAAAGTACTAGGCTTGCATGAATTCAAGATTTTATTTCAATCATTAGTATTATTATGCTTCTAATAGGATTTGGATGAAACGCACACAGGTAGTTTATAACCTGGACTAGCTTCTGCCCGCGACTTCGTTCGCGTTAAATTTCTTGTTCCCCCGACCCACCCCATCGCAACACATTGCCTGCCCGTGCTTTTACTTCGTTTTCGCGTAAACTCTCATTTGAAAAAAATGGTGTTCTAGTTAATAGAAATGTAATTCTTCCTCAAGAATTGGGCTGTAAAAAGCAAAAAGATTTTTCAAATCCAACTCGCAGTTCCAGAGATTAGCGCGTTCATAAAACAAAAAACCAGCCAAGTGCGAGTCGGACTCGCGCACGAAGGGTTCCGTACCATCCATACAAATCCTTATCCTTACTAATATTATAAATGTGAAAGTAACTCTGTCTGTCTGTCTATTTGTCTGTCTGTCTGTCTGTATGTTACGTTTTCACGCCTAAACCGCTGAACCGATCGTCATGAAATTTGGCAAAGATTATAGCCTGGGATATGGAGAAGGACTTAGGCTACTCTTTTACGCGATAACCGACATCCACGCGGGCGGAGCCGGGGGCAAAATGTGAAAGTAGCTCTGTCTGTATGTCTGTCTGTCTATCTGTCTGTATGTAACGTTTTCACGCCTAAACCGCTGAACCGATCGACCTGGGATATAGAGAAGGACATAGGCTACTTTTTTACGCGATAACCGACATCCACGCGGGCGGAGCAAAAGAAACGGCAAAAAATCATGTTCGTTGTATGGTATGTACAAAAAAATAGAAAAAATTTTTTTTATATTTTTTTGTATTTGTTGTTATAGCGGCAACAGAAATACATTATATGTGAAAATTTCATCTGTTTAACTATCACGGTTCATGAGATACAGCCTGGTGACAGACGGACAGACAGACAGATAGACAGACAGACGGACAGCGGAGTTTTAGTAATAGGGTCCCATTTTACCCTGTGGGTACGGAACCCTAAAAATTAACTCTTCAGCTTTAGAATAGACTACCTCGCAGAGTTGATCATTATTTTGCTGCGGAGTTATTATAAAACAGTTATATCTCCTAAGATATTCATTGAAATTAAATGATGTAAGGGCAACTTTGTTCAAAATTAAATACTTGTGATGAATAACGTATTTATTTGGATAAGGATTAATACCATGTTTATGAAAACTTCTTCGCAAATAATGCATTAATTTCGAACAAATTTGATTACCATAAAAAAGGTTATAGTGAGTTAATCTTAAAAGATAGACATATGCTGTCACGGACTTTTTTTTGGTAATTTAAAGAGGAACAATTCCATCATACATGATATTTGCGTAACTTAAACCGTTTATGCAGCGCACGCAACGGAAGCTCTCAAAAAGGAATAATTTTTCCCGTTTTTGCAACATTTTTCATTTATGCTCCGCTCCTTTTGGTTATAGCGTGATGTTATATAGCCTATAATATTCCTCAATAAATGGACTATCCAACACAAAAATAATTTTTCAATTCTAACCAGTAGTTCCTGAGATTAGCGCGTTCAAACAAACAAACAAAGTCTTCAGCTTTATATATTAGTACATTAGTATATATATATATATAGATTAAACACATAGTTTACTGTTTATATTACGGTAGAACGTTTCAGTGGGATAATTTCCGACCTGCATGCGAGCGAAGCGCGAGCAAAAGCTAGTCTAACATAAAACCGAAGTAGAATTAACGACCAAAGGGTTCCGAAAGACAATCTCGGTCTGCGCTGATCGAAGGCTAGGGCCGGCATTATATTTTAATGTTTTTCCTAATAAATCGGTCAATCAGTAACGGACACAAAACAGTGATTTTATTTCCTGTATACATCCCGTGTGATTCGTACCAACCAACAGCCTACATACTACTTACATCTCAGTATACAGACAAACTGCCCGTATGCACGGCTACAAATCAAGCTATATATTTCCAGTTGCTAAACAATCTTACTACATTTTCAACTCTATCAAAAAAAAAAAAAAAAAAAAAACGTCTGATATGTTTGCAGCTATGAGATGGATTAAACGTTACGATACGGGGTAACTTATGGATTTTTTCTATCTAAAGTTAATCTAATCCATGTCATTAAAAGCGATTGCATGTCCGCCAGATTCCTAAACAAGATTTCAAAATCTCATCTTTTTTCAGAATTTTTACACTGTTTTTTATGTTTCCCATGGATTCAAAAAACTAGTAAGCGCGGTCACTGTCGGGTTATACCGCCTTAAAGTTACTTGTTCTTTCTCCACGTCATTGTGTTTTTAGGGTTCCGTAGCCAAATGGCAAAAAACGGAAACCTTATGGATTCGTCATGTCTGTCTGTCTGTCCGTCCGTATGTCACAGCCATTTTTTTCCGAAACTATAAGAACTATACTGTTGAAATTTAGTAAGTAGATGTATTCTGTGAACCGCATTAAGATTTTCACACAAAAATAGAAAAAAAAAAACAATAAATTTTGGGGGTTCCCCATACTTAGAACTGAAACTCATTTTTTTTTTTCATTTTCCCCATACGTGTATCTACGGATAGGTCTTCAAAAATGATATTGAGGTTTCTAATATATATTTTTTTTCTGAATAGTTTGCGCGAGAGACACTTCCAAAGTGGTAAAATGTGTGTCTCCCCCCCCGTAACTTCTAAAATAAGGGAATGATAAAACAAAAAATTTATGATGTAGGTACATTACCATGTAAACTTCCACCGAAAATTGGTTTGAATGAGATCTAGTAAGTAGTTTTTTTTTTAATACGTAATAAATCGTAAACCGCAATTTACCTTTCATTGATAATAGACACGGAAACCTTCGCGCGCGAGTCCGACTCGCACTTGGCCGGTTTTTTTTTATACTGAAGCATACCTTGAACTAATAACAAAGGACAAAGACTAAGACTAAGACCAAGACAAAGACTAAGGTCAAAGGACCAACCTTTTTTTTTCCTTTTTTTTTTTCACGAAAACTAGTTTTAAATATTATAACTTCAATTTGCAGTTCGCTTTGCTTTGCAGTTTTTTACTTTCTAGGTGTACTATAGGTGCACACTCCGATTAACCTTTTGGGGAATACAGCCGTGATTTTATGTTGTTGCTTCACTTTAAATGCCAACTAACCGTAGGTATAAGCTAACTATATTTTTACCTCCTGTACCAGGAGACGTAATCAACTGGAGGGAGGTAGACTGGTGGGAATAACCACCAACGGCCGCCATGGTCCACGTTCCTACAATGGTCCACCTGAAAGACAAAGTGCGGAAACCAAACCCTATAATATAGAAGAAGATAAAACTCCTATACCGTTGCATGTACCTTAGCATAATATTTTGCGTGCGTTACATTGCGCGTTGCCGTAAACAGCGATTTCAGACACCAAAAATAAAAGTCGTTTTCCAGCAATCATTTTTGCTATAACTAAAAATGGAATTCGAGATCAAAAATGTTAACAAAGGTGTCGCCAATTTAAAATAATAATCACAATTGTGTAGTTTGTCGAAAAGTACTATATAATCTTTAAAATTGTAGGCATATCTTAAACAGGTAAAATATAATATTGCACACAGTTTTGAGCTTTATACGTACACACGGCCACAAATCAAGCTATACATCTCCAGTTTAAGTTGATCTCGCATTTTATAGAGTTTACGTACAATGAGAGGTCAGCTCATACTGGACACGTATAGCTTGATTTGTGGCCGTGTGTACACTACGATCAAAGAATAAAATATAAGTGTTTGAAATAAAATCGTGCAAATAATTTTTATTGTACTGGCAATAAGGCAGAAGCATTATTTTCTATTTATAATTTTTTTTCCTGCTAAACAAGAGAATCGGGCTTGTGTATTTTTACACCCTGTATAAAAAACCAAAAAAAAAAATATATAAAAGGAACTAGCCAATGTCACCCGTGTCCAGAGCAGCATGAGATAAATTCACAAGGCTTCACACGATGTTTTACGATGTACCTACTGTACATTATAATTTGTAAGTAGGTACCTACATATACAGTGATAAGGTTGATAAATTGCTCCGACGGACGCGCTGTAGAATTTCATATTATGTTTAATTGAATGTTCGATGTTGGGGACTATAACATTATGTCCAGCAGTGGAATATATGGACTAAGGGCAAGATTCACAAGCCGCACTTTGACTTTACTTAGCATGATTGCTGTCCTAATCTAACCTAATAACTCACTAATTTGTACTAATTTGTGTTGTTTGTTTGTTTGTATAATTTGTTTTATGTACAAATTCCTAAACATCCTATGTTTACAATTAATTCTAATTTTGATCATTTCAATATATATAAAAAAATATGGGTCTGCAAACCCTATATAACAGTACAGTTTTATATGTACTTATCTATTAATTACTATATCATGTTGTAATTATTATGTGATGTTGTAGGTATGTTAAAAGAGGTGATTTAGCCTATTTAACATTGCTCGGATTATGTAAGTTTACATTTTAGAATAAGATCTTTTGGTTGGAACTTTGTTAACCATTCTGTTGATAAAGATCTTTAACACATCACATCATGTGGCAAACATGCCTGTACCTAATAATGTTGTTACCATCTTGCATGCATGTATTTTGCTGTATATGACACATTTTTAAACAAATAAATATTGGTGTCGATTCCCTTGTTCACAAACTAAACTAAATTTAAGATCAGTGCATCTTTTTCTGTCTATTTCATTAAGAAAAGGACAGAAGATAAATTTTAGTTTAGTCCTGTCAAATTAATCAGCGCCTGTCACTACTCCATACAAGTTTAGACCCGACTAAAATAAAGTAAATTTACGTCAACCGCTGATTAATTTGACACCTAAGACTAAACAAAAATTTATCTTATTATAACATGTCTGAGCCTGTATTTTTGTCATTATGTAATCTTGCATGCACGTTTTTATTTTTAAAACTCTTGTATGTGTACACATGTTTATGCAAATAAATATATCTTTATCTTTATCTTTCTGTCCTTTTTTTAATGAAATAGAAAGAAAAAGATGCACTGAACTTAAATTTAGTTTAGTTTGTGAACAAGGGAATCGGCATCATTATCTTATCTTAAAAATCAAATCAATCTTTACTTTGTTAAGGGGGAAGCGTCAGGGTAGCCCGCGATAGTAAAATTTTCCATATGTCCGAATGAAAAAATGGAACCCTTATAGAATAACTCGTGTGTCTGTCCGTTCTGCAACAGTCAATTAGCTCCGAATCTAATGGACCGATTAAGTTGAAAATAGGACACATATCAATTTCTGTGACCCAAACACGGACATGTTACGTAAATAATGAATTTTGTTTAAGGGGGTCACTTTTGGGTGATAAATATGAAAATTAAACAAAAAGTTTTGCACACTACCGTGTGATATCAAATAAAAGGGCTTACTGTGTCTCAAGTACCTACCTATATATTTTTTTATAATTTTAAATAAATAGTTTTAAAGTTATTTATTACCCAATATTGTGCGTACAAACTTACATTTGCAGTTGGAATGTATCGGAGAACATGATTTTCAACTCCATTGTTAAGTTTGTTCTTGGGATAAATTCATCCCAACTTCATCCCTTCATTGGGCGTGGTTCGACATGCAATTGGCAGGTTTTTGCTCTGATTTTCCATCTCGGAAACTTCCTTAAATTACACTTATTTATTTATTTATCACAAACAAATAAATAAATGGTTATGAGTGGTAATGATTATGTATCATTATCTACTACAGACCACTTTGTAGGTCAGTAATTACTATCTATCAGTTTGGTGGTACATACTTGTTTCCATGCCTAATATGTATATCATTTAGGTACATGATGCGGTTGCCAGCGCTAGACATTGTATTGTTTGTTTGAGGAGGTGCGACCAATTTAGCCCCTATAAATTATGAAATTATTTGGAAAAGAACTGGAGTTTAGCAAGCTGAAGTGACAGTGAGCTGGCCATATTTGTCGAAGGACCGATGGCCGACGTTCAAAAGTACCTTTTATGTGCTTTGTAAACTACTTTTTGTATTCCTCTCGAGCATCTAACTCCTATAATTCAATCAAGTCAGCCTATCGCAGTCCACTGCCGGACATAGGCCTCTCCCATGCTGCGCCACAACACTCTGTCCTCTGCCTTCCGCATCCAGTCTGTCTCAGCTACCATCTTAAGGTCGTTGGGCTATCTAGCTAGGGGGCGTCCCTCACTACGCTTGCCGATACGCGGTCTCCACTCCAGGACTCGTCTGCTCGACGGCGCGTTTTGTTCCACACGTGGCTCAACGAGATGTCAGCACGCTCTGACGGGGTCCGCTAGCTCCAGTGCCTGCCAGGGTTGCGGGTTTGTCCGAAAGGGATACCGTGGATGGAGCTAGATGGCCCAACGACCTTAAGATGGTGGCTGGGGCAGACTGGATGCAGAAGGCAGAGGACAGAGTGTTGTGGCGCAGCATGGGAGAGGCCTATGTCCGGCAGTGGACTGCGATAGGTTGACTTGATTGATCTATAGGAGTAGGTAGCTCGAGAGGAATACAAAAAGTCGTTTACAAAGCTAAGTCATGCGTACAAATACTGACTTAAGTAGGTAAGTAATTAAAATGAATTATTGAAAACTAATGTATTTAATTTTAACTAACATTATTTTGATGAAGGTAAAACAAGGAAGGTTAAAAGGTAGTGTCTGTTGTAATAAAAAAAAAAAAATCAAATAAAAATAACCAACACTATTTTTTTCCTCGAGTGTTATTTGCGAATTTTTATCTCGTTATACTAAACATTTGATACGTATGTGTAAAAAGACGTTTTGTCAGAAGTGGGATTCGAACCCACGCCCACAGAAGTGGACTGCGACCTGAACGCAGCGCCTTAGACCGCTCGGCCATCCTGACTTATTTTAGCTGGATCAAAAATTATATGCGCTTGTTTAATAGATAGTTATTTATTATGAAGTAATACTTAAGTACCAATAAAATAAAATAAACATTTTATTATCTGTTAGAACCGTCCTATGCAGTGCCAGTTAAATCTATGTATTCTTAAGACTGCGCCGAGCGTACAGTGGCGCCCTCATCGTTTGTTCGGTGATTTCTTTTATTTTAGAATGAAAATGCAGAAATTAACCACGTTAAGTGGTGCTCCACAACACTATACGTTATTATTACTACAAACAGTAGTTTTAAATTGTTATGTTTTATTGTAATCATTAAAACGGAGCTTAGTGGCCACTATTTTCCGTTTTAATGATTACAATAAAACATAAGTAATTTATTTCATCACCACTGCTCTCAAAACCGTGAAGGAAAACGTCGCCGTCGTGAGGAAACTGACATGCCCTAGAACAAAAAAAGAAGCTGTGAAAACTAAGTAATTTGTGAATTGTATCGTCGAGCTATTAGATTATTAATTTCGAGCGTTCGGTGACGATAACGCGAGTTCCATGATTTTTGTTCACCCAAAAAGTACACATACCTACTCTTTTTTTTTTTGGTACGGGTTTACGGACCTATTGCAGTTAGCTGGAAGCTTTTACTGCTTAACCGAGCGTTGGCGGGGCCAGAAGGGCCTTTCGCCTGTTAATTATAAACTAAGTAGCACAGCTAAGGGCGCTCCATAGTGGGACTCGAACCTAGGCTTAGGGCGCTACTGGATACTGAACAAGGGGGGACTTGCTGCATCTGGTTATTATTATTAGGGGCGGTATTTAATTATTATTTATTTTATTTTATTTATTTATTTACTTGCACTGCGCGGGCGGGCGGGTTCAAGGGTCGGGGGGGACATACATACACAGATTACACAGTATACATATGTATAGCTCATGGAAAGTGTTCGGTGACGATGACGCGAGTTCCATGATTTTTTTTCAACCAAAAAGTACACTATACACAGTATACATATAGCTCATGGAAAGCGTTCGGTGACGATGAAGCGAGTTCCATGATTTTTCTTCAATCAAAAATAATAATAATATGTATGTATGTCTATTATAAGTTTACTACATATTTATGTACTTGTGTATCTATTGTATTTGTTATCTTTTTAATATTTTTATTATTATTATCTCCTCTCCTCCCTATTAATTAGAGCATCTGCCATCTTATCTCTTCACTACCCTTGGTTGACTGGTAGAGAATGCCTATGGCATTAAGTCCGCCTTTGTACCTTATTGTGTGTGAGAAGATTAAATAAATAAATAAATAAAAAGTACACTATACACAGTATACATATAGCTCATGGAAAGCGTTCAGTGACGATGACGCGAGTTCCATGATTTTTTTTCACCCAAAAGTACACTATACATAGTATACATATAGCTCATGGTAAGCGTTAGGTAACGATGACGCGAGTTCCATGATTTTTGTTCACTCAAAAAGTGCTCAACGCGCCTAAAGAAGTTTTGACTTAAAAAAAAATCGAAGACCTGACATTTACCAACCCGCACTGGGCCTCGATGAGAGGATGCCTGTGTCCCAGCAGTGGGAACATTATAGGCTGATTATAAATTATAAATCCTTACAATAAAAACAATAGTGTCTATTTTCCCCCAACCTCCCCAATTCCCGCAGCAAGATAGTAATATTTGCGGTTGTACAGAGTACACTACATAACGACAAATTGCCTATAAAAGGCCCAGAAATATTCGATTACCCGTCATAAGTTGCCGAAAAAAAGTTCGTCAAATTATAATTTTAAACAAGAACCGTTCGTTTTCCGGAAAATGTCGAGTGATTACGAAACGGATCCGGCAGTGAATAATCTACGGAATTACCTGAGGATACGCAGCGTCCACCCTAATGTTAATTATGGTACGTACTTTATTGTATTAGTGGCTGAAAACCGGGCCGGAACGAAACCGGATCCGGTAACACTTCCACGTATGACGATAAACAAGTCGTGGCTTGCATAAGTAATAAATGTACTTGTAATTAATTAATAAATGGGCGCCAGGGATTTTGAAAATCCCGGATCTCAGAGCCGACGAAGATATCCAATATACTTCCAGATTCAGATAAACGTAGGTGTCGAAGCCGGGGTCCTTAATTTAAGTTTTGTTATAGACCGGTTCCCAATATTAAAAACCGGACTAAGGTAATAAACCGGTTCTTACATAAACCGTATTTGAATAAAAAAATTAGGGATAAGAAAAAAAGCCACATGTAAATGATAAATGATTTTATTTCTGTAAGTAGGTTTGTACAAACACTTTTACACGTCAATCATATTTTAAAACTAGACGAGGTCGGCGTTTCGTATCTGACTACTCTGAGAAGAAAGGCCGCAACAAACTCAGAGGTCACAATCTCTTTTAAAGTCCAGACATAATCAAATCATGTAAAGACCATATAGATTGGTGTCCGAAATGATCTTTTGAGGAAAGAACACACAGATTGAGTGGACCTGTCCAGTCGGTGCACGATTTCTCAGTAATCGTGCAGCTCAACTCAGAACATAAGGAGCTCAACGATTCGACGAACAATACTAAAGACAGGACATTTGGGCAGGCCGCATAAATTACTCAAACTGTCATACCATGATTAGAAACTGTAACTTGTTTACAGCAGCGTGTGGCGTTAATATTGGTCCAACTTTAAGGGGTCCATACACTGTATATTAAGCTATCTGTCATCACATATCTACCACAATTTGAACCATTTTTTTCCATAGATCTCAGGTTTTTTTTAAATTCACTCCTTTGTTTACAAATTTAGCTGTAATTTATATAAATGACATAAAAAATTTTCGGCCGCGAATCATATTTTAATCAACATACAACCTGGCACTGTCCTGCTAATTGCCCCCCCCCCCCCCCCCTTAACACTGTGATTTGAAAAGTTGATAAAATTGTACAAACAAAAAAAAATTAAAACAGAAACCGTATTTCTTGCCAGCTTTTCTCAATTGGAACCGTGCACCTAGTTTCTGACGTTTCATAAGTACCAATGTAGGCTTATGTGCAGCTCAATATTTTGAACTTCAATTTAAATACGAAAATTCTGACAGTAGTTTGTCCATTCATGTTGGGGATTCTTCTTCATGCTGGTGTGATTTGTTAACTGGCGTTCCTCAAGGCGGTATACTTTCTCCTCTACTCTTTTCTATTTTTATTAATCTAATAACTTCCGTACTTCAATGTGCGTATCATCTGTATGCAGATGACTTGCAGTTGTATTGTCAAGGGAAGGTTGATGAATTGCCTGACGCTATCGACAAATTGAATAGGGACTTGATAGCCATAAAAACCTGGGCTGATAGATTTGGTGTAGCTGTAAACCCTAAGAAGTGCCAGGCGATCATCATTGGCAGTCCTCGTGGTATTAGCAAGGTGGATGGTTCAACTTTGCCACCGGTTCTCTTCAATGGTACGGTCGTTCCTTTTAGCATTGACGTGAAGGACCTAGGCTTGCACATTGACAATACTCTGAACTGGCGAACTCAAGTCGCTAAGGTAAGCCAGAAGGTTACTGGAACGCTGCGGGCTCTGTACCGATTGAAAAATATATTACCAGCGAGCACTAAGACAATGCTTGTGCAGTCCTTAATTTTCCCTATCATCGATTATGGTGATGTGTGCTACTATGACCTGAATGCAGATCTCCTCGACAAACTTCACCGTCTTCTCAATAACTGCATTCGATTCGTTTTCAATCTGCGTAAATATGATCATGTCTCTGCGCATCGGTCGCTTCTAAAGTGGTTGCCCATACGCCAGCGCAGAGAGCAAAGGGCGCTGACCACCTTGTTTTCATTTCTTGACTCTCCATCTTCCCCTCGTTACCTAGCCCCCCACTTTCAGTACATTTGCGCCAACCACAATAGAAATCTTCGTTCATCTCACAATCGTCTTCTTCAATGTCCCACTCACCGCACAGACTTCATTCACTCTTCCTTCTTCATACAGTCTATCTCTCTGTGGAATGCGCTTCCCCAGGAAATCAGGATGGCAACCAACCGATTATCTTTTAAAGTAAAAGTTCGTGAGCATATTCGCAAGAAGCTGGCAGTATCATCATAACGGTAATGTTTTCCCATTGTGTGTCTTATTTGTTTTAGTATACATATTTATGTGTATTTATTTGTGCTTATATTTATATATAATAAGATTTATATATTGAATTTATAGTTTGTAATAGGTTTATGTATATTTAAATGAATATTTATTCCTCAATTTTCGCTATTGCACCTACTACTGTATGTCTCTGCATCACCCAAGGGTTGACTGGTAGAAAATGCCTATGGCATTAAGTCCGCCTCTGTACATGTTTTGTGCTTAAAGTATTAAATAAATAAATAAATAAATAATAGTTTTTAGAATTTACTAGCGAAGAAAACGGTTCTTTAGTTTGCAATTTAAATGTAAGTATGTATATTTTCATGAACTATTAAACCTATAGGTGGTTAGTTATAGAAAGAAAGAAAATAAATAAAAATATTTTATTTGGACACGCACACAGGAAATACAAAAAGTTAAAGAGGAGCATTTAAAACTAACAAAATTGACATATTTATTCGAATAAACAAAACAAAAAAAAAAATACTGAGACCTGTGCGATGCCAAAAAGGCTCCGATCACAGCATAATGCTGCGATATTAAAAAAGCAGCGCTGGTATACCGATAGGGCCCGCTGTGATATGTTTTATAGGTTGTCCTATTTGTTTTATGTGGTGTACAATAAAGTGTTTAATTAATAAAAATATGCACGTATAGGTAAACTTGCAAATGTTCACACATTGCGGTTAAATGTTTAAATTTATTTTAAGTTTCCCACAAATTTCATTATGCGGTAAACGCAGTAATTTTATTATATGCGCAGTATTCTTTCTCTTTACTCTTTCATTTATGTATTTTACCCTGTACTGAGTGGATTTCTGAGACGGGGCAGTAAGAGTAAGTACCATAGAAATATAATATCTATGGTAGGTACTACCTTATCCGTTGTAGTTACAGAAGAACGGTTTCAGTAAACTGTCCTTATTTTTTTTGGAGAAATTTTGGCCTCCATTCACAGATTTCAAAAGAAATAACAGTCAGTAAGAGTTTAGAGTTCAGAGTTCATTTATTTGTCAGAAACATGAGTATGCACACACAAAACATGCAAGATGTTAAGTACATTGCAGATAGGTTCATAGTCATGTTTTACCTTTACGGTGTACAAATATTTGTATTATAACAACATTTCGTCATAATCGTAGAACAGTGACGGATCTGAAATTTATGTTGAACTCTGCCGCGCGTGCAATAACAGCAGTAAGTATAATTTTTGTCCAAATAGAGTCAAACATAGATTCGGAATCAGCGCAATGAGCTGATTCCGAATCAATGCTCAACTAAATTTGGACAAAAATTATACTTATACTTATTGCTGTTATTGCACGCGCGGCAGAGTTCAACATAAATTTCAGATCCGTCACTGTTCTACGATTATGACGATTTGATAAATTATTTAATTAAAAGCAACTATTTATTATTAAACGTATATAAAAAAATAAAATACAATCAATTGAAATTCATTTGTTAATGATTACAATAAATACATTTGCATATAACATAGGTACAGCATACAATTCAAACATGAACAAAATATCATAGTCAAAATTAATTCAAATGTCAAAATAAGATACAATACTAACAACGTCAACAGAAAAAAAAAAAAATCCTCCCCACATTAGAATTTACATTAGAATTAGTATGTTTCTCCATTAGAAACTCACACTGAAAAAAATATTTAGCCTAACTACTTCGGCTATTTCAGGAATAATCATAGTTTGACAATACTTTATAAAAGTTAACTTGATTTAATAAAAGTGATACACAACAGCCAGCACAGGTTTTGGTTACATGTTGCATAAAGTTATGTGGTCACTTTCTTGTGTTACATGTTGACGAAACTTTGGTTATGTATAAGTAAAAATTTTTTTCAGTGCAGCAATACTATAGAAACATTTGGTTGCTAATTACTGTTTTTTTTTTTTAATAAGTTAGTAATAAAATGGGCCATTTAAAAAAAAAATTCTTGTTTTGATGCCAATCGATCCTGTTTCTTATAAGGATCAAAAAAGGACCAACTGAGGTTTGAGTACCTACTAGAAAAGTCGGAAATCGCAAAAAAACTGTTTCCATACATTTCGTAGGAAATGCGACTCCAACTTACATTTTAGGGTTCCGTACCTCAAAAGGAAAAAACGGAACCCTTATAGGATCACTCGTGTGTCTGTCTGTCTGTCCGTCTGTCACAGTCAATTTGCTCTGAATGTAATGGACCATGGACATATCAAATAAAAGGGCTTACTGTGAGGGTCTCAAATATTTTTTTTTTATAATTTTAAAATAAATTGTTTTAAAGTTATAAGTGAAAATAGACGAAAATTGACCATTCCCCCTTTCCTCCGAAACTACTGAACCTAAAATAATAAAAAAATACAGAAAATAGATCTATACTTATAGATTACAAGAAAATCTATAAGAAGTCTATGTACTTAAAATAGCATGGTAAATCTCTCGATATTGTGCGTACAAACTTACATTTGCAGTTGGAATGTATGGGAGATTATGTTTACCAACTACAATGTTAAGTTTGTTCTTAGGATAAATTCTTTCCAAGTACGGAACCCTTCATTTTGCGTGGTCCGACACGCACTTGGCCGGTTTTTTTCATGATGGATAGACTGGACCATACCGTTTTAATTTCATTTTTTCCATCAGACAAATATTGTAGGAATTTTGCGACTGTTATTTTGGTGTAAAGCCTCGTTAAGAGGGGCGAGGACAGACCAGCGAACGGCGGCATTACAGCGGAGTATACAATAGCGCTTTACAGCTGTTTTTAGACTACCGCGGCACCTCTGCGGACGTATTCATACTATTCATGTACCGTCCGTGTACTGCAGTAAAAAAGATAATTTAATTTGTTTGGACGTATGGGGAATTGTGTGAGGAGCTCGTGGCTAAGTTATTACAGCCGCGCGGTCCACGTTTCTTCTATACATAGTTTAAAACAAAGTCGCTTTTCGTGACGGTCTATGTGACCGTTTAGTTCATCTAAACCACACAATGGAATTTGATGCGGTTTTCACTATTATGTCGAAAATTTATTCCAGAAGGTTGTAGTGTACAAAGTCTGCGACAGCATATGTCTATCTTTTAAGATTGACTCACTATAACCTTTTTATGGTAATCAAATTTGTTCGACATTAATGCATTATTTGCGAAGGAGTTTTCATAAACATGGTATTAATCCTTATCCAAATAAATACGTTATTCATCACAAGTATTTAATTTTGAACAAAGTTGCCTTTACATCATTTTATTTCAATGAATATCTTAGGAGATATAACTGTTTTATAACAACTCCGCAGCAAAATAATGACCAACTCTGCGAGGTAGTCTATTCTAAAGCTGAAGAGTTAGTTTTTAGGGTTCCGTACCCAAAGGGTAAAATGGGACCCTATTACTAAAACTCCGCTGTCCGTCTGTCTATCTGTCTGTCCGTCTGTCACCAGGCTGTATCTCATGAACCGTGATAGTTAGACAGTTGAAATTTTCACAGATGGTGTATTTCTGTTGCCGCTATAACAACAAATACTAAAAAACAGAAAAAATATATATTTAAGGGGGGCTCCCATACAACGGACATGATTTTTTTGCCGTTTTTTTTGCTCCGCCCGCGTGGATGTCGGTTATCGCGTAAAAAAGTAGCCTATGTCCTTCTCTATATCCCAGGCTATATTCCTGCCAAATTTCATGTCGATCGGTTCAGCGGTTTAGGCGTGAAAACGTAACATATAGACAGACAGACAGACAGAGTTACTTTCACATTTATAATATTAGTAAGGATTTGTATGGATTGTACGGAACCCTTCGTGCGCGAGTCCGACTCGCACTTGGCCGGTTTTTTGTTTTTTGAACGCGCTAATCTCTGGAACTGCGAGTTGGATTTGAAAAAATCTTTTTGCATTTTACAGCCCAATTCTTGAGGAAGAATAACATTCCTATTAACTAGAACACAATTTTTTTTTTAAATGAAAGTTTATGCGAAAATGAAGTAAAATCACGGGCAGGCAATGTGTTGCGACGGGGTTTGTCGGGGGAACAAGAAATTTAACGCGGACGAAGTCGCGGGCAGAAGCTAGTAAATTAATAAAGAAGGATTTTGAAGTGCATTTTTTTTAAGTAACTCGTAAAGAACAGTGCATTCAGATGTCTAGAATTGACGCGTAGGTCATTAATTTTCTAGTTTATATAATTTGAATATACAAAAGTTATTTACCCGAACACAAACTGGGTTAGGTCCACTAAATGTTCAAACAAATATCAAAGTTCACGATAACATCAATGTTGAAGTCAACAATTGAAATTGGGAATAGTTTTGTTATCATAAGTTGAGGTTTAAGTAATTAACAAAACAGGACTAGGAACTTATTTACTAATCTCGAATCAATATCGGTGACGGTTGACTTTATTAACATAAATAAAATACATGACGGCACGGTTGGCGCAGTGGCTAAGCGATTGACTGGTGCGCTGCGTGTCGCGGGTTCGATTCCTGCACGGAATAAATATTAGTGACCATGACAGTTTAAAAATCTTAAATATTTGTATGACTTACAAATAGTTGTTCCGGGTCTGGCTGTTTGTGCATGGGAGTTTAAATGTTTGTAAACGCACCCACGATACAGGAGAAATTCCTAGTGTGGGGCAACGGTTAAAAAAAAAAAAATTGTATTTATACCTCTTAGAATTATTTGGCAAACGGTCGTAATGAGAAGGTCGTGGCTAAGTAATAACAGCCGCACGGCTCCAAACATCAGATTTCCGGCTTGCCAGGGAGGGTCCGTGGATGGGTTACCATTTATACATATCGAGACTTCTCCGCGCCTCGGAAAGCACGTTAAGCTGTTGATCCCGGCTGTCATTTGTGGATCTTTGACAGTCGTTACGGGTAGTCAGACGCCCGAAAGTCCGACAACCAGTCTCACCAAGGGATATCGTATTACCCATTGCAGTTACTGGGTTATAGTGGTGGGTCGTTGTCGAATTGTTTATGGACGAAACGCAACCGTTTCCCCGACGACGAAATTGGTTGAAAAAAACGGTCGGCGTTACAACTGGTTTGAATACGGCTTTAAGGACGAAACTTATCCAACGTAGATTAGGATTGCGTTTTCGTCGAGTGAAATAGGTGCAGTTTCTTACAACTATCAACGGGTTTGATCGTCGCATCACGAACGACAGCATTGACAACTGGTTGGTCCAATATAATAATGCACTAAGGGTACTGTTGGGGCTGCCATGGCGTTGCAGTGCGTCAGGGATGTTTGCCGAGTTGCGGGTTGATGGCTTTACCGCTATCGTTAGGAAAAGATGCGCCTCCGTACTCGCTCGCGTTCGTGGCAGTATCAACACTATACTGGGTGTTTTTGCTGATCGGTGGGAGTCCCCCATGCTGCAAAGGTGGGTGCGGCTTCATGTCGTAATTTAATTGTGTTGCCTATACTAACATTAGTTCTTTTTAAGTACATTTTTACTAACAAAATATGGACCTGGTCTGAAATAAATGTTTATTATTATTATTAATACACTATCGACTGTATTTCATTGACAAAAAGTTCACTTTTTATTGTAAAGACTGTTTTGTAAACGAACGCGGAACGACGACGCGACGGACGAGATAGTTGACTCATTGCGTTCTCGACTGTATTTTCATAGACGTAAAATAAAAAATCGCACTAAATAATTCGAAGACTGGTTTATGCAACGAAGATTATTTGAACCCAGGACTTAAAACGGTGTCATCGTCGTAGAACACAAAACAGTCTTTGAAAACGGTTCGTCGTCGTAACGTCCACTCCTACTGGGTTGTGATGATATTATTTGAAGACCATAGACTTCTTATAGATTGTCCTGTAATCTATAAGTATAGAACAATTTTCTGTATTTTTTTTTTTCAAAATTGTAGCCTCTTTACTTTCGGAGATAAGGGGGAGGGGGGAATGCTAAATTTTCGTCTATTTTCACTTATAACTTTAAAACAATTTATTTTAAAATTATAAAAACCCGTACCCTTTCATTTGATATGTCACACGGTGCAGTTTGCAAAACTTTTTTTTTTTTTGTATTTGCCCCCCAAAACTGACCCCAATATTCTAAATTCATTTATTTACGGTTCACTCAAATTGATAAGTATACCTCGACTTAATCGGTCCATTACATTCGGAGCAAATTGGCTGTGACAGACGGACAAACAGACAGACAGACGAGTGATCCTATAAGGGTTCCGTTTTTTTCCTTTTGAGGTACAGAACCCTAAAAAGGACAAAGATCTAAGTAATGGCATGTGTCAATTTCAGATGAATGCCTCACGTACCTCCGCGGCCAGGCTGCAGAGATGGGGCTACCAGTTCAAGTCTACCAGCCTCTTCCAAAGAAGCCGGTCCTCGTCATGACCTGGGAGGGTTTGGAGCCGACCCTGCCGAGTGTGCTGCTCAACTCACACATGGATGTTGTTCCAGTGTTTGAGGTGAGTGGGTATTAGGAAGAGTGTTTCATGGTAATCTAGGAGATAACTAAGAAGGCATATAGTAGAAGCATCAAAAAAGAAAATGTGTTAGGCCTGAAACTGTGTGAAGCGGACGCTTGCGCGGGCGTCCGTCGTTTTTGGGGTTCCGTAGTCAACAGGGAACCCTCGTAGTTTCACCATGTCCGTCTGTCTGTCTGTCCGCGGCTTCGCTTAGAGACTCTTATGCCCGTTTTCACCATCGTTCCCTCAAACACATCCTTACTAAGGGTCTCTTAACATAAGAGACTCCGTAAATCAGCCCCTTACCTAAGTTTGTTTTCACCAGGTTAAGGGATACTTACCTACGTAAGAGCCACTTACCTAGGTGACAGATGAAATTACCGATTTAGTATTCCATTGATAAATCATGTAGATTAATGTAAAATAATACGACAAAATATAAAGAAAACATAAAATAAACATGATTTCATTTAAAATACATAAAATATCCAATATTCTTATTAAATAAGTGACAACTTGACAGATGACAGAGCTGCGCATTTGTAGGTTTAAAAAAAAATAGCAACATCATAAAAAAAAATTAAAAAAAAAACTTCAACATCTGTGTATTCTAAATGGTGTTCTTATCTTTCTAACAAAAATAACACACTGTCCTTGGATAACCTAAATCTTTTGAAGAAGTCCTGATTGTCGTATTTCGTGAAAAAGTCCGGTCTTTCGCGATAAATATGTGGCCGTCTGAACAAACCTTGATTCATAACTAAATCCACAGTTTCGATAGCTTCTAAACTCTCAATAAAATCTTCCATTTCGTAGCAATTATGAACATTCAACAGCATAATAAACTGTCACTTAGCGATAAGATGCCGAACATCGGACCCCTATATTTAAGGGATTCCTTAGGACCTTAAGTGTCCCTTAAGTGATGGTGAAAATGAAACTAACACTTAGAATGTCTTAAGTGACTCCCTAATTTTAGGGAACAATGGTGAAAACGGGCATGAGTATTAGAAAGCTGTAATTTGTCATGGGTATACATATTAATCAAGCCGACAATTTTTTTTTAGGGTAGCCGTACACTGCAAGTGAAGATGATTTTTTTTCTCGTCTATCCCATCTAATGGTATCGTTGGATAGGCCGTTAAAAATTATTGTCGGTTTGTCAAAACCATTTTTCGATTTATGGATCCGTTTGCGAAATATTAAGCTTTAAAGTGCTAATTTTTCTTAGAGTCAAGTGTCCCTGTCAGCTAAATGGTTGATTTTTGGGTATGTGAAAAAACTCACGGCAGTAGTATATATAATATAACGAAGTTAAAAGAAAAACTATCACAGCTATAAGTAAGTAGGCTTTACAAGTTAACCAGTAATAGTCGACCAACTTACATTCGCAGTTGGAGAATTGACCGTCACGTATATCGATTGTACGTATGTCAATACTCCTCATCATGTATTTCAACTACAATGTTATTTTTGCTCTTGGTTCGTTCCATCGTTCCATCGTTCCAACTACGGAACCCTTCATCGTGCATGATCCGACACGCACTTGGCCGGTTTTTTTTAATGCAAGTCGTTGTTTTGCTAAGTTCTCCATCGACACGACTGTACATACACACCGTTAAAATTTAAAATACGGAACCTTAAAAAGGATAGTGTAAAGATAGATGCGTATAGCACGTTCCTCTGAGTTAATTTGATAAACAGAAAATATATAATTTAATCCAAGTTTATCCTTCTATTATTCTACGCCCCCACACATCACAATACCTACTATAGGAGCCTCTAACCTGCATCAAACAGCACTAATTTAAAATTCAGGAAATAACACTACAGGAACAGCAAATGAAAAGCCACCACAAAAAAAAAAAAAAAAAAAATATTGACATAAAATAAATATATATACAACAAAAGATAGAATTCTCTGACTCCTGCGCTAGTAATAACTGTGTTGTAGGAGCCAGTGTCCTTCCGTAACAAAAAGACACACATTTTGTTGTTTTATGACAATACAAAAATGTTAAAAAGAAAAGAAAAGAAAACATAAAAAAAATGAAACAATAGAGACTACACCGTGGCATTTTAGCCGTCTTACAAAGACAGCCCACTTCATGTATCTAACGACTACTAATTATTCATGTAATTTTTTTTTAACATTTGTTTTTTTTTTTGTTTTTATTAATTATGACGCATGAAATAGTTTAAAACACCCTGTTACGAGTGCAGTCCGAGCCTTGTGATACAAGGGCGCCGCAGAATGGATTTAGATTAAGTTTAAGTTGCAATAGTAAGAAACACATTTTTGCGTTAGGGTGAATGAACTCTGATAAAGATGTCGCCGCTCCATTCCGCGGCACCTTTGTCACAGAAGGCTCGGACTGCACTCGTAACAGGGTGTTTTAAACTATTTCATGCGTCATAATTAATAAAAATAAAAAAGTCAAATGTTAGTCATTGGATACATGAAGTGGGCTGTCTTTATAAGACGACTAAAATGCCACGGTGTATAAACAATAGAGACATTTAAGGTGATACTTAAAAAAAAAGTTGTTTATACCAAGAAAATAAAAATATATATATATATATATATTACACGTTATTTCTTTTGCGCGAAAGTATGTTTGTTAGTGTATCACTAATCGAAGACGCTAAGTAGGTACCTAATAAAAATCGTGACTAAGATGTGTTTGTTAAGTAGATCCCGGTACTTATACGAGCATCACCTTAAATGTTAAAGTCTTCAAATGATTACATGCCTCCTGTTTTCGGTGCTTTCCCGAGGATCCACTTGGGTATAAATTCTTAAAGAATCCACTTCTCAAAGATTTAGACGTTCCAGGGGCTGAAGCTACTAGCGCAGTTTAAAATTAAATTTAAAGTAACCTAGTTTCAAAAGTTTCAAGTACGCCGAGGACTTTCTAATCTAAATAGTTAATGAGCTTTTATTGCTCTGCCCTGTACCATCTGAATCCATACTATCCATTCATACTTTAATATTATAAATGCGAAAGTAACTCTGTCTGTCTGTCTGTTATCTTTTCAAGTCTTAATAGCTGAACGAATTCGACGGGCACATAGGTTGTTAGGTTGAAAGGATAGATACTCCCGGCACGTTCCTGTGGGATAATTTCCGACGTCCACGCGGGTGAAGTCGCGGGCAAAAGCTAGCTAGTGTAATTTTTGTCCGGTAGGTACCATGACTAAAAAGTGAAAAAAAAATATTACAAAAAAACAACCGACTTCCAAAAAAAAAAACTCAATTAAATAAAAAATATCTTTCATTTCGGAAGGATTCCGACTTCCGAAATGAAAGTTATTTTTCATATTTTGTTTTTTTTTTTTTTTTTTTTAATTTTTTTTGTTGAAAGTTGGTTGTTTTTTTGTTAAAACGTTTCTTTTTTAAATAACCGGCTAAAATGTTCAATGAAATGGGGATCCAGAATCATGTACTGAATCCATAGTAACAGGTTGCGTGTCATGTCCCTGACACCCTGTATAAATAAAATTCTCTTTTGTATGTTTTTCGCTGCGGTCGCTGGTTTGGTTCTATCTGGAAACATATGTGGTTTCGAGTTTGTTTGTGCATAAAAGATTTAGTTTTATGTAAATCTAAGAAGCCTTAAGAAGTAGTTAGTCATAATATGGTTAAATGAAACGATATTTTTGACGCCTTATAAAAATCTTATAAAAGAGAAGACCAAAGAAACGGTGGATGGACTGTGTGAAAGATAAAGGCTCGTACAGACTCGCGCGATATCGCGGGCGCGACAGGCACCGACAAAGAAATTCTGCTACTAGTGTCGCGTCGCGCCCGCGATATCGCACTAGTCTGTATGACCCTTAATGGGGTTTATTCATAAACGTTGCTTAAAGTTAAGTGACGTTCAAACGTCAAAAATGTATGGTTAAACAGTCGCTAATTATTACTTCACTTTATGCAGCGTTTATAAATAAACCCCATAGTGGCTAGAAAGCAGGTGACTACACTGACTACTAAGATTACAACTAATTTTGACTAAAAGAGAAGTATGGACGAAGCAGACATGTTGCCAATAAATTGCGATAAGGGCAAGAGAATGATAAACAAATACTAAATACATTCTTTATTGGCTTATACACAGGTAATAAAACTGACTCCAGAGATAGGTTAGAGTACCTGTATTTCAGGAGCCAGTGACTTCTTCCAGTTTAGTTACAATTATGCAATTTTTATGACGCCGCATAAAACCTGTCAAAATCTAAAAATCTAAAAAAAAATATTTCACATAAACCTACATGAGCACTTATGAAACGTCAGAAGCTAGATGCACGGTTCCAATTAGTCGTTTCCTATGGAGAAGAGCCGGCAAGAAACTCCACGGTTACTCTTTTAAAAATAATTGGCTTTACAATATTATCAAATAACAGTGACAATAGGTATGGAAGGACAGTGTAGGCCTTTCAACAATTACCAGGTATTTAACAAAATAGAAAAGTGCCAACAAATCTACACTCCACTACACTTGCATAATTGTTACCAAACTGGTTGGTATAATATACCTCGTGTACGGTATGTTGCCGGACGTAAAGAATAGCACCACTCCATTTCCTCCCGTGGGTGTCTTAAAAGGCAACTAAGGGACTTACTAAAAAATGGGCAACAGCGTTCTCTATGCATTTTTAATACCATACTGCGATCGCCAACCCACCTGCCAAGCGTGGCGATTATGGCAACCCCCCCCCCCCCCCAATTGGGGGAGCCTATGTCCAGCAGTGGACATCTTTCGGCTGAAATGATGATGAATGATGATGGTATAATATTGTATTACTTAAAATTAAGTTTAATAGGAAAAAGCAAATAAATACGCAATATTAGAATCAACTTTAAAATAAAAGCAAATAAAATAAAATCATGAAATCAAAAACAAAATTAGATTAAATTAAAACCAGGATTAAAACAAATTGAATTTAACATTGGAAGCAATATTAAATTCCCAAAGAAATTAGAACAAAAGTTACGAAGTAAAATCATGAATTCGAAACAAAAATATATTAGTTTAGAATCAGGGTTAAAACAAATTAAACTTAAAATTGGAAACAATAAAAAGCTTACTAACTTACTATATAAAGACACGCATATAATATGAGCAAAGGAGCAAACTATTTTAAAGTGTCCCCACGTTCATAATGTAAATAGACATTTCTATAACGTGTGTTTGCGCGAACTTGAGAGACGTGACCGAAATATTCTAACACTCATTTATATATAAGGTGTATCTATTCAAAAACGAAATATTTTAAGAGATATACATACAGGTGATAAAGAAGCCATACAGGTGGTATGATTAATTATCAAAATTCACCGCGCTCGTGCCGCCACCGTCACCGCGTCTGGGCGGGTCATTCATAGAATATGTAAAATGCAGTCCTTTGCAAAATGTCTCAAGCAATTTTAAAATTATAATAATTATGTAAAAATATAAAACACTTAGATAAAAATTTTGTTTTCGCTGCTATGGTTTTTTTACCACCTATAGATGTTCCTCTTAAAATATTTCGTGTATGGATAGAAACACCTTATATTGTGCCTTGCATTTCGTGTTAAAAGTTATCAAAAAACATTGTTCTTATTGCCAAACTGACAACTTTGATTGTTATGGAGTTTCTTGCCCATTCTTCTCCATACATAACTACCTTCTGGAAGGCGCAACTAGAATCAATTATCTATTCATGTAATTTTTGACGTTCAAAAGTGCATCTTCGTGCCTATTTGAAATAAATGATTTGACTTTGACTTTGTTAAGTTTATTCAACAGACCACATTGTTACTTAGGGTAGGTGTTTACTTTTACATAGTTTCTGTATTTTATTGACCGTTTTTGTTTAAAGCTACGGGCACTTCAGTCTATAATAGTAACTATAATATATCAATCTGCCAAGCCCTTTCCCCACTATCTCGCATTCTGTCTCGCAAGGGTCGCAGCATTATGCTGAGCGCTGACCATTTTGCGTGGATGTAACGCATATCTTCCCCTCAACTTGTTCTTTTCGCGTTTGTGTTCTTTCTTTGAGTCATGTTTACCGAAAATCAACGAATTTTCTTTCTTTTCCTTCTTTTCTTTTCTAACTATGTTGGGATCGGCTTCCAGTCTTACCGGATGCAGCTGAATACCAGTATTTTAATTGGAATGACTGCCTATCTGACCTCCACAACCCAGCTGGGTAATACGATATCCCCAATATATTATATATACCTATAGGTACTATTGGGCTTCTGACAAACGACTGTCGAAAAACTACGAATGACAGCCGGGACCAACGGCTTAACGTACTTTCCGAGGCACGGAGGGGTCTCGATATGTAATGGATGGTCACTCATCCACGAACCGCCCGCGGTAAGCGTAGCTTAACCTTCGATCAAACCTGAACCCTGAACCTGAAACTGAACCTGAACCTGAAACCTGATCTTCCTGTGCGAGTCACAATAAATACTTTTTCTTTCTTTTCTTTCAAACCCTTGCGGTTGATATCTTAAAGTGTCTATACTCCAATTTGAAATAAGATTAGACATTTAAATAAACCTTTTTACAGTCCAGTCAGGGAAGAGAGTGTGCACACAGGTGCACTCTCTCTTCCCTCACGTCAAAATCAAGATACAGATCTGCGCACACATTTGTGCACTGTATCTGCGCCGAATTAAGGCTCCATTAAGATTGGCTGCCATAGCCGAAATACGGACTGGGGGACTATTTACCCAAAAGGTTAGGCAGAGGTGTAAATATAGTACATCCACATTTCGCCAGTTATGTTTAAGTCCCATGTAATAGGGGGCGAGCCTATTGCCATCAACCGGGCACAAATGCAGTCGTCTAAAATCTGAAATGAATTTTCTTGTCTAGACAAACCGCCAAAGTATCTATTCCCCACATTCAGACTTTAGAACAGACAGTTATCATATTACCTCCCCAATACGATTACCAGCAACTCGCCACCCATTATCGTCTCTAATTCAATCCCAGCTTGTTCGAGTAAATCAGGATTTCTCTTACAGAAAAACCTAATTACTCTTCTGCAGTTAACTGTCTCTGTGTGTGTGTGTGTGTTAACGGTTAGAAGTTGTACTAGTTACGAGCTGCAATAATCACAAAATAGAAAACAGAGGCACATCGCACATCGGCAACGAGAGTGTCACAACAGAATTAATGTAGTTTTTGGGAAACCTCTTTTTAATTTTTTGACGTGACAACGTCTAATAAATCGATGAACGCCGGCTGCATACACGAAAATGTCCCGTTACGCTGTCCCGTTACGCTCATTGTCCCGTTACGCTCAATGTACGCTTGCGCCGCATCAATGTTTTGTTATGACGTTGTCACGTTAAACTATCGTCCGTAAACCAACTTTACAGACAACCAATTTTGTTTTATTACCTATATGTCCATTAAATTTTTATGAGAGAACATATCGGAGAACTTAAGATAATACTTTATTTAAGAAGACTATTTAATGCTCTATTATTTTTTTTATGGAAATTTAAATTTTCACAAAGACTAAGACCAATAGGTACTTACGATAAACGAAACGATTAGGTAACCATAATAAGGATTATAGATATTTCGGCTGAAATCTATTCTATATATTATACTAGCTTTTGCCCGCGGCTCCGCCCGCGTGGATGTCGGTTATCGCGTAAAAAAGTAGCCTTTGTCCTTCTCCATATTCCAGGCTATATCTGTGCCAAATTTCATGTCGATCGGTTCAGCGGTTTAGGCGTGAAAACCTAACATACAGACAGACAGACAGAGTTACTTTCACATTTATAATATAAGTATGGATTAAACATCACGCTACGACCCTTAGGAACCGGGCAAAATTACTAATAAACGCCGGGTATCCGCTAGAAGTTTATAAGCATGGATAGTTTTAAAGGTAGGCAGTCACCAATTTGACACTAAACTAATCCTGTTCTGCGTTTTCCAGAAAAGTTGGAAGTATCCCCCCTTCGAGGCTCACTTGGAGGATGGCATCATTTACGGTCGAGGAGTTCAGGACATGAAGTCTGTGGCCGTACAGTACATCGAAGCAGTGAAAAGGATTAAAGCTAAGGGCCTCAGGTTGAAGAGAACTCTGCATCTTTCTTTTGTGCCAGGTCAGTTTTGTGGCAATTATTTTTCAATGGCGAGCAAATTCACAAAATATAAGACTCAAACACTCAAATCTCTATTGCATTCCACAATGTATAAGCTTAGGTGGTAAACATTAAGTTAAGAAACAATCGTGGACTCTGTCGGGCACAGCAAAATAAACTTAGTAAGTAGAGTAGACGACTTATCATCAATCTTATAATCTAACATAATTTAAAATAATAATAAAAATAAAACATTTGTATTTAAATTGTATTTAAGGGATTTATCATTTACTAGCTGCGCCCCGCGGTGTTCCCCGCGAATACTACATTTTAGGATAAAAAGTAGCTTATGTGTAAATCCAGGGTGTCAGCTACTTTCATACCAATTTTTTTTCAAAATTGGTCCAGCTGTTTGAGCGTGAAGAACGGACAAACATACACAGACACTCACAAACTTTTGCCTTTATAATATTAGTTAAGACTACGCCGAGCGCACAGTGGCGCCCTCATCGTTTGTTCGGTGATATCTTTTATTTTAGAATGAAAATGCAGAAAATAATCTCATCAAGTTGTGCTTCACAAGACTATACGTTGTTATTACTACAAACAGTAGCTTTAAATTGTTATGTTTTATTGTAATCATTAAAACGGAAAATAGTGGCCACCGTTTTCACTGCTTCTTTTTTTTGTTTTAGGGCGTGTCAGTTTCCTCACGACGTTTTCCTTCACCGTTTTGAGAGCAGTGGTGATGAAATAAATTACCTACTTATGTTTTATTGTAATCATTAAAACATAACAATTTAAAGCTACTGTTTGTAGTAATAATAACGTATAGTCTTGTGAAGCACAACTTGACGAGCTTATTTTCTGCATTTTCATTCTAAAATAAAAGATATCACCGAACAAACGATGAGGGCGCCCCTGTGCGCTCGGTAGCCTCTTAAGTGTGATATACCTAGTGTGAAAACAGAGCTACTACTACTTACTTTTTTTTTTTTCATCATGGAAGAATGAATTTTTACCCGGTTACTGACAATAAGGTTCGCCCTCTTTTAGATACTTTGGACTTTTAATATCCTGCCTGGACTATTAATTATATAATACTACTGCCCCAAATTTTATTGAATAACTTTATACTGTATGGCAATTTGAAAGTCTCTTGCAGAAACAAAAACAACCCCTTATTCTAAAAACTTCGCTTTGGCGGCTTTTAACAAGGCAAGCAAGAGGTCGTATCGTATCTAGGTCTATTGTCTCAAGCTCTAGTAGTGAGTTAGCGATCTATCGAGCGCCCTTATTAGCCCAAATGATGATGTAGCTGCACTTTTTTAGACAGCTGCTGAGAAAACAACTAAGATTAAGGAATTCATTTTTAAATGCATCGGTGTCGAAGGATTCCTTTCTATTTATTCAGAGGTAGTGAAGAGGATTAAAGCTAAGGGCCTCAGGTTGAACAGAATTCTATTATATACCCACTATTACTACTCTATTATTTACTCTATTAGAACGTTTTTTGTTTTGACGGTAATGTCACATCATGTTAAGTATAATAGTATGAAAACTGAGATATACCGCATTTGATGTCACACAGTATGCATTTTTTTCTTTCTTATTTCCCCCAAAAGTAACCCCCGTATTCAAAATTCATTTATTCTTTACAAGTCTGTGTTTGGGTCACAAAAATTCATATGAGTAGGTACCAAATATCAATTTAATCGGTCCAGTAGATTCGGAGCAAATTGGCTTTGACAGACGGCCAGACAGACACACGAGTGATCTTATAAGGGTTCCGTTTTTACCTTTTGAGGTACGGAACCCTAAAAAGGGAATTAGCTAGTATATATATATTTATGGGATATATATATGGGATATATTATATATATAATTATGTATATGGGATATCCTGAAAGAATGTACTAGGTATTGTAGAAACAAAAGTGTTCCGACTTGCGTTTGAATATACCTAGATGAGATGTGTAGCCATATAGATTAGCTCCTACAGCTAACTAGGGAACTTTTAACATGCTTTTAAACATGATCAACATGGTTGAAATATCACAATTTTTTCATCAGATGAGGAGGTTGGCGGAGGACAAGGAATGGGCGAGTTTGTGAAGACTGACGCCTTCAAAGCACTGAACGTTGGGTTTGCGTTGGATGAAGGCATCGCCAGCGCTACTGATGAGTTCCTTGTCTTCAATGGCGAGAGGACTATTTGGCGTAAGTTTTGATTGCTATTTTTCTTATCTTTTCTTAAAAAAAAAAAAAATGAATGAGTGTGATGATGATGATTTTGTGAATATTGTTGTAGCGTCAACCGCATATCGCTGGTAACACTTACATACATTACGAAAATCACAATACACTTATTGCTTCGATACGTATATAAAGGCGCCGGCGGAAATTGACGGCGATTTTAGGCGGGAATTGTTACCGCTGATGTGCTGTTGACTGTACGTAGTCTGTATCAGCTAAGGTTGATTTACATGTTATGCTTTAGATATATAGCGAGTTAAGTTCAAGTTGAAAGAGTTGTGTCAAAACGTCAGTTCAAAACTGAGTTTTTTATTGTGAATCGTCACGTATAGACGTCAAAGGATTTATTATTTTACGCTACATAGCTATACTCTATAAAGCATTAGAAAAATAACGCCCAAATAACAACAGCAATTATTGTGTAATATTATTGAAATTACTACATTTAAGAGCTATTTTTTAAATGTAATGGTGAATAGATTACATTGATTTATATTTATCGTTAAATAACGGAACTTAGTGTACGTGTGGCGGCATCTACAACGCCACATGCGAACTACGCATCAAAGACCTGACGTCACAAATCCTGCATCGCGCAATCAGAGTTTACCGCGCGACTAGCATATTGTATACAACATCCCGTCATCAACCGTGGGGCAGTTGCCCACCAGACACGACACCCGGTCGGAGGATCCTCCCTTTTCCATGAGAGTATGAGTGAACTTTACACCTTGTTCCTCATAACTCTATATACGTTTATATCAAAATAACTAAAGGGTTATAACCGTTATTTTTCTAATGTCATAATAAATGGAATATAATATAATGCAAATGAAAATCGACCTTTATAGGAGAACACCTCCACTGGAAAACAGTCCCTCTTTTTTACGCTTAAAGCGATACAATATTTGAGAACATTTTCCCTGAATTGGGCGCAAAGATAATAACGTGAAAGGACAAGCAAATCCAACTCTAATTACATTTCGACCCTTGTCTCGCGGTCTGTCAGCCTGCGTGTAGACCAGCCAGGTGATAATAAAATATATTTCTACATACAGATTTATTCTCACATCTTAGTAATATTGAAACCACAATGGGAACCTAACCTAATCTAAAAATCACCTGTGCATAAGTTTGCAACTTCGCTGAAGATCATCGAATTAGATTCGATTACTTTGAACTCTACATTTAAATCAGAACATAAGTGGTTTTATGTCATGTGCGTTCAGAATACATTTATTAGGCCGCTTGTACACGCTAAGAAAATTTACCGTGTCTGCTGCAGACAGGACCAATTCATCATGTACACGACAAGAATTTTGTCGGATCTAGGCACGAAAACTTGTCGTGTCTGCTGCAGATAAGACAAATATGAACGTGTACGCGATGAGATTGTTTTCGGGCAGTCGTGTGTAGGGTATGGTAGGCTGCTCTAGTCAAGTCTGTTATTAATTTGCAATTATTTGTGAGTGAAGAACACGTCCAAGCGTTAAACGTACACTAACAACCTGAACCACCTCACCTGCCCCGTCACTCCCTATACCGCAGCAACTCAGAGCGCGTCGTGTCTAGCGCAGACAAGATTTTGTCTTGTTCAGCACCGTGGCAGTGTACACAGTTCGTGTGTAGAAACGACACGAATTCTTGCGTAGGCACGGTGACTTTTCTTAGCGTGTACAAGCGGCCTAATACGTACATTTTGGGTCGCTACTGCGGGCAAAGTCCTCTCTTTCCTCTTACCAAATGCATGAAACAATGACGAGGTGCATTGGCTCAAAAAGTTTAAATAGTGGGATTAGTCAGACTCATTTTTAAATAATCCGATCCGGCCTGTCCCTTGCTGTCCTCCCCCAGCGACGCCCTAAGCCGAGGTCCGTACCCAACAGAAGATGCCCTTAGCGCATAGTCGCCTTGTTTATAAGTTTTTTGCCCTGGCTGGAGGCATTAATTTATTGAGGCACCCACAGGAAAGTCCGGTTAAGCAGTCGACAACCTCCTAGGTTGACCTGCGAGAGCACATTAATAAAAATAAATTTAGAAAAGACTAATTTTAATGCATTTTGCTCAAAATCACACTAAATATCAATTTGCAGTATCTACTTAGAATACATTAATGTAAACTGCAGGTACCTAATCCAGCCAACAGTTATAACGGGAAAAAGTAAGGGTACTCGGGCAAGATATCTCGATAATCAAGCAATTTGGATTTGTTACAGATATGAAAATCATCTGCCCGGGCAAGTCGGGACACGGTTCTCTGTTGCTGCCTGATAACAATGGCGAAAAGGTCTGTAATCGAATCTTCTTTCTTTTTCGTGTGGTTAGTGACTACACTAGTGTCAGAGTTTTTATGCCGCACTCTGAATTGGTATCCTTGCCGTCGAGAAATATATCTCAGGCATGCCGTTTCTTCACGATGTTTTCCTTCACCGTGTTTTAAGCAAACGATAATAATTATACAATACGCACATGAATCCCAAAAATCTGAGGTGCGTACCTTGGGTTCAACTCGAGACCTCGAGACTGGGTGGTCCGACGGTCACGCCACTAGGCTACAGAGGCGTAGCGCGCTAACAACTCCATTCCTACCAGCTTTACTTCGGACGATCGAAAGAGCAATTACACTTACCACCATTGAAAAATAGCACATTCAGTAGTGTATACGATTTCCAAATAATATAGATACGAGTATACTACAGGTATTTAAAACACCATATTCAAACAATATAACATATTTAAATTAGCTTTTTTCGTAAAATTGGGTGGAGTACTACGAGATAAATAATATTATCATGGAAGTAGAATGAAACCTACCTAATTAAAAATATTATATTTTTCATGGAGTAATTTGGGAACTCTTTTTGGAGTACTTTGGGAATAAGTCTCAAAAACGCCTATTCTTTGCTTTTAATTCCGACAATAACACAAATTGTCCTAAATAAGCCGGCGCGGCGGCGCCACAACGTGATAATTGCGAACTAAAAATTCATACAATGCAATCACGTCATGACGTCACTTAAGGTCATCTGGCACGGCTTGATATGGATGACAGTAGCTCGCAATCTATCGGTTAAGATCGAGACAGACATAGAAAAATGCGTTAGCGAGAAAGAGATAGAGGAATATTATGTATTTCATTATATTTTCACATTGCATTTTATTCGATTCGTTATATTCCAATAATAATTTTAAAATGATTAGTAAAATTTTAGTTGACTTTATTTAAGTATGTAAAACATTGAAAGTGATTTAATGTGTACTGATAGCGTTTCTTTAGATCTGTTATTTGACGACAGATGGTATTAAATTCAGTGAAGTAAAGAAATGATTTTTATTTCTGCGTAAATAAATTACTTTTGACGTGATTGTATGACTATTTATAGAACTTAACAATTTCTTCTTCGGCTTCCTTTCAAGCCTCGCCGCTGCTATACTCCATTTACTATAGCATTAGAAAAAAGAGGCTCGTAGAAGCAGGAGTGCGAAACATTTTATTCAAAGTTAAAAGTTTAAACAATTAAACTAAAAATGTTTTAACATAACTTTGATAAATAGGTCGTAATAACATCTTCATCACACATTACTTACAACAAAACGAGTGAATGAAACAAACGATTACGTCGTGATGATTTAAATTTAATTAAGATTAAAGGAAATAAGTCTTTTTAAGCTATTGCATAGCTTCTATCGCGGGCCTTGAGCGCGGGGACCGAATCCAGAAATTCCGTAACGAAAAAACCTCACGCTCCCCACTCCGACGGTTATTTTTTACTACACCAGTACCCTCTAGTGATTTAATAATTTCTGGCAGTTCCTTTTTCTGTGTACTGCGTATTTTATTCTTATAAATATTAGTTTATAAACTTATGATCTTCACAAAAAGTGATTGTTGATAGTGGGGTTTGAACTCACGACCAGTCGATTATGAGTACATTCAGTTCCCCTGTTGCACCGCAAGGCTACAATGACTTAATTAAAGCTTGCCAAATAGTTGATACCATTCCAGTTGAACAATTTTTAAACTGGACTAGACGGTTGGAAATGACTCATGTACATGGAATTTTTTCGCTGTCAAAACAGTTTGTTTGTTTTTTTTATTTAAAATTACTTTAGGTTCAACACTTTCGTCTATTTTAAAGTTGTTATTATGCTTATATTTGAATAGTATTTGACTTTGTTTACGTAGTTATACACTTTTACGACGTTCAGCACTTATTTATTTTGTTTTTAAGCTATTGCATAGCTTCTATCGCGGGCCTTGAGCGCGGGGACCGAATCCAGAAATTCCGTATATCAAAGAAAGTATATAGAAAGTATATCAAAGAAAAAGAAATACTGCATAAATAAAATAAATAAATAATTATAATTGCATAAGTTGATACAAAATGCTATGCAATAGCTTTACCGCGGCAGTCCCCGAGTGCCACACGTCTTTTTTTTTACAATATTTTATTTAAAACAACAACTTTCAACACACAATAGTTGGTGTAACTTCTTCGTCTTCATCATATAATTTAGTCACTATCATCAGAGAATAAAGATGAAGAAGTTTCACCGACGTTACCTAATAATAAATCTTTCTACCACATCATCCATTATGCTTTAACTTTTCCTCTTCTTTAATTGCATGAGCAACGCAAGACTGCCATCGTTCTAGCGTAATACTATCCAGATCTTGTGGGAGTAATTGTTTCTCCTTGTCTAATTTGAACGTTTTGTTATGTTGAGCCACATACCCCATCATTTGAGCCCATATTAATTCTATAGGGTTGAACTCGCAGTGGTAGGGTGGGAGGCGCAATACTGAAATACCCTTCTCTCTAGCCATCTCATCTACAACAAACTTTTGGTATAAATGTCTTTGTATTTTTGCTTTTTCTAATAAAGTTGCCCTAAGATCTTTTTCCTCAAAAGGAATATTTTTGCTTTTAAACCATTCCTGTATATCTGCCTTTCGTGTAGCTGTGGTTGGCAGCTTCTCCAATGTCCTTGAGTGGTATAGCGCATTGTCCATAACAATTACAGCGCCACTCTCAATTTTTGACAAAATTAACTTGAACCATTTTCACTTTTGTCTATCGCGCTTCTATAACATATTCCCTGTAAATTGAGAGGTCTGGCTCTTATGAAACAGGAAATCCTAGTACAAGAGTCAGGGCTACACAGATGATTGTGTCTTGAAGTGTAAATAAATAAATTATTATTATTATTAAAGTTGAAGGCGTCCATTTCGGAGTGGTCATCTTCATCACCTTTCTTTGCATCAAATATTAATGCAGCATCCATTAAAAACCCTTCACAAACCCTGTGAAATAAAATTAATACAAGTCAATTATTCCGTACCCCCTATATAATTTCACTGCCGGAAATAGGTCATAGATAAATACTATAACAAAATTTATAACTTTAAAAGTTCGCTTTGCATGCGTTAATTCATAATACAATATAATATGTATTACTTATTTAATAGTCAATAACAATGGGGTGTTCATTTTTTTATGGCGCGGACAGTCCATAAAATAAATACCAGTATGACCGATTATAAGTTGGATTTTTTAAACCAGCAGATAGACCTTCCCAATGTGCTTCTTTTGAAGACTTATTATTAGTGTCATGCCATATTAGGCTTTTCGTATGACCTGTTTGTATGATAAAAGGTTATTAATATAAATACCATTCATTGCACGAACCAATTTTATGAAATTATGTTTAACTGTATAATTAATTATAATGTTATATTGAATGCAAGAGGTCATACACTGCTTAGTGCATAAATAGCTGTTAAGAAATTTAGAAGCACTGTACCTTCATTTAGCCAAGTGTCATCTAAATAATAATATATTTTCCTTCCTTTATTCCTTAGCCTTTTTATTTCATGAAGATATTTTAGTCTCCAAAGGACGATCTCCTGCTTGTCTATGACTTCTATGAGTGCACTTTTCGTGCTCCGTTTGATTTATGTGAACTTTAATGTTTATTTAATTATTTTATACAGACTGCTTTTTTTAAAATCTGGCAGAGACTCGTCACTGTTTACTGCTTCCAGCATCTTGTCCAAGGTGGGCAACTCATTAATAAAGAAGAAGGAATGAATTTTCCTGCATATTCCACTAAATGTGATGTCATCAAAATCATCACGTTTCATGTGCTTCTGTTGGGGAGGGGGAGATTGCAGGCGACTTTTTATGTTGTACTCTTTGAGAATATTGGACAGAGTAGCCCGAGATACGCCTGTAAATAATAAAATCATGTGCGGAGTTTCTAAAATATAATACATTTTATCACAATGCATGTTAGTCTCAAATATTTTTATAGTAATAATTTTATGAATCATCCTTACCGGCAACTTCTGCGATTTTGTTTATCATCTCAGTCTTATAATGAGGAGTATCTGCAGGCCAGGACTCCAATTGCTTAAAAATATTTATCACAGGTTGTTTTTCTACAGCACGCAGCGTTCTCTTTTTTTTGGGAGACATTATTATTTCGTCGGAGTCAACTTTTGGACCACGTTTTTTTCGCCGTTGGCTTTGGTCAGAATCAGCACTTATATGTTGTAAGCCACTCGGTCCCGCACCGGGATCACTCATAGCTCAAAAAAAAAGTAACGTTTTGTACAAACAACCCAATGACAACACTGATAACAATACAATAACAAAGAAATAACTAAATATTATTCATTATTTTAATAAATAACAACAAAATCACGAAAATTAAACAATAACAAACAAAGTATTCACAAGTAAATGACATACATGACAATCTTAAAACATTGTCAAGTCAATTTCACAGACGACATAAACCAGTAAAATTAGAAATCTCCGGCTGTCACAGCTTATGAAGGGATTAAGTAACATTTTAGATTTGGTAGGATTATAGTGAAACAAAAAGCGTTGCAGTATTGTTGACTCCTGCTTCTTTTAGGTTTTTAGCATAGGCACTATAATTTTAAATTGGAATGAAATAATATATCTAAATGAAAGCCACTTAATTTCATATGGTTGTTTTTTTAAATGATTACAATTAAGTGTGATAGCTGATATATAAATTCATTTTAATCGATTTGGCGTCAATCGTAACTATAACAAGTTTATTGTACTTTTGTTATAAAGTGTGCATCAAAAATAACCTTTTTTAACTTCTGTCTAATGCTATTATAAATGGAGTATAGGCTATCACTACTTAATCTAATTATACTCATATTCATTAGCTTTTTTTTTTGTAATCTGTCACTTCATTAAACATAGGACAAGGACGGTACGTAGGTACTCCTGCATTTTAAGTCTTAATCTAGATATATTTACCAGAGGCGAGGGCTACATACAACTCCAATCTTACTGGCTCTCCTTCGGAACAATCACTCTACTTGAGTCTAATATTGCTAAATAAAATAGTACACACATGCTCACATGACAGGTATTTAATACATCATAAGACATAAAACATTACAAAACAAAAGTTATATAGAACTTTTCAAAGTTTTTTAATATTATAATAACAATGTAATCAGTTAGAACGTCCTCGCTCCGATGGTTTTTTCAAACACTATTACATATTTTACACCAGCTTACCTGTTACAAAAATTATCGCCTCGCCACTAATATTTATCAACATCTTTCCCGGCTTTGCTATTATAGCCATTATTTACAGTAAGGCCAAAAATAACCTACAGTATTATAATAAATTTGTTAGCTTAACTCCGCAGAAAGGATGGGTATCAATATTTAAATTATATAAAAGAAAAAAAAAATATATACAGGAAAAGTTTGTACTCAGTGCGCAAATTTTGACAAATTAAACTTAAACGTGTTTTATTATACACTAAAAATATACAAAAAAAAAATGAAGTTATCATTAACGAAAGATGTTTATTTTGAAACTGGTATAATGGATACTCGTCGCGCAACACGCCGGCGGCGGCGGCGTGTGGTGGTGGCACGGTCAGTGAAGCGGAACGCAGTAGTAGGTATCAGCTGTGCGCTCGCCCATTGATATTATTACGAATAGATTGTATCCATATTTTGCTGATTTCAAGTAGGACCAAAAAAAAAGTATTGAATAAATAATTGAAATGTGTTCTATTACTGATACTGAACCATCAAACAAAATTGCGCACTGGTTAAAAACTTATCCTGTATAATTATATATTTTGTAGGGTTATCGAGCGCAGTTATTGTAGTCACATGAAATATCAGCTAAGAAAACCGTTTTTTTTTTTTTGTGTAAACTTCACAGACGTGATGGCTATCGATATCTAAACACGATAAAACATAAGAAAACTGTTTTTCTCAACTCATACTTCAAGTAACAACGATAACACCGGTCGTTGAACTTCCAATTAAAAACATCTCTTTTTTTTCGTGTTTAGGTACCGATACCAATCGTGCCTGCGGAGTTTAGCTAGCCAATTTAAAATAACCCTGTATAAGGCTTTAAATTGTCTATCAAACGATGAATGAACGAGATTTTGTTAAAAGTAAGTAGATATATTTTACCCAAACTAAAGAAAGACATTTGAACACCTATCTACAGGAAATTATAGAAACATAATTGTGCTATAATAATGTCTCATATAATGGAGTTGGTGTGAATATTAACATGGCTGGCTGTCTGCCAACCCGCTACTACTGTCTGTTCGTGTTAATAATGATGCATTTCGATGGTAAGCTTAGCTTAGTGCTATGAATAATTTCGTATGTTAGAATATAGATAGGTGATCAAACGAGATGGTAATTGTTTTCAATTGTGGCCATCAGTTAAGAAAGGGATACCTACTTACCGGATTCTGTTGTCTGAAGGCCTAGTAGTCTGTAGATTTGTTGACCATTTTCTATTTTACAATGGGTAATAGCTGTTACCTGACCCAAACAAACAACGAACGAATTTGAACTCTCTGCCAGTAACATTAAGGGTTATTCAATTTGTATGAGTTTATCAGACTAGCGCTACTAGATGAACAAATACAATAATAATACAGATACACAAATTTGATTTGGGTCAGGTAACAGCTTACCCACTACCAGGGGCCCAAGTTTGTTATTAGGGTTCCGTACCAAAATGGTAAAAAGGAACCCTTATGGTGTGACTCAGTCTGTCTGTCTGTCTGTCTGTCACAGCTGAATATCTCAAGAACTACTGTTGCTATCAACTTGAAATTTTGAATAGTTTTAGATGACGTTTGCCCAAATATTTTGCAAATAAGAAAGAAACAAAAAAGTTTTAATTTTGTTTGCAACAGGGACTGAAAGGTGGTCTTAAAAATTCGAAATACCGCTACTAGGGCATGCGGGGTATCATATGAAAGAGCGCTGTTTGCACATTCTCAAACATTTTTTCTTTTTTCTTTAAGCCGCATAGTTTTCGACTTTTGATGAAAAATATAAAAAAAACCGTTCCCCTTATCTCCGAAGTTTGCATAGAAAAAAATCTGAAATTATTCTGTGTGATAGAAGGTTATGTAAAGATTACATGAAAAATAAAATGATGACTCTAAATAGGTCACTTTTTCAGAAATCAACAAAAATTACATAAGTTCCTTTATCTGCCAATAGATGGCGCTGACCTAAAACTGCAATATTCTACACCGCAGTGATAAAATTAACTGACGAATAAAGGCCTCGCCGATGAAAATTTTAAAACATTTCGCGGTTCACAACTAAAATATCATCCTTCCTACCTACTCGCAGTCTGCTTTGGGTGAAGCACAGTTGTAGTTTTTTCTGGGCACATAACTATTTAGGTCCTACTTATATGAATGAAGCTTATGAAGCTATATAATTATGATGGTACGGAACCCTCGGTGCGTGAGTCCGACTCGCCCTTGACCGGTTTTTTTTATAAATTCGTCACTCCCACACGATCCCATTGTCATTTTGCTAAAAGTTCGTAATCTGCTAAATTCATAATGGTCGATCATTGGTCGGTCAATGGTCTCGTAATAGAATTGTATTACAATGGCATTTTGAACATTTATTCATGCCAGATTTCATTTATTTATATTTTTACATATTATTTATTAGTATTCATTCATATTTTATTCTCTAATTCATTATTATTCATAATTATTAATAGGTTAGTAATATTGGCTTTGTTTTTTGTATAGAAATATTTTTACGCCATACTATGGCGGGGTATGCTGGAACCAATATTTGTAACATCTATTGTACCATAACCTAACATATAAACATTTTTGATTTATTTGTTGAAAGCTAATACATATTAAAAGGATAAAATATTCTTCTTATAGTCTCTATAAAAAAACACCCCTTATATTTTCACTTTTTTGTGACGGCAGCCAGGCACCAGCAAATCCCTTAGCAAGCAAAATTTTCTTGAGTCCCAACGTTACAAACTTAACCACTAAAACGAATAGGATAGAAGGAAATTGGCAGCATGTGCCTGCGAACTATGCTCAGCTAGCTAATTGCAATGTCACAAAGAAGTTAGTTTTACACGAGAGAAACTAACTTATATACTTTCTTCGTTAAAGAAAGTTTTGTATTACTTCTAGAATATTGACATGACTAGCCGCAACCGAAGACTTTTTATAATCAATTTTGGGAAAAGCGTATTTTGGAAATACCTTAATAGCCCTCCAGACCGAATTTCGGCCACAACGGCCAATCACAGCGGAAACTAGCCATCTACGTGGGATAATTACTATCGTGCACAAGTGTGTGCAGACAAAGGTGCACTCTCTCTCATCCCTCACTCTTATAGTCCGATGGGACGGCGATCCGACACGACCGAAGAGAGATCAGACGCAGGACCAACAGCTTAACGTGCTTTGGCGTGCACGGGGGTAACACAAAATCAATTAAATGAATGATGGGAATATTATATTATGGGAACAAAGGTACTATGTTATAGCACCTAACAATCACAATTTATTGTTGCATACAAAAATACACACTACTCAAATTTACTGTCTCTCAGGAAATTTACTGACTTGGTCCCATCCCCCTTTACTGACTTTATATAAGAAATCACTACAGACATATTCTAGAATATTTCAGTTCAAAATTCCAAACTTCTCTTTATACTCAAAAAACGATTGTAAACGGACAGATATCCTACTATATTCTTCTACTTCAGTTGGAACCCGACGATAAATGACCGTTCTCCGAGTGCGTCGAGAATAAAACTCGTCATTTATCAAGGAGGAACGTCTTGGTTTTTTAAATCTGAGAATTTAAGAAAGATATCCTGAAGTCTGTGTGATACTATAAATTCGGCATTGAAGGGATGTGGATAGACCAGGCAAACATAGTTCCAGACACCAAAAACAGCAATTTTTTTAACAAACGAGCATTTAACTAAGCGTCGCCTTCAGTTTTGCTATCTGGTGTTCGTAAATTAACTGAATTATAATTAGGTCTACGTAGCTGCAAGCCGGAATGCAGACAATCGTATAAACTTGCCCCAAACAAACAAACTAATATCTTAGAAAAGACGAAAGCAATTAATTGAATCGTCAGTCCATAGGTAATCATAATCATGCTCGAGAAAACGGAAGAAAATATAACGATTACATACATGGCTATTTTAAATAAAAATATTCCCTTTGTATCATACATCTACTAACGAGCTGTTCGCGCTGTTTGGGGTTAAAACACTAGGTCCCCACTTAGTTTTTCGAGACATGCCAATTGGTTGGTCAACTCTTCACGTGACCAGGGGGCCAAGTCTACTAATGTACAAACGTTGCAATGGTCTCTTCATTGTGAGTTTTTGACAGATTTGCCATACAAACACTGTCAAATACTCACAATGGCGAGACCATTGCAACGTTTGTAAATTAGTAGACTTAGGCCCCAGAGGGCTGGCCTATTTCTTGGTCAAGAAATCAGCATTGCCATACAATGCGGTAATGCTGCTAGCCTTTTGGGCACTTTTCCTGTTGACAGCGATGAGGACGAATTTTTTGATGCCCTGTGAATATGATTCTTTTCCCTCCCTTTTTTAATATACATTACTAGCTTGACAGCGCTTCAATATTTAAATAGAATTTGTTAGAATTAATAGATGTCGCTGTTAGTTTAAGAGTGTCGTGAACATGAATTATATGTCTGCTACGTCACATCCGCAACCTAAATTGTTATTTTATTATAACCTTATAAATAAATAAATAAATAAAATAAATAAATAAATAACGGTAATAATGTCTTAGTGATTATTTAAAAGGAAATAGCGATTGAAATACAGTGATTGTGCTATAACTAGTGCCTCTATTGTCTTCGCCCGACAACCCACGCCCACTTCCCGTCAAGTTTTTAATTATTATGTAAATATTATCCAGAAATAAAAATATCTAAAATAAGACCATGATTCACCATCATCTGGTAATTAAGTTAGTCTGGTAGCCGACCACAACATAATTGGGGAAACGCAAGAAGGATGATGTATATGTTCACATGTTCATTAGTATTCAGATCCAAGCATATTAGAGTATGTTTGTGGAGGACCCTGTGTGAAATTTTAATGTCTTGTTTCGTCAACACTTGGGCCATTTGCGGTGACTATTTTAAAGTGTGATTAAAGGGTTTATGCGTACGTCTTCCACAGAATTCGGCAAGCATAGCGTAATCGGCTTATAAAATTCCCACTGCTGGGACAAAGGCTTCCTCTCTATGAGAGGGAGTGGGCCATATAGCACTGCACGCGGGTCTATAGGGCGGGTTGGTAGATATCACATGTCCTTAATTTTTTTGGTTCTTGGACACATGAAGGTTTCCTTACGATGTTTTCCTTTACCGTATTGAGAGCAGCATAGTCCTTCGATGCTGGTTATTATATATTTTATTTCACATAAACCTACATGGTTACTTATGAAACGTCAGAAGCTAGGTGCACGGTTCCAATGGAGAAGAGCCGGCTAGAATCTCCACGGTTACTCTTTTAAAAATAATTAGCTTTTACAATATTTTCAAATAGTAGTGTTAATAGGTATGGGAGAACAGTATCTTAGGCCTTTCAACAAGTACCAGGTACTTAACAAAATAGTTTTTTTTTTTTTCCAACAAATCTAGTCTATTTGGCTTAAAAACAATAACAGAAGGATTGGCAAGGCTCATAGTCGGTACTTTAAGTAAGTGGGCAGCAACTTACACCGTCATTAAAAAACATATATTTTCTTAAACAAGAAATCAAAAATAAAGATTTGCATCCCTTATGTCGCGTGTTCGCGGCAGCAACAACAGTATTCTCAGTGTGTTCACAGATCGGTGGGATTCCCTGATGTTGCGGAGGTGGATGCAGCTTCACGCTGAATTTTAATTGTTTGTTTATCTGTGTCTGTACTAACACTAGATGTAAAATTTTGTTACTGACCCTTTGGACTTTGTCTGAAAATAAAAGTATTCTATTCTAAAGCACCTACGCGATATGCTCGTAAATAAGCCTTAATAGCTAGGAATGTGGCATTAATGAAGACATAAATTCCTACTGTTGCAATTTAAGGTTTACTGTCCCCAATAAAGACGACATCCCACCGAATATCAAACAAAAGGACGGTCTAGGAAGAATCTAGATAGTCGGACTTCCCTAGAATAATGGGAAGATTAACTAACATTCTAGCCGCTACTTAAATCACTAGAGCGCTGCCATTAAAACTTACAACATATCGTACTATCCTAGGACTGCTGAGTTGGTGTTGGAGAGCTAATCAGTGACGGATTAAGACTACTTGATGCCCTAAGCAATCCACGCCTGAGGGCCCCCCTATCCGTATGTCAAATAGAATCGATCTTTAAATCTTTACCGCCTAAAAAAATTAGTTTTTTTGTAAAATAAGATGATGAGATGTAACGTACCTTGGAAGTGGAGTAGAGGTGCGACAAAAATAAAAACCAAAGCATAATTTATTTATTTATTGAAATGCGCCTTGCGGCTCTTTCGGGCATTGAATTCACGCAACATAGTATTAACGTCTAACGTTTTTAACATATCGGACTCTATATATAATATCGATAAATTATCGAGCCTTTCTTGTATCATCTTTGTCCTTTTTTCATTATTTCATATTTTTAATTTTGAAAAAGAACGTTCCGCTGAGCAATTTCTAATCATAATCGATAAAAATATACGCAGGGCTGTTTCCACATTAGGGAAAGCTGATTCAATTTTATCATCATGTAATAATTTATACAATTGTGCGTGAGTTTGTGCTTCTTCTCACGCACAATCACTGGAGCTAATAATCGTATAAACACAGGCGTAAAGTTTAAACTTATAAATGTGAAAGTAACTCTGTCTATCTGTCTGTATGTTACGTTTTCACGCCTAAACCGCTGAACCGATCGTCATGAAATTTGGCCTGAGATATGGAGGCTACTTTTTACGCGATAACTGACATCCACGCGGGCGGAGCCCCGGGCAAAAGCTAGTTAGGTTATGTTAATGATATTAATTTACTTAGAACATTCTTAACTATAAGATTTTTTTAATTTGTAGAATATATATGTAGGTAGATAAATATTCAATTTAGGTAAATCGCCGTTTTGAATCGAGAGAAAAAATATCATCCCCACTTTCCGTGCAAGGGAGGTACCATACAATAATACCCATGACAAATTACAGCTTTCTAGGGTGTATTTACACACATATTATATTTCACATAAAATGGCGTAAAAAAAAAGGTTCCATTTTCTTTTAAGTACTGAGTTTTTAATTATTATTTCTAAAATCAGTACTTAAGAGAAAATGGAAGCTTTAGTTTCGCCATTTTATGTGAATTACCATTAATGTAGACATGGGTCGTGGGGATAGCGGGAATACACCATTTCTACTATTAAAAGTCTCTGAGCTAAGCCGCGGGCAGACAGACAGACAGACGAATATAACAAAACTATAAGGGTTCCTTGTTGATTACGGAACCCTAAAAAGAGACTCAAATCTAATATTAATTCATTTAAAGAAATAAATATAAGTAAAAATGTGACCTACATCATGTAGGTCACATCTACACTAATATTATAAAGAGGATTTTTTTGTTTTGTTTGTTTGTACCGAATAAGCTCCGAAACTACTGGACCGATATTAACCATTTTTTCACCAATAGAAAACTAAATTATCAGGAAGTAAAATAGGCTATAATTTATTGTCATAATAATTAAAGATCCTTAAGAAAATTGCAATAATGTTACAAGCGCGATGTGATGTGTTGTGATGCGACGGTATGTGAGGGGACGGGGATCAAGAAATTTCACGCAGACGAAGTCGAAGCGGAAAACTAGCAAGAAGCTAGTTTTCTATAATCCAACAATGAAAACATAACCAAGAAAATAAAATTTAATTAACTGTCTTTGCAGTAACCTGCAAAACTTTAACTACCCATAATTACCTGAAGTGGATGCGCTTTAATGTATTCCTACATTTTGTAGTCGGGCGACCATTTATAAAAGTTAATGGCCTTACAAATCGTGGTATGCAATCCAACGTTTAACAGAAAAAATTGGCATTAAAATAGTGTCGTACTTGAAAAGTGTTTCCAATGGATACGATTTGGGGATTACATTTGGAATTATTATCTTTACCGGCAATGGTAGGTTTAGTGAAAATATTAAAACTCAATGCATTTATTTCAACTAAATCATAATTACACACTTTGAACTGTCAAGGAGTCGATCAAACGAAAAGAAAGAAGGAATAATGTTTATTTGGTCACATTTCGTGAAACACAAAACACAAATTGCAAAATAAAAAGTGAAAATAATGTTTTACAAGAATACGAGTGTGCGCCTGATGGCTGTGCCAAAAAGGTTCTTTACAGAATCGCGATCAGTAAGACAAATAAAGCTCGTTGCCCTTTCCAAAGCGTAGTAGGTTCCTATGTATTTAAAGTACATACATCTTTTATGGGGTACTGTGTTAAATGTTACATTAAAATACCTTTTGGTATATTACAATTAAATGAAAGAAAATTTTAAACTCATATTAAAAGCACACTTTGGAAACATGCTGGTCCTGCTCCATAGGACAATTTAGAGTCTAGACAAAATCAAACTGGTTGCTAATTGAACTGTATAATTTATAATTTTTATGATATTAATTTTATTTTCTGTGATTAATATAATTTAACTAACACACTGACTTATTATATGTATTTTTTTTTGGAAAATCATATACAATGTTTGTCAATATGTGAGCACCATGTACCTATCGCATTTATTATTTTTTCTGTCATTACTTCACTTTTCATTATTTTTACCAATTGTCGTAAGTAATTTTTATTTTTATTCTAGGTACATCGTCTTCACCTATAATTATTAATTAATGTACACAAACTATTGTTAACATTTTAAAAGAGTAAGGGTGAGTTTCACGAAACCACCATTAGTTTAACGGAGACTTTAAATTGATGCTGTCACTTTCTTTTTGATACAAAATGTAAGGGATGGCATGAATTTAAAGTCTCCGTTAAACTAATGTTGGTTTCGTGCAACTCAACATAAGTATGGACTTTCTTGCCCATTCTTCTCCATACATAACTACCTTTTTGAAGGGGCAACTAGAATCAATTAACTATTTATGTAATTTTTGACGTTCAAAAGTGCATCTTACGTGCCTATTTGAAATAAATAGGCACGTAAAGATAAGACTTTGAAGAACGGGCAAGAAACTCCACGGACACTCTTTCATGGAAAATATTTTATTTATTAATAGTGGATTTACATTAAGGGGGAAACGTCAGGGTAGCCCGCGAAATTTAAAACTTCTTACGTTTTGGAGTTTGTGGTTATTCTCGTCGGATTATATGTGAAAACAATGTAAAAAATAAAATAAAAAAACAGTTAAAAAAACAAGATTAAAAATGATGACCAGTCTCAACTGACGGCGCCCGTTCACGAACGAGCACCATCCAGTTCAACCATATTGTAGGGAACCGAATGATCCAACGAAAAAGTAACGAACAAATATGAGCATGACTCTCAGCTAGCATTCCTTTTTCAAGTCAAGTCAAAGAGAACGATCTTCGTTTGGTCCCGCGACCGCCGCCGCAAAGTAAAAATCCCACTTCAAAGCTAACTTTCTTTTTAAAGCTCTGGACACAGTGATACCGTAGAATGGGGCTGTTTGGATTTTCGGGGGTTATTTGGAACAAAGCAATGAGTTGACATAAATTCGAATTGTGATCTTCGTACGAAAAATTGTAAAAGTAAACAAGACCAGAAATAAAATAAAAGCTGTCTATGGTGTTTTGGTAGAATTGATGTCAACTCAAATCTTACAATTACTTTATTCCAAATAACCCCCGAAAATCCAAATAGCCCCGTTCTACGGTACGAATCGCGCCAGTTTAAATACCTCCTTACAATTAAGTTTACACAATCGGTGAATCCCGCGCGGGCTAATCTCGCTAATAATTTTGGCAAGAGCTTAAAAACTTTATTTTTTACTCTAACAAACACTGATTGTCTGCGTCAAAAACCTTACACACATTTTCACACAAACTTGTTCACTTGAACAAAGACAAAATAACTTGAGTAGGTATTATAGTACTTATCTACTAACGTCTCAAAGTATTCTCGGGTGCTTTGATAACTTAACTCATATGAATACTTCGTCTTTCGAACTTTTAATAATAAGCTCGGCGAGTCGGGGTCTCGGCGAGAAAATCTCAAGGCACCACAGTTTTGGTACAAAAGTATGTGTAAAGTGCTGGAATAGTATATTCTACCCTTAATTGCTTTCTTACCCTAAGGTTGCATGGTATTATCACGTCATAAAACGACAAGGTCTGTTTACACGACTGCCCAAAAAAGGAGTGTAATGTTTTCAGGGTTCATGTATGTATTCAAACACGAAATATTTTAAGAGAAACATCTACAGATGGTAAAAAAGCCATAGCAGCGAATTTTTATTTTTATCTATGTTTTTTGTATTGTTACATAATTATTTTATTTTAAAATTGCTTGAGACATTTTGCAAAAAAACCTTTACTTATTCAAAACTCAAAAAACTCAAATCATTTATTTCAATTAAACCATTTACAGGCACTTTTGAATTGTCAAGGAGTCGGTCAGTAAGAAAAATGAAGCTACATTCCCATTCCAAAGCGTAGGTACCTATGGAGAAGAACGGGCAAGAAACTCCATGGACACTCTTTTAAATTAAATTGTTACAAAAGTATTAGTTACATCTAGGTAATGTTGAATTTTTATCCAAATGTGAGAACGATGTAAAAATTAAATTAACTTACATGTTAAAAGCTTCCAGAGTAGGTACAACAAATAGAAACAAAATAACCCATGGCAGCTAAGAGGTGACCAGTCCCATTCTATGAATGACACACCCGGAAGCGGCTTCGGTGGCGGCACGAGCGCGTTGAATTTTGATAATTAATGAGTATTAATCATAATATCAAGTAATTTTAAAATATTTAATTTTTTAAATAAAATACAAATACTCAGATTTAAAAAAAAAATCGTTTCCATGGCTTCTTTACCCCAATAGGTGTATCTCTTAAAATATTTCCTGTTTGAATAGATGCACCCTATTTAAGTATGAGTTTCTTTATTCCACCATAACTTTTAAATGCCTGAACAGATTTGGATGTATGGGGTATCGTTAGAATTCTTACCTCATTCCGAGTGACACTGGTGATAATTTTTTTATCACCAGTATTTATTGCTCCATTTTCAAATGTGAAAAAAAAAAACTTCCATTATTCCGGGTATCAAATTGAATGCCTTGATGAGCACATCCCGAACTATATAATTTATTGGCATGAATGATGTTATAAGCTCTACACGCAAAACAAACATTTTATCTTTGGTTGCAAACGATTTAATCAGATTTTAGTAAGACTGCCTGTACAGTGCAAGCACGTACAAATTTGACACCATTGTGTCAGCACTTTACTTGCTACGCGTGGTCTATAATTTAGTACACAAATATCATTCAAATCGCGTGCACTCATTATCATTCAATTAATCAATCAATAAAAGTTATTACTACGTATTCTTGCGTATCATTCAAGCTATCATCATTAAAGGGTGTAAAGATCCTACATCTTTTTGGTCCTTCGAGCCGGATTAATGTCTAAAAGCCACTTTGCATGACACGTTTTAAAATTAAACTTTTCACAAAAAAAAAAACAAAACACGTCTGCCCTGCCAAAACACGAAATAAAAACAACAAAAAAAAGTTGTTTTTAATAATTAACGATTAGATAATTTGTTTTTAAATATTTCTTACGTAAGAAGGAAAATAAATAGGTATTATTTTTAACCGGCTTCAAAAAAAGGAGAAGGTTCTCAGTTCGTCGGAATCTTTTTAAAATGTATATTCCCTGATTACTATAGAGATTTGAGTATTTTTTATAGCAACTCGTGCATTTGCTTTCGGAAAGCACTATTTGGAGAAGTGGAACTGATGATGAAGACCACAGATGGCCACCGGAACTACCGACAAACTGTTATGCAGTTTGGCAGACTTTATGTTTGTTATTGTTAATACAGATTTTGAATAAATAAATTAAAAAAAAAAAACTACTCAATAATAAATATTTCACGGGTTGTGATTCGATTACTTTAATATGGTTGCTAAGCAATTTATGCTCGTCACAATGCGAATGGTGAAATGGAGCTGATGGTGAAATACCAGGAGAACTCCTGAACAATTGACGTCTCTGCGTCGGGAAAAGCAATATTTTGTAAAAGGCTATGAGCAAGTTGACATAAGCCTATTGTAATTTAGATAAATTATAAACAGACCCACTAAAAAGAGAGAAATATAACGTTTTTAACAAAAAAAAAAAAAAAACTGACCATCAAAAAACACTACAAAGTGAAAAATAACCTTAATTTCGGTAGTCGGTGGCAAAAAACTTAAGTACAGATCCAAAGACACCGACTTCCAAAATTAAAGTAATTTTTCACTTTGTAGTGTTTTTCTTGGAAGACGTATTTTTTTTTTTTTCTTTTTTTTTTTTGTTAAAAAGTTTTTATTTCTCGCTTTCGTCGAAATCTTTTAAATCAATTGTGATGTTCACTTGTTTCATTATCCGTTTGGACGTAGTATTGAAATCAAAGTCCAGCAAACATCTGCAAGTTTTATTTTTGTGGAGCAATTTAAACTAATGCAGTAATAACCATCTCACGACAGGCCACACAAATCCGTTGAAGAAGATTCGTCTAGCCATAAAATATTCTATTAAATATGACACTAGCTATAAAAATATTATGACACACTACACTTTAGTCGATACTGAAAAATGTACAGTTTACATGAAGTGTTTCCGGCATTTCCTCTCACTGCCGAAAGAAAATTGGAAAATATAACTGACAACGTTGGGAAATAGTTTTTAAAACGCCATTTCTTTGATAAATGTTGCTGTAAGTTATGTATTCCATTTTAATTTTTAATTTCATGATCAACATTATTTATTTATATATTCTTTATTATATACAGCACACACAATACAGAGAATGTAATAATACTAATAAAAAAATTAAATCTATACTAATATTATAAAGCTGAAGAGTTTGTTTGTTTGAACGCTCTAATCTCAGGAACTACTGGTTGGAATTGAAAAATTATTTTTATGTTGAATAGTCCATTTATCGAGGACTATTATAGGTATTAACGTCACGCTACGACTAATAGGAGCGGAGCATAAATGAAAAATGTGTGCAAAAACGGGAAAAAAAATATTCTTTTTTGAGAGCTTCCTTTGCGTGCACTGCGTAAACGGTTTAAGTTACGCAAATATCATGTATGATGGAATTGTTCCTCTTTAAATGTTCTAAAAAAAAGTCCGCGACAGCATATATCTATCTTTTAAGGTTGACTCACTATAACCTTTTTTTATGGGAATCACATTTGTTCGAAATTAATGCATTATTTGCGAAGGAGTTTTATCAACATACCTAATATTAATCCTTAGCCAATAAAAAAAAAATAAAAAAATTATGTTACCGTTATTAATCACAAGTATTTAAATGTAAACAAAATTGTCCTTGAAATCACTTCGGGGGTGCAAGAAATTTCACGCGGACGAAGTCGCGAGCAGAAGCTAGTAGTATATGTATATAATACTGTACAGTCTTCAGTCATCAACTCTAGTATACCTACCTACATCGTTTTAGGTTAATAGTACATTATTGCAAAGACCGGGAAATAGGCAATTGCAGGTCGAGTATTAGTATGAAAGCCGAGCCGTAGGCGAGGACTTCACTAATACGAGACAGGCAATTGCCATTTCCGCCGAGGCATATATAGTGCTTTTCTCAAAAGAATGCAGGGAAATAAAACATTCTTTTTTATATTATACATTTAATTTAATTAATAATAAAAGTTACATTAGTCATATTGGGGCAATTACTAAAAGAAAATGTTATTGATTTCCCCGGTACATTTATATTTGTTTGTTGAACTTCTGATGAGGTTTGCAGGTGGGCATTGGATGTAGTGGTAGATGGCTGAAGTATGTAAATAACAAATCAAGACGAATTTTCAGCTTTGCCGCCAATTATCATCTGTGCCAAAAGGCAAACGCATTTATGGCTACAGCCACGTGAACGCAATTTGTGCTAAGCAAAGAGACTTACTTTGGTATGCCAAGAATGATAAAAGAGATCCAATCAAAGCAGCACGCCATTTCATACAACATTGCTGGAGCTTTGTAATGTTCCAAATTCAAAAAACGCTCCTGCAATGGATTAGATTTTTTTTTTTTTGTCCGTAAATTCGATACTTCACGTGTTCTTTTTTCCAAAATAATGACAATATTTCCATGCATGTTTGAGAAAAAATACTATTTGTCCCAAGCTAACTTTACTTTTTACCTTAGTACCTACCTAGATATTGACTATAACCAAGTTTATTTATACATAGGTATAAAGTATTACCTGCCCAAAATTATTTAATTCAAATAATTAATCGACAGGATAAATAGCTTGCTTTGCACCAGAATAGAATACATAATATCCGTATAACAGTTCAGAAGTAGCTATAATATTATTCTACAAAAGATCGCCATCGAGTTTGTGGCTCTATGAAACTGCAGTTCTTGGAGTAGGTAACAGTTTTACTGCAACTTTACTATCTACTGCAGTACTTTCACAAGACCGCAATCACTTAGCAATCTCACTTTATTCAATAAATTAATTATCAAGATGTACTTTAAGAAACAGAGAATCGAGACGTGCTTTGCTTTCAATCGTTGTATTTACTACCTAATTGTTTTTGGTCGTGCAAAGCGGGAAAATATATTTAGAGATTTCCAAATATTTTGTTGATTAATTTAATAGGACTAAACTAAAATTTATCTTCTGTCCTTTTCATAATGAAATACAAAGAAAAAGATACACTGAACTTTTAGTTTAGTTTGTGAACAAGGGAATCGGCACCATTATTATACGTAACAATATTTTTTTTTAAATTATATGTATCATAATAATAATATTGAAACAAAAAGAAAACTCTAAATAAAATGGTGACAATATGTTTTTCGTATTTAAAAAAATATACAAAAGAAAACTGAGCACTTTATTAAATGCGTTTTACGTTCTTAGTCGTGAGGGTTCTTATTAATAGGCTGATTATGCTTCTTAAATGGTGATAATAACAATAATAATTATGGAGATTGTATTCACAGTGGCGGTCCACCTGTTGAATTGAACCATAGTAAAGTTGGTATTATGCAAAGTGCATCGCTCGTTAATATGATTCGTATGATTCGATATTTGGAGTATCATTAATATGTCAGGATGGCCGAGCGGTCTAAGGCGCTGCGTTCAGGTCGCAGTCCACTTCTGTGGGCGTGGGTTCGAATCCCACTTCTGACAAAACGCTTTTTTTGAATTTTCGATTTAAAACCTGTCCCGCTTGTCGTTCCGTCTCATAATAATTTTTTTGTTTGGTTTTTTGTAATGCAATTAAGTTCTTAAATTTAAGAGCGTACAGTAAGCGTAATTATGGTGCATTCGATCAGGAATATTTTTGAAAAATATTCTTGATAGAAGCGTTATAACTAGAAAGTGGGGTTAATAATTCTGTTTAAGAAAAATTAAAATTATATATTATATATATATTATATTATTATTATTATTATTTCTTTTTTCGTTACTTCTTCAAGGAACAAAACTTGTAGAACGTTTAAGTTTTTATTTTAAGTGGTTTCCTATTATTGTTTCAGTTACGATACATGTTGGATAAGTTCATGGATCTACGTAAGGCGTCAAAGGAGAAGTTAGCTGCCAACCCTGACTTGACCATTGGTGACGTCACTTCTGTCAACCTTACTATGCTATCCGTAAGTATACCAACCTACTAGGTACTCTACTCTCTAGTACAGGACAAATACAGCAGAACTGAACTTGTTCTAGATCTCGATGTCATATTTTAACATCCATATTAGGGCCATCCATAAATTACGTCCACAAAACAAACAGTTCAAAATGTTTTAGTAAATGTTTAATAAATCAGTATTTTTTTTTTTCATTCGCTCGTTTTATAAAATTGATTATCAAAACAAAGCGATCAGATCTAATATAAATCATTTCTAAACTATTAAAAAATTAATCTAAGGAAACATTTACAAAAAACAATCAGAATAACATACTAGTTATAGTTAGTTAGTCTTAGTAGGTACTTACTATTATACTATCTAATCTGTGAACATATATACTTACTTTTTTTGTAATTAATCTAAACACAGTTAATGAACCAGTTACATACACTCCAAATTGCCTTGCTTAACCTTACCTAAAAGTATATTTTGGGAAGTCTTCAAAATAATTGGTGGGAATTACCTCTTTTCGACAAGCGACAGAACGGAACTTTACCGGCGACGAAGTATAGATACATAGGTAAAACGCACTATATTCAAATAAGGGGAATGCCCAAAATAGTTGCGGTTACAAATGTGACCACCTGAGACAAGGACGGGGTTATTAAATCCTTAAATTTGTGTGACGTAATTTGTGGATAATTGCCCCAAGTAATTGCTATACGGTACCGAATACCTACTATTTAAAATGTAGATTTAATTTAAAAAATACGGGGGCATACAATGAACAATGGATAAAAACCGTCGAATACAAAACCTCTTCCATTTTTGTAGGCGCTTAGTGAAGGAATGTTTCGTCACTTTTCATTCATAATTCTGATTCATCATAGCTACTATTTTATTTACAGGGTGGCATCCAAAACAATGTTGTGCCGGAAAAGTTGACCGCGAGTTTTGACATACGCATCGCACTGTCTGTCGACCAGAAACAGTTTGAGAGCGAGGTACGTACAATGTTTGTTAATGGGGAAACGCTAAGGTACCCGCGAAATGCATTTTTTTTACGATTTTTTCAATTTGCAGCTTATTGTCTGGGTGTATATTGATTAAAGTATGACTCGCGACCGTAAAAAATATATATTTACAGAATAATAAATCATAGGAACCAGTAATAGAATTCCTTAAGCTAGTATAATCCTAAAAGCATGATTTTGAGCGTTGTTCTGAATTTCTACAGTTAATTATTTCGACAAAGTCTTAATTTCGAAAAACAATAGTTCGACTACTCATTGCTTCGACAGAACATATATTCGACAAGCATTAGTCCGACAGAACATACTTCGGCAACACACACCTTCGAAGAACACTACTTCGACAGAAGCCTTCTTCGATATGCACTGTTCGAAGGATCTCTATTTCGCCGGAACATAAGTACCTTCGACATAATACTGCTCTGAAATGTGGCAATAATAATTGAATTTCGCTTTATGGTTTTAGGTACAAAATAAAAACATAAATACCTAAAACAATACCACAAACATAAAATAATCAATATTATGTTTTATTATAACCAGTGACAGATCTTTGTACAGTTATATTTTTGAACGGCTTATACAACGATACCCCACACTGGGATAGACGAGAAAAAAATATCATTCCCACTTTACGTGTAGGGGAGGTACCCTTAATTTTTTTTTTTTTCATTATTTTAATTCTTTTGTCGACGTGATTAATATGTATAGTATACTCATACCAAATTAGAGCTTTCTAGTACCTACTAATGGTCTCTGAGCTAAGCTGTCCGCAGCTATCTCAGTGTGGGGTATCGTTGTATAAAAATCATTGTAATCCGCGTCAGTACCCGACGTAACTACAGTTACTTATCTATGCATGCCTTTAGTATCTATGGCATCGCTTTGACAAGTAGGGACGCAGGCGCTGGCATTGCGGGTCTCCGGCAAAAATAAATAAAAAAACTTTACGGCTGTTTAATTCTACAGTTTATCGGTGAAGAATAACACAATAAAGGGCAATTAGACTATTTAAAGCAAGTCTGAGGTGAAGGAACTTGATGATTCATTCAGGGAGCAAAATCGTCTTTTCTTTTGACTCTTGCGATTGGTTTTAAAAGTACGACAAACAACGAGGTTACCTCTAAAATACCCTTTTTATAGTTCCTCCATCTTTATTTTATTTGTCGCGAACCACAAAAGACTAACGTCACTTTTATGTTCTAATGAAAAGTTTAGAGTTGCTAGATTTCCCAGGAGTAAGTTAATAAGACGGACACAGAACCAATTGACCTAGTCTCCTAGGACTAAAACTATAAACATTAATTTCCGATTTCCGAACGAATAACACTTTTCAGTTTAAAACTAAAATGTCTGTACAATATACCTATTCACACATACACATAAACTCACGCCTTTTTCCCATGGGGGTAGGCAGAAAATATACAGGGTGTGAGGGACAGCCCTCCGCAGACTCATGGGGTGAATTCAGTATATCATATTAAGATGACAAGTACATGAAATTATTTCAGGAACGTTATGGGAATCCAATAAACCTCATTTGTTTTATTACCTCACACGCAATGTATCGTTACCGTGGCTAAACGCAGGTAGCGAACGGCAGCGCAGCGAGTGAGTTCGATGAACTCTGTAGCTAGGCAGAAAGTGAACAGCTGATTTCGCGCGTCGTTCGTTAGAGTATTTCAACATCCATTGCTGGTTTTTTTTATTTCAGCTGTTTTATTTACATAAATGGAGTGCTACACACAGAGAATGTTAGTTTACATTGAAATAAAGGAACAGTAACTGAAAAAAAGATAAAAATTTTCCTGAGCAAATTTCCGGTGGAATATGATTCAAAATCAGGAGCTGAATGCGATGTAGTTTGCGAAGGGCTGTCCCTGTAGAGCGCCACCTGCTACGCTCACATACTCCTTTTGCTTCGTTTACGTTCAGACATCAGCACCCTAATTGCTTAACACACTTACAGTAGTAACGCAATTCGCCGCTAGAGGCACTAGTGTAGTGTGAGGTCTCCGAAATGTCAAATGTCACTGTTTGTAGGTGAACTACGTGGGGTTATTGCAAATTAGAATAATGTTAGAACCCGATTAGACATAAAAATTGACCTAGAACCCGATTGCAGCGCCACCTACCGGGTCCAATTATATTTTCAAACCATCCAGGAACCCATTGAAATATACACACAAAATTTCATCTAAATCGGTTCAGCCGTTTAGAAGAATTATGTATTTATATAAAGATATTCATATTGTAATTTATAAATGGTGTACAGTAGACGGCACTGGGAGAGAGAGAGATGGAAGAGAGAGGGGAGAGGGGCTTGTGGCTAAGTAATAATAGCCGCACGGGTCAGTCGACTAGGTTTAGCTACGCTTGCCGCGGTTGGTCCGTGGACCGATGACCATCTTTACATACCAAGACCCCTCCATGCCTCGGAGAGCACGTAAAGCCGTTGGTCCCGGCGGTCATTTGTAGATCTTTGACAGTCGTTACGGGTCGTCAGAAGCCCGAAAGTCTAACAACCAGTCTTACCAAGGGGTATCGTATTACCCAGTAACTGGGTTGTGGAGGTCAGATAGGCAGTCGCTCCATGTAAAATACTGGTATTCAGCTGCATCCGATTACACTGGAAGCCAACCCCAACATGGTTGCGAAAAGGCTGGGCAGATGATGTACAGTAGGTACCTTAGTGGTAACATGTTAAACCTTGAGGAATTTACCGTCTTTCCATAGAATGCGAGGCCAGCTTATATTTGTTTTGCTGATTGTATGTACAATATAGGCTCCCGCAGACAGGTGCGACGCGACCCTGGTGGAACAATTTACATGAAAACTTCATAGAAATTGTTCTAACGGAGTCGCGTCACGTCTGTCTGTCGGAGCCTTAAAGAGTATTCAACCTATCATATTTATTTATCTACCCAGTAAAATAAGGCGATATTGCTTTTATTTATTTAAGTATCATAATTTCTGCAGATAAGACGCTGGTGCGCTGAAGCAGGTGACGGTGTGACGTTTGAGTATGAGCAGAAGGATCCCTACGTGGTGTCGACCAAGTTGGACAACACCAACGCCTTCTGGTTAGCTTTCAAGGCTGCTGCTGAACAAATGTAAGTACATTATGAATCAAATCATCATTACAACCGGCAGAGGTTCATTACGACCCCGAAGTGTTGCCACATCTTCCGGCATAATAGCATACCCCCCTAATTAACTTTAAAACATGGTACATTAGACCTTATGAAAATAAAAATATAATAACCTAACCTAAATAGAACTATTAAAAAAGTTAACCAAAATATGGCGTCGATAAATTCCTCCGTAGTGCTGTCAACTGATAATGTACCCAAGAGACTGACTGCCACGTTGCATGGCAATACTTAGCCTCTGGCCAAGGTATAAGCCAGCCCTTGGGTGATTGATGGGTGTATTTGATGAGCAGTGATGGGCAAGTGGTAATGGCCACAACTTACGAATTGTAGGTCGTAGGTTCGAACCCAGACAGGCGCTTTACTTTGTGTAAACTATTTCAATCACCACTGCTCTCAAAACGGTGAAGGAAAACATCGTGAGGAAACCGGCTTGTCGTAGAACCAACAATTCTAAGTCATGTGACATCTACTAACCCGCGCTGGGCCCGCGTGGTGTATTACGGCCCCCTCTCTCTCACAGAGACGAGGCCTGAGTCCCAGCAGTGAGAACATTATAAGCTGATTTTGCCTAAGTATTTGAAAGTAAAAAATGTCAGAACATCACATTCCTACTACCTAAGTACCTACCTACCTACTTAATTAGTGATCTAGAACTCCAGTAGAGTATTTCGGTCAAATTAAATTTAATTAGGTAGATTCTAAACTAAACAGAGTTCTCATTGATTGAGAATCTAACAAGGTCACAATTTCCTGATTTAAAGTATTTAGCTAAACCTATATTTTCAGTATAAAAAAATCCTAAAACCTACCATTGTACCAAATGTAGAGGAATTGAGGAGAAATTCGTACACTACGTCTGTGGAATCTGTGCAGATATTTTCTATTGGTTGACTGTTACATTTTGAGCTTAGATTCCTTCTACTATTTGTTCATTTGTACACTACGCTTGTGGAGTCTAGACAGAGATTTTTCTATTGTTCGACATCCATTCACGAGTGAATCCTGGCATGGTTAAAAACCGGAACAATTGCAGTTCGATTGGAAATGAAAAATAAAAATGTTGCTCATTCGTTTTAATCTTGTCTCCACTGTTGTCTTTTTGTTGTGGTATTTAAAAACCTTTGGACAACGTTTTCTCGTGACACTATTTCAAGTTGCTTTGAAAATTTGCGGATCATTTTAATGAAATAGGTACCTATTTATTCAATGTAATTTTATAATATACTAGCTTTACGCAGCTAGTAAAAGCAGTAAAAATAGTGTTTGGTAGAAGTTTTTTTTTTTGGGCCAGAAACCCTCGCGGGCTTCCTCAGAACAACCTACCAAAGTTTTATTACAATCTGATCACACAAAAAAATCGAATAGTTGATTTTTTGATTGTTGTTTTCCTTTTGGTTGAGTTGACATTAAATTGTGTTAAAAAAAACTGTTCCATGACGTTTATTTTGACAAAAATAAAATTGTTGAAATGTAATGGGTTGTTTTAACCAGAAAAATTGGCTAAAACAATACAATATTTTTTGTATGTTCAGATACAAGTAAATCTAACTATTGATTTAGTTAAGTCAACATGTTTACGGAGTAAAATAAAAAAAACGATTAAGTTAAATTAACTAAACTCATTGAACTATTCATAAAACAGTTTATTTAACTATATACTATATTTAAGTTAACAACAAAAAATAGGTTTACACAATACAATATTTTATGTATGTATGTATGTCTTTGTTAAATTCACCTCTTAAGTATAACAATTTTAATTTCGTTGATTAACAAATCATGTCCGTAGGTGCTATATTAACCCAAAATATAGGTTAAAAAAAGGTTAAATCAAAGTTTTTCAGTGCAATGGGGCAGACTCGCATAGACGAGAAACATACAAACATTGATTTTTATTTATATAGATAGATAAATAGATAGAACATGATTCTAGGTGTCTTTGAAACTTTACTTTTATTTTCAGTATCAACAAATTTGGGAAACTTCCCTTTCATTCATAAATTGATTATTCCTTTTTTTTTTCACAGAAAAATCACGCTAAAACCCTGCACGTTCACGGGTGGTACCGACAGTCGATATTTACGAGAGCTGGGTATTCCTGCGCTCGGCTTCTCACCGATGTCTAAAACTACGCCTGGTCTTCATGAGCACAACGAACACCTAAAAGCTGATACCTACCTACGAGGTATCGGGATTTTCGAAGCTATTATTCCTGCTGTTGCTAATGTGTAATTAAAAGACATTACTAAAGCCCATTATTACATAACCTCACTCAAGACTCAAGCATTACTTACTTTAAACTCATTTTAACTAATCATATGGCTACAAACTAGTTGATTCGGTTTATATGTACTTAATTAATATGGGCCTAAATATTTATGTAAACACAGAACTTGAATAAATAAATCATCGTTTGAATAATTTTCTAGTTTTTGTTTTCCAGCGATCACCCTTGCATATTTTAAGTCTGGATATAGGAATTACAAAGAACATACAATTAAAGAACTACCTACTTGCTAAATTAACCTTTTTACAATAAACAGGGTCATGATAAAACATCTCAGAACTATATTACTAACACCATAAACAAATACTTTTGTTCTATGACTTTTAATAATTCATCAGATTTTAATTTACTTATCACATTTTCATACAAAAATAAAAATATTTAAATTCAACGTTCTAAATGTTACGAACTCTACGCGTAGCAAAACAAAATGCCGTGTCTTACGAGTGACAGTGCACGGGAGGCGTGGTAGGTACACACGGCTACATATCAAGCTATACAAAACTAGTTTACGCTGGTCTCGCATTGTATAGGATTTCCATTTAATGAGGGATCAGCTGATACTGGAAATATATAGCTTGATATGTAGCCTTGTGTACAACAAAATACAAAATTTAAATATTTTAGACATTGAGTTAAATAACTAGAGAAGAAAACCTCATTAAAATGTGTCAAAAAGTGTAACCATTATTTAAACGCGACAACGTAGCTTTGAAACCACTAAACATTTAAAAGTAATAAGATACTGATTCTTAATCTATGTAATTAAAAAGTTATTATTAAGTTATTATTATTAATATATTTAGGTTCACTTCGGTTAGCGTCACACAACACTGAACTGACGTTAGCTACGCATATGGTTGTGGCCATATGTCCAGCGGCAACGCCTTAGCGCGGTAATTACTATACCCAAAGTCTCTAATTCAGATAATTTATGTAAACAAAGTAATGTCAAGAAATGTCACTGTCAAAATGACAGGACAGTGGTACAAACATTTTATCATATTTTATTTTTGTAAAAAGTCAACGCTAAAATTAAAGTGAATTAATTATAAGAACTATGCAAACAAAATACCGTTGCCAAACTATGTTTTGTGTAGTATGTCGGAGATACGGCTTAAGATCGTCATAATCAGCCCTTTTAAGTCCAGTGCTAGACGTAGGCCTCCCAAAATCGATTTCCACTCGAAACAGTTTACAGCCGTTTTCATCCAAAATGTGGCTAGATATGCTACTTACAATATGAAGCTATGAATGAGAGTTGTAATATTAGTGTTGTTGAAGATGTAAAAAATTTGAAAATGTTTGGATCTCCTGCATTGTTACCAGTATCATAAAATATTTTATACCAGAAAATCTCCTTTTTTTAATAACTTTGTTTAAAACCGAAACTTTATAAAAATAATTACGGTATGATTATTTTTTAATTATTATTTCTTAAAATCAGTACTTAAAAGTGAATGAAACCTCTTTTTTCGCCATTTTATGTGAATTAGCATTACGAAGATATTTTTTTGATATTTTATCCCCTTTGTTTACATTAATTATCAGAATTTGAGACTTTGGGTATAATCTAGTGTAACATATATACCAATGATATATCAATGATAGAACAACGAAATTTTGAAGGTTTGGATTTGGTAAATGTATTATGTTTTGTAAAGAGTCATAGAAAAGAAGTTGTTGTTTTTGATTTTATTAATACAGTCCTGCAATTTTGTTAGTATTTTACCAATAATCCTGTATATGTATGTTTTAAAGTTTTAAGTAGTTCTTCGAAGCAATACTTCATTTACATTCAAATTGAATTTAAATATATACAGGGCATTTAAATAACGATCTAGGAACCAACATAAAATTACAACTTACAATGAAATAGATATATCTACTTCTCCAAATTCCTTCACACCGTACCGGTTTTATGTCAAATTCTTACGCTATCTCTACTATAAAGTTTTGGAACGCGCAGTCTTTTGGCATTAAAAAAGCTGAAAGCAAATTCACTTTTAAAAGAAAAGTTCGTAACCACTATATAAGTCAGTCTAAATAACTCTCAATTATTTTTTAAGTATTTGTTAAAATATCTATTAGTTTATTTTATTTGTATATGTGTATTAGCATCAATAAAAGTATTTAAATTCTCGTAATCAAGAAGTTAGTATTTTAGACATTATTTTTGTACCCTATCACTATGTTTTTCTATTTAACCCAAAGGTTGACTGGTAGAGAATGCCTTGTGGCATTAAGTCCGCCTATGTACCACTATTGTACATGAAGTTTAAATAAATAAATATAAGTAATGGTTCCTGCATACCTACTGTGCGAATTAAACTTACCAGTGTATACAAGTCAATATATTTCTGCAATATTATTTTTATAGCACCACATGAAACAAACATAAACCCAATAATAAACCCGTTTCAGTTTATTTACTTCAATTAATTCGTTAATAATCGTGTAACGTGTAGGTTAGTCTGCCATATTGACGATCGACCAGTTATAGTAAATGGGAGCTCGTATAAAACAATGATAAACTCTAAATATTCTTTTTGCTGCAGTTAAAGACCATGGTCCATGAGCCAGCACCCCGTGAAAAAGTATTTCTCAAAATTGCCTTTTTGGCCACACTGACAACCAATGCTGAATTTGCTTGTTACTTAATGACAGTCTCCAATGCATGTTGATTTATTATCATGTAGGTGATATATACATACTTGGAGACAGTTATTTTAATTTTATCAATGATTTTTAAACCAAAACTTTTCTCTACATTGGCATTCTTTCACTAAGGGCCGGTTGTTTCACGTCCACTTGACGTACGCGTATACGTCATTAATGGCGCTATCGTCAAAGCGTTGTTTCACAAAATTATGCCCTTAAGGTTCGTTAAAAAATAACAATTACAGTAACCCACTGGTTAACGTCATTTTATTCTTCTACATTTGAAGTTTGACGATCGGTTTTTTATGCAGTGAAACAACGCTTTGTATTTAACGAACGTTAAACATCATATGTAATCGTTATTATTTGACGTACGTATGTTACGTTAACCAACCGTTTGAAACAACCGGCCCTAAATACTCATTGTAGGTAAGTCGTATTTAAAATCATATGTTCTCAAATTAAGCAAACAATCCTGCAACCGTAAACCCAGGTCTAGGTGCGCCAAATTGACGATCGTCTAGCTAGTTAGTTCCTAAACGGGAGCTCGTAAAAAAACAATAAGTCTACACGAGCTATTAGTAAACGTGCCCTAAACTGCTGTAATTTGCCGACCTGTTGCTTTTCTTCTGTTTTCCTAATAGCTTGTAAAACTTTGCTTGAAGTAATGGAAGCGGTGTTTACCAATCGATGGGTAGATACTAATTGGATTGAAAATTTAAGATAAATAAGTTTCGATTTAGCAAGGCAAGTTGGGTCTTACACAAATTATCCATACTAATATTATAAATGTGAAAGTAACTCTGTCTGTATGTTACGTTTTCACGCCTAAACCGCTGAACCGATCGTCATGAAATTTGGCAGAGATGTAGCCTGGGATATGGAGACGGACATAGGCTACTTTTTTGCGATAACCGACTTCTAAGCGGGCGGAGCCGCGGGATAAAGCTAGTTTATTATAATACTGAAATGTTTGAGAATTCATAAGAAGAATTTTAAATCAGGCTACAACTAAAGACAATAGTTGAAAATTTGAATAGGTAATTGAAATAATATGGCATCAAAACCAGCAACAATAACTGAAAATTTAAACAAGTCTAGCAATAAAGCTGAAGGTCCTTCAGCTCATTCGTTCGTAAGTATCTAGCTATCGCACCAACCCGTACTGTTTGAAAGCGAATCATTTTCTCGTCGACAGCCACACTCGACTCAAGGACAACTTTTGGCGCGGAGTATTGCATAACACAATGAATAACTTAGCGAATCCGTAGTTCCTCTCGCTTGGCGCCCAGCGTGGGTCCAACGCGCGCTTTTTGGCGCCCAACACGGGACTTACCTCCGCGCGATTCCTACGCATTGCGTAAATAAGGAAACTTTTACGTTAACGAATTTGTATATTTAATGACAACAGCATTGTAGCCGGATTACCCTAGCTCGCCTGTGCCTGGTACGGAACTTCCTTCTCACTGTTATGACTGTAGCCTTCAAATATTCATTTGAATCAATTAAAGTGAATCAGGCCGAGTACCTACTTGTTAAGACTTTGCAGTATTGATACTAACATTAGAAATGAGACTGGAGTGTCTCTCGGTATAACAAATTCCTTTCATTTACATGCTAGAGTGCTTTCGTGCATCAATTTAATTAATAATTCAATAGGTACTGAATATTAGGTATATCACGTTATGTACAAGATGACTATTGATCTACATAACAATATATATAGTGATGTTTATCAGACCGTAACTAGAGTCAAGATCAACCAAAAACCACCATAAAAATATCACCAAAAAGATGCGTGATAGTCAACATCTTGAAGTGAAGATAATAATACTCTGTTTCTACATACTGAGTAGGTAGGTATATGTAAGGTATAAAGATACCTTAATCAAATTTTATCATAAAACAATCAATCAATCTGCCTTGCGTTTTCATAACTATGTTGAGGTCGGCTTCCAGTCTAACCGGATGTAGATGAATACTAGTATTTCACATGGAGCGACTGCCTATCTGACCTCCACAACCCAGTAACTGGGTAATACTATACCCCTTGGTAAGACTCGTTGTCAGACTTTCGGGCTTCTGACGACCCGTAACGACTGTCATGAAGATCCACGAATAACAGCCGGGACCAATGGCTTATCGTGCTTTCCGAGGCACGGAGGAGTCTCGGTATAAAAAAAATAAAACAATACATTAAAAAAGGTCAACATTTTTACGTATTTAATAGGTAAGTAATAGAAAGAAGAAGAAGAAAGAAAGAAAGTACATTTATTTGGCACAGACTTAAAGGTACACATGAGACAATATAATATACAGCAGATAAAAAAAATCTAATAAAAAATTGTAAAGTACGATGTAAGAAATTAGCAGGCAAGCGTGCCTCACGGGTGCAGCTTTGATATAGAACAACGAATACAATCCTAATTTGCTAGTGATTATTATAATGAGCATTATCTTATGACCACACTCAGGTTTAGTGGCTACATACTCACAGATAGGTCCATTATCCATATTTAGCAAAATCCAGGCATTATACATTATACTAACGATCAATAGATGAACATCGATGATTTAGCAACCCAATTATCTTAATTGCCACTTAGAGCCTTTTAGTTATATAATAAATTTACAAAATCATAAAATAACATTACGACTGTATTCCCCTAATTCAATTGTATTCCCAATTCACAATTCGCTCATGTTATTACATGTTCTCCCCCGTATTGAGGGCGAGCCTACAACTCATCAACCGGGAACAATTCCAGACTCCGGGCTGCTACTGAAAAATTCCTGGTGGAAAAATCCAATAACACTTAGCCTGATTTGGTAATTGAATCCAGGACCCAGAGGCAGCGTAAGGCGTGGGCGGTGTGGGCCACCACCCACGGCCTCGTGGTGCAGAGAGCCTCGCGCCCCACAGCCGAAAATAAATTTGAAAACGTATGTAAAATCCAAAAGTACACGCCACAAGGTTTTTCTTATAATAAATACATTAGAATTAATTCTCAACTTAAAGATTCTCTTCGGCGCACGAATTGAATGAAATAATCGATATTTCTGATAAACTGCGTATATTATGTTATAAAATTAATTAAAAAATCTCATCTCTGTCGTTTCTGATCATTCGTTTATAGTCTGGCAACATTAGTTGGCGTTAAGCTGCTATCGCGGGGTGTCCCCGGTCAGAGACGGGGTATAGCTCGGGACTTCCCCTTATTAGAAAGCCAATCAAAGTACCTATCGCATGCAGACGCAGTCTCGCTTTTTTATTTTTTATTCCCTTCTTCTTGCACCGTCAGAGGGCCTCGTGAAATGTACTTTGCCCTCATTAAGTTTAGGTCTTGCGCCGCCACTGCCAGGATCTCATGCTCAGCAGTAGTGCTTCCACCACCATCGAGTGACCATCGAGGCAGTAATTTACAAACTCGTAAGTAGTTAAATACATTCTTATTAATATTGAGAGCAAAATAATTAGGTAGGTACCACAACAGAAATACTTCTTTCTATAGGTATATACTTCCCGCAAGTCTGCTCATCCCCAACTGAAGCACCTAAATAAGTAAGGTCAATAGTATTCTCTTTAGTACAGCTAACACAAACAATAGCTATATCGGAACGGAGGCCGGGAGGCTGTAAATCTTCCTCGTTGTAGGTGGCGTAACACCAGTAGTAAATCATTTTTATCCCATAATATCGGTGTAAAACCTTTGTTTTTTCATACTTTTGTTGATAAAATAAAACTCAAAATGCGTATTTTTTTTTTACAAATGATGTTCATGTTTACCGTTAATGGATAAAAGCACATGCAACATGGTCGTTGAAATATTTATTCAAAACAATTGTCGATTGATTTATAAATGTCTGTGGCACTCGTACCTAATGGATATGAAAATGCTAACGAGGACTCGTGGGTTTCGCAACGCAACTGTGCTCCGGAAGTTTTGAATTCGGAACACTAGCAAGTTCTTTTGTTCCACGTTTAAACAAACATTTGAATACCTATAGAACTTCTATTCAAGACGACCAACGGTTGAGTCCAAATGTTTAGAGTACAGACTCTATACCCAAAGTCTCAAATTCAGATCATTTATGTAAACAAAGGGGATAACATATCAAAAAAATATCTTCGTAATGGTAATTCACATAAAATGGCGAAAAAAAAGGATCCATTTTCTTTTAAGTACTGAATTTAAGAAATAATAATAAAAAAATAACCATACCGTAATATTTTTTATAAATTTTTAGTTTTAAACAAAGTTATTAAAAAAAGGAGATTTTATGGTATAAAATATTTTATGATACTGGTAACAATGCAGGAGATCCAAACATTTTCACATTTTTTACATCTTCAACAATACTAACATTACAACTCTCATTCATAGATTCATATTGTATGTAGCATATCTAGCCAAATTTTGGATGAAAACGGCTGTAAACTGTTTCGAGTGGAAATCGATTTTGGGAGGCCTACGTCTAGCAATGGACTTAAAAGGGCTGATTATGACGATCATAGACCGTGTCTCCAACACACTACATAAAACATTGTTTGGCTACGGTATTTTGTTTGCATAGTTCTTATAATTAATTCACTTTAATTTCAAAGATAACTATTTACAAAAAAAAAAAAAAAAAATGATAAAATGTTTCGCACCACTGTCCTGTCATTTTGACAGTGACATTTCTTGACATTAATTCGTTTACATAAATTATCTGAATTAGAGACTTTGGGTATAGAATGTTCTTTTTAACTGAATCTAATGTACAGTGGCCAGCACATCAACTTACACGAAACTGTTAAATTTCTCCAAACGATTTTAAACTTTAAAATGTTGACGATTAAGTTCAAAATCGAACGAGAAATTTTGGCAGTTCGTGGTAACTTGGATGTGCTGGCCACCGTACAAAACGTGCTTCTATAACACACCATCTTCAAAAGAAGTGCCAAAAGGGCCTCTACTTTGAACCAACCTGCAGATGATTATATTTATTTTAATGGCATCTTCAGAAGGCCGCTCTCTTAAGATTTTTTTTCTTTCTCGCACAAGCTCGCAAAGCCAACCAAACCACGGTTTTCCTTAACCGAAACAAAGTGTTGTTCAAAATGGAAACAAAGCCACAAACCCACAACACACCACGATTTTGATCCCGTTTCGTTCTAAATGTAGTGCACATTTCACGTGCGCCTTCAGTAAATGTCTCACTGAATAATATATGAGACTATCGATTCCTGCACTCTTTGCTGTAGATCTCTTAAAAATTGATTCCGTATGTAGCAAGGGCACGCTCTATATTTCTGTATTGACCTTAGTTTTCGTAATGGGTTTTGAAGAAAAACATTATCTAAGTTATTCATCTGTTGTGTGAATCTCGAACCTTGGAAAACTCCGCTTAATCGATAGAAGTAAGTCGTTATGGTCATGGTGACGTCAGAATTCAACAGAAAATTAAATATATTAATAATAAAAGAGTAACCGTATAATATAATAATAGTAATCAAAACCGACATCAAACGTGTTCTTATCAAAAAAGCATATTATAAGATTAAAGACTACGTTGAAGACAAGGAAATTTGGCATTAATTCCTTCTGCACATGTGGCTTTCCTGGTACCTCATTAAAGGCATAGCTATGTAAATGTCTATTAACTGCTCCCAAATAACGTTTTTTTTTTTTTTAATTACTTCTTTTGTTTTTTTATTTTTTATTTTACCTTTGCATTGAGGTGACAGAGACAAAGTCGACGATGGAGTGAGCTTACCCAGAAAGAGCCTGTTCTTTTTTTTTTTTTAGAGAACGTAACTAATTTTGATTGACTTACAGATAGGCATGTTTAAAACTAATTATGATAGGACAAAAGGTTTAAAGAGGTTAGAGTTGCAATAAGAACAGTCAACCTATTCCGTAAAACTCTCACCGTGAAAACTTATGTGAAGTGAGCTGACAGTCCATACTCGAGGATTGACACTATTGACAGGTCACTTCACACTGTTTGCGGTGTAGTATGGTGCGGGTGACAGATGTCAGTATCGCATGACTAGGTCAGTGACATTATGCAATTTAATTTTACCGATAACGATTCACAAAGCAAAAATCTCGTTCTCTTTATTATTATTATTTCCTTTATTTCATTTTTATACATATAATTTACATTTTTAAATATTTCTATAAAGACATACAAAATAAAAACTTTTAAAAATATAAAAAATAGTAGCCCACCGGTATCGGGAACAGGGTCCAAGCTACCGGCAGTCAGGGCTCCTGAGAGAGGAACCTCCTTACGATACGCGCTGTGTCCAGAAGTACCGCTCTCTGTATCAAGCCCTTGATCCAGCCATCTAACGAGAATTATTATTATTAGGTATTATTATTATTATGTAATTTATTTTAAAATAAGCATTTAACAAAAAAAAAAAAAAACATACGAAGCACAACAGATTTTTAGAAAATTAACTTACTACAGACATTACTGATTTTACGACTATAATATTTAGGATGCAGCTATATCGCAGCAGCAGCAGCAATATTCTGAGTGAAAAGGAACGGTTCTTCAAGTCACCATGCTACAAAAAAGAAAAGGTTGAAGTTGGGTGTATTATCAGATCCACTGTAAACCTTCATCATAGTTTGATTTATAGCAGTCTACCTTTCCAGAACATAAAATGAGGCTAGATCCCTTTATGACGCAGATAAAACCGGATCTCACCTAGTCTGACGGGAAATCAGTTTAGTAACGGACGAACGGTGTCCCAGACAAGAAAATCATATTACCTAATCCGATTTTCTCCATACTTACTCGTATAGGTACGTATGTAGGTATGAACCTATCATTTTTCCAAAGGTTTTCAACCTAATTATACATCGAGATCATACACTGGATACTGCAATACGCTGGCCAGCACGTCAAGTTACCACAAACTGTCAAATTTTCTCGTTCGATTTTGAACTTAATTTTTAATATTTTAAAGTTCAAAATAGTTTGGAGAAATTTGACAGTTTCGTGTAGCTACAGCACAGGTACAGGTACTCGTATAGTAGCAGAAACTGTACGTAAAGGTGCTCTTACAAGGGCAGTTTTTTGAGAAATTATCGCTCGGCAACACTAATGGATCAATCTGGATCAATTAAGTGGAGCAATCTGGAGAAACAACAATAAAACGCGACAATTATTTCGGGAATATTGCTTCATATTGCTCCATATATTTCACATTTCTCAATGTCGCCAATATGCGTTTCCGAATATCCAATCGGTTTGGAATTTCGTATATACAAATAACTACGTCTCGTTTTTGCGAGAGTCAGCGCAGTACAAGTGTCGGTGTATGGACTTGTATTTCCTAGTTTTTTAAGGTTGCTCCATATTGCATGGTATTGTGTGGCCGTACCTCTGGCAACAGGTTGCTACATGTTACCATCGCCCTAAATTGCCGGGTGTAGTCGTGACGTCATAGTTAACGAGAATTGACCAGGATTGAGCAATTTTAGTTGCCCGTGTAAGCGCACCTTTAGAATTGTTTTTGAGATTCTGACTTTATTAATCGACTATGATGATTGCTGATATAATGAAATTATTCTCTCTTAAATACAGTATTCATAAGAGTCGTCAACCAGTCAATATATTAATTCTACATAAAGATAAAGATAGTTTATTTGTCAAACATGCGTTTACATACAAATCAAGCATGCAATATCTTAAATATAGTTAATAAGTCCGTACATGTTTTGCCTGATGAGGCGTACAAATTTACAAATAATTTAACACTATACTGGTTCAATAACATTCATAATTTAATTTTTAATAGAAATAATTACAAACGTTCACGCATGTCAAAAGGTATCTGTCAAAAAGTCATTAGTATTATAATAACACTTGTCTGTTAATAAATTTCGAATCTTATTTTTAAATTGATTTGTTGTCATGGCTTTATACATGACTGTGGTATATATGAGTGTTGCCAACGTAGGCGATTTCTCGCCTTTTAGGCTACTCAGCAGGATAATCGGCGACTAAAAAATCTGGAATGCGACTGGTCGCCCTTTAGGCTACTTCAGGGAAATGGTATTAAAACTTGCCGAATCCTAAATAACCTTACTCATAAGAACAAAAAATCAACGCCCACGCAAATGTAAAACGTCTGTTATATTAAAAAAGAAGGATGGCCACCTTATTTGTTTATGGTTGGTTAATACCCTGAATTTGTCAATTGTCTTGGCTAATTGTAACCAAATTTAGAATGCAATATAATGATGAATAATCACTGCACTGTTACTGACTACCACAATTAACTATATTTTTTCATTACCTTTAAGTAATGCCGTCGTTGAAAGAATTTCTGCGTGATGGGTACGGTAAAGACAAAATTAAGGAACCGAATGCAACTACCCATGCTGATGGCCATTCTTAGAATACGTACACGTATGAATGTCAGAGGTATTTGCTGCAACAGCTTTCAACCAAGCAATCTTATGGCTACTTTACATGCTGGCAGAAAAACGTACGTCTCCAGTACTAGCACAGCAGCTGCAACAGCTGGTGGGTACCGCGGATGACGTCGTTGACGTCGAAAATCTAGTTGATGTATTGCTAGCAGCAGTTGAAGAAAGTTAAATTAATAATTTGTAAATGCCACGTTACTATTTTACCTTTTTTTCAGCTACATAATATAAACTTTAGTAAACTCCAGGTATGAATAAATAAAATATATTGATTTTTGGCTTTTGGGCTACTTTAGGCTACAGCAGCTGAAATTCGGCTAAATTAGGCTACTTAAGTGGTAAAAAATGGCGACATCAGGCCCTAAGTTGTTGGCAACACTGGTATATATCATAAATATCAGACAAGGACCATGAAACGTTACTGTTCCGTCGGTCGATTTTTATGGCATCCACAGAATTAAATTTTTAATGGACTTCAAAAAGAACGTGGTTCTATGTTCGTCTTTACGTATTTTTTTTTTAATGTTATTGCATCCATATTTTCGTCAATTGTGAATCGATTTTGAAATTTATTTTTTGTTTGAAAGGGTATAATATTCCTGAGGTGTTCCCATATTTTGGTGAAGTTCTGATGAATGGTTTTGGAGTTAACTTCAATTATTTACTCTAGTATTTACTCTACTTTGTTGGTGATGTTATAAGTTCCTTTCACTGTTTTTGACAAAGCAAGTAGTAGAACACAAATTAATGTGCGGTGTAGGTACCACAGCTAAAACAAAAAAAACAAATTCCAAAAAACACTACAAAGTGAAACATTAATTTAATTTCAGAAGTCGGTGGCAAAAACGAAAATAAAAAATCAAAGATACCGACTTCGAAAAAAAAAGTTAAATATAATTTCACGTTGTAGTGTATTTTTTTTTTAACTGTGTACTTTTTTATTTTAAAGACTTGCATCAACCGCAAATATCAAACGGTTTACTGAAGTATCCATCAAGTCGTTTAGTGATGTGCAAAAGCGGGACATTTGCCAAACTACGGGAAATCATTATCTTTATTACCTCACTAACTCACGGTAAATTCTAAACACGCCAACTTTAATATAAACGAATGGTGCACTCACGAGCATACAATTTGTTAGTAGAGTATTTTTTAAATAGTTTTGACGCTGAAAGCAAATGGTATTTTTGGAAAGAAGTTCTTCGTGGTCTTCGATTGGTAGAAATCGTCACGTAACGAAAAAGCCTTATGGCTCCATGCGACTCTCTCTCTGTCTGTCTCTTTGAAAAGAGTAACGTCAAGTTCCTGTGTAGCAGATCCCATTAGTTAAGTAATGGTTAACCAATTGAGTCATATAATCAAGAAATTCTTTTAAGAGTTATCTTGCTTTGAAGTTTTCCACAGGACGAGCTGGTTATAATAGCGAACGTCATCAAAATCGGTTTTCGACGCCTAGACGCGTGCTCTGCAAGGGGTAAAATTAAAGAAAGAATAACGTTTATTTGGACACAGTTCGTGAAACACAAAATACAAATAACTAAATAAAAAAGTGAAAATAATGTTTTTAATGCCAGACAAATGCTGTCTGATGCTGATATTCTAATGATCCTTTTGAGATAAGTGACGGGGAGTACAAACAGTTTCAACAAACATAATCTTTATACTTATAAATAAATAAATAAACTAGGAATCAAATATAATTATAAAAACAAAATACCAAACAAAAAGAACTGTCCCAGCAAAACCTGTTCGTCGCAAATAGCTATATTGTACGGTGCACTCACAAAGCGCTATAGGCAGCCTTAAAATGCACTCTTAACGACACCGTGAGAGCCGTTCCGCTCGGCGCGACGGTAACAGCGGCTCTGTGTGGCGTCGTCCGTAATATCTAGTACATTACAACCGCTCAGCGTTGAGTCGCCGTCCCGTCCCGCCGCGTAGCGCCCGCTGTGTACAGAAACCTTTAAGGATACTAAAAATCAATTTCCAACCGTTATTACTCGTCCACTTTTCCCATAGAACAATCTCTCGCTTCCTACACTTGCAATAAACATAAAATATTATCCATACAACCTCATAGCTCTTGCTGAAAGGAAGAAATCCTCCTTCACGAAATATTTTAAATTTTAATGCGGTATAACTCGATATGAATGCCGTTAAGCCAGCAAGCAACCATTTTCAGCGAGTTATGGCGTCAATTTAAACTTTATTACCAAGACTGCTTAGTTTCGAATCCAAAATTGTATGAAGGATAGTTGTCGATATTTTGATAATAATATTTTTTTACATTGTATTGTCTTATAGTGTCTAGCGACCCGCCAAGCTATTGCACGAGTGCAATATACTGTTGTGGCGACATTTCAAAACTCCTCGATTTTTGTGCTATATCTACCTTAATTAAATTAAATTAAATTGTAAGGGTTTGATGTCATAACTTATTATTGCGGTAGACCCCTAAAGGCTACCGTGTGATGTTGTATGGAGGAGATATATTTTTATAAATATAGGTTATTTCAAACAGTTTATTGTTTCCTTGTATTTCGATACGTAACCACCTTGCATCAGGGCCTCAAGTCTGCTATTACAATAGTGTCAGAATGGTCTCGCCATTGTGAGTATTTGACAGTGTTTGTATGGGAAATCTGTCAAAAACTCACAATGAAGAGACCATTCTGACACTATTGTAATAGCAGACTTGAGGCCCTGGGCTTTTGTTCCTTTACAACTATAGAGGGACAAAATCTTGTATGTAACAGTGGCAATATTGTATGTAACAGTGTCAATAACGAATAAATTCTCTAAATGATATTCGAAACCCCATCAAAATCCATTATGAAGTTTAGAAGAATTAAGCAGTCACACAGACATACACATAAAGCGACTTTGTCAACTATCTATAGCATAATCAGCTTATAATGTTCCCTCTGCTGGGACTCAAGCCTCGTCTCTGTGAGAGAGAGGGGGCCGTAATCCACCACGCGGGCCCAGCGCGGGTTAGTAGATGTCACATGACTTAGAATTGTTGGTTCTACGACAAGCCGGTTTCCTCACGATGTTTTCCTCCACCGTTTTTAGAGCAGTGGTGATGAAATAGTTTACACAAAGTAAAGCGCCTGTCTGGGTTCGAACCTACGACATACAACTCGTAGGTAAGTCGCGGCCGTTGGTACTGGGCCACCACTACACTCATACTATAATTATAACAGGGATCCGTCAATCAGTTAATAAAAAAATGTTAGACACGTATTTTTTGCTTTATCATATTAATAAAAAATGACTTAGATAAAACACATTAAACCTGCGCCGAGCGCACAGTGGCGCCCTCATCTTTGTTCGATGATTTCTTTTATTTTAGAATGAAAATGCAGAAAATAAGCACGTTAAGTTGTGCTCCACAACACTATACGTTATTATTACTACAAACAGTAGTTTTAAATTGTTATGTTTTCTTGTAATAATTAAAACGGAAAATAGTGGCCACTAAGCTCCGTTTTAATGATTACAATAAAACATAACAATTTAATAATATATAACCAAGATCCATTATGTCAGTAACAATATTCTTAACCTATGTTAGTACTTAACTAAAAACAGACAGTGGTGGCGATTCCCTTGTTCACAAACTAAACTAAATTTAAGTTTAGTGCATCTTTTTCTTTCTATTTCATTAAGAAAAGGACGGAAGATAAATTTTAGTTTAGTCCTGTCAAATTAATCAGCACCTGTCACTACTCCCTACAAGTTTAGACGTGATTAAAAACTTGCCGACTAAAATTACGTCAATTTACGTCAAGCGCTGATTAATTTGACAGGACTAAACTAAAATGTATCTTCTATCCTTTTCTTAATGAAATAGAAAGAAAAAGATGCACTGAACTTAAATTTAGTTTAGTTTGTGAACAAGGGAATCGGCACCAGTGTACAGCCTAGGTGACTAGTGACCTCACCAACGGGCTGTCATGCCTCCCGACTATGGCGCTTAGAATGCTGTTGGGGCTGCCACGGAGTCTGTTTAGCAGCGAGGCCGCTTTCTTACGCCGCACAACATTAAAACAGTCGGTACGTGCCTCAGCGAACATAGATGATGCGCTACAGAACCGAGGCAGACGCAGCAGCACCCTAAATGCGTTGTTAAACTGGATCCGCAGAGCATTGTAGGCATTTTGGGTGTAGCTGAACCACAAGCTCCCCGAGTACAGTGACATGATAGAAAGATATGTCTAATATGTATGGATATGTCGAATATTGTCTGTTGAAAAAACCTTTGGCACTTGCGTTAGGCTTTGCTCACTCAAGGCGACGATAACCGAATTTTAATGATTTTATACTGAAGATCACGTCTAATCTAGTACTGTTAATGATTTGGAATAAATATATGTAAAATTAGAGTATTTTCTTAATAACTTAATATATGAATATTTTAGATTATGTTTATAATACATAGTGAAATAAATTTGTAAAGTTATGTCAAACGCGGATAAAAAACTGAGAATCACGCAAAACCTAACAAGCGTATTTTTCTTTTTTTTACCTTTTTAAAGATAATTTAATTATTGATCTTTTAGTATACGTGTTTTATTAAAATACCTTTTGTTTTATGTATAATAAATTAATAATGCGTCTTATTTGGGACAGCGCTCCTGGATGGGAGTCCTATTACTGGCTGGACGTACGACGCGATGCGTGAACTCAGTACAGAACACGCAAGCTAACTAACCACTCAAACTCACTGGCATATATCTGGGCCTTTAGGAACTCTGAATTCTATATGTTTGTACACCAAAATGCACAACGCCAATTTACTTATAGCAAGAACCAAAATACCTAACACAATTTGAATCGTTACGGGCCCCACACAGGACAGGCCTTATAAAAAAATATGGGAGTTCATTTCGGATCCCCAGAAGAACAATTATCCTTTCTATTTTAAAATGAAATCACTGTATTACTGCAGTATGCCGCAACAGACATACTTTTAAGTTAATTGAACGAACGAGTCCCGGAACGATAATAATCGACCGAATGCCATCTGCGAACCGACATTGGTCCAACACTATTAATTTATTGTTATTATCATACACATTTTTACGAGTACAGCTCGATCTCAGGCGATCCCGGTTTTGATAGAAAAGGGCAAAGGGAAATATTTGAAATATGATCTAAAGTAAATCAGCACTCTGAAAAAAAAAATATTTTATAAAAACAAATGTTGCTGTTTGTGGGTAATTTGTAATCAAATTGTTTTCTTATGTGAATGTTCAAGTTATTGTTATAAAGAAAAGAAAGAAAGAAAAAACGTGCTACAATTATCATATTTTTGATAATTTAAATTCTATATGACTATTATTGCGTTGTGTGTTAGATTCTTTTAGATTCAATTACCTACTGTTTTTTTACTACATACCAAATTGGATAAGAGTTATAGTAATATTGCTATATTAATATTAATTTAATTCTATATTTATATAAATTGTAATGTTTGAAAAAATTTCACGTCGTATGGTGCAATATCGAGAGTGAAATCAGTGGAATGAGTGAGTGAGTGGGTGGAGTAGTATCGGGATTATTTATAAAATTACATCTTATCTGTATAAGATGTATGTAATGATGTGTGTAATGATATATGATGTTGTAGTAGTACATTATAAGTAAATAAATTATTTCTATTTCAAAAGTTGTAGATTAGGTTAGGTTATAAAATGAGTTGTAAACTTACGAAGTCTTATTAGATCATAGGTATCCCGGTCTTAGATAAATTTCGATCGGCGGAGAGGACTTGCGTTATAGGAAACTTCTTTTTCACATTATCCCATAGCATCCACCCTCGAACTTGGACGACCATACAACAGACCGGAATGAAATGAAATAAAATTAAATGGTTTATTCTGTAAATAAGATATGAGAATCCGGTATGGGTGCCGTGTGATGCCGGACGTAAAGAATAGCATCAACCTATTTCTTCCCGTGGGTGTTCGTAAAAGGCGACTAAGAGACTTACTAGAGAATGGGCAGCAGCGTTCTCTATGCATTTTTAACACCATACTGCGATTGCCAACCCGCCTGCCAAGCGTGGCGATTATGGCAAACCCACCCCAATTGGGGGAGGCCTGTGTCCAGCAGTGGACGTCTATCGGCTGAAATGATGATAAATAATGATGATATGGGAATCATTTTGATGTCATAATAATTTTTTTTAATAATAAATGAACTAGATGGAATCGACATTTCCTATCTGACTACCCCTGATAAGAAATGAAGAATGATTAGATTTCGTGGGATTATAGTGATTGTAAACAACCAGGACCGCCATTGTGTAGATAACAACACTTTCAATCACAATCAAAAGGATTTTGAAGGAAAATCCTAATACATTGCTTCATAGTTTCAAAAATTCGTCTGCTCAACCACTTAAGTTATTATTAATATTTTAATATAACACGGTAAGTACCTCACTTATAAACTCAGCCCCACAAAACCATTGCAATGGTTTGACTGTGGGGTCAGTCAGTCTTTTTTTTTTTTTTTTTTTTTTTTAAACGATGCCCCACACTAGGAATTTCTCCTGTATCGTGGGTGCGTTTACAAACATTTAAACACATACATAAACAGCCAAACCCGGAACAACTACTTGTAGATCATACAAATATTTGTTCCGTGCGGGGATCGAACCCGCGACACGCAGCGCAGCAGTCAATCGCGCCAACCGTGCCGTCTAGACACTAATACTTAAACACACTTACACATCTAAATAATATTTTTTTAATTTACTTCTAAATCTATTTTATTTGTATCACTCATGTCTGCCGGAATAAATAACGCAATGAATTTTGTTAAGGTGTCAAAATGAATAGCATTGCCATTGTTAGTGAGTTTTGCAATTACCGCAGGTTGATAATTCCCTCAATGTTGAATTGAAAACATTTAATCCGGAGGAATAAAAAATAATGCAGTAGTTGCGTAGTATGTTAATGTAACTTTTTCCATTACTGGCAGTGTAAAACCTTTCGTTTTTATTTCTGTTTCAGTCATAACAATCCCACGAAAAATATTTTCATTTAAAATGTTGCCAAGACGAGACCATTGTCTTGCACTGTCAAAAAGTTATCAGATCTCATGTAGAGCCAAGCTTATAACTCTACACGCCCTAACTCTACAAGCCCTAACTTCACAAACTCTACACTTTAGTCAAAATATGTGGCTTGGCCGTTTCGTTACCGTCACAGGGCGTAAGGTAAAAAATATATTCACTGTTAATTACTTTTCTGTTATACAATAGTTCTTGTAGTAGCGAAACGGCCAAGCCACATATTATTTTGACTAAGGTGTAGAGTACCTAATATAACTCAAATTGTAGATAAACCTAAAAAAAATCGGCGCTGAGAACTGAAGATTTTTTCTGAGAATTTTCTCTTTTTTATGAAACAATTACCTATGGCAATCACTGCTTACATTTATATGCAATAAAACATATAACACTAGCTTTTGCCCGCGGCTCTGCCTGCGTGGATGTTGGTTATCGCGTAAAAGAGTAGCCTATGTGCTTCTCCATATCCCAAGCTATATCTCTGCCCATGATGATCGGTTCACCGGTTTAGGCGTGAAAACGTAACATACAGATAGATACAGACAGACAGACAGACAGAGTTACTTTCACATTTATAATATTATAGTATGGATATAAATAAAATTCAAGTGTCTGTTTGTAATGTCAAGATAACAGCTTTTTACTAAATGCATATGAATGTATATTATTATACAATACTTATAACAAAAAAACTTTTTTTTTTAATTTTTGTCAGTCTGTCTTTCTGTTTGTCTGTCTGTCAGTCAGTTTGTTCCGGCTAACCACCGAAACGACTGACCGATTTTGATGGTACTTTCACTGGCAGATAGCTGATGTTATAAGGAGTAACTTAGGCTTAGTACTTTTGTTTTAGAAAAAGCAACGCGGGCGAAGTCACGGGCAGCAACTAGTAATAGAATAATTTGAATCACATCGTGTCATAAAACCAATTTCTCCTGTTATGTAAACATTCCTTCACAGAAAAGAACAGCGTTCTATTTACCCCTGTTGCGTTGACAGTTTGATGTATAGTGATCTTGACTTTGATCACATATCTCTTTGTACAGGCGAGCCGCACTGAGTTATACTCTTATGTGGGTTCCAGCCTAGGATTGTCAACTGCTTGGACTGTGTTTAATTAAATAAAAGTTCCTGCTAGGTTCAAAAAGCAGAATGTTTTCTTTCTAAAGTTTTTTTTTTAAGAATTTCCGGTATAAGTCATTCCAAGTGTATATAAGCTACGCAGGAGAACCAAGGTAACCGACATAGCTCGAAGAATTGCCAAACTTAAGTGGCAATAATAATAATAAATAAATTCATTTATTTCAGGTCCTTGACCTATATTAATTCATAAACAATACATAATTTTGTCAATTTTATAAACAATACCTAAATTGTTGTAAATGTTAAGATGCAATTATTATGTAACGAATAAATTACAGATCAATTCAATTAATGTCAAAAGTACAAAAGCAAAATAAAAATTAATTAAATAGGACAATGAATTAAATTAAGTTAATGAAGTTATGTCAGAAGCAAATATTATAATAATTAGCCATAAGGCTCATTCAATCACAAGGCATTCAATGGGCAGGGCACATTGCGCGCAGAACAGACGACCGTTGGGGCCGAAAGGTTCTGGAGTAGCGACCGCGTACCGGAAGACGAAGCGTTGGAAGGCCTCCCACAAGGTGGACCGATGACCTTATGAAAGCCGCAGGAATACGCTGGATGCGGGAAGCACAGAATCGGTCGAGTCGGCGGTGCTTGGGGGAGGCCTATGTCCAGCAGTGTACGTCTTTCGGCTGAAATGATGATGATGATGATGATAAGCTACGCTTGCTGCGGTCGGTTCGTGGATGGGTGACCATCCATTACATATCGAGACCCCTCCGTGCCTCGGAAAGCACGTTAAGCCGTTGATGGTCCTGGCAGTCATACGTAGATATTTGACAGTCGTTACAGGTAGTCAGAAGCCCAAAATTCTGACACCAGTCTTACTAAGGGGTATCGTGTTATCAAGTAACTGGGTTGTGGAGGTCAGGTAGGCAGTGGCTCCATGTAAAATAATAGTATTCAACTGCATTCGGTAAGGCTGGAAATCGACCCCAACATAGTTGGGGAAAAGGCTAGGTAGATATGTTTGTTTTTTTATTTTTAACCGCCTCTGTGGTTTAGTGGTAAAACCACCTTTCTCAGATCCAGAGGTCCCGGGTTCGATTCCCAGCGGGGGCAAAAATTTCTGCTCGGTTTGGTTGGTGGTAGGGCTTGTTCTAAGTCCGCCTGGCTAGCTACCACCATCTTATCTAAGTCTGTCGCCAAACAACAATGTTAACAACATTTGTTGTGTTTCGGCAGTTAAAGGTAAGATAGCCAGTTCTTCTGTTGAGGAATTCGGGTGAAGCTCGCTTCCATCTTCGGCCTTATCATCACTTACCATCAGGTGAGATGAAGGCCAAGAGCTTCCCAGTTATGTGTAAAAAAAAAAAAAAAAAAAATATGTCTACAATAAAATGTTTTAATATTTGAGGTACCGTGTGGTGCCGGACGTAAAAAATAGCACTACTCCATTTCTTCCGGTGGGTGAAAGGCGACTAAGGGACTTACTAGAGAATGGGCAGCAGCGTTCTCTATTAATTTTTAACACCATACTGCGATCGCCAACCCGCCTGCCAAGCGTGGCGATTATAGCAAACCCCCCCCAATTGGGGGAGGCTTATGTCCAGCAGTGGACGTCTTTCGGCTGAAATGATGAATATTTGAGGAATATTGTCTACAATAAAGTGTTTTAATATTTGAGGAATATTGTCTACAATAAAATTTGTAATGTTCGATCAACAATCCACGGACTGACCTCGGCAAGCGTAACTTTACCTCCCTTCGACCTATGCGGCTGTTTTTATTTAGCCACAAGCCCCAAATGTACGTAATATTAGTCGTCCAGACCGAATTTCAGCCATGGCGACCAATTTCAGTGGAGACTAGCCTTCGGCGCGGTAGATATTATGGTGCACAAGTGTGTGCGCAGACACAGGTGCGCTCTCTCTTCCCTCACTCTCATGGTCTGATGGGACGGCAATCCGACACGACTGGAGATGAGACAGATCAGGCGGAGGTCCAACGGCTTAACGTGCGTTCCAAGGCACGGAGGTAACACACCACCAACTTCCATACTCCGGGCTGTTACTAAAAAACTCCTTATGGAAATACCAAATAACACTTTGCCCGACCAGGGAATTGAACCCAGGATCCCACGCTCAGCAGTCGCACTTGCGACCACGAGACCAATAGGGCAGTCGAAAGCCCTTTATGTAAATTAAAAAGTAAAGGTATGATGTACAAATAAAAGAAAATGGCCTTTTTAAGAACGTAGGTTGTATCCGAATGCTTGAGCACTACACCATTAGAGCTCACAGAAATTCAATTTAAAACAAAATTTGGAATGCGCTTGGTTTCAATATTCAGAAAAAAAAGGCAAAAGATTTATGAATGTTCAGTTTAGACCACGATATAAACCGAATTTTAAAGTGGCCAACCAAATCATTAGGACTGCAGAAGTTTTAACGATTAGTTCCAATGCTCCTACACCGCATTTTGTTATTTTTTTTACAAAAGTCAACCGCACTGCAGCAGTGTTATTCTGTAAAAATATCACCGTGAAAACTGAGGTAAAGTGAGCTGTCAATAGTGGATTGGACCGTAGGATTCACGGTGAGATTTATACAGAATAGTTCGGCTTATTTTTGTTGGTGATGTAATATAGAAATGGGTTCCTTGTTGACTAGGGAACCCTAAAAACAACAAGATTAGATACATCCTCGTCAACTTAACAACTTGTTCAAACGAAAAAAGTGATCAACTGACTAGTAGAAGTAGCCAAGTTAAATGAACACAGCGTTTAAAGTATAAACTTTTTACTACTTTAATCTTGTTATCGTTGTAGCATAAAATCTTTGAAGCTTCCCTTGAGAAAGCAAGTGACGTGGTATTTACTTTTTATCCTTATCCATCCGGTAAGAAAGATGAATATAGGTTTAGGGTCAGCTGGTGTAAATAAAAGCTAAATTATTCATGAGTTTAGGAGTTATTTTGCGAATGTGTTTTTATCAACGGGTCTCACTTCTGTGGAAATTCTTGGAAGAGCGATTTTGTTGTCCTGTAATATTGGAATGTGTAAATAGCATAGAATAGTCACTTTTCGCCGCTAGCCTGGCTGTGTGACCGCTTAGTTCTTATAAACTATACTAAAAAACTACTACTTTGCTAACTATACTATTTTTTTAAATAAATAAAATTAAAATTATAATCATTGTTTTCTGCTTTTTACAGTTTTAAGGTATTAAAAAGGGGAAGAGGTAGAGGCTTGTTTTAGGTTTTGGTATTTTTCCTGAAATGCCAAGAAATAAATTTTTTTTTTTTTCTTTCTTTCAAATGATTTTGATGCAGTCTTCACCATATAATTTAAAGAATTTATTCTGGAAAGGTCAGGTGTATTAATATTAAACTGACATAATTATATATATATTTTTTTTCATACAACGGGGAGGCTCTTGGCCTTCATCTCACCTGATGGTAAGTGATGATAAGGCCGAAGATGGAAGCGAGCTTCAACCGGAATCCTCAACCACCAAAAAAAAATCATCTCGATGTTTTGTCAAGTCATAACCGTGCGAAGCAGAGGCGGGACCCTAGTAAACACACCCACACACATTAAGATCGCTTTATGTAGGTGAAATTACGAACACTACCATGCTCTTTCATAATAAATACCAAAAAGAACCTACTTTAAGTTCATATCTGAAATTCATTATTTTTAAGGAAAAGAAAACGTATTTTATTTCAATAAAACCTAAATTTTCTCCGTCCACGAGCACATAGCTATGCTTGCAGTTTATTCGTTTCTATTTTAAAGTCTGTCCACGGTCTCACAATGCCACCGTCCACACATAAAGGTACGTCTTGCCTTCCAGTAACAAGTTGTCCATATAACCCCCACCCACTCGGAATGACAATATCTTTTTCACAAAATACCTATAGCAAAATTCATTGCTTCAAATAATTGAACATTCGTCTGCTTGACAACGAAAATAAATCAATGGATGGACCCCAAAAATGGATATTGTAGAACTGTCAAAATGAAAAGGGTTGACATTCCGAGTAGGTTAAGAAAATAAAACATCTAAATTCGGGTGCAAAGCCTGCGCAGCATGAACTAGGGCTTTCAGTCTCGCTGCATTTCTGAGTCCCGGAAAAAAAATCGTAACTCGATGCGGTGCTGTATGAACAGGGTATCTAACTTTAAATTCGTCTACGAAGGAAAATGCCTAAAATTTATGTCTACACAGCAAATTGCCTAAGCTGTAAATAGCCGAGAAATCAAAATTTTTAACAAGCAAAATGCCTAAAATGCAATAATTTCGAAGTAGTAAATCTCCTGGGGAACAAAATGATGAATCATACAATCTGCCTGCGACTAGATAATTAAACAATAGTGAACATTTCTGCGGCAGATTGTAGGTATGATTCGTCATTTTGAACTGGGTGAAATAGGTTAGGTTAGGTTAGAACTGTGACCAACCACGCGTGAGCCGAGCGAGCGAAGCGAGCGGTGCCGCGGCAGAGGCCGGCGAACGCTACTTCCAAGTTGCTCGTGGGTTTACCTACATTTGTTCCACTCTCAGAATAAGGTTTAGTTCAAATACTGTATAGACATATTGCAAGGTTTTTTTTTTACATACAACGGGGAAGCTTTTGGCCTTCATCTCACCCGATTGTAAGTGATGATAAGGCCGAAGATGGAAGCGAGCTTCACCCGGAATCCTCAACCAGAAAAGAACTGGCTATCTTACCTCTAACTGCCGAAACACAACAAATGCTGTTAACATTGTTGGCATTGTGTTCCCTAGCCAATATAAGGTTTAGGCAATACTTGGCATAGACGTTTTAATTTATACTCAGCATGATCATAAAGGTATGCGGTCTTGAAATTCCCGGGAATAACGAGACTTTCTAAACTATTTCAAAAGTAGGTTTCATATTTATAGGCTAGACTTTTAGGCAGTCAAAACAAGATATTTCAATCAAGTACTTTATTATACATACAGTTACAAACTCAAAATATAAAATCAAAAATTATCTAAGAGAGTTTTTATTTTTATAGTGGGTACGTAAGAAACAAAGGGCATTTAATGTAGTAGCAGACAGAGAGGACCTGAATTTATTACAAAATTAACCCGCGTTAGAAGCTCTCTTTGCTGCTACACTAGTGGTGGGGGGGATAGATATGATGTAATTCTAACAATTTAATGGTTTAGGTATTTCCCTAATACATTGAACAAGTTTCAAAAGTCTCGTTATTCCCGAGGCCGGAAATATCAGTCTCGAGTCTCGAAAATGCCAAAAAATCGTCTAGATTCTCGAAATTTGCGGGATGAAAGCCCTAGCATGAACTGTTTGCGAATCGTGCACTTACCTTGGATAACGTTGATTTTTGTTCATTCATTCCGAGCCTTAATTGACTCGCAAGACTTTTTGATTGCTGATTCATTCCAGTGGATCGCGAGCAATGAATAAAGAAATCGAGAGAACGTTTCATGAATTTTGTTTCTACAGTGGTGTTGCGGAATAAATACGTAGCACAATCAGCCTGTAATGTTCCAGAGAGTGGGCTGTACTCCACCACGCGGGCCCAGTGCGGGTGATATAAGATGGTACATGTCTTCGAATTTTTTGGTTCTAAGACATGCCGGTTTCCTCACAATGTTTTCCTTCACTCGTTGAGAGCAGTGGTGAAGAAATAATTTACACAAAGTAAAGAGGCTGTCTGGATTCGAACCGACGAACTATTACTCGTAAGTCGCTGCCGTGTCTACTGGGCCACCACTGCTCCCCAATAAATAAATTCATACTAATATTATAAATCGTCGCCTTAGAGTGAAAACCTTGGGAATGCAATTTTGGTCATTTTTATTTTATAAAATTTTTAGAAAGAAAACCTCGCAACGCACGTCCTAGTTTCACACAAAAAAAGTTTTGCAACCTGTAACGCCGTCTATGACGAGTTTGAATATTGCACAAGACACATATTTTACAGGGCACAGTTTTTTCTGCCTCCTGTAAAGTTGCTTTTGTCCCCTATACGAGGTTTTCATTCTAAAGTCACGAAATGCGAAAATAGTCTCTGTCTGATAACTTTTCACGAGTGAACCACTGAACCGATCGTTACGAAAGACCGTTAGGTTAGGTTAGGGACATTTCCTCCTGGATATTTATAAAAAAAAAATACAAAATACACCCAGGCGAAGTCACGAGCAACAGCTAGTACTTTATAAATTGTGATAAAATTATTATCAAAATTACACTAATAATAAGGCAAGTGATGGACTTAAAAGGCCAAAAACATCAAAGTGGCCTACAAAAACACGGTGACATTCTCCGAACAACAAAACAATCTCAAGGGACTCCAAAAAATTATGCCGAAAATATTTATAAAGCGTCCAATGTCGGCAAGAACGTTTCCGGCAAGCTCAGGGGATACATGAATCATTAGAACACGGAGATCGCCCCTGGGACGAGTACTTGTACGGAATATGCTAATTTATATCACCCAGTGAGGTAGTACAGAAGTCCTACACCTGACCGGTTTATTGAGTGTATTATATGCAAAATTTCACCGTGAAAACTCAGTTAAAGTGAGCTAAATGTAAGAAAGAAAAAAAAATCTTTGAGACACGCTTAGTACAAAAAAAAAAAAATAAGTTATCGTTAACGAAAGATGTTTATTTTGAAACTGGTTTAATGGATACTCGTCGCGCAACGCGCCGGCGCCTCGGCGGAACAGTCAGTGAAGCGGAACGCAGTAGTATAATAGATTGTATCCATATTTTGCTGATTTCAAGTAGGACCAAAAAAAAAAGTATTGAACAAATAATGGAAATGTGTTCTATTACTGATAAGTTTCCCCCTTGAGGGGGATTCTCTCAGGGGGGATTTGTGGAATATAATATAATAATAGCCAAACTGAAACACCAAAAAAAATTTGCGCACTGATTAAAAACTTATCCTGTATAACATATAAGAATAACAGTAATGTACAAAGATGAATATTATTCCTGCTCTTGAAATGACCTGTTTTGCACAAAGCGTAGTATGAGCCTTCTCCACATTTAAATGTCATGTATATGCATAAGCTCTTATTTCGTACCGTCATGCTGCTCAAGGTTTTTATGTCTTTGTATCATTTATCTTACGTACAAACTTTAAATGTCTGATGAAGGCAAAGGAATAGTTATGAAAATTCTTCAAGTTTTCAAGCTCGAGGTAGTATTCTGACAGTCTGCAGATACGAGTATGTGTAGCTCTTTTTATTATGCAGTAACTATAAGCCCGGGCGTTGAGACGAACCCCATTTTCAGTGTGAGAAAAATCCGTCGCTTCTTAAAATATGAGTACACAATATTTTGCTCTATCTCTTAGAAAAATATCAGCGTCTTGCAATCAATATATATAGCACTGCAGTTTAGGCATAAGTATTATTTTAATTTTATTCCGTAGCGGTTGTTACGCCGGCAATCAACCGTAGCGGTTGCTACGCCGGCAACCAACTGTAACGGTCGCTACGCCGGCAATCACCCGCAGCGGTTACTACGCAGGCTACCGACCGTAGCGGATACTACGCCTGCAACCGACTATATCCCCTTACCAACAAACAATTAAAATGTAGCTTCTCCTCGTACTGTTACATACATGTAATAAAACAACAAAAAAAAATGTTTTTGAAACGAGTATGCAGCACAATACATTACAAATAATGGTTTTCCAACAAAAATCCATTGTTACTGTACAAAAACATGTTAAATAACTGGTGTTGTTGCAGGTCGTAAATTCTGCGCTAAATTTCAGTCGGTCATATTGTTTGAAAGCTGTACTAAGCTCGTTAAGCCTGTAGGAGGCTTTTAGCATCACGTGTGAGGGAATTTCTCGAAGATAATGTATTAGGTAGCTGAAGCTTAGACATAAGGAAGCGGTGACGGGTAATCGTTTACTATGGGTAGTGTTTTGTATGGATTTGTTTACTTTTTCGGGTACCGATCTAAAAAGGAAAAAACGGAATCCTTATAGGATCACTCGTGTATCTGTCTGTCTGTCTATCCGTCTGTCACAGCCGATTTGCTCTGAATCTACTGGATTGATTAATTTGAAATTTGATACACATAATATATGAATTTCTGTGACCCAAACACGGACGTGTAAAGAAAATAAATGAATTTTGAATATGGGAGTCAGTTTTGGGGGGCAAATTAGAAAATTTAAAAATAAGATTTGCAAACTATACCATGTGACATATCAAATGCAAGGGCTTATTGTGGACTTATTTATCATTTTAAAATAAATACTTTTATTTAAGAAAATAGATAAAAAATTACCCTTCGCCGTTCGTTCTGTTCTCGTTTCTGAGCCTAAAACTTAAAAAAAAAAAAAACATAAAATTGTTCTTTACTTATAGATTACAGTAAAACCTATAAGAAGTCTATAGTCTTAAAATAACATGTTAAATTTCTCAATATTGTGCGTACAAACGTACATTTGCAGTTGGAATGTATGGGAGAATATGTCATTCAACTGCAATGTAAAGTTTGTTCTTCGGATAAATTAACTAGGGATAAAGAACATGGTAGAAAACATATTTATCGTATGGAACCCTGACCACGCGAGTTCAACTCGCACTTTACCGGTTTTTCTTTGATAATCATTACGTGTTAAACTCGCACTAGAGATGCTGCGTTAAAACAAAATCTCATTTAAATCAATTTTAATCAATCAGTTTGTGATTTTGCATTAAATATACACATTTGTGTTTCTCTGAAGTACGATATGTAAAGCAATACGTACCCGACTGTACCGATCCCAAATAAATTGGGATAAGGTCAGAAGGATGATGATAATGATGAGCCTTTACGAATATTTTACTTAAAACCTTTTGCATAACTTCGTAGAAAACTTGACCTCAGTCATTTGCGGCTGAAGTACACATTCCATGCGTCATTAACAGTATAGGGCCATACTCAACTTTACTAGGGTGCGCCGCCTAAAATCGCAGTTCTCAACGTAGTGCGTCCTTATTTTGTTTAAAAAGTTGCATGGCAAAATAATTTTCATGACGCACAGAAATAAAATATTTTGCGTTGTGTGCGGCATGAGAAGTCTATTGACACGGACAAGCATCTCGTGCCGCACTGTGTTGTGGTCGCGCCGCCGTGCGGTTTTTCTTGCTTAGTGCTATACAATGTCGACGCGTGCGCGCACGTTTCTACCGATATATAATATATGAAAATGTAATGATCAAGAAAGAAATTAAAGCTTTTCACCTTCATCAGAAGTTGAAAAGTGTTATAATGCTATCAGAGCCATCCGAAACTTTATTATTTGTAGAAAACAGCCCAGTGACACGAAATCTTCATATGAAGTTATTACTATTTTTCGTTTAAAGATCTTATGTAGTGATTGTTACCTGTTAATTAAAATTAAGTCACAGATAAAAAAAAAGAAAAAGATTTATTAAACCTAGTTGATTTTTGAATATCGATATTTTTACCTGATGTTTGTGCAAGTCCATGTTGCCATTTTTCTCCAAAACTACTAGTTCGATTTTGATGCAGTTTTCAGTGATGGGTTTGGGTTTGATTAGTGCATGTTCTTAGATAGGTGTTACAGTGACAACTCACCAGGGGGCGCTGCAGTAAACATTTGTTTGTGCAAAACCAAAACTACTAGTCCAACTACTATGCAGTTTGCGGTTGATTATAATTTAAAATGTTTCCCATCACTATTACCGTCTATGCTATAACAATGTAGAGCGGGATGGAAAATGTTTCTCATTATTTCTCAAAATATTTATAAGAACTAAATGCTGTTTATGTCGGATCAGAATAATTGATCGCCTATTGAATTACAAGTAAACGGTTTTCAATATATGTGACTACATATTTTTCCCTCTTAGGTACTAATACGAGTATCTAAACACTGAATAAGTTGGGTCCCGAATATCGATAAACCAGTTGTACCTAAGCCAGTTTATTATTACCCTATAATCTTGCTACAAACATCAAATCACATATCCCAGCTATAAAAATAATTTCAAAATTAAAACCATAAAAAGGGTTGCGGAAATTGGACGACTTATGTCATGGTATTCATTCTCATAAAACAAGTAATGCCGTACTTATTATGAGAAAAGAAGAAAATGGTTCCGCGCTCAAGAAGGCACGCAACACCATGCTATTCTGAGGGCTACTATAATCATTTGCAGGGCAGGTAACGTGCAGGGCAGGTCAAGGTAACAGATAATAGCTGAAGCGCATATGGTATAAAGTCGCATGACACTTTACATTTTCTCTTATATACTGACTATACAGGGTGGGTAAAAAATCGTGGATTAACGAAACAGGGCGATAGTTGGGGTTATTTGCAGTAAAAAATATCTTTGAAAAAATAAAAATTACTGCAAATAACCCCAACTATCGCCCTGTTTCGTTTGATCCACGATTTTTTACTCACTCTGTATAAAAGGTATGGCTTTTTTTTATTTTTATTTTTTATTCTACTATGAGTTTGCTCTTGACTTTAGTCTAGGTCTGGATGACAGAGACAAAGTCTACGATGGAGTGAGCTTACCCAGAAGAAGCCTGTTCACTCTCACTTTGAATAGATTAGGGTTGTATGCGTTCGGAAACACAGACGCAGGCAGAGAGTTCCACTCATTAAGCAGTTTTTTTTAACTTAGCTAGGATAAAAAGGACCAAGAAAGCCTAGTAGTAAAATTATGGTTTCACACTCGATAGGCCAGGTAAAAATATCGCCGCATTAGTAGTGAAGGGAGCTATTCCACACTAAATTGGTTCCAAGATAAAGATAAATCAAAAATTCACCACTTGATTTTTTGTTCCTAGTTTCATTTAACTCCTTTCACGTCTGGATGAAAAACCAAACCTCTAGTTGAGCTATCACTTAGATTTCTTCACCACTAGAATCTCCGTCTAACGACGAGTATGGTGGTGTTCATAACTCACCACTAAGTTGACGATATGTCCTGTAAAAAATAACCATTCTTCAGTAAAAAAAGGCAACCAGAAAATATAAAAAACCTGCCTGCCTTTAGTACACTGTAATGTTATAAACCTACCTTTTAATTTCTTTATAAATCAAACGTGTACTGAGATAACTAGGTGAGACACCTGAAACATGCAGGTAACTTTTGGGTATATTTAAGAAACCTTTTCGATTTATGTACACGACGACACGCTAAACGTGGTGAGCCAGTCTGCTCCAGTTTAGCACAAACTAAGTTTACGGATAACATTTTTCATTCTAGTTTTGTGCCAAATGCCTTTGCACTTATTCACAAAAACGAGCAAAAATAGGTTAGTACTAAAGACATGTCCTGAACTGAACTACAGACTTCGTGCTCCACTATCATTCTTTAAAGTACCAAATTATAGTAAGTTCTATTTGAAATCGATGTTGATATTTATTGAAACAAGTCTTCGTGTCAAAGGAAATCAACTACCTACTTAATGTTACCGCGACATCTCGCGTGACGTATGAGAGTCATAACTGTCATGGCGGCGTTCCCGCCACTTTTATTGCGGAATGCCTACAGGATCCAATCGGCGACACGTGTCCCGCTTGGCTGTTGTTTCCAGCAAACGGCGGAAACGCAATATCATTGAAATTATGTATGTTGGCAAGGTGCTTCCTTTTTGCTTTTGCTGGAAACTTGGACAAAAAAGGTCTTTATATATGTATATATATTTTTTTTTAATAAAAAGAAAGACAACAAGGCTAAAGTGCAGCCATAAGTGTACATGCTTTTTGTTCCAATTTTGATGAAACTGCGACGCAATGTAAGTAGGTACTTACTGAATTGTATTTTAAACTTTGCAAAACTAAATTCTTTACACCTAAGAAATAACCAAGTGGACTTGTTTGTGGTAACCTTCGAGCCTTCCACGAGCAAAAACGTTGAAACGTGTCCTCTAAAAACCAGAGTGAAATATAGCGGTGCTAGTCAGTCAGCTGTTCGCAGGTAGCTGTGACTATTTATAAACTGTTGCTAGCTTTGAATCTAGCACATTATTGTCGTGTACCCTTCTACCTTGAGTCGGGTGAGAAACTTGAAGAAAAAGGTTGACTGTCCAATTCGGAATGTTACATTTTTCTGATATTGGTGTGTTTATTACTCCGATCCCTTAGAGACAAAAGGTATTTTGTTCTCCTATTTTAACAAATGCATCACTAATTACCTCAGTGTGGTAATATGAAAACAATTGTCATTGAAGGGTAAAGAATCATCATCATCATCATCATTTCAGCCGAAAGACGTCCATGCTGGACATAGGCCTCCCCCAAGTACCGCCACCGCGACCGGTTTTATGCTTCCCGCATCCAGCGGATTCCTGCGGCTTTCATAAGGTCATCGATCCACCTTGTGGGAGGCCTTCCAATGCTACGTCTTCCGGTACGCGGTCGCCACTCCAGAACCTTCCGGCCCCAACGGCCCATTGCCACTTAAGTTTGGCAATTCTTCGAGCTATGTCTCTACCTTATTATTATTATTATATGTATCTATTATATGTTTCTCCTGCGGATCTCTTCATTTCTGATTCGATCACGTAGGGAAACTCCAAGCATAGCCCTCTCCATTGCCCTTTGGGTGACTTTTAGCCTTCTAATATGGCCCATTGTGAGCGACCACGTTTCAGTGCCATATGTCATCACTGGCAACACGCACTGGTCAAAGACTTTCGTCTTGAGACACTGCGGTATGTGGGACGAGAAGATATTGCGTAGCTTCCCGAACGCTGCCCAGCCGCTTTCTCGAAGTTGGAGCTACCTAACTGGACAGTTTGTCCTAGGTAAACATACTCGTCCACAACTTCGAGTGTAGCGTCTCCGATATTCATGAGAGTGGGTATTACATGGGCATTTGACATGACCTTTGTCGACAGTTTAGCAGTTTAGGCATGAAAACGTATCAGACAGACAGACAAACAGAGTTACTTTCACATTTATAATATAAAGTATGGATTCATCATTTCATGTGTAGGTATATAAAAAATCCGGACATATTCTTGGTCAGATCATTTGAGGAACATGTAGATTGGTGTCTGAAACGGTCTTTTCAAGAAAGAACCACACAGATCCGAGTGGACCTGTCCAGTCAGTCCACGCATTTGTTAGTTGCAATGAAACATTCACTCTCATTTATTTTTCTACAAGACATAAAGTAAGTAGATAGGTAATTACAGTACAAGGACTGGAACATTTATTCGCCGAACGGACAATAAAATGGTTTGGTAACAAGCATTAAAATATCATGGCGCTGTCTATACCAAGTTGACTTTTAAAGAAATAAACTGAAGTGGGCCAATTGCTAATTTTATAGTATGTCTTGTAGTTATAAAGTTGAAGACGGCACCAAAATGTTTGAGGAATTAAGTAAATGAAAATGTCTATGGAGTTGGAAGAAGCTAATGTAGAATATAAATTCAACAAAAGACAAAGACACTATTAGCAGCTATTTAGCAGCCACGTCGTATTTTTAAAAGGGAAGTTCCATATTTAGACAGCCGATTTTTTTTTTTTTTTCGTTTCTACTCGATCTATGAAACAGCAGCTCAAACACGGTAAAAATAAAAGCCAGTCAGATTTGATTAAAGCCACCCATATTTTAGAAACAAAGATATCCACATAACCGACTTGCAATTTGCATCCCCAAATTGTATACGTTTTGTCTAGTTACACAGTCGGGAAAGTTTGCGAGTTTGTGGCGACCAGGTGGATGTGAACTGACCAACGTCAAACAACTTTTAGAACGATTCGTAAATAATTTATTGTTTGTCTTACAATGCACCTGGATCTAAAACAGCTTAGTTTATTTGTTGAGTGTGTAACCTACCTTGGCATAAAAATAGATGAGAACTTCTCTAAGGTCCCAACACGTAAACTACATTTCAAGTAAACTAAGAATATTCTAGTAACCCGATCGGTAACTATATTTTCGAGCCGTTTGGGGTTGAAACCCTAGGGCCGTGGTCCCAGTGCTCATTTATTGTTCAATGAAATCTCCAAAAGGCTGGTTGACACTACCCGTGACCCAAGGGCTGGCTTTTATCTTGGCCAGAGGCTAAGCATTGCCATACAACGTGGCAATGCTGCCAGTCTCTTGGGTACATTACCAGTCGACAGCGATGCGGAGGAATTTTTCGACGTCATATTTTAGCCACGACGCCGTTTAGACGCCATAGTTAAATTTATTTTTATTAACTTGATTTATTTACCACCCAATATTTAATAATTAGAATATTATTAATTAAAATGTACCACCTAAGCTTTAAAGTTCCTATTAGTATATTGAGATGTATTTATATGTCATTAGTAGATTCTATTATGAGTTATGCACTTGACAGCTATGGATTAACATTCAAAGCTAACTTGGATAAATTAGAAGCTCTTCAAATTCGATTCTTAAAACTACTTGTTACAAAAAAAAAACTAAAAACAGTTGTAAAGGAGATTATAGGAAACTATTTAAAATATGTAAAATTCTACCTATAACTTACAAACATAAATATCTTTTAGCAGTAAACCATCATGGTACCAAGAGTATAGCTTAAATCACGTATTCAACAACCATAACACACGATCTATTGCTGCTGACAGATTCAATGAACCCAGAGTCACCAATTACTTTGGTGACAGAACCCTAAAGAAACGAATACCATACCTATTGAATAGTCTACCGGCAGACATAAGGAGTGAAACAAATAAAAGTAGATTTAGAAGTAAATTAAAAAAATATTATTTCGATTTATGTAAGTGTGTTTAAGTATTATCTACGAGTATTGTCTAGAGACTCACTGACCCCACAGTCAAACCATTGCAATGGTTTTGTGGGGCTAAGTTTATAAGTTAGGTACTTACCATGTTATATTAAAATAAAATAAATAAATAATTTAGCACTTCCTGAAATTTTGTATATCTTCATCCATATGTGCAGGTGACACGATGGATACTAGGTATGGTAGATATATACTTAAAGTTTATGAATAATTAAGCACCTAAACATGCCTGGTCGATCAATCGATATTTAAGTGTGTTGCAGAAAGCACATAATGATTTAAGTATTAGTTATGTGATACAAATCATCGTGTCCAGCCATTAAATTTTGTATAAAATGTTTCTTTGCGTTTTCCTTGCGACTAAATCTGTACCTAGTAAGTAGTATGAAAGCAAAAATTTGTTGTTAGTTTAAAATAATAAAATCTTTCCGTTATTTTGTAAATAACGAATTAATAATAATTGTGATCGAATGAAGAGATCCGCAGGAGAACCAAGGTAACCGACATTGCTCGCAGAACAGATGGCCGTTGGGGCCGAAAGGTTCTGGAGTGGCGACCGCGTACCGGTAGACGTAGCGTAGGAAGGCCTCCCATAAGGTGGACTGATGACCTTGTGAAAGCCGCAGGAATCCGCTGGATGCGGGAAGCACGGAACCGGTCGAGGTGGCGGTGCCTGGGGGAGGTCTATGTCCAGCAGTGGACGTCTTTCGGCTGAAATGATGATGATGATGATTTTGTAAATAAATGCAATTTATAATGATATAATTCAGCACACGCAATCGGCGTGCTTCTGGTCATACCACGACCAGAAGCCTAATTACGTAACACACTATCGGTAGGAATCGGTTTCATTTTGACAGTTCAACAACTTTCATTGCGTTATTTATGTTGTAGATAAGACAAATATTTCGAGCACATGAAGCAGTGGATAAGCAATTTGTTTACAAATCATTCAGATTGCGATTGGTTTTTTGTTACACAATTAGGGTACAGATGTATTTATTTATTTAATACTTTAGCACAAAAAAAATGTACAGAGGCAGACTTAATGCCATAGGCATATTCTACCAGTCAACCTTTGGGTGGTGCAGAGACAAACAGTGGTAGGTGCAATTACGAAAATTGGGGGATTAATTGTATATAAATATAGGATATCCTTAGATATACCTATACCTTAACTATAAATAAGAAATATGTACCTAATTATATATAAATATACGAACAAATAATTACATATAAATACACGAATATACTAAAACTAATTAAACAAACAATGGGATAACATTTCCGTTGTTATGGTACTGCCAGCTTCTTGCGAATGTGCTCGCGAACTTTAACTTTAAAGGATAATCGGTTGACCATTACCATCCTGATTTCCTGGGGGAGCGCATTCCACAGATGATGATGATGATGATGATGATGGGGCTCCCTTTTCCGCACATAGACTCCCATTTGGTCCGTTGTGCGTGAGGATTCTGGCTAACAGAGCCAGCATAGCTACGCCCAAAAGGACAGAAGCTTCCTGGGAGCTTCACAGGCTTCACGGAGCGACCTCACTGTTCCGAGGATTTCTTCACGTTGTGGAGCCACGGCCTCGCATTCCAGGATGACGTGGGCGGCTGATTCCTCTGCGTCAAGGATACAGAGAGATAGATTGAACGAAGAAAGCAGAGTGAATGAAGTCAGTGCGGTGAGTGGGACATTGAAGAAGACGATTGTGTGATGAACGTAGATTTCTATTGTGGTTGGCGCAAATGTAATGAAAGTGGGGGGCTAGATAACTAGGGGAAGAGGGAGAGTCAAGACATGAGAACAAAGTAGTCAGCGCTCTTTGCTCTCTGCGCTGGCGTATGGGCAACCACTTAACCAATGTATGAACGTAAACGAAGCAAAAGGAGTATATGCATAAGAAGCGTAGCAGGTGGCGTTCTATAGTTTCTGCCCATGGGAACAAGACCGGAGTTTATGTATGTATAATAATTCAAGAAGCACGTATAACAATAGGAGGGTAACCGCCCTATCCATATTTTTAATACACTCGAATCATACCTACCCTAAACTTTCAGTTTCGCTATGACTAGGTAAACGTATTCCGGATTCGATTCCAAAGGCACGTCGCGCCGAGTCAGACTCGGCACAAATATTTGTATGGCCTACTTATGCAAATATTTGTTCTAAGTCTGTGATATTCTTCTATTATACTATTTGTATTTGTATCAGGGTGTAATTCTGTCAAATAGTGTGAAATGTAGGTGTGTGTATTTAAGTAAGTATACGAACTTATGTTTTCTTAGGTATTGTTCGTCGAATTGTTGAGCTCCTTAAGTTCTAAGTTGAGCTGCACGATTACTGAGATATGCGTGCACTGAATGGACAGGTCCACTCAATCTGTGTGGTTCTTTCTTCAAAAGACCATTTCAGACACCAATCTACATAGTTTTCTCATGATCTGACCAACATTATGTCTGGACCTTGAGTTTGTTTCGGCATTTCTTCTGTGGGTGTCAGATACGAAACCTCATCAAGTTTTAAAAATATGATTGACATGTAAAAGTGTTTGTACTCGTACAAACCTACTTACAGAAATAAATCATTTATCATTTAGCACGCGTTAGTGTGTTCATAACAGAGACGTATGTAGGTATTATTCTACATACACCCACATAACGGTGATAACGGTAACGCTATATTATGGGATGGAGCCAACCTATTATCATTAATCGGCCACAATTCTTAACTATAAAGTGATATAAACTGCTGCTAAATCCATATCCATATCCATATCCGGTAATCTTATAAATGTGAAAGTAGCTCTGTCTGTTTCACGCCTAAACCGCTGAACCGATCGTCATGAAATTTGGCAGAAATATATCCTGGGATATGGACGAGGACATAGGCTACTTTTTACGCGATAACCAATATCCACGCGGGCGGAGCCGCGGGAAAAAACTAGCAGTAAATAAAGATTGTTCTTCAAAGTCACGGTTAAAACTGTAGGTAAGTTTTAACCGCGAATTTGAAGAGCAATTGTTAATGGGACTACATGATCATAATCAGGCCATAGGGCATAAGCGAATGATCTTTGGTAAATACCAATTTACTTTTCTATAGGAATAACTAGCTGACCGGACAGACGTCCTGTTTCCCAGAACTCGATCGCAGCGCCACCTATCGGGTCAATTGTAAATCTAAACCATCCAGGGATCCACTCAAATATACACACAAAATTTCATCCAAATCGGTCCAGCAGTTTAGGAGGAGTTAAAGAAAGAAAGAAGCAAATTTTATTTTTTCAGTTACATACACATGCACAGAAGAATTATAGTCATCCAGACCGAATTTCGGCCATGGCGACCAATCACAGCGGAGACCAGCCTTCGGCGCGAGAGATATTATGGACAAGTGTGTGCGCAGGTACAGGAGCCAACTCTCTTCCCTCACTCTCATAGTCCGATAGGACGGCACCGTTGGGTTCGTTCTGTACCTATACAGGATGTCGCAGAAATCGACTGACCATGTTTTGTTATTTTGGGAGGGCTTGAACAAAGCTATCACCACCTATAGTATGTCGGTCTTTTTCTGGGACATCCTATTTATAGTAAACTAGCTTTTGCCCGCGGCTCTGCCCGCGTGGATGTCGGTTATCGCGTAAAAAACTAGCCTATGTCCGTCTCCATATCCCAGGCTATATCTCTGCCAAATTTCATGACGATCGGTTCAGCGGCTTAGGCGTGAAAACGTAACATACAGACAGACAGACAGACAGAGTTACATTCAAATTTATAATATTAGTATGGATTGGTATTTTATTGTTAAGTCAAAAGTTCAAAACCCGAAAACATGACATCTGAATCGCTCATTGTGCTATTTACAGAAAAGCTAGACATGTATGATGTATTAGATACGTAGCTAAATACCTACCTACCTCCTAAGTCTATCTTGTTAAGTCTAAAAATCGGTTTAACATACACTGGTCATCAAAAAAATCGACCCACCCTTTTTGTTTAATATTAGTCGATTGTTTCGCAGATAAGCTGTTTCACATGTTTGTTTTTTATTTTGAGGGTCGATATGATGATCGACGTCTTGTTTGTCGTAAATCTTATTGCACTTGAAGGCACTTAACATTTTTTTTATACAGAAATACTGTTGAGTGCTGATTTGACGGTTTTACATCGAACAAAACGACCCTCTCTTCCAGTCAGAAACAGACTTTTGTAGGGATTTCACGTGCATATCGTTAAGTTTAATTGCTGAGGCTGTAGTAGTTAAAAAAACCCTTACAATAATTGATTGACATTTGCTTTAACAGCAAACTGCGTTTCTAATATCGGCAATGCGGTGACAATCCATCAGTAGGTAGAATCTACTTCCGCACGCGAGCAAATACTAACTAACTATAGTTCATTATAATAATGACGGTATATAGTGTGATGCATTCACTGTACGCGACATTAATCATGGCACGCTGTCACACAACTATTTTAGATTGTCCACTAAATATTGACAGTCCTTCCTATCGATCTTTTTAAATATAACGGAAACCTTGACAGAAATAAACAAATGAAGATTGTTATTGTATCTGTTAACTCACAGCCTGCATGGTAATCGCTTTCAAAGCTTTTCGTATTTCTAACTTTCAACGGGATTGGCCATTCATCCATTTTTAGGGTCAAAACTCAAACTCAAATCATTTATTTCAATTAAACCATTTACAGGCACTTTTGAATTGTCAAGCAGTCGGTCAGTAAGAAAAATTAAGCTACATTCCCATTCCAAAGCGTAGGTCCCTATGGAGAAGAACGGGCAAGAAACTCCATGGACACTCTTTTAAATTAAATTGTTACAAAAGTATTCGTTACATCTATAATGTTGCATTTATAACTAAAAGTGAGAACGATGTAAAAATAATAAAAACTTACGCGTTAAAAGCGTCAAGCGTAGGTAAAACAAATAGAAACAAAATAAAATAAAATAACCCGTGGCAGCTAAGAGATGACTGACTGATGATGACTGGTTCCGACCGAAAACGACCCCTTATGGATTCGTCATGTCTGTCTGTCTGTTCGTCCGTATGTCACAGCCACTTTTTTCCGAAATTATAAGAACTAGACTGTTGAAACTTTGTAAGTAGATGTATTCTGTGAAGCGCATTAATATTTTCACACAAAAATAGAAAAAAAAACAATAAATTTTGGGGGTTCCCCATACTTAGAACTGAAACTCAAATTTGTATTTTTTTTTTTTTTTTTTCATTAAACTTATACGAGTGGGGTATCTAAGGATAGGTGTTCAAAAATGGTATTGAGTATCATTTTTTTCTAAACTGAATAGTTTGCGCGAGAGACACTTCCAAAGTGGTAAAATGTGTCCCCCCCCCCCTGTAACTTCGCAAATAAGAGAATCATAAAACTAAAAAAAATATATGATGTACATTATTACCATGTAAACTTTTACCGAAAATTGGTTTGAATGAGATCTAGTAAGTAGTTTTTTTTTAATACGTCATAAATCGTAAACCGCGCTTGCTGCTACGGAACCCTTCATGGGCGAGTCCGACTCGCACTTGGCCGCTTTTTTATTTTTTGGTCTGCTAGTGTCCCAATTGTCCGTTCACCTGCACCTTTCACCTTTCAACAACGCCTCTGACATCGCAATAAATGACGGCACAGTTGGCGCAGTGGTTAAGCGATTGACTGCTGCGCTGCGTGTCGCGTGTTCGATTCCCGCACGAAACAAATATTTGTATGACCATGTACAAGTAATTGTTCCGGGTCTGGCTGTTAGTGTATGTGAGTTTAAATGTTTGTAAACGCACCCAGAATACAGGAGAAATTCCTAGTGAGGGGCAAAGTTTAAAAAAAAAAAAGTGGCCACATATTGGGCCCAAATAGTATAGATGTACCGTCGAAACAAAAAGAAGAAGAAAAAGCAACGGGATTGGCATAAGCTTCTCGGCAGTTTATGTCAAATCAAATCAAATCAAATCATTTATTTCTTTGCAAACATGGGTATTCATATTGGTACATACTCGTAGATGTTGTCATAGAAGTTAATTCTCCATGTTCTGCCGTCACATGAGCATGCAAATCATAATCAATTAGGTAATGTAATTTTAAAATAACAATTAAAATATTATTATCATTAAATTTACAAATTAATGGCAAATCAGTTAAATCACAATAAATAGAAAAATGTCTTAATATTAGATTAAAAGTCAATGGTTACAATATTAAGTATGTCAATGGATACAACACAAGCATGTCTATTTAAATAAGTAATACAAATAGAGAATAAATGAATCGGAATAAAATGTCATACCACGTACTTCTTAAAAAGTATGATCTTCTGACCTTAAAATCAAGACGGAAACTTCTGGAAGTTATGACTCTGTTCAATGTGTGCCGCAATCATTTTGATTGTCCGGACTTAGTTAGGAGTCTGTGTTACCTGGTTCCTCGAACAGTTCATGTACGTGAGGTACGTACTCGACGACTATTTGCTACTCGCCTCTATAAATCCAACACTGGCTCGCGTTCACCACTACATCGTTTGGTTGAGACATATAACAATGAGTTTAGTTCAGACATTCTTTTTCTTAGTAAAAATGCATTTAGGAAGCAAATCCAAGCAACCCTAAAAGATCAGCAAAGTAATGTATAATGACGTAATGATTAATAATGTACGCACACAAATTTACTTTTTCTTTTGTTTTTTTCTTTCATAAATTTATAAATCCAGTTATGAGCTCTGGGATAATATTTGTTGTATTGGTATTGTATCTGTGTTACTAGCTAGTTTTTAAATACTTTAAATAGTAATCTGTGGAGAACGTAGTGGGTAGCATAATTGTTTAAATTGTAATATTTAAGATATTATGACTGTTTCTTATTGTGCTACTGTTTGTTTTTCCTTAAATAAATAAATAAATATTGAATTTTATCAAAAAAGTCCAATTTCATTTTAATTATTATTGTAAAGTGCATGTCAGGAATAATAAACTGAATACAATATGAGTACTAAGAAATCGATCATAAAGTTATTTAAAATTGCTACACCATGTATACTTTGATCTTACAGATTTTTCCCGAAAGGAACTCCGAGACATTATATTACGATTTACTTATGAGAGAAAGTCAATCCCATACATTTCTTATTTCGGAAAGAAGGAAGACGTTTCCTTGACTAAGTGACGCTGCAGTCATTGATGCTTATATTGGTCTGAAATTACCGTGTAGTTACAACCGAAGATTCATAGAGTTCGTGTGAAAAGCAGAGAGGTAGGGTTGCAGCAGTAGCTTGCAATCTTGTCAAGGTCAACACGAACCCCAGTCATGTTTCAAGCGAAGCTTTTTCACTGTTTGATATTCACTCATGTAGGTATATACTCAGTAACATTCAAGACTGTAATGGAGTACCATCACGACATTTTTTTTTCGTAAACCTAAAAAAAGTATAAATTAGAACATTCTTAAGAGCCATTTTACGTTTTCGCGCGAATATCTAAGATTTTAGTCGCCTAATTTACCATCTTAGTTAATTCTCTGGTATTGGTGAATATATGTAAATAATAGATGATTCTTTCGTATTGACACTTCATGTAACACATTTACAAAAACTTATTTGTGTACTTTGTAGTTATTAATCTCCCAGAACTAGTTTACTGAAAAATCAGCGCAGAGGCAATTTCAGACTCCTATTTCTATAATTAATATTTATAAATTTGACTGAAAAAAATACACAAAGCATCAGACATATAGTTTTGTCGACAAATGACGTACTAGAATTTCGATTATTAATAACATTAATAGGTAAAAAAAATAAAGACTTAGGACAATTTTTACGATTTATTCGCAATTATATTGCGATTTTTTTGTTTGAATAAAGCGTAATTACATTTTAAAAATCATCTCAAAATGAACTATGTTCTTTAACAAATCGAATTCTCAAGTTTGATTAAAATCCCTTCATTTAATTAGCCACAATATCCTTTTTTTAAACACTCTAAAAAAGAATAAATTGCGATGCACAAGTGGGCACCGTTTAGTACAGCGCGAGCGCCCATCGAGGAAGGACCTGTGCTACTTTTTCCCGCATCTCAATTGTCGAGTGCTCATATCGTAACCGTGATATTATACTACGACCACAACATTTTGATGCTTCCCAAATTGACTCGTTTTTACGAAGATTCCGTATTGCCGGAAATTATAGACCCTAGAAAAGCAAGATCAATGCCTTTACGACAAATATTTATTTAACGTAAGTGATAGTCATTATTACTTGACATTATTGTCAAATAATAATGACCAACACTTATATTTTGTACGATGTGATTGTTTTCCTGTTCATTTTTATTATATACTTTCAAAACATATATTTGTATTTTTTTATTAGTCTAGAAAGCTTTAGTAGAATGAATAAATAAAATAACTTTTTTAATAAATCTCTAAATACCGCATTATTATTATAATGGCTCAAGATTATTTAGTCCGTCTCGACACTCGCGTTACACTGCTTAAATTGTGTATGTGTGGATAGTTACGCTCACATACACAGCGCTGCCGTCTTTTACCTAAACTCGAGCGTTAAAATTTTGTGAAATGGCTCTTAACAAGTTAGTAACTTATTGTAAAATTGTTAGTGGATTTCTAAATTAATACATATAAAAAAAATAAAAAAAATTGCTGTGCCCTAAAGGGTCCATAATTGTACTTAAGCTTTAAGCTATTTTTATGATATTAATTTTATTTTCTGTGATTAATATTTTAACTCACACACTGACTTATTATATGTTGTTTTTATTTTTTATTTTTTTGGGAAATCATATACAATGTTTGTAAATATGTGAGCACCATGTACCTATCGCATTTATTAATTTTTCTGTTATTACTTCACTTTTCATTCTTTTTACCAATTGTGGTAAGTAATTTTGATGATTTTTTTTATTTTTTTTATTTTTTTATTCTAGGTACATAGTCTTCACCTATAAATATTAATTAATGTATACAAACTATTGTTAACATTTTAAAAGAGTAAGTATGAAGTTTCTTGCCCATTCTTCTCCATACATAACTACATTTTGGAAGGCGCAACTAGAATCAATTAACTATTCATGTAATTTTTGACGTTCAAAAGTGCATCGTCGTGCCTATTTGAAATAAATTATTTGACTTTGACTTTGACTTTGCCATTGTTAGGTCTTAAAACGTTATGGAATGAAAATAAAGATATGAACAAGAATAAGAATGTCACTTTATAACAATGATATAAGAGTTAAATTGCAATTGCCCCTACATTAATGTGAATTAAACCTAATGTGTGTACTAGGTGTATTAAACTATTAGAAGCAAAAGACCCAACGTGGGTATTAATCGCATGGTATTCAAGCCATTATAATTGTGTATTTGATAAGGTCCTGTAGACCGATATTAATGTGTACCATTCTACTATTAGCTTATAATGGTTTTACGCAAAAAAAAAATACCGTGCATGTGCTCCTTAAGGTAAAACGAAGGTAAAAAAACACTCCTCAAACGATAGTAGGAATATAATTAACATTATTTACACATCCCCTAAAATTCTAAATTGACATAAAATTATTCGATACATCGTACTTCAGCAGTTATATTTTAGGGTTCCGTACCTCAAAAGGAAAAAAGGACCCTTTGCTCCAAATCTACTGGACCGATTAAGTTGTTTGGTACACATAATTATGAACTTTTGTGACCCAAATACGGACATGTAACGAAAATAAATGAATTTTGAATATGGGGGTCACTTTTGGGGGATAAATTAGAAATTAATTTTAAAATAAATACTTTAAAGTTATTCAATAAAATAGATGAAAATTGACCATTCCCCCCCTTCTTATCTCCGAAATTAATGAGCCTAAAATTTTGAAACATTACAGAAAATATTTCTCTTCATACAGAAAACCTATAAGAAGTCTATGGTCTTAATATAACATGGTAAATCTGTCAACATTGTACGTTACAAACTTACATTTTCAGTTGGAATGTATCGGAGAACTTGTTTTTCAACTACAATGTTAAGTTTGTTCTTGGGATAAACGAAACTCTTCATTGTGGGTGGTCAGACACGTACTTGGCCGTTTTTAAGTTGACTTCTGTTCCGATTTTAATTAAATGTTTAATTATTAACACTTCAGTTCTAATTCTTCATTATTAGCTCAATAAAGAAAATTTCAAATAGTTAAATGTTTATTGATTTTTGTCGCTGGGCCTCAAGTCTGCTATTACAATAGTGTCAGAATGGTCTCGCCATTGTGAGTATTTGACAGTGTTTGTATGGCAAATCTGTCAAAAACTCACAATGAAGAGACCATTCTGACACTATTGTAATAGCAGATTTGAGGCCCAGATCGTACAACAAACAATGGTGCCGATTCCCTTGCTCACAAACTAAATTAAATTTAAGTTCAGTGCATCTTTTTCTTTCTATTTCATTAAGAAAAGGACAGAAGATAAATTTTAGTTTAGTTCTGTCAAATTAATCAGCGCCTGTCACTACTCCATACAAGTTTAGACGTGATTAAAAACTTGTCGACTAAAATTACGTCAATTTACGTCAAGCGCTGATTAATTTGACAGGACTAAACAAAAATTTATCTTCTGTCCTTTTCTTAATGAAATAGAAAGAAAAAGATGCACTGAAATTAAATTTAGTTTATTTTGTGAACAAGGGAATCGGCACCATTATCTTGTCTACAAAGTTAGTATCGCACTAAACTATTAAAAACTAATTACAGCGTTATTAGCCGTAGTAGCCGATACAAGTGTCTACTAACATGATAGATGACGAAGTGTATTGTGTAGAGGCTGTGTACTAGGTTGTGATAAATCACCCTTTTGTGAGAGCAAACAGTATCCGAAGAGTTATGGAGCAAATAAAGATTACGCTTTTGTATCATCCAGAGTTTGTCATTTTGCAACCACCGAGATATATATCCTCTAGAATTTTAAATTATTTTACTAATGTTTGACAGTCTTTTTTTTAATATGCACGGTTGGCGCAGTGGTTAAGCGGTTAAGCGATTGTTCGATTCCCGCAAGGAACAAATTATATTTTTATATAAAAATAAAAAAAATGTGAGATTTTAGATATTATATTGATGCTGATTCTGACGTAAATCGTTAAGGTTAGAACAGTGCTATTGAGGGTATTAAGACAACATAAACATAATATCCTATATAAGGTATATCTGTTCATACACGAAATATTTTAAGAGATACACCTAAGTGGTAAAAAAGGCATTGAACCGATTTATTTTTAAATTTAAGTATTTTTTTTTTTTTAAAACGTACGTGATATGATGATTAATTATTATCAAAAGGCACCGCGTTCACGCCGCCGTCGTCGACGCGTCTTGTCGGGCGGGTCATTCATAGAACAAGAAAGTAAAGGTTTTATGCAAAATGCCTCAAGCAATTTCAAAATTATAATAATTACGTAAAAATAAAAATACTTCGATAAAAAATAATTTGTTGCTATGGCTCTTTTACCACCTATAGATGTTTCTTTTAAAATATTTCGTGTATGAATAGATACACCTTATGTATATCATAATGGCCATCTGTCACCCAAAACTATTAATTTAACTGGGCAGATCATCAAAAGTAAACATTTATGGCTTAATGTATCGGCTCTACGAACTTACGCGAGATGGAGACCATATTTCGGTCTTATCCATCCAGTATCATAAAAAGAGAATTAAAGGACGAAAAATTAAACTAACTAGTGTTAATTAATCCCTATTTGCAGTTAATTTAAAGCTTAATTCACAGAACGCTTTAACGTTAGCATCAATTTATATCTCTAAGCCATTGTAGCCAACGCACGATTAGATGACGTCACGGATAATGAAACTGTGACAATGACCATACATTACTATTGCCGATACTATGTATCAGGCCGTAAATGTCCCCTGATGGATATAGGACCTCTTATTGGACACACAAGGTAACCGATATAGCCCGAAGAATTGCCAAACTTAAGTGGCAGTGGGCAGGGCACATTGCTCACAGAACAGATGCCGACAGGCCGAAAGGTTCTGGAGTGGCGACCGCGTACCGGAAGACTTAGCGTTGGAAGACCGGGACCCGCAAAGTGGACCGATGACCTTGTGAAGGCCGCAGGAATCCGCTGGATGCGGGAAGCACAGAACCGGTCGAAGTGGCGGTGCTTGGGGGAAGCCTACATATGTCCGGTAGTGGACGTCTTTCGGCTAAAATGATGATTGGACCGATTTATTTCATAGTCGTAAGGCAGAGGCCATTATAAGGCTAGAGACTGCAGGAAAACTAAACACATTTCCTCAGAAAAAAACCTAATCCAAATTACACAAAGATCGACTGAAGTAGGTACCTCTCAAGATTTGCAAACAACACACCTTGTTATACAACGAATCACTTTATGTCGTACCAATTCTGGTCTGCATGTTTAGAAAAACTTCCATTTGGTAGGAACTTATATAATTTTCACGCCATTGGACAAAATTGGATTCATCGCAATGACACTAAACTTTAATTGCTGCCAAGTAATACAGCGGCATCTAACTTGGTAGTTAACAAAGCTGCAGGATTAGCATTTGTTTATGGTTTACGATTATTAGTTCACAGTTTATGGTTGTTTACGCCATCCGATTTATGTAAGTAGATTTTATCTTACATAAATCGTGCTGAAGCAACTGTTTAATAGTTAAACTTCCTAAAGCGAAAAACCCCTAATAGGGATGATTCCTGGGTAAAAAATAAATGACAAACTGTTTAGTCCGTCAATCACATAATAAAAAAATATTAGTCATGTATTTTTTGCTTTATCATATTAATAAAAAATGACTTAGATAAAAAAACACATTAAACTTGGGGAGTGGGGGCTCGTTACGTCACAGTTCAGTATAAAATCTACTGAGAAGTGATGTTATGCCACATTTGAACTCAATGTATCGCCGTAATGTTTTGATTATGTAAAAAAATAAAAAATACGTGTCCAATATTTTTTTATAATCTACATGACGAACAAAACATTTTTTTTAGTCATCATCCCTATTCCTAATCTGTGTCAACAACATCTCAAGCTCACTAACAACTGAAGACTTGTCAATTGTTCAATAAAGCTTCGTTAAAATAAGAACTAGTAGGTACTACAGGATCTACTTTTCCTAAAAACAGTGGCAAAGCCATTATCTAAACAGAGCGAGATCGTTCGCTGTGACGACTTTCGCGCTAACACACTACATAATATATATTACTGCCAAATCCGCCACACACAAGTTGCATCCGCAGCAATTCCGTCAGTATTTCCTTCCATTCGAGGATTTCCTCCATTGCATCTACCAAGACTTCAAACAAAGGGTTACTTAGCGTCGGTTTAATCGGCGACAGTTATTCATGTGTCAGTCGTAATTGAAAGTCGCGAGTATTCAAGCGGTGCTCTGCAGGATCTGCTTAATTCATGCTTAAATGCTTGATGTGACGTCACGCTTCTTCTACGGGTCTTTAAATATTGCGTTGGAAAGGTATGTATGCGATGTGATGTAGGGTATCTGATCCGCAGGATGTACTTGGTTCGCGCTGCTAAGTTTGGCCAAATTCAACTGGTCAATGTTGATTTTGTTGGGGTTTTTGTGTAAGTGTGGTACAGTTAGTAAAAAACAATATGCCGTGAAAGCGAAAAATTGGTACCTATTTTAGTCATTAATTCGTAGAATAAATAAGTTCCTCTATATCGCAATACCTTTAAGAGCAAATTTTACTATTTTCTTCTTAATTTGAAATGTTTTAGTAGTAAACAGAAGGCACTGGTATCCGGGATTAATTTTTTTGTAAAATCAAGATCGTTAATAGACCGTAAAGCTCAGTACAGGTACTTAAATTTAATTATTAAGTATAAGCAATTTAAAGTGATTAAATACTAAAGTCTTGCGTTTTTGCCAAAACAACGCAGCGAAGAACCAACTTTATTTTCTGAATGTTAAAGCACAAATTTCATATGGCCCTAATTAGTTTTGGACAAAGGATCCTTGATGTTTATGAGCTGTGATTAAACGTTCAGGCTGTTTCGGTTTTCTAACAAAAGCAGGGATGTACGCGGTCGGTCGCATTGCAGATATTTTTAGTACTTGTGTTTCTATAAGGCCCGTATTACAGAACCTCACAGACTCAAGAATATATTAGAACAGAATACTTACTCTTTATTATGTATTGTATTGTATTTTTTATTAGATTTCCTTATTGTTAACTTTTGTTATGTTGTAAGTCTTGTACTTGTATGCCAAAGTAAAACATTCAATTAAACCCATCCATTTAAAATGATTGTTAATTTAATTTTTCGCCTCCCTATACTTTGAAAGTCGAGTCCCGCTTTTTTTGCCATATCCCGCACTTTCATTGCCAAAGTCCCGGTAAATTCATGCATTAAGGTTGGCAACCCTACTTACAACCAACTAACAACCTCTCAAGATTATATACTAACATCGTAAACAACAACGTTTGTTCTATGACTTTTAATAATTCATCCGATTTTAATTTTACACTCACGCAGAACTCTCTCACTATTACACACACTCACGCACACACACTCAAAACCCACTCTCATACATCGCACAAGTGCGCCCCTTTTTGTATTTTCCATTCTTTTATTTTATTATTTTGTTTTCAATTGCATACACAGTGTATGCAATTATAATTGTTAGGTGGAAGAGCGGAGTCACCTAACACAAGCATCTTCTTGCTTAAAAGGTGATCTCCAAATCACGCATGTTAACGCTTTATGTAATTGAAATAAACATTTATTTTTTATTTTATTTTATTCATCAAACTTTCATACAAAAATAAAAATATTTTAATTTAACGCTCTCAACGAAATATTGAAGGTTTGTTTTTGGTAAATGTTTTATGTTTTGTAAAAAGTCATAGAACAAAAGTAGTTGTTTATGATGTTAGAACAGTCCTGAAAGGTTTTTAGTATTTTACCAATAACCCTGTATACTTATAACATATAAGAATAACAGTAATCAATCAATCAATCAACTCAGCCTATCGCAGTCCACTGCTGAACATAGGCCTCTCCCATACTGCGCCACAACACCCTCGTCCTCCGCTTTCCGCATCCAGTCTGTTCCAGTCACCTTTTTGAGGTCGTCGGTCCATCTCGCTGGGTGGCGTCCCACACTACGCTTTCCGATACGCGGTCTCCACTCCAGGACTCGTCTGCTCCACCGGCCATCGGTCCTTCGACAAACATGGCCAGCCCACTGCAACTTCAGCTTGCTTACTCTGCAAGCTATGTAACTGGTAACTCCGGTTCTCTTCCGGATAATTTCATTCCTAATTTTATCCTTCAAAGAAACTCCGAGCATAGCCCGCTCCATAGCGCGCTGTGCGACTTTAAATTTGTGGTCCAGCCCGACTGTCAGTGTCCACGTTTCGGCACCGCATGTCATAACGGGCAGGACGCACTGGATGAAGACCTTAGTCTTTAAACATTGCGGTATAGGCGACGAAAAGACTTGACGGAGTTTTCCAAACGCTGCCCAGCCCAACCGGATCCTCCTGTCGACTTCTTTCTTAAAGTTGTATCTACCGAGCTGGATGACTTGCCTGACTTGCTTGGTAGACATACTCCTTCACAACTTCGAGAAGCGACTCTTCGATGTGTATTGGACTCGGCAGGACGTGAGAATTGTACACATGACTTTCGTCTTGTCCAAATTCATGCCGAGGCCAACCCACCGAGAGGTGGAGCCTCTAGGTGGGTTGTTTTAGGCTGTGCAGCATCTGGTCTAACTGTTTTCAGTGTCTCTGCCATTATGACGATGTCATCAGCAAAGCGATGGTGTATAACAGTAATGTACAAATATAAATATTATTCCTTCTCTTGAAATGAGCTGTTTTCTCCACATTTAAATGTCATGTATATGCATAAGCAGGTTTTTCCTACCGTCATGCCTACTCAAGGTTTTTGTCTTTGTAGCATTTATATTTTATCTTGCGTACAAACTTTAAATGTCTGATGAAGGCAAAGGTTATGAAAATTCTTCAAGTTTTGAAGCTCGAAGTAGTATTCTGACAGTCTTTGTTGCAAGGTTGGTACTGTTTTACCAATAACCTTGAAAACCAATAAATAAAATGTTAGTGTCTGTTTCTAGTGTCAAAATTATAACTTTTTACTAAATATAAGTTTTTAAACTGTCATGGTCACTAACATTATTATTAACATAAGCGGGATATTTACCATGTTTATTCATTGTTCTGAGTTCCCGATTTTTTACTAAATGCTTATGAAAGTATATTACTTATAACAAAAACACTACTTTAAAAAAAAAAAACTATCTGTCTGTCTGTTTGTTCCGGCTAATCTCCAAAACGGCTGAACCGATTTTGACGGGACTTTCATTGGCGGATAGCTGATATTTTATTTTAGAAAAAGCCATAGGGCGAAGCCGCGGGAGTAGCCAGTTACATATAAAAATGTAGAAAAGCAAGCATCACTGTGTTTCAAGCATAACTTAAAACGAGTTATAAGCCATTTGATTGGTTGAAACCAGTTTTAAGTAATAGTCGAGTCTTGAGTGAGGTTCTGTAATACGGATCTATTAGCACGGTTTACTTGTTATACTTTGTTAGGGTAGGTATGTAATGATCTTAGAACTAAGGTAGGTACATGTTTTATACCACTGCATGATAACCAGTTAGCAAGTTGCCAAACTCAAACTCAAAGCATTTATTTCAAATAAACCAATTACAGGCACTTTTGAATTGTCAAGGGGTCGGTCAGTCAGAAGGATGAAGCTAGTTGCCCATTCCAAAGCGTAGTAGGTTCCTATGGAGAAGAAGGGGCAAGAAACTCCTGTATAATGAATCCTCGCTTGCGAACACAGCTGCGAACTATTTATAGTAGTGTGGCGGTATCAACAACGCCACATGCGAACTACGCATCAAAGACCTGACGTCACAAATGCTGCATCACGCTATCAGAGTTTACCGCGCGACTAGCATTTATACAACATCCCGACATCAACCGTTGGGCAGTTGCCCACCAGACACAATACCCGTCTGGTCGGAGGATCCTCCCTTTACTATAGAGTATGAGTGAACATTACATCCTGTTCCTCATACCTCTAAAGTAGTATTAAACTAAACTACTAAACGATAGAAACAAAAATAGATTTATTTTTCACAGAAACATGCACACAAAAAGATAAGATAAATAGAAAAAGAAACAAAACCGTGTTTTACGCACGATCACAAAACATAAACAGTACGGCACATACACTTACACCCGTATACCCTACTACTACCTTTATATACCTCTCTCTGCTTACCCCTTCGAGAACACACGCGTGGCACTATGATATTTTGTTACAAGATAATCGAGGTGTTGGTAGCTATTGAACCCTACTCTCAAATAAAGTGAATCCTTTACTTAGGTAAGATGGGTACAAATTGTTAGACTCAACTGACTGCATCTGTTTACTGCCACAGATTAATACAGATGGGACACTCCGCAAAATCATTTAAATAAAAAGCGACTCTTGCTACGACACAATAAAGTGCAATTCAGGTTGCACAAAGCTTGTTACCTACAGTTATATTCACCTACAAGTGGCCACTCTTTCTATCGCGTAACTCTTATGCCGACGGCGCGCGGCAGACCTAAAGAATTGTCCCAGTAAGATGGGCCCACCGCGTACTTGTAGCTTCATACCTAAACTGCGGAGTGTCCCGTCTGTATTAATCTGTGTTACTGCAGAAAGGTTTGAGACCAAAATGAGCAAAATATTATTTAATATAGATAAAGAAAAGTTTTTGTTACTTGTGTTTTCTGATCTTTATGTCCTATTTCGACCATGGAGTTGCGTCAACATGACCGGAGCTTCTTCTTTGTCTTTAAACCGAATTTACATGACAACATTAATTGGTGGTAAAATTATTTTCTCGAAACTAGTTTCAATAACAGTGCAACTTGTTTCGTAAAATAATTAGTAAGGTGCATTCGGCGAACCATATGTTGTGGCAGAATGTATAGAACTTAACAAAATATTAACACCACACATACACATACATTCACATACTATGTAAAACTACATTCTTACAAATAAATAAAAAACTAAATTTTAATTAAAAAAAAATTTAAACAACAATATGAATCAAAAAAATAATATTTATATATATATTTTTTTTTTACTATGGCCTCTCGGATTTGACCTTGAGAGGTTGTGACTCCTTAATCGGACGTTCCTGTGGCTGCCTTAAGTGAAACTTAAAGCCTCCAGCCAGAGCATAAAACTTATCAAATAAACGACTGCACCCCCTGTGGGGTACGAACCTCGGCTTAGGGCAGCGTCGGGGGGATGACAGCAAGGGACAGGCTAGATCAAATCTGGGTTATTATTTATTTATTTATTTAACAATTTATGTACACACATATAAACAGACAAGAAGAAAGGCACAGAAAAATACGTACAAAGGTGATGCTTATTTCTAATGAAATCTTTACCAGCATACCTGCGATAGGAAAGTAGAGGAAAGTAGTAGTATTATTAATAGAGGAATTTAAAGCTACAGGCTCAGCTGCGGCGCGGGCTGGCGCTTCGTCGAGCAAGGGTCGGGGGGACTGTTAAGTCGGGGGTCATCGCGAGGGACCTCGGCGGCGAGGTCGGAATGACGATGACGGTCGTTTTTTGTGTTTGTTCACTGTACTGGTGGCCCTACTGCTTTCCTGTAGGAGGGTTATGGGGTCATTTAGATCGGTGAGAACTACTTAAATAAAGAACAAAATCCATTTTATGCCAGTTTGTAGAGAAAATTAACACGTATGCATTTTAAACTTCAGCTACCTACAAAACAATGAAAGTATTGAATGTCTCTGTAGCAATCAATGAACTCGGCCTATCGTAATTTATAGCTACACATACCTCACACAAATTGCGCCAAAACGAGACATTCAGCGTCCCGCAAATTCAATCAACCACACAGGAATTTTACGATATTCCAACTGTAAATATTCGACTGTAGATAAGCTATCCCTTTGTTTTTACAGTTCCATAGTCAACATGGAACCGTTTCGCCATGTCCTTATGTTTGTCTGTCTGTCTGTCTGTTTGTCCGTGGCATAGCTCGGAGTCTCTTAGTACTAGAAACCATGGATAATATACATATTAAACACGCCGACAATGTGGTAAAATAAAATCTTGAAAAAAATATATCATCCCCACTTTACCCTTGCACGTAAAGTGTGGATGATATTTTTTTTTTCTCGTCTTTGCCATGATGTGGAGTATCGTTGGATAAGCCGTTCAAAAATATTGCGGGTCTGTGAAAACCAGTTTTCGATTCAGGGATCCGCTTGCGTAATATTACAAGTGTCCCAAGTCAGCTAAATGGTTGTTTTTGGATATGTAAAAAAAATCACGTGAGTAGTATATATTATATGTAACGAAGTTAAAAGGAAAACTATTACAGAAAAGTAGGCATTACAAAATAACGAGTAATAATCAACCAACTTACTTTGATTGAGAACATGTTTTTTTTTGTTTTTGTACCGTGTGGTGCCGGACGTAAAGAATAGCACTACTCCATTTCTTTCCGTGGGTGTCGTAAAAGGCGACTAAGGGACTTACTAGAGAATGGGCAGCAGCGTTCTCTATGCATTTTTAACACCATACTGCGATCGCCAACCCGCCTGCCAAGCGTGGCGATTATGGCAAACCCCCCAATTGGGTGAGGCTTATGTCTAGCAGCGGACGTCTTTCGGCTGAAATGATGATGATGATGATGTTTTTCAACTATAATGTTAAGTTTGTACTGGGAATAAATTCGTCCCAACTACGGAGACCTTCATTGCGCGTGGTCCGACATACACTTGCCCGGTTTTTAGGAATATTTTCAGCAATGGACAGCTTTATGTAAAGTTTTTTAGGTTTCATAGGAACTTTTTCAACAGTAAAAAGCGGCGGACTAAAACACTAAAATCCGTATCGTAGGTATTCTTTCGGTATATACGGTGGAGGTCGGCCCGGCTTAGGCAGAGCACCGCCGCCGCCGTGTCCTCACGGAGGCGATCGGCGGCGGCGATCTCTCGCGTCTGGTGCATGCCGCATGCATGTGCATGGTGCATGGTCCGGAGCGAGAGTGCATGGGAGGCAGTCACCTTCTTCTGCGAAGCAGTAATGCTCGCGAAGGAAGAGGCGGAATGCGCGAGGGAGCGGCAGTCTGTGCGCCCTCATGCCCCTGGTCGCCACAGGAGATGCCCTGGGCGGCGGGAATCGGTAGCCGATTCCCGGCCACCGTAGGCGCGGGCTTGCGGACGGCGAGCTACCAATTTGCAGTGAAACCAATTGGCAGCGTCCATTTTATCACAACATTTTCCGAAAACAAAAACACAAAAAGCACTACTTTCTCATCAAAAGCAAGCACAAACACTACACTTTTAATATCACTCTTTTTATTTTGTACCTTTGCTGTAATATTCTACGAGTAGCCGCAGTCATAAGCTTGCAAATGTTGCCGCCATAATTTTGACCGCCATGTTTGCCAGCAGATGCCCGTTAGATTATATCTCTTACGGACGTTTCGAACGTGAAAAACCTTTATGTATCGTTATGTGTATGTGTAATAACTGTATGTTTGACCGTGAATTATTTCAGTGTCAGTGGAGAAATTGGATGGATTTTGGACTATACGGGGGAATTTATGATACAGTGGCCAGCTCATCAAGCTACCCAAAACTGTCAGTCCAAACAATTTAAAAATTTAAAATGTTGATGATTAAGTTCAAAATCGAACGAGAAAATTTGACAGTTTGTGGTAGGTAACTTGATTTGCTGGCAGCCGTACCAAAAATGATTAAAGAGCAACCTCTAAGAAGATTTAAAAATTACCTTAAAAAATTACTAATTCAAAAATGCTATTACTCTGTATCAGATTTTTTTATGACAAGACTCTTTAATTTACATTGTTTATATAAGCTTTAAGTAAATATAATAATTGTAGTACACACGGCTACAAATCAAGCTATATATTTCCAGTATAAGCTTTATCTCGCATTGTATAGGATTTTCGTACAGTGAGAAATCAGCTTATACTGGAAATGTACTGTACTTAATAAAAAAAATGCATGCCTAGAGGCAGAATGTATAAGGATTCAAAATATTGTAACACCTAATTGTATTAATTACCTACATTCTATGCAAATAAATAAATCTATCTATCTATAAAAAAAAAACAAAGTCGCTTTTGGTGTAGCTGTCTGTATGACCGCTTAGACCATAATTATATTCAAGAAGGTTTATGTGTTTGTAACATTCATATTTAACTTAGATTTAGCACAGAAAACTCGATGTTGTAACATGTCGCCATTGTCATTCGCCCGACATAATAGGAGTATCTTCTTTAGAAACGGGAGATTATGTCAATAATCTTTGCTACGTCAGCTGTGAGCTGAGCTCATGACCTAGCTACCAAGCTATTGCAGTATCCCCTAGGGATTGTTCGTTTAAGTACGAAGATAGGAAAACGGTAAATTGGTACCAGGGAATATGTACCTACGTACCTACCTACTGCCTGCCTACATGTGGGAATGTTCGTTTTGATGTTTGTATGAGAAATTTTTGGGTATTCGAGTTACTTATTTCAAAGAAGAATTTATATTAGCTTAATGCGTGATTAAAAAAATCTGAGAATAACGAATAAGTACTTACTAGAAATAGTTTACAAGGTTAAATAATAAAGTATAAAACGTGACGGCATCCGCAAAATATTTTATTTCAGTGCCATACATTCTTTCAGTAAATAACCAGAATGGAAAACTTTTAACGTATACACGGCTACATATCAAACTATACATTCCCAGTATAAGCTGATCTTGCATTTTATAGGATTTCCGTACAATGTTGGCCAGCTTATACTGGAAATATACAGCTTGATGTGTAGCCGTGTGTACAAAGCCTAACAAATTAAGGTTACACTTACTTATTTTCTCTTGCTACTTTCACGAAGTATTCATACGAATTCAGGCTTTTTGACTCTTTATAATTAAGTTCTAGCTTCTGCCCGTGACTTTGTCCGCGTAAAATTCCGGCCCACACCCACAACCCACCTCGTCGCATCACATCGCCCGCCCGCGTAATTACTTCGTTTTCGCATAGCGTTCTTTCCGACTTTTAGTCATTTTGCTCAGCTCCTTAGGGGCGTAGCGTGATGTTAAATAGCCAATAACCTTCCTAAAGAATTGGGCTATCCAAACCTAAAATAATGTTTCAATTCGATCCAGTAGTTCCTGAGATAAGCCGGTCGATTTGGTAAAAATCTTAAGCATAGAGATTGACAGCTCACTTTGAACTCACTTCACCTAAGTTTTCACGGTGAGATTTTTACAGAATAGCGCTGAAGCGCGTTCAACCAAATAAAAACTCTTCACCTTTATAATCCATCCATACTAATATTATAAATGTGAAAGTAACTGTCTGTCTGTCTGTATGCTACGTTTTCACGCCTAAACCGCTGAACCGATCGTCATGAAATTTGGAAGAGATATGGAGAAGGATATAGGCTACTTTTTTTACGCGATAACCGACATCAACGCGGGCGGAGCCGCGGGCAAAAGCTAGTATTATATAAAGTATAGATTTAAAATATTCAAAAATCGACCCAATCTACTTTCTGTTTAAAATTGACGAGCTCTTTGGCTCAGGTACGAGAAGCCACAGTAGGTAATTGGAATCCTGCGGTTACAGTTCATGGTCGCGGGATCCATTCTCATATCGGAACAATCATTTTGTTCATAATGTAAGCCCGGGACTATGCGGCAGACGGTTCCACCCCGTATTCCGTGAATTCCGCGAAATAAAAAAAACATGATTTTGTATACAGTTAAAGTCAGATGATAAGCTTAGTAATAACACTCGAGGATTCTTCAATCAATCAATCAATCAATAGACTTTATTTGTAAACTAGCTTTAGCCCGCGGCTCCGCCCGCGTATATGTCGGTTATCGCGTAAAAAAGGAGCCTATGTCCGTCTTCATATCCCAGACTATATCTCTGACTATATTTCATGACGATCGGTTCAGCGGTTTACGCGTGAAAACGTAACATACAGACAGACAGACAGACAGAGTTACTTTCACATTTATAATATTAGTATGGATACAGGTTATCAGTGTGCTAGATATTACAATTTTTGTATTAAAGTTTCTCTTTGTTTTCTCATTTGGCGTACAAATATGTTGGGAGGCTTTTGCCAATTAAGTAAAATTTTGTTAAAGTACATAATGTAATAAAAAGCAATATGTCATGTCAGGTGCCTATTCCCTTGTTCACAAACTAAACTAAATTTAAGTTCAGTGCATCTCTTTCTTTCTATTTCATTAAGAAAAGGACAGAAGATAAATTTTAGTTTAGTCCTGTCAAATTAATCAGCGCCTGTAACTACTCCATACAAGTTTAGACGTGATTAAAAACTTGCCGACTAAAATTACGTCAATTTACGTCAAGTGCTGATTAATTTGACAGGACTATACTAAAATTTATCTTCTGTCCTTTTCTTAATGAAATAGAAAGAAAAATATGCACTGAACTTAAATTTAGTTTAGTTTGTGAACAAGGGAATCGGCACCAATGTCAATATCTAACGAAATGCTATAATGTCAATAATAAATCATTATAATGTCAATAAGTTACTATTCGAGTCGTCATACATACGAATGTCTTAATAGGTATGCTGAGTTCGTTAACACCAAGCTGGCTGGAAAAGTGCTCATGAATTCCAAGTGTGACTTGTGTGTAATGCTATTGTGTATTTATAAAAAAAAAAACCCGCCTAGCACTAGAGTAAGGCCTGTGTTCACCAACATTCAAACCACCGGTTAGGTATTTAAACAGTTGGTTTATGTCAAATTTCCTATGAAATGTTGAGTAAACAACTGATTAAATATCTAAACAGTTGATTTAAATGTTGGTGAACACAGGCCTTATTCAACTAATCTTAAACGGTAAGGCCTGTGTTCACCAACATTCAAATCACCGGTTAGGTATTTAAACAGTTGGTTTATGTCAAATTTCCTATGAAATGTTGAGTAAACAACTGATTAAATAACTAAACAGCAGTGCTATTCTGTAACTATCCCACCGTGAAAACTAAGGTGAAGTGAGCGTGGAGTGAGCTGTCAACAGTGTAAATCCCAAGCATTAGGTGGAATTACAGCTCACGTCAAGCTCACTTCACCTAAGTTTTCACGGTGAGATGGTTACAGAATAGCACTGCAGTTGATTTAAATGTTGGTGAACACAGGCCTAAATGGTGCCAGTGACCATCATCAATTCTCCACAACATTCTTCGGTTAATTTCATTGACAGACAGGGCGGGTTGCACCGTAGCGTTATGACAGTTTATCAATGAGTTTCATAAATAGCCCGTATTATTATTTTCCTAGTACAAATAATATGTAGAACACAGAGACAGAGCCAACACCTTGCAATGCAGTCAATGTACTAATTATAAACGGAATATAAATTGAGATCGTGTCATGCAAATAATGTAGTACTTGTGACTTTCTTTTATTAACCAACTCTTAAACTAATTCGGGTTATCGGTAATTTTGTGAATTTCCTCCTTACTTTTCCTCAACCAAGGTTATTCTACAGTAGTATAGAAATGCAAAAAAATGCTTTCAATATTTTATGCTCATTTCATCTCGTAAACTAATTTAAAATTCACAAACAAAATGTTTAACAATTTGAAAATTACTACGGATGCGGATCTAAGATTCTTGTGACAGTATATATATATTTTTTTTTTTTTTTCATAACTCGTGAAATGTTTCAATTTGTAACCAGTTATTTAGAAGCTGTTTTTTATTTAGTCTACGTCCTATAAATAGTTTTCATTAGTTTCATAACATCTTAGATCACCAGGAAGTTGAAATATCTGTTATAATATCTGTTCGAATTCCATCTTAGCTTTTTGCGTCCAACTCCGTAAAACGCATTTAAAAATCGAAGCTGTAAATTAACCCTAAAAACTCACGAGCAAACTTTTTCCCGCCAACGTAAAAGTTGCAACGGGATTTTGTAAACAGCCACAAGTGTCAAACTCACCGGGCGGTGACTTCTTCGGTGTTGCGGGTTCCTCGTGATGGTAAGGGGTTGATCTGAGGAGTTGGAGGGCAAGTTCGGTCCCGACCTCCTCGGACCTGGGGCACGGCACGTAAGCGTATTGTTTTTTGGTCGGCGCCGGCAGGGGCGCGACGCGGTATTTGCTCCGGTCGGCCATGCGACGTCTGCCGTGCGGACGGCTCACCCGCCGTAGTGCCGCAGCCCGCGTCGGCCTCTTATCGATAAAGCTGCCCGTTTGCTACCGGGAAATATTAATTTAGTGCGTAAACTGCTCGAGTTTGTTCAATGATAAATCCGCGCGCCAGTTAATGTTTGACACGCGATTTGTCACGCTTTAAATACGCTTTAGTGAAAGATTCAGATTTGTTAATTGAGTTATTGGTTTTCTTTTTGCGGCTGAACAAAGGAATATTTAGGGGATATTAGGTTTTTGAAAACTGGGGATTTTCCTATTATACTTTAACTTTAATTATTTCTTTAGGTAAATTAAAGTAACTAATTAATAGAAACTCTCAAACCGGTGTAAAACTTTACTCTGTATATCAAAAACTTAACGATGGTGTACTGCTTTTACCAGTTATGCAGTTTGATTAATTTCACAAAAATAGGAAGTGCTGCTTTTCATTAAACTTCAGAACAACATGAAAACTGAAACTTCAGGCATTATTAAGGAGGCGATCTGGGCTCAGTAATTATTTTAATGACTGCACTTTTTTTAAAGTAGTTTAGGAACTACAATTTGTGAAAAGTTACAACTCTGTTTATTTCAGTTCTAAGTATGAGTAGGTAATTCCACAAAAGGCTGAACCGAAAAAAGCTGCTGCTGCATTGAAATGACGTTGTCCGAGTACATTATAATTCAAAATGTATTTTTGAAAAGACTCAATCCAAAAAAAAGAAAAATAAAGAAGTTGTATGTCGCAAAGACCCATTAGTTTTTCAAATCCTCGTGTGAGGTCCATATTCGGTGCGCGCGCAGTTCCGCGTGCTGAGTCCCGCACTACGGTCGATAGCACGTGCCCGCGGGACGACTGCACTATGCGGACACTTGCACACTAATAATAACAAAGTAAACTTGCAGTCGCGGTCACAGGGTTAGCTAGGTACGGAACCGGAACTTACGGAACTACGCACGCAGTTATGGCGGGTGCAATTTGAAAGATGTTCGATAAAAAATTCTATTCACCTAATAAAGTCTAATAAAGTACAAATAAAGATTGTTTGATTTACTGAAACTATGCAAGTCTATTATTTATTTATTTATCTATTTACATCTACCGTTACTTACAGTATTTTTTTTTTAACCTAATGCGATAATTGCACGTTTCCTAACTTTATCGTTAAGTACCTACTAACATCTTAGATAACTAATTATAAACAAAGCATTCTTTATGAATTCACTCAGAGAACAACAAATTAAGTCCGTCTCACTCGCTATGACTTATGAGTGGAGATCTGATGTTCGGATGCATATTTACCTAAAGTTAATTTTGCTATGAAATTATGGAAGCGACTTCATAAAATATATTTTTATGTAAAAATAAAACCAGTGCCAGGAACATCGGGAATGCATAACAAGTTGAGTATGGAATCGACTTCTAAAAAAATATTTATAAAATAAAACCCGGGGTCTTGGATTGCATAACTATTCCGATTCATATTTATTTAAAATTAATGTTTAACCCACGATGCAAATATATGTATCTAGGGTGTAAGAGGATATAAAACAAAAAAAAAAACAAAAATAATATATTTTTATTTAATTAAGTAGTATGTCCTGATTGAGCGTAAATATTAGCTCGGCTATTTAGGAGCCGCTAACTCTATAGTCAGAAAAAAACATTAAATTGGTCGATTCCGGAATCCTGGGGTTTTTTTACGATCGATACAAAAGTGCATTTCTTATAAGCCAACATTTGAAAGTAAGGAAATATACATCCGATTCTATATTCAGAAACTTAAATTTCTCGATCCCGGAACCGCGGGATTTTTTCGACACAAAAGCGGATGCCATAGTAGCCGACATTTCAACTTTAGGTGAATATGTATCGGAATATCCGATCTCTACTTAGGTATTGTCCCTGATAAGCAACAAAATAAACATTGGCAAAATAATTCAGCACTAACTAGACTTATAGAAGTCTGAGAAACAGGGTGTAAAGTTTACTCATCCTCTATTGAATAGGGAGGATCCTCCAACCAGACGTGAGTTGCGTCTGGTGGGCAACTGCCCGACGGTTGATGTCGGGATGTTGTATATATGCTAGTCGCACGGTAAACTCTGATTGCGCGATGCAGGATTTGTGTGACGTCAGGTCTTTGATGCGTAGTTCGCATGTGGCGTTGTAGATGCCGCCACAAACTTATTGAAATCTTTTCCTTATATCAGTAAGGCCTTTATTTTGCTAATTAGAGTTGTTAGCCAAATGGCAAAAAACGGAACCCTTATGGATTCGTCATGTCTGTCCGTCCGTATGCCACAGCCACTTTTTTCCGAAACTATAAGAACTATACTGTTGAAACTTGGTAAGTAGATATATTCTGTGAACCGCATTAAGATTTTCACACAAACATAGAAAAATAACAATAAATTTTGGGGGTTCCCTATACTTAGAACTGCAACTCATTTTTTTTTTTTTTTTTTTTTTCATCAAACCCCTGCGTGTGTGACATCTATGGATAGGTCTTTAAAAATGATATTGAGGTTTCTAATATCATTTTTTTTCTAAACTGAATAGTTTGCACGAGAGGCACTTCCAAAGTGGTAAAATGTGTGTCCCTCCCCCTGTAACTTCTAAAATAAGAGAATGATAAAACTAAAAAAAAATATATGATGTACATTACCACGTAAACTTCCACCGAAAATTGGTTTTAACGAGAAAGTAAGTAGTTTTTTTTTAATACGTCATAAATCGTAAACCGCGCTTGCTGCTACGGAACCCTTCATGGGCGAGTCCGACTCGCACTTGGCCGCTAATTATTTTAATTTTATTTTTGGTTCCTTTGGGGCAAAAAATAACACTAAACAAATCCAACAACAAATTATTTAAAACTGAAATCGGTTTCAGCAGCGTTAAAACATAACTATCGATCGCTCCGGCTCCAAGTTTTCAGTTTTTCAATTCACATAAGTCGAATTTATCATCTGTGAGAAGTGATTTATAGCTTACAACGTCGTTAGGTATAAGTAGGTAGAACTATCTCAAAGTTTTAGAGAAGAAAGTATTCAAAATGAAAATTGTTTATGTTAACAATTTTCTTTTACAATTTTTGAAGTGAAACTTCTTTAGCCGCGTTGAGCGATTGTGGTAGGGGAGAAACTTCTGGGTTCGCGTCACCAAAATGCGCGACATGCTCGTGACGTCAATTATTCCAAAGTTTTGAGTTTTCACTTCTGTCGGCAGTCCTTATGACTGCCTATTTTTTTTTTTAATTAGCCTATATTGTCTTGATGCTGGGCAAAGGCCTCCCTACTGTCTTTCCACCTCGCTCTATCCAGAACTGCCTAGGATCAATCTTTATTAAAGGAGTCCAGCTCATGCTGCTATCTCCGTCTGGGTCTGCCACGATGTCGTTTGTCTTTAAGCGGGAACCACTGGGTCGTAATTTTGGCCAATTGATCGTCTGACATGCGCCAGCCCAATTCTATTTATGGCGGTATGATCGGACAAAGACCACGATTACTAGTTTTTAAATCCAAGAGAAACATTAAAAAAAACCGTTCAAGTGCGTGTCGGACCATGCACAATGAAGGGTTCCGTAGTTGGAATGAATTTATCCCAAGAACAAACTTAGCATTGTAGTTGAAAGACATGTTCTCTCATACAGAATGTATGGCAAATTTAAGCTGGTTGACTATTACTCGGTAACTTGTAAAGCCTACTCAGCTGTGATAGTTTTCATTTTAACTTCGTTATACATACTACTGCTGTGACTTTTTTCACAAATACAACCAAATAGCTTGCAAGGGGGGGGGGGGACTCTAACAAAAATTATAATTTTAAAGCTTAATATTACGCAAACGGATCCCTGAATCGAAAAATGATTTTCACAAACCCGCAATATTCTTGAACGGCCTATCCAACGATACACTATGGGATAGACAAGAAAAAAAAATATCATCCCCAGTTTACGTGTAGGAGAGATACCCTAAAAAAACACGTGTAACAAAGTCCAAAAAAGAAACACTTCAACAATACCTAAATATCGCAGGTAAGACCTAACAGAAAGTCATCATCATCGGCCTAGCCTTTTCCCAACAATGTTGGGGTCAGCTTCCAGTCTAACCGGGTGCAACTGCAACTGTCTACCTGACCTCCACAACCCATTTACTGGGTAATACGATACTCCTTGGTAAGACTGGTTGTCAGACTTTCGGGCTTCTGACGACCCGTAACGTCCTTCAAAGATCTACGCATGAAACTCGGGACCAAAGACTTAAAGTGCTTCCCGAGGCATGGGTCTTGGTAACAGAAAGTAATAATACATACTAAAAGTTGATGGGATCCAGAGTCAATAGGAGCTGTTCAATTAAGCAGAAGATCTGAAGGCTGGAACAAAAAAACACACTCAATAATTCAGTCCGCGGCCCGCGCTGTCCGCAGCCGAGCGCACAGCGCATTTGTCGTTAAAATACGAGTTCATCAAGAAACTACACTGCGATACAGGATTTTTTTCTTGCTGTCATAAGGTACATGCTTTCAAGATATAATTTGAATTATAAATCCCGCAGGCTCACAGGTTTGCGCGATGTACGAGGGCAGTTAAAGTAACGCTTTTCAAAGCTTACTGTCAGTTCTACACGTGCAGCCTGTGGGTCAACTTCACTCAGCGGGCATACACCGACCTGCGTGTTCATTACAAAGATGCACTGAGAGTACTGCTGCTGCAGCGTCGTAGTGCGTCAGGGATGTTTGTAGACAACAACATTGATGGTTTTACCGCCATTATTAGAAAAAGATGTGCATCCCTGATGTCGCGTGTTCGCGGCAGCACCAACAGCTGAGAATACTGTTGGTATTCTCAGTGTGTTCGCAGATCAGTGGGATTCCCCGATGTGGCGGAGGTGGACGCAGCTCCACACTGAATTTTAATTGTTTGTTTATGTGTGTCTGTAATAACAGTCCATAGACTGGTTGCAGACCTTCGGGCTTCTGATTACCCGTAACGACTGTCAAAGATCCACGAATGACACCCGGGACTAACGGCTTAACGTGCTGTCCGAGGCACGGAAGGGTCTCGATATGTAATGGATGGTCACCCATCCACGAACCGACTGCGAAAAGCGTAGCTTAACTTTCGATCGACACCTGCAGCTGTTATTATTTAGGAACGAACCTCTTATAAATGCCTATGTTTAGTGCTAAACGCATTTAGTAATTTGTAGTGCAAGTGGCCCTAAGTGTGGAACCAGGTCTTTAAATTAAATTAATAATATTTTATTTAAGATATCATGATAACAAAATTACAAGAAAAAATGGAATTTAAGATCAGATTCTGACTTAACAAAGGACCTCCAAAGCGAGAATGAGATCCTCTCAGCTAGTCTTCAAGATTTTGTTGCGACTGTCACGCATTGTGCAGATCAGGAATACCGTCCTTTTGAAAATTTTGGTATGAAAGATATCAGTGTGAAATAACGCTAACATCCCCGATATACTACAAAAACGTGACAGTCCCAACATCATTATGAAGATATTATACTGGATGCGCAGGGCATCCAGCGATCTTTTGATGGGACAGATGGGACGGGTCTGCCTTAAAAAGCGTAATCTTAACCTGTTCAGAGCAAAAGGAGAATCTGCGGGCTAACATGTTACCTCTGACCGCTAGAGCCCTACGCTCCCTCTCAATGTCTACATCGTCCTCAAGGCCGTTGGTAAGGAAATATCCCAGATGTTATTTAAACAGTAGATATGCAATTTATTCTCAAGCCATTTAGGGTAAATACCTACTTGCACATTAATTGGAGGTTCCGTTTGTTTTTGTATGTATCAGACTGTAAACATATAAGTTTTACATGTGGTTTCATTTCGCCAGAAAGTTGCTCGCTGCCTGAATATGAAGCAATTTGAACGGACGCATGCGGCGATACAGCTGAATAAATTTAATTTACGTGAATACGTACATAAACGAGGAACGTTCAGCAACCCATGTTTGTGAATAACTCGTTATTTCATAAACCATCGCAAATGAACCGCTGAGTTAATTAAACAGACTGCGTAAAGTTAAAGTCTTCTTCATTGTAATATTCCGGCACTTTTGCAGAAGGCTACGTGATACCACGCAACACAACGCGGAAAATTATAATTTTAATTTCTCTAATCTTGTATTCATTTTCCTGCTCTTATGGAAAACCTTGGCATTTTCCCTGCCGTGTGAAAATACAGGCCGTTTTCCAAATTACTATTTAAGAGAAAAGATTTGATTTTTCTCGTGTTTGTTTGTTACACTAAAACGGCTGAACGGATTTGGATGAAATTTGGCACATGGGTAGACCATGACCTGGGTTCAGTGGAACTTTGGGTTTTCCCCCTAAATTTAGGGGAAGAAGTGTTAAAAAGGGGATTTTCAGGGAGAGAAATTTTTTGGGAATATTTTTAGGGGCTTCAAACAAAACCTGCGATTTTATTCGAAAAATAGATTGACATCTTATAAAACTGACGGCAACTATGATAAAAGCCTTTAATGTAAGAATGTATGACTTCAAAAATAGAAATTATCACCAATATTATATTTTAGTTTAAGTAGTTTAGCAATAGGTACCTACTCAGATACACGTCATTAAAAAAAAATACATACAATATTATGCGTTTTATTTTATGAGTTACGAACAAATTGAGCTGTTGCGCACTAAATCAAAGAAATTTGACATATGAGAACCTATACTTAGGATATTTGCTGGCAACAACATAAAAATAATGAAATTTAATTATCATTACTTGGCAATCTTATATATAAAATTCTCGTGTCACAATGTTCGTTCCCGTACTCCTCCGAAACGGCTTGACCGATTCTCATGAAATTTTGTGAGCATATTGAGTAGGTCTGAGAATCGGCCAACATCCATTTTTCATACCCCTTAGTGATAAGGGTTGTCCACCCTTAACATTTTTTTGACAGAACGAAGTCTGTCGGGTCAGCTAGTAATATTGTAATATTTTGTAGTGACAACACTGTCACACTTCCTCTTCTCTTAGCCAACTTACAACTAACTTGCACGGTCACGTATTTTTTCCTCTCGTTATTTAATATAAAATAAAATAAAATACTAAGTATTGTGTCAACGGTTAATTGTGTATCCAAAAACCTGTGCAATAAATAGTGTGCATCAAAGACTTCTTTATTATTTTGAAGATTCCTCCTGGACGCAGCCCAAAAAAATATTCCTGGCGTGGCATAGCAGGACGCGTGCCCGCCAATATTTAGGGGGATTTTAAAAATCTCTGGGAAAATTTTGGTAGGGCTTGGCAACACTGCTTGGGTTAAGACATAGGATACTCTTTATCCCGATATTACACGGAATGCGAGACTTAACGCTCTTACAAACAGGCGCGACGCGCGACGCGACACAAAGAGACCGCTCGTCGCGCGGCACGCGGTGTTTGTGTCGCGTGTCGCGCCTGTTTGTAGGAGCCTTTATGCGAGTGAAACGGCGCGCGGGGCGCAGCTAATAGAATGTAATTATGTGTTTTAATAATCAATTTTTCCGGACCTAAGTTGCCAGAAAGCTACCAAATAAATACAATATTATGATGAAACAAACCAAAATTAATCATGAGTGCCAGGCCCAGCTGCTTTGTAAACTCTATCTAAATTGCAAAAGATTATTTCTTAAAACATTTTATTAAAATTAAATTAAGTAAATATACATTTATTTTGTTGAGATCAGTTATTGGTACATAATAATTATTTAGTTAGGTCAATTAACACAATTATATCACATTGTGTTTATCTATGTCTGTATGAATGTATCTATCTATATGACAAGCTGTTTTTCGTGTCTGCTTGTGTTCGTTTTCGCTTAGCGTTCTATCGGACTTTATATCTTTTTTCACGGCTCCTAAGGGTCGTAACGTGATGTTATACAGCCGTCCTCGATAAATGGGCTACCCAACACTAAAGTAATTTTTCAATTCGAACCATTAGTTCCTGAGATTAGCGCGTCCAAACAAACAAACAAACTCTTCAGCCTTATAATACAGTATAGATATAGATAAAACTTGATGGCATTGTGACCTCCAGACCTCCTCCTCCTAAGAAAATGAAAGATAATTAGAAAGAAATAAGCGTATTTTGAAGACAAAAATGTTGGGCTAAATATGCGCTGAACATATTTCGTAAATTAATTATATATTGCCATAAAGTAAGCACACAAACATAACTCGAAATGTTTGTTGTTGGGCGCGAAAGAGCTGTATTTAACGCATGATTTACCTAACAATTATCCTCCTTGATGAACAAAAAAAAATAACTAGATTATTATTTATATTATGATTATTTATATGCAATAATATTATTTCATATTATTTTGTTTAAAAAAATATTTATATACAAAGTTGCGCAAATAATTTACCGCGAGATGGCCGCGGTTGAATTTTGCAACTGGAGTTGTTTGGTTATGACCATTGAGTTACATAAAATACCTCATTAAAATGTGTCAAAAAATTGTAACCACTATTTAATTAAACGCGACGACGCGGACGTAGCTTTGAAAACACTAAACATTTAAAAGTAATAAGATACTGATTCTTATTCTTATTAAAAAGTTATTATTATTAATATATTTAGGTTCACATCGGTTGGCGTCACACAGAGCACTGAACTGACGTTAGCTATGCATATGGCTGTGGCCATGTCAAGTGGCAACGCCTTAGCGCGGTAATTACTAATCTACTGTAACATTCAATTGCAATTTGTGACTTTTTGAGTACTCCAACGATGGTTGATCCCATAGAAGTTTTTAATCAGTATTAGAAACCGGATCGATTGGCATCAAAAAATGTTTTTGTGTAAAATGGCTATTTTCTTGCTAACTGTATATTTTTTTGAAAATCTGTGAATGGGGTTCAAAATTCCATAAAAAATTATGGATAGTCTCCTAAAACCATTTTCGTGTAGCTGCAACGGATAAGGTACTTCCCCTTACTGGCCCGCTGAAAGTTTCCACCCTGTATATCAATGCTTATGACAATTTTTTTTTAATCTAAGACAGTTTTACCATTTTGTCATTTACGTCATTTGGGATGAAAAAAAGGATAAAGGAGGTTTAAAGGCTTGGTACAAGGATTAGGTATGAATCCTGATCTTATTTTCAGTGACATTTTAAGACAGAGGGACTAATTTTAACGAAGTTTAAATGAACTTCTTGAAAATTAAAATGGGCCAACACAGAAACGTAGGGAAAGTCTAGATGAAGTCCCGAAAGTCTAGATGTTTCTATTTAGTAGAATAGAAGCCGCATTATAAAATCATCATCAATCATGCAAATTTCACTTCGATCGTTCCTAAAAACATTGACTACAAACCAAAACTCTGGAAACAAAGTTAAACGTGGAATTAATCGAGCGAAGCAACCGTTGCCAAAACGGCTGTTTAACGTCACCGCAAGTTATTATAGCAGTTCCTTCCACTTCCACTGATACAGTTAACGATGTCGAAGTTATTTCGCGCCCATTCTTGGCCCATTCACAGCCATTCTTGGCTCATTCACAGCAATGCGGCCGGAGATTCGAACGCACGAAGGAAAGACAGATTGTTGTGATGAGAATCTAATGTTAATATGACACGAATAATACGTAATATTTATGGAGACAGGAAGTTAAAGTTCCCTTAACATGATTGAAAACAAATAATTTTGTGTGGAAGCTGAAGAGTTAATTATGAGATCGTGACACTTATAAGTACCGGTGAAACTTTTTATGCAATTTAATAAGAATTAAAAGTTAAAGTCTATTATGAGTCTATACAACCTCAGCAGCACCTCACTCGGCATCTCCCTCACACACTATTGCAACCGGTCACGCGAGCAAGCGAGACAGGGTGGCAGGAAAAAGGCTCCAAGGCGCCAATAGTTTAGGTAATTTCATTTTACGGTGAAAATAATGGTCATTTAAAAAAAGTAAATAACATAAGATCTGCTTTATAGTTAGTTCAGTTAATATACAAAGTTTCATTATCTAACTTGAAGTATATTTTGAATACCAGCGGTTTATTGTTCGGTTTGGAGGTAACTTTGGATTTTTTAACTATCGAGAAAATTTAAAGCTAAACCATTTGAGATAGTATAGGCCCTTAACTGCTCCCAAATAACGACCTTTATTAGGGTTCCGTACCAAAATGGTAAAAAAGGAATCCTTATGGTGCGACTCAGCCTATCTGTCCGTCTGTCACAGCTGGATATCTCAAGAATTACTAATGCTATCAACTTGTAATTTGGAATAGTTTTAGACGAAGTTTGCCTATTTTGCAATTTTTTCTTTTTTTTTTTCGTTTTAGTATCTTAGACTGAACGAGGATCTTAAAAATTCGAAGTGGGGCTAATACTAGGAGATGTGTGGTATCATATTTATAAAAGAGCGCTATTTGCATATTCTCAAACATTTATTTTTTATTTTTTTCATACTTCCTTGACATAATGTTTCCATTATTTGACATTATTATTCCCACAATTCCAATTTCAAGCTTTATTAGTGGCTTTTGTGGGCATAATATTTATTCAGATTTGTTACTGTAGTTGTAATGGCAATTATGTCATTTGGTAATATGTTTTTTTTTTATTTATTTTTTATTGTACCTACATCCTTTTCTATTTTGTGAATGTGAAAACGTTGTAGGCCTAGTAGACTGTAGATTTGTTGACCATTTCCTATTTTGTTAAGTACCTGGTACTTGTTGAAAGGCCTATACTGTCCTCCCATACCTTTTAACACTGTTATTTGAAAAAATTGTAAAAATCAATTATTTTTAAAAGAGTAACTTTGGAGTTTCTTGCCGGCTCTTCTCCATAAGAAACGACCAATTGGAACCGTGCCATTGCGTCGGCCGTTTCATAAGTGCCCATGTAGGTTTATATGAAATAAAATATTTTCATTTTAATTTTGACAGAAATGATCCCATCAACGTTTTTATTTGTTCCTAGAAGGGTGCAAACATTTATAGACCTGTAAATCTAAAGCAAAGACATTTAAAAAGTTCCATTCTTTATTAATTTCCGCATTTGGGTTACATTATTGTTACCGTTTCTATGCTATTCCGCTTTGCGTTTTCTACTCATATCTAGAAGTAAAATAATCAAAATCACAGTTTCCACGACACCGCATTGATTCAGATTTGGAAGCGTAGACAAAAATCGGTAGACTTTACATAATGGTCCCAAAAGTAATATCATAACGAAACCGCTTACTTACTACTACTTACTTACATGTTACTATATATTTCCCAGGACGGAAAATATACAATCTTTCATTTATTTATTTTAACATAAAATGGCCAAGGCCAAAGTTGTGGTAATTGTTGCGACAAAATCAAAAACATGTTTACAATATAGAGAATTCTGGAGACACTCCGATTTCAACCGGTTCAGTAAACAAGATTTTAACATTGGAAATGTATTTTCGATCACTCTTGTACCTCATCCCTTTTCAACAAAAGTGCGACATGCCGTTTTTCCGTTATTTCTGAGTCAATATAGTTAATTGAGGTTTCAAAATGTTTTTATTGACGAGGTCTACAATGTTTACAACGTACACACAGTAAAACGTAATTACACAGAAAACTAAATTTATATCATAAAAATTATAAATTATACAATTAAATTAGCAACCAGTTTGATTTTGTCTAGACTCTAAATTTTCCTATGGAGCTGGACCAGCATGTTGCATCCTCTAATTTGTAATATAATTATGTTTGTTTACAAAGTGTGCTTTTTAAATTTTCTTTCATTGAATTGTAGAAGGTATTTTATTGTAACATTTAACACAGTACCCCTTAAAAGATGTAGGTATGTACTTTAGATAATCTGAAAAATGGTTGATCTATTTTATCTTTATTTCTAGGATTAAAATTAAGTCTATCACTGATTTTATTGAAAAGATGTAGATTTTTCTTACATACATAATATTTTCATAAATTAATTGACAAGGTACCGTCATAATTATAAATGGCTCTGACAGCCCTCTTTTGCAAAATAAAAATGAATTCAATGTCAGCAGCCCGACCCCACAGTAAAATGCCATACGACATAATGCTGTGGAAGTAGCTAAAATAGACAAGAGATGTTATCTAAGGTCCCCATTGTAAATTCTCATCTAGCGTGATTCCCAGGAAAACCGTTTAATTAATAAATTCCAGATTTTTTTCAATTCAATATGATGTCACATTCGCTACTTCTAAAATTAGGTAAATTAAATCGAATGCATTTGTTTTTTTTTATGGTGTTTTTATGTTATATTACGTCACACCTGGCCATAATGTGAGTTTTACAGTTCTTTCTTTTACAGCCCTTGGTAAGTAATGTACTATTACTCTTCTTTAGTTACCCCTTTCTATTTTTATTGTTTTTCGGATTCTACTGTTTTATTATATGTGTACTAGCTTCTGCCCGCGGCTTCGCCCGCGTGGATGTCGGTTATATCGCGTAAAAAAGTAGCCTATGTCCTTCTCCGTATCCCAGGCTATATCTCTGCCAAATTTCATGACGATAGGTTCAGCGGTTTAGGCGTGAAAACGTAACATACAGACAGACAGACAGACAGAGTTACTTTCACATTTATAATATTAGTATGGATGTATAAATGAAAACAGCAGTGCTATTCTGTAACCATCTCACCGTGAAAACGTAGGTGAAGTGAGCGTGGAGTGAGCTGTCAATAGTGTCAATCCCAAGCATCAGGTGGAATTGCCGCTCACTTCAAACTCACTTCACCTAAGTTTTCACCGTGAAATTTTGACAGAATAGCACTACTTGCCTTTGTCTTGCCATACTTGCCATTGGGATGAATATTGAATACATAATAACGAAAAACTGTTATTTTCGCATAGAAATAGATGATTTAAGAAGCTTTAGTTAACGTAAATAATTTTCATTAAAATGAAAGGCAATGCCGTTCGCAAGCGATTCTAATTAGCTGAAGACTTGAAGGTAAAACTTTACTAATTATATCGTCGCAAACTCTTTGCATTTTTCCATACCGCTCCTAATTAGGATAATGTATAGATTAATTAATTCGTTTTATATTTAAAAAAAACCGGCCAAACGTGTCAGACCGCGCACAATGAAGGGTTCCGTAATTGGGATTCTATGTCTATACGTGAGGATTTGTAATTGGCTCTCTGGTGACTATGTTTTCCTATTTTGTTTGTTTTTATTAGCTGTAAGTCCTCCGTGAACTAAATAAATAAATAAACATTGTACACTTAGTTCGCAATAAACGTTTTGACTTTGACTTTGACTGTGTACCTTATTGTGTGCGAGAAGTATAAATAAATAAATAATAAATAAATTGTCAATCCATCGTTCTTAATCTTTTAGCATCCATCAAATCATTATGATACAGTAATTCTTTAACTCTTCTATTCTTGGCCTCTTTTCAAACAAATAATGTACTCAACGCGTTCTCTTGTAGTCAAGTAGGTAGACACGGCTACATATCAAGCTATACATTTCCAGAATAAGCTGACCTCTTACTTATGGAACGCAAATTGTATACAATGCGAAATCAGCTTATTCTGGTAATGTATCTATAGCTTGATGTGTAGCCTTGTGTACAACCGTTACTTGAAGTTTAACGCCTAGTCACACAATTATTTAAGCTTAAAACTAACATGGTTAGCATGTCGAATGCCCTAAATCCCGATTAGATTAGCGTTATAACAATCATGAAAGAACTTTTCAACGATAACTTACACGAAATATTATAAATTAGGTTATCGAAGGTGCCATAACTTAGGGTTACTAACGATCTCACTGTATAGTAAACAGGTTTAACTTTTACTTATTACTAGCTGACCCGACAGACTTCGTTCTGTCACAGCTATTTGACTGTGGCAGTTTGAAATATTAACTCCACTACTCTACCCTACCCTATCTACCTACCTACCTACCCTACCCTACCCTACCCTACCTACCTGCCTACTTACCCTACCCTACCCTACCTACCTACCCTACCCTACCTACCTACCTAAAACAATTATTAGCGAAATCGGTCCAGCCGTTCACTAATTGTTTTTTTTTGTTTCCTTATTTACTCACCGTTTAAACCTTCCCTGGACTACGACAAACATTTCAAAACCAAAATCTTCTAAATCGGCTCAACCGTTCTCGAGTTTTAGCGAGACAAACGAACAGCAATTGATTTATATATGTATATATAGATAAAGTTATACATATACCTATTAAAAACTATAAATTTAATATATACATCTTATTACATATAAATATAAGCACAAATAAATACACATAATTATGTATACTAAAACAAATAAGACAAACAATGGGAAAACATTGCCGTTGCGTTGTGATGATACTGCCAGCTTTTATTCATTAATAGCTGCCGCCCGCGGCTTCCCCGCGTGGCTTTTTCTAAAAGAAAAGTCTCCGGTTCTCCTTACAACATCAGCTATCTGCCAGTCTAAGCCCCGTCAAAATCGGTGTAGCCGTTTCGTAGATTAGCCGGAACAAACAGACAGACAACAGATAAAATGTTTTTTTTTTTTTTTTTTTTATATCCTACTTTCATAAGCATTTAGTAAAAAGTTGTTTTTATGACATAACAAACAGACACTTCAATTTTATTTATTTGAATAGATATATGTAGACTAGCTGACCGGCCAAATATTGAACTGCTACCTGGAACTCGATAGCAGTGCCACCTACCAGGACCTCAAGTCTGCTATTACAATAGTGTCAGAATGGTCTCGCCATTGTGAGTATTTGACAGTGTTTGTATGGCAAATCTGTCAAAAACTCACAATGAAGAGACCATTCTGACACTATTGTAATAGCAGACTTGAGGCCCAGATCCAATTATAAATCTAAACCAACCAAACACAAAAAAAAACATCAATATCAGTCCAACCACTTACCTATACCTATAGAAGGAGTTTAGTGCAAAGGAACAGCCGAAAAATCTATATTTTGTCTCACCTGGTACAAAGTTCACAGAGTCATCTAGGTCATCAATTCTTCTATATGTCTGTATCATATAGAAGAATTGATAACCTAGATGACTCTGTGAACTTCGTACCAGGTGAGACAAAATTTAGATTTTTCGGCTGTTCCTTTGGGTGTTTCCTAATTTTATTTTTTCTAAAGCCACAATAGTAATAAGGCGAACAAAAAAAAAAGGCAGTCATAAGGACTGCCGATAGAAGTGAAAACTCTTATCTTTGGAATAACTGTGTTCTGGCGCAACACGTCACGAGCATGTCGCGAATTTCGGGGACGTGAACTCATAGGTTTTTCCCCTACCAAAGATCGCTCAACGCGGCTAAAGAAGTTTTCACTTCATAAATCAGATCAGTCGAACCATTTTAGAGTTTTTTGCAAGACTAACGCACGGCAATTGATTTTTATACAAATTTATAAATAGATTTAATTGATGTCCTTTATTTCGATAAACAACTGGTATTACTCATATAATATGGAATCAACAAAAACAATTTTACAACTGGTTTTTCTACACTGTTTAAGATCGATGTCTTCCTTATAACATTGTTTACTTCGGTATCTACTGTCTACCTACTTTTCGACGTGAAGCCTGAATGCAAAGTTTACCCCAATGTTTACCCCAATTAACTCTCCCGAACTAGTCAACAAATATCGAGATGAGTTGACCTCGCACAATGAAGGGTTCCGTAATTGGCACGAATTTATCCCAAGAACAAACTTAATATTGTAGTTAGAAAAGAAAGAAAGAAAGAAAAATTGTTTATTCTGCACAAACAAAACGCACTTAATAAAAAATAAAATTATAAAATACATACATTGAAGTAGCCAAAAGCCTCTTATTCAAGCAATAAAAGTTTGACAATTTAGTCCATTGCTTGATGTCAGGACCAGGGACCAAAGACAATTTACATTGTTACACTGTGTTGCGTCACTGACAAAAATGTCAACAAACAAACGATTTAGACAAAAACATTACAACATTTAGTTGAAATACATGCCAACTGCAAATGTAAGTTGGTTGACTATTATTCGTTATCTTGTATAGCCTACTTTCCTGTGATAGTTTTCTTTTTAACTTCGTTATATACCTATACTACTTCCGTGAATTTTTTCACCTACCCAAAAACAGCCATTGAGCTGGGCACGCTGATACACTTGACTCTAACAAAAATTTGCACTTTATTTATTTATTTTAAACTTTATGCACAAGTAAAAACAGGTGCAGAAAACCTCAAACGGCGCAAATATAACAACCTTATAGGGAGTTATATTTTTGAGCCGTTTGGGGTTGAAACATTAGGTCCGTGGGGTCCGAGTGCTCATCGTGTATATCGGGACATCGCCAAGCGGTTGGTCGACTCTTCACGTGACCAGAGGTCTGGCCTATTTTTAGGCCAAAGAATCAGCGTTGCCATCCAACGTGGCAACGCTGCCAGCCTTTTGGGCACTTTTTCCTCTGACGGCGATGCGGAAGAATTTTTTGATGCCCAATGAGCACTTTCCCCTTTTTTTTTTCTTTTTCTTTTTTTTCGTGTAGGTTTATAGTATAAATATTTTATTTTTAGTTTGTATGTTGTATCTATGCAAAAAAATATATATTTCAGTAAAAACTGTACAAAGGCGGACTTAAGGTGATGCAGAGACAATACACAGTAAGTGCAATAACAGAAAACAACTTAGAAAATATTTAAAACTAAGATATAAGAATAAATACATATATACATGTACATACAGGAAAAAAAAAGTTTTGCGAGTCAAACAAGAAAACCTACAACAATTTATTCTGAGACGAATCTGCCAACTTCTTGTGTATGTATTCTCGAGCTTTCACTTTAAATGTGAACTGATTGGTTACCGTCCTGATATTCTGAGGGAGCGCATTCCAAAGGAAAACCGCCTGGACAAAGAAAGAAGACTTTATAAAACCAGAGCAGACTTTAAAGCTCAATATTACGCAAACGGATCACACGGGTTTTTCACAGACCCGCATTATTTTTTGAACGACCTATCCAACGATACCCCATGCCAAGAGAAAGGCGAGAAAAAAAAAATATCATCCCCACTTTACGTGCAACTCCCTACAATTTTTTTATCACAAGATTTTATTTTACCACTTTTTCGAAATGATTAATATGTATATCCATGCCAAATTACAGCTTCCTAGTACTAAGATTCGAGAAAAAAAAAATATCGTCCCCTCTTTACGTGTAGGGGAGATCATCATCATCTTCCTGCCCTTGTCCCATGTTACTTGGGGTCGACACAACACGTTTTCTTTTTCCATTCCCCCCTGTCAACCGTCACTCTATCATTCACTCCCTTCTCTTTCATATCATTCTTCACACAATCCATCCATATTTTTTATGGGCCTTCCTCTCCCTCTCCATTCATCCACATTTATCTTCATCACTCTCCTCGTCACATGCGTTTCCTCCCTCCTCATCACATGCCTATACCATGTCGAACGACGTCCTTTCAACTTTTCTGTCACCGGCGCCACTTTCAAACTTCCCCTTATATACTCATTTCTGATTTTATCCATTCTCGTCACTCCACACATCCATCTCAATACATGCAATCTTTTTTGATCCGTCCTCTTCACTGCCCAGCATTCCGATCCATACAATACGACAGGCCTTATCACAGACTTGTAGATTTTCCCTTTTAACTTAAGGGGCATCCGTGGGTCGCAAGTTGTTCCTGTGACCTGTCGCCATTTCATCCATCCCAAGTTGATCCGGTGCGTTACGTCGCGTTCTACTTCACCATCCCCTTGGACAAGCGACCCGAGGTACTGAAAAAAATATATTTGAAGATTTTATTTTACCACCGTCGGCGTGATTAATATGTATAACCTTGCCAAATTACAGTATTCTAGTACTAAGAGTCTCTGAGCTAAGCCGCGAACACACAGATAGACAAACATGCTGATACTATAAGGGTTCCTTATACGACTAATTGGAACCGTGCACCTAGCTTCTGACGTTTCATAAGTGCCCATGTAGGTTTATGTGAAATAAAATATTTTGATTTTGACTACGGAACCCTAAAAATCGAACGTCATGTTTTCAGTAATATCCAGCGGTCACAGCGGACAATAGCCGCTGAACACGTCCCCATATCCCCAGACAATACAGTTACATTCCCTTCAATTTCAAGCGACTGGAAAGCGCTTTATTTTAATCATTCCCAAAGCCATTGTCAAGAACAACTTCTCGTTTTAAAATGAACATTCTGTAATTGCAAATGGAGGTGCAATATTGAAATAAGTTTCAAGAAAAAAATGACAAAGGTTCTGAAAATTCCGCGGATAGTAAAATCTTTGATTGTTTTCGTTTTGAATTTCTGAAATATAAATTCTCTCGGAAAAGCCTGGGACCTGGCTTGCCTTCCTTTTAGTTTTGAAATTCAAAAATAGACAATGTATCGTATGAAATTGCTTCACTTGTAATTTCTGTGTAAATCTTTAGAAATGCCTTGTGATATCCACGTCATATTTGTTGAATTTATGCTCATCCAGCTTATTGGTATGCATATATGCGAATTTCCGGCCAGTCCAAGGTAAATGAAATATTTAATTAATATTTTTTCATCTAGTTAAAGTTAACTGATCTTTTAATACCGTCCGTGCGGTGCCGGACGTAAAGAATAGCACCACCATATTTCCTCACGTGGGTGTCGTAAAAGACGACTAAGGGACTTACTAGAGAATGGGCAGCAGCGTTCTCTCTGCAATTTTAACACTAATACTGCGATCCCGCCTGATAATGGCAAATTACTCGTCTTTGGGGGAGGCCTATGTGTGTCCAGCAATGGACGTCTTTCGGCTGAAATGATGATCTTTTAATAATTCTTCAAATTCTGTGTTTCTATTATTATTCAATTTAAGAATGCAGTCCTGCACTGCTTGACTAGTCTCTCAATATTTTTCTACCAACCTTATGTAACTGTAGCCTTACCTAGCCAACCTTTTGGCAAGTTTCCAAATTCAGTTCATTTTAACGTTTTCCAAATGTTATTCTTTAACTCTATTTCTCTCTTTTTGCATAAGTTTATGTGCTGCCCTTTTGGGAATATAATGAATGAAACTTATCGCGACTACTTATACTTATGGAAGGAAACTTTGCAAAGAACACTTCGCTGGCTTTAATTATGCTCGACGTGGCGTGGTAGAAACTGTAATCTTGGAACAATGCTGGGTTTTCATTACATTTCTGTGCTGTTTCGTTTTAATTGTAAACCACACTGGTCAATCAGAACAAATCTGCGTAAGTACTCTCTCATTTGTGTGTGTTACTATTTTGTGAACAATCTACATAAATCTGGCTACTTTCATGTTTTTTACATTTCAATCTAGGTTGTATTGTGTATTTGTTTTGTGGATTATCTATATTTGTGATACTAACGTTTGTGATATATTCACGTTATTTAATTTGCGTTCATACAAATTGTAATCAAGTTTAAATTTATTTATTTTAGCAAAATGCTTAAAATAAAATCACAAACAGAAAATTTATCAACTTTATTGCAATTTAAATCTAATTTTTTCAAACACACAAATCGTCCGTCGCTCAAATTTTAACAACGCAACTAATATTCAATGTCCAATTTGTACAAAACTAGCAGTAACAAAATTCTCGTAAGATTTAGGTCCGCAACAAAAAATCTGATCAGATGATGATGATGTTTAATCTGTTAATAATGAATACATGATAATGTTAGTTAGCAAGCAAACCTACACCATTGGAAACAATAAGAAAAAAAGCTATTCGTCACAAAAGAATCACAATTACTCGAGAATTTGACCTTATTTATTTCGTCGTTACATTTTTGGTAGCTTAGCTCTAAAACTATGTGACGAGGTTAGTAATGGCGGTGACCCGGCGCGGTATTGTTCAGCAGAGGTGCATGTCTGTGAAAGTCTTCTTGTCCTTGTAGATGGGGCCCCAGGCTCCGTAGTCCTTCTTCTGTTCCTGTTTCTTGGGTGCCTGGTATTTAGGCGCCTCGTATGCGGTCTTTCTGTAATCAAACGAAAGATACAATTAGAATTTTATCAGAATCATTTACATTTTCAGGGAATATAATTATTACAGAAGCCTTGAGGGAGATATAATAAAACCGAGCTAGCAATCACAAATTTGTAAAATTATTATCATCACGATGTGCTCTGATATTTGGTACTACAATTACCTACATTATTTTTTATTATTTTTGTCGAGCTCTTGGCGGCGGCTCATGACCAGCGGTGGATGTCTTTCAGCTGAATGAATGATGAGACACTTGAGTGAGAAGAAGTCTCGTCTTAAAGCATGTACGAAGCAGGTGATCTTAATTTTACAGTTTTTTAAGCAGGTACCTATAGTGGTTATATGTAGGTATAAGGATTTAGACAAAAAATACTTACTGCATCGGAGCAGATACGTCGAACGACTTGCACGCGTAGTTCGCCTTGTTAGCGGTTTTACATTCGTCTCCGCGAGCCATGGTTCTTAGCATCTATCTCTTTCACGCTGGTTAAGCTGATAGCCGGTGGGAGGGAGATGGATGATGAGATGAGGGATGACGGGGGGTAGAGGATCTACGGCACGTGCTGGAGGTGTGTGAGGACCGCGTGTTCCAGGCGGTTGCCGGTATTCGCCCGACGACTGCCTTTTCTGGTGCACAGGTTTTTGGCGAGCCTGGAATCAAAGAAAAACATGGTTATTTAATTATATAAAGCACGATATTTCTTAGAGTGGTTAAGATGATTAGGAAATGATGATTGCAGAAGAAATGGATGAAGAAACTGCATTCTTGCACTATCACATATTACAGCATAGTAAGTCAAGTTTTGTGTGCTTAAAAATAAGTTTCTGAATAAATCTTTCCACTACGAATTCATAATGACATTTTTGTTACAAATTATACAAGATTTTGCAATCGGTAATCAAAAGTTTTCTCGTTTATTTCAGCTCTGACTTATTTCGAAAGTCCTAACAATTTGCAATTCAGATAAGTTACTGTTGTCACCTTATAAAACATCATTTAAAGGGACACTTAAAACTTTCGTTATTGCGGCAAAATAAAAAGCTATTCTGCTAAAGATAAATTTTAATTGCACGTAAAACAAGGGTTTGTAGAGAACTTGGAAATAACCTGCTACAAAACAGCGAGGTGAAAACTTTCACTATGGAAAAATATTTCAACTTTGAGGTATAATAGCTGTCGAATTCTAAATAGCACAACAATCATTACTTTATAAAAAAATATAACTAGTCCTAGTCCTAAATATATATTATTTTTATAGGTACTTGGAGGACCATTTCGGAATAATTTAGTCTTTATTCAGTGTCGATAATTTATCCAAATTGCCTAAAAGATGACAAACAATAATTTGTTGTAGTTCCCTGCTTATCTACAACAATTTCTAATTTAATTTCATCAAGTGCTCAGTCACTTGATGAAATTAAATTAGAAATTGTTGAGTGAGTGAGTGATTTATACTGGAGATATTATTAGATTGAAACAACAAAACCAGTCACTTATGGTAGTTATAATAAAACAAACTGACTATATATAGACCAAATTCCCTAGATAATATTTCTCTTATACATATTTTTAGCATTACTTTGAAAGCAACTCTAAGTGCTTTTCGTTAGCGAAGAAGCAAGAATACATCTGGGAACTGTAATTCTATTTTGGATATTTGACAAACTAACAATATCAACCCTTACCTACATATTTATAAGTATGAAAATTAGAATAGGGTTCGTTTCTAGCTTTGAATCTATTCTTGCTTGGCTGTTTGCCTCGTGTATTGTCTTGACCTTCACGCACAGGTAGGTTCTATCTTTCTGCATCTATTGCATTTAACTCGAAACTTGCATAATATACAACTGCATTAAGATTTCCATAAACCAGATTTTACCGGTTTTCAAACATTCCCATACCAGATTGACCGGATGATGCAACATTCGTGATCCTTCTATCATCGTTGACTTCATTTTCATATTGTTTACCCTGTTTTTGTATACTAATGAGTTAGGTTTCTTGATTTGTTTTTAAGTATTTTTAAATGAGATTCATTCGACTTAGATTTTGTAGAGACCGTTGGTTTTTTTGCATTCCTGGGACCTGTTTGTCTCAATCTTCTCGTATTTTATTCTTATTATGGTTATTAGGTCCTCATTTTGTATTATGTAACAAAATAATTGTCATTGACTTTATTTCTAACAACAAAAATACTTACGACTGTTATCTTATATTTACGTCTATTACAGTCGCAGCAAAGAATCTAATAATATGTGTCACTAATGAAACTTATACATTTAACTTAAGATTTCCCAAGTTATTTGTCATTTGATGTCAATTTATATACAAACTGCATTACATAAAACTACTCTACCTACAAGTAGAACTTTTTAACTATGGAATTATAGATATCTACATAGATAAGTTTTTGAGATTGATGTTTCACAGCTTAATAAATGACTCAAAAATAAATCCAGCAATCAAATACAATACAAAACAGATTTTACAAGAAACTTATTGGTCATTCCTAAATTCGGAGAACCAGATTCCTATTTCTAGAATATTGAACACCATTCCGAGAATTCCGACACTTTGGAGACCTCAAACGAGTTCAATAATATCATTTTTAAATCCGTAACACTTGGACCTTCGTTGGGAGCAGCCGAGCAAGCACTCGGTGGCCGCGTGATAGCTGAGCCCGGAGTAAACAAGACCGGTTGGACCACATCTCCGATCAACTCCGTATAATGTAGAATATTATATGTAATACATAATGTAGAAAGCAGAAACTAAGCTTTGTGTTTGATTTATTTACACGTTTCTGAATTTATTTTTAGTCTACCTCTATTTTTGTTACGAGGGTGCCAAGCGCGCTGTGGCGCCCTCATCGTTTGTTTGGTGATTTCTTTTATTTTAGAATGAAAATGTAGAATATAAGCATGTTACGTTGTGCTCCACAAGACGTACTCGTATATACGTTATTATTATTACAAACAGTAGTTTTAAATTGTTATGTTTTATTGTATTCCTTAAAACGGATCTTAGTGGCCACTATTTTCCATTTTAAGAATAATAACGTACACTGCGCGCTCAGCACCCTCTTTATATCAGCTGAGATAGTCTAAAGTGCATCATCAATCACGTGATCCTCGTCAGAAGCCAAAAATTGATGTATTTCGTTACCTTTAGTTTTTTTTATAAGTAACATCTACAAAGTGAATCGTCTCTTTTTAAGTAGATTTACGATTTATTATAGTTTTCTAGAACCATGACAGGTCATCTTTGTTATTCTGTCCTTATCCCGATTTATTTTTTCGGCACAGCATATAATGAATGAAATTATCCAAACACCTAACTAAATTATTATCATTTTTCAACTTTCTAGTTTCTCCTTAAACCATAGACTCAATATCTTCAACCACATTGTGTTTTCACTTTACAGCTTGAATATTATTAGAAACTGCAGCGAAACACTCTTTTGTGCGGGTGTAGCAAGACTAGCCAGTATATAGGGCGTGCACAGCCCTTTTGAAGAGCTTTCTCATTTCGCCCACACTCAGCGTTACATACACTGTCCTAGACTGTGTGGCTTTTCTTCGCTTAGAAAATTGACCAATTATGTAAATAGCATTTTTTATAGCGGAACCAGGATTCCATGGTTCGTAAATTAAGAAAGTGTTTATTGAGCTTTGAGATCACAAAGACATTATTTACAATAAGAAAAACAATGTCCTTATAACTAACGTGATTTCTTACTAATAAGTAGAGTAAAACAATTAAAACTTGTATCTTACTACGGTTCAAAATGAAGATTTTCGTCTTTCGAAGAATTTTGAATTGTTTTAACTCTCAGAGTTTAAGTTGCATGGGCAAGTGAGAAAATTAAATTACAACTACGAAGTTCACTTTAATTATGGGTATGATCATTAAGTAAAGCCTTATCAACGTTTACAAAATCTTAAGGGCATTTATAAAGTAACCGGTCGGTCCTAAGATGCAACCTAGAGGGACACTCCATGATAAGTGCTCATTAGAATTTAAAACGTCTTATCAAGTGTGTTTGTAGGTAGGTTGTTTATCTCATGTTGTGATTATTCTTTTAAAGTTTAAATTAATCAAATAAATTAACTTGGGATTTGACTAAACAATAAAGATTAAATTACAACGACTATCTCATAGGCCAAGCTTAAATCTAAATGATTAAATTCTAGGATTGTTTATTAATTAATAAGTTAAAGACGATACCAATTTTAGTAGGCTAGTATTCATGTAGTAGGTAAACAATTTGGCAATTTTTTTTTAAATTTCTATTAAATTATAGAGGGTTTGATCAGTATGACCATGTCACCCTCATAGGGGCATTCTATGTCTATCTACGCTTAATACCTACCTATGTTATACATGCTCATCATGCATGCATACTTTTAACATACTTACTCCGAAGTAAAAGTAAAATTTTTCATAGTCAATTTACTTTTATTTATTATCCGAAGAACCAAGAGGACTTTTAATAATGCTAACTTTTAGTTTCAACTGGGTCCATATTATGTTAAGGTAAATGGAACGTTGCACTCGAGTGCACTTAAAAAATCCTGTTATTTGGAGACAAAATGCTACACATTATACTTCGATTACAATTAGAGTTATTGCTATGTGCATTGAAATTCACTTTTTATGTTTAGTAATCATTAACTTTATCAAATGATCTGCAAAAACTTTATGTAACACTTACAATTAATATAATTTCAAAGTATCACATTTTAACTTTTACATATTTTATTTCTGCTTAAACTTGAGCTCCTTGAAATTATAAAAATAAGTTAGTAATCGCCAAATTATACTAATTAGAATGAAACAAGTTGGTCCAAAGCTGTAAACAACCTATTTATTACCAGCATTTCAATTTTATTTTTCTATTTATATGCCCAAATTGTGATCTGTGACATTCTGCATTTTTTATGTTTTCGTCTAGCTCGGTATATTAGAATTGAATAAAATACAAAAAAACCAGAGTAACTTGTTAACAGATTGGAATTGAAAAGAGGCATTTACAAACTTGAAATACAACCAGTCAGAGGTAGAAAAAAAAACCGGATAAGTGCGACTTAAACTCGCGTGGTGAGGGTTCCGTACGTGAATATGTTATTTTATCCCACACAATTTATTACAAAAACAAACTTAACATTGTACTTAAAAAACATATTCTTCCATACATTCCAACTGCAAATGTAAGTTTGTACGCACAATATTGAGAAATTTACCATGTATTTTAAAATCATAGACTGCTCATAGGTTTTCCTGTAATCTATAAGTAAAGAACTATTTCTGTATTTTTTTCATTATGTTAGGCTCAGTAGTTTCATAGATAAGGGGGAGACTGGTCAACGTTCATCTGCTGTTTTCTTAAATAACTTTAAAAATCATTATTTTAAAAATAATTTAAAAAACTAATTGCAATCATTACAATGAGCCCTTTCGTTTGATATGTCACACGGTACAGTTTGCAAAACTTTTTTTTTTATCCCCATAATAAAAAATCATTTATTTACGTTATACATCTGTGTTTGGGTCACAGAAATTCATACTTGTACCAAATTTCAACTTAATCGGCCCAGTAGATGCGGAGACAATTGGCTGTGGTGTGTGACGGACAGACAGACAGACGTACGAGTGATCCTATAAGGGTTAGGTTTTTCCTTTTGATTTTTTTTTTAAGAGAAATGGAAATTGCCGATGTTATTCAGTCAGATAAATGTTTCAAAGGTTTTTACTCACATAATGCGAACACCAAGTCAAGACATACAATTAAAAAGATAGCACTGCTATAACCGCTAGCCATAACGTAAAATCACAAATCAATTAGTAATGGCGTGATCCCAGATTCTTAAGTTATAAAACGATAGTTGCTGCTGCCTTAGAAAACTGCATCCATAGGTATAACTTCAAGTTCTTAAAGCTTGACAACAATACGATTAGAATTGGTTTAATGGAACTTTTTACCTTAGACGGACTACGGACGTACGAAATTTTTACAGTTGGATTTATTTTAATAGTACTAATGGTGGAAACAAACATGTAAAACTTTTGGTTTAGAATAAATATTTGGGCTTATTCCACAAATCCCCCCTGAAAATCCCCCTTAGGAGGAAAAGTGGAATCTGAAAACAGTCTAGAATTCACCCCTGATAATCCCGCTAAGGGGGGAAAACTAGAATTGAAAAAACAAAAAATAACTTATTCCAAGATCCCCTGAAAGTGATTTTTTTACATTAGGGTTCAGTTTTTTCCACTGAGGGGGATTCTCTCAGGGGGATTAGTGGAATAAGCCAAATATTTGTAACTACTGTTATCTGCATTGTTAACTTTAAAATTTACTGCCTTTGTGAAAATTTGCTTTAACAAGCGTCCAATATTTTGAATTTCACTGCTTAAAGCTGCTTTCTTTACAAAAGTAATCAAGTTTTCTAATTCAATGTAGATAATTTTTGTTTGATCTGATATCAATCTAGTTAATCTAAACTAATAATAACTTATCACATCTAAGTTACTAACCTTGGTAGAAATTTGTCGGTTATCGCGAACTTTCTCTTCGTTTTTGTCATTGACACCTAATAACTTTTATATAAATTTAAAATGAAACTCCGGAAAATCAAATTTTGCGGCTGATCGTGGACGAGACGAATACTAAACTGATACTCTATATCGAGGAACAAGTATTTATGTATGAGACTACAACACCGGTTTTGTGATCGCGTCATTGGCGTAGTCTGAACGATGCGAGTGTTCGTGATCGCCTATTTAATCTATATTATTGCTATTCCTTTGGTATTTTCCATGAGGAACCGCTTTTAACTAGTTTTGATCATCAAGGTGTCATTCTTTCCGATTGTCGTTTAAGTTTAGGTTATGTGTCAATGACCGCGTCCCGTACGAGCTTTGCGCTTGCGATGAAAGTAAAGCGAACACTCAAATATTGAATTTTATATAAACGATTTCTAATTTTCCGGAATAAAGGGGTTGCATACATCACGCGTTACAATACCATTCTGTTTACTGCAACTGCCATTTGTCAGACCACCAACGCAACAGAAGTCAAAGCAGTTGAACGGACTGGAAAAAAGGCTTATTTAAACGTCTAATATTATTTCAAATGGGACAATTGTATATAATTGAAGATAGTGTTTCTAAAATCATCTTCTACCTTTAAAAATACCTAATTGCTACTAAATATTCATATTCTCAGCCTCATCTTGGCGACGTCCATTCTGTCACGTACCCTTCGCCGACAAATTGCGCTTACTAAATTAACTTTTTCGCTGTTAACTTAATCGCTGGTTGGTCAATTACTTACTAAATTATCGGTTTACTACCTAATCATTAATCAGTAGCTAAGTAAACTGGACTTTCCTATTGCTTCCTGCATTTTCACTATCTACCTGTTTTTTTTTTTTTTTTTTCTTAATTGATAAATGATAATGATAAATGATAAATGATTTTATTTCTGTAAGTAGGTTTTTACAAACACTTTTACACGTCAATCATATTTTAAAACTAGATGAGGTCGGCGTTTCGTATCTGACTACTCTGAGAAGAAAGACCGAAACAAACTCAGAGATCACAGTCTCTTTTAAAGTCCAGACATAATCTTGGTCAAATCATGTGAAGACCATGTAGATTGGTGTCTGAAATGGTCTTTTGAAGAAAGAACCACACAGATTGAGTGGACCTATCCATTCAGTGCACGCATTTGTCAGTAATCGTGCAGCTCAACTCAGAACATAAGGAGCTCAACGATTCGACGAACAATACCAAAGAAAGGACATTTGGGCAGGCCGCATAAATTACTCAAACTGCCATACCATGATCAGAAAAAAAAAAAAATACTGAGAAGAAAAAAATAAAAATAAAGACCCACATAGTCTTCACATTAACAATAATTAAAATAATAATATTATACTTCACAAGTAAATATTCATGTCAATGTGTATAAAGCAATCACAATAAAAAAAGTTTCAATATGTAAAATTTGGAGCAGCTCAATCCCAAGCCTTTTTGTCCTCTATATAATCTTTAATGGTATAAAAGGCTTTCTGGCACAACTTACGTTTAATGAATGATTTGAATTTATTAATGCTTAGATCTTGAACGTGGCTTGGAAGTTTATTATTTTCAATTGTTCTACGTTCCCAAAATTTTGGTTACATCTGGTTTTGTACTTACATGTTTTTTTTTCCAAATTTGATTTCTTATTCAAAAATAACAGGAAAATTTATATACACATCGCTAAGTTTAATAATTGTGATTTTTTATATTCTCAAACTACTTTAAAAAAATCGTTAAAAAAAAATTGTGTATCCACTTTTATATCTACTAGAAATACAAAGTACGGTACAGTAAATTATTATTATTATTATTTATTTACTTCAATCAACTTTGGATCATAGGTACAATTAAACAGAATTATAAAATCATTAACACAATTAAAATAAGCATCACAATTAAAATTAAAATCACAATTAAATATTAAAATTACAATTAAAATTAAAAAAAAAGTAGTACAGTGGCCCAAATATGAACAAATTTCTCCGAACCGAAAAAAGAATCTCACTTTTTCCCTGTCCGCTTGACGTGAAATGCCCCAATTGGAAGTAGGAAGCAGTCCTGCTGGGTCTGGATTTGTACTCGGTTATTAACCCTTCATATGAACGTGGATCCACGCGAAACAATGTTTTTTTTTTAAAAAATCTGCAATCCTTACTAATATTATAAATGTGAAAGTAACCCTGTCTGTCTGTCTGTCTGTCTGTCTGTATGTTACGTTTTCACGCCTAAACCGCTGAACCGATCCTCATAAAATTTGGCAGAGATATAGCCTGGGATATGGAGAAGGACTACTTTTTTACGCGATAACCGACATCCACGCGGGCGGAGCCGCGGTCAAAAGCTAGTTATATATGAGAGAGGTAATAGTGGTTAACTAGGGCTTCAAATATCAGCATTGACAAAATGTCTCTGCCTACCCCTGCGAGAAATACATGCGTGATGGGGATGTATATTGCTTTGATGGCTATAGTTTATGTTCAATTATTTTTCATTAAGTTAATACTTTCATCAATTCCCGACAATATTCGTCAAATTGTGTAATTTGTACTACGTTTTCGGTACATACGAGTATTTCACGGATATCGTAGCGATGCCCCGAAAGATAACAAAATATACTTGCCAAGTTACGTAACAGCTTCATTTCATTATTTGACGTCAATCATGTGCAAAATTTATTACCGTTATTAGTCTACACTGCAAAGAAAAGTGGAAATATTCGTTTCATAACAATTTGAAGATCGAATTTAAAGTTCGCGAACAAATTCGCAAGAAGCTGGCAGTGTCATAACGTTAATGTTTTCCTTTGTTTTAGTATATTAGGTAGTGTTATTAATTGTACTTATATTTTTATATAAAAAGACGTGTGGCACTCGGGGACTGCCGCGGTAAAGCTATTGCATAGCATTTTGTATCAACTTATGCAATTATAATTATTTATTTATTTTATTTATGCAGTATTTCTTTTTCTTTGATATTAATTTTATTTTATTTTTCGTTACGGAATTTCTGGATTCGGTCCCCGCGCTCAAGGCCCGCGATAGAAGCTATGCAATAGCTTAAATCAAAATAAATAAGTGCTGAACGTCGTAAAAGTGTATAACTACGTAAACAAAGTCAAATACTATTCAAATATAAGCATAATAACAACTTTAAAATAGACGAAAGTGTTGAACCTAAAGTAATTTTAAATAAAAAAAGAGTGACAAACTGTTTTGACAGCGAAAAAATTCCATGTACATGAGTCATTTCCAACCGTCTAGTCAAGTTTAATAATTGTTCAACTGGAATGGTATCAATTATTTGGCAAGCTTTAATTAAGTCGTTGTAGCCTGGCGGTGCAACAGGGGAACTGAATGTACTCGTAATCGACTGGTCGAGAGTTCAAACCCCACTATCAACAATCACTTTTTGTGAAGATCATAATTTTATAAACTAATATTTATAAGAATAAAATACGCAGTACACAGAAAAAAGAACTGCCAGAAATTATTAGATCACTAGAGGGTATTGGTGTAGTAAAACCGTCGGAGTGGGGAGCGTGAGGTTTTTTCGTTACGGAATTTCTGGATTCGGTCCCCGCGCTCAAGGCCCGCGATAGAAGCTATGCAATAGCTTAATAAGGTAGGTATATATATACTTATAGCTTCTAATAGGTATATGTGACTGACTACCTGGGCCTCAAGTCTGCTATTACAATAGTGTCAGAATGGTCTCGCCATTGTGAGTATTTGACAGTGTCTGTATGGCAAATCTGTCAAAAACTCACAATGAAGAGACCATTCTGACACTATTGTAATAGCAGACTTGAGGCCCTGCAGTATTGTCTCTCCTTCTACTTTTGATCCATCCAAAGGTTGTCTGTAAAAGATCGCTTTTAGCGATAAGACCGCCCACTGTGACACCCTATGTAACAGTTCTACATTTATATCTGTAATTTTTATGGTGTACATAATAAAGAGTATTCTATCTATCTATCCATTTGTATATTCTTATATTTAAATTAAATATTTATTCCACAATTTTCGTTATTGCACCCTACCACTGTTTGTATCTGCATCACACTAAGGTTGACTGGTAGAACATAATTATGGCTTTAAGTCCGCCCTTTACATTTGTGTGTTTAAAGTATTAAACATATAAATAAATATAATTAAGCATCAGCAACATTTTGTTCTTCTTCATTATCTAGGAGGGAACTGAATGCCAGTGTCTCTAGATATTTTTAAACTATATCCTTTATACCATGGTAAATCCATGTGTTAATTCTGGGTTCCCACTTACACAGTCAGGAAAGCCTAAAATAATGAATAAGGTAGCTTAGAACTTTATAAAGGGTGTGTACATCGGCTTGATATCAAGCTATAAGGTTCCAGTATAAGCTGACCTCACATTAGACGAAACTCCTATACAATGCGAGATCAGCTTACACTGGAGAAATATACCTTGATATGTAGCCGTGTGTACAATTGCACAATAATCTATTATGATTTGATATTCTAACATCATTAATACTAAATAACGGTATTCAAGGATCAAAGATAATTCTTGTAGATCTTATTAGAAGAGTCGCTGAGAGACTGTTTCGTTCTGTTAGCTTCCATTACTTTTCCTGGTCATCATAGAAGACTTCGGAGACTGAAGTACCTACATGGACAACAGGAATTCCGCGAAGGTTTTTACAAACATCGTTAATCAATCCAAGGGGTCACGCTTTTCTAAACATTTGATTTTGATTTCATCTTCTTTCCAAAAAAGAGTGAATAAAGATTCAGTTTTTAAAGTCAGTTCGTTTTTGCATACAACACAAAAAACTGAAATGCGTCGTAGCGTCAGCTGTAATTTATTCTGTAGGTACTTCTTACCGCTACAAAGGGCATGACTTCCGGCTATGTATTTATTTTTATACAACCTTTGAAGCAAAAACAGTTAGTGGTATATTATTGTTATGTGTAAAGTCAGATTTACTGATCATCATCATCATTTCAGCCGAAAGACGTCCACTGCTGGACATAGGCCTCTCCCAAGCACCGCCACCTCGACCGGTTTTGTGCTTCCCGCATCCAGCGGATTCCTGCGGCTTTCGTAAGGTCATCGGTCCACCTTGTGGGAAGCCTTCCAACGCTACGTCTTCCGGTACGCGGTTGCCACTCCAGAACCTTTCGGGCCCAACAACAACAACAATTTACTGATAGTATTTGGTAAATCCTTAGACCCTTAGACCCAAAATATTCTATAGACAATTTTTTTTTATTCTACGGACGTGATCTTACCAACGGAGACTTCGTTGCGATGGTGATTCGATAGTTCGCTATGTTTTTGATCATCAGCCTATAACAGTCCACTGCTGGACATAGGCTTCTCAAATCGCACGCCATTCAACTCTATCCTCGGCTACTCTTATGGCGGCATCTACAACGTCACATGCGAACTACGTATCAAAGACCTGACGTCACAAATACTGCATCGCGCAATCAGAGTTTACCGCGCAACTAGCATATATCCCGACATCAACCGTCGTTGCAGTTGCCCACCAAACACAACACCCGTCTGTTCGGAGGATCCTCCCTTTTCAATAGAGGATAAGTGAACTTTACACTCTGTTCCTGATACCTCTATACTGGTGACCCCGAATTAGCACAGCCTTCAAGCAACTAGTTCAGAGTGACGTCATCATCACTTCCTCAAGCTTTCGAACGGCGAGTCACACAGCCAGCCAGTACCTACGGCTTCAACGGGTATCCTGACCACCTGCATGCAGCGAACGCGCATACCTGGTCATCACCCATCACACATCAAGCTGTGAATGATAGTCATTGGACCTAGGAGGGCTTTAGTTCTATATACTTTCCCTTATCTTCTGTTTATACCTATAGAGCAGTAGTGGCCCAGTGATAACGGCCGCAACTTACACGGTAGGTCGTAGGTTCGAACCCAGACAGGCGTTTTACTTTGTGTAAATTATTTCATCATCACTGCTCTCTAAACGGTGAAGGAAAACATCGTGAAGAAACCGGCAAGTCCTACAACCAAAAATTCGAAGACATGATATCTACCAAACCGTACTGGGCCGCGTGGTCGATTACAGCCCACTCCCTCTCAAAGAGAGATAGACAGATTATTCATCTTCTATATAAACCTATAGCGAGCTTAAGAATGTAATCTACAAACACATAACTGTTAGAAACTGTACTTCAACTGTGTTGCTCTAAAGGTTCCGTAAGAGTCACGTCAAACATTTCGTTGTAAACAACCATTTAATTAGCATACCCACCTTACTTGTGGAACCAGTCAGTTTAAACTTTTCACAATCATAACAAGTGTTCCCAAATTCGTACCTGTCTCAATAAAATAACCTACATCTTGATAGGTTTTGAAAACACGTTCATTCTGCGCACCGCGAAGGAATGGAATTCCCAGCCGAAGTCTGTTTCACGATACCTATAACCTGGGAGGTATCAAGCCTCGAGTGATGTGATTACTTATAAACAAACGTGCATGATCGCTTACCATTTTTTTTTTTTATATCTGTTTGTTTCGCTGGTCTTTGTTTGTTTTGGTTTATGTTTTCTCTTACATTGTTTAAATTTTTCGACAGTCTGCGATAATCGCTTACTATGACGTTAGAAATTTCCAGTAGTGTCATTCTTTAAGCATCAAAAGGGGTCGAGTTGTGCTTTCACTAAGTGAGGTTTGAACTTTGATATGATCCTTATAGCAAATTTTCATGATACAACATTGTAAAATGATCTCCTATAAATAAATAGCCTTTATTTTCCTTAACAATCATTTTTATATGTTTATTTTTTTTATTTTTTATAATGAGGTAAATACTCTATTTTATTTAGATAACGCTCCGTTTGGGTATAGGCTTCCTCCAACTTTTTTCGACTGTTTCTCTCCTTCATTTTCTTTGTCCAGTCCTTTCCGGCAATTTGTTTTAAATCATCTGCCCAGCGTTCTCTGGTTCGTCCTCTGACTCTCTTGCTACTTCGGCCTACCCATTGAGTTATACCAACTGTGCCCATCTTCCATCTGTCATTCTTGCTACGTGTCCAGCCCACTTCTACTTCAGGCGTTTCGTACGTTGAAGAGCATCTATTATATTAGTTTTTTTGCGTATGTCTTCTAATTTTTGTTTATCTTTCAGTCTTATATCCAAAATTATCTCTACCTACCTTGGAATGAGTAATCAAACTTAAATGTACTAAAGTGGCCTTGTCTCTATTTCCAACCTAGTCGCCGACTAGTAACAAAATCAAGTTATTCTTAAATTAGGATAGGTATTTAAATAATCATGACCATTAGGCGTGATGTGACGAACTTGGCTGACCCATCTAGATGCATCGATTTAGTTGCTAAGAGACTATTATCTAACTCATTCAAATTCTACGCCAGCTACGCTCGATAAAAAATTTGACCGTAAGTATAATATACAATGTCATTGTCACATCTAACAGTTTCAGAGAGCTACTTGGTCGTACATCCACTACGATTGGCGAACATATTATTATGTCTTATAAGCAGCCGACCCAACTGATGGGTCGCAGCCGCCATTGAAAGCACCAGAGACCACAGGTCCAGTGATGTTCCAAAGACAGAGCTGACAAACCTCATGACACTGTGTATACCAAAACCGTTACGGCGCCGTAACTCTCATGTGAACGCCAATATGGCGAAATCTTTGCGGTGCGACACCGAAACGCACCGTGTGGCATACCATGGTTATTTGTATGTAGGACGCCGCAGCGACACTGTTTGACGCGTTCCTAGGCCGCGGCGCCACCGCAACTCATCGTATTTATCGGCCCTAAATCAGAATACATCCAGCAATACAGCATGGCAGCAGAAATAGGTAAGGCAAGTAAACAGTACTTCCCTGGATGAGACACATCAACACAAGGAGATTTTCTTCGCTACTTCTTAATACCTATAGACTAAGGAAGAAACCTCTGCAGAAATCAGAGCAGATGTATTCATCTAATGTAATAATAAAAGTTAATTTAAACATGTCTAATGGAAGGAAGTAAAATGTTGTATCTACCGATATAAAATATGCAAACATACATACCTTCTTATAACTCAATAAAAAGCTTTGAGTCATATTCGTTTGTAACTATGACTGGTCTTTACCATTTCTTTCAATCCTTTCCCTGCCTTGATATTGTAGCAAGGCATCGGACTTCTTCATATTCGGGAATTCATTTAATCTCTTTCGGTGGGAGAGTTTCCCGTCTGGAGACGAGCTCTACAAGGCCGTACAGGGTGGAGTGCGGTCCCTTACCCTAAGGGAGAAACCGACCTAAACACTAATATTATCCTAATTAGGAAAAACGATTTATCATCATCATCATCATTTCAGCCGAAAGACGTCCACTGCTGAACATAGGCCTCCCCCAAGCACCGTCACTTCGACCGGTTCTGTGCTTCCCGCATCCAACGGATTCCTGCGGCCTTCACAAAGTCATCGGTCCACCTTGTGAGAACCCTTCCAACGCTACGTCTTCCGGTACGCAGTCGCACTCCAGAACCTTTCAGCCCCATCGGCCATCTGTTCTGCGAGCATTCTTTATCAGCCTGGGGTAATTTAAGATCAGTCTCATACCGGTTTTTTTTTTTAATATTTCGTTCTACTTTTCGCTGCTCTGTCTGCGTTGATCCGGCTATATCATCTGTCTAACCTTCCTAACTATGTGTATTGGAGGTCAGCTCCTAGCCGGATACAGCTGAATAGGTACCAGTATATGACATAGAGCGACTGCCTATCTGACTTACACAGTCTACAACACAGGTTTGTGGGAAGCAACGGGGCTTCAGCACCGATTAAAATAGTTTTAAGAATGAAGAAGCAACGTGCTCAAAATACATACCTACTGGTTAGGGCTTTCATCCCGGGAATCTCGGTCTCGAAAATTTCGGGAGTCTCGACGATTTTTTGGTATTTTCTGATATTTTCAGTCTCGGGAATAACGAGACTTTTGAGACTTGTCTAATGGTTTAGGGAAATACCTAAACCATTGTTACAATTAATCCATATCTATCCCCCCACTAGCGTAGCAGCAGAGAGAGCTTTTCTAACGCGGGCTTTTGTTATAAATTCAGGTCCTCTCTGTCTGTAACTACATTAAATGCCCTTTGTTTCTTACGTACGCACTATAAAAATTAAAAACTCGCATAAATCGTTATTAATTTTATATTTTGAGTTTGCAACTGTATGTGTAATAAAGTGCTTGATTGAAATCTCTTTTTTTGACTGCCTAAAAGCATAGCCTATAAGTATGATACCTACCTTTGAAATAGTCTCGAAAGTCTCGATTTTCCCGGGAATTTCGAGACCGCATCGAGTATCGATTTTTTTCCCGGGACTCAGAAATGCAGCGAGACTGAAAGCCCTACTACTGGTATGTATTTTATTGTAAACATAGCATATTCAGCCTATAATGTTCACTGCTGGGACGTAGGCATCCTCTTTTTGAGAGAGGAGTGGGCCATAATCGACCACAAGGGCCCAGTGCGGGTTGTTTGATGTCACATGTCTTCGAAGTTTTGGTTCTAGGACATGCCGGTTTTCTCACGATGTTTTCCTTCACCGTTTTGAGAGCGGTGGTGATTAGATTATTAACATAAAGTAAAGTGCCTGTCTGGGTTCGAATCCATAAAGTTTCCACTGCTCACCATAAATAAAACCATAATTTTGTAATTTATTTCGTTTCTCATAAATAAAATGAGCTTTGCTTTGCAGGAGTTTGTAATACTTATAGAAAAACACAGATATGTATAGCGGGAACATAAATATGCAATATATAGATAAAACAGCGACAATATATCAGCATCATACACATAACATACTAAGACAATATAGTTGTATTTTTCCACGCGTTATGCAAATGTTATGGTTGTTGCGAATAAATAAATAAATAAATTATTTATTCGACGTAAGGCTTAATGACGATCTGATCGCTCCGACGTTTCCGCCTGTTGTATAGAAACTCGAGAACCAACACCGTGGAGGCTGTGAAGAAACCTGCCGAACAAAAATACAATTTAGGTAAATTAAGTGGAAGTCAACAAGATGAAAAAAAAAATCTACGCGAACCCCAACATTAATTTAGATCTGGGTGGGAAGATAGTGACCAGACCAGACTCAGTAGTAGACATTTCGTTTGTAGGTACTGTTAACTAAGAAGGTACATTACGGCGCAGGCGTCCGGGTAGCCCACTAAATTCAAATTTTCTTATGGAGTTGATTGGCTAAAAGCCGTTGTTTCAATCGTCAGATAAATTTTATCTGAGAAATAACTATGGCGGTTGGACACATTTTCTATACTGTCAGAACGTGAAACATTCCCTAAATAAAAGTTATCTGACGACTGAAAAATCGGCCCTAATATTGTTAGTTGTGTCGTTTTTTGAAATCAAGCGGTAGGTACCTCACACTTAGGCTTCTACATTTGCCAAGCTTTTATTCTGCAGTTACAACAGACTACACTTTTTATATACATACAAGCTGCTGCCCTTCTTTTCTTTTTCTTTCGTCTCTTTCTACTTGCTGTACTTAGACATATAATATTTAGATAGATTTATTTACTGAGGTAGTTCAGAAAAGCTGACCTATCTCAGTAAATAAATCTGACAAATAGGTTTAATAAAGCTAAAGTTGATAATATACTGTCTTACATAAATCTCATATTGTGCCTAAACCCTAACATACGTCTTCTAGACTTCAATAAACTAAAGAGGTGAGAGGTGACCGCCATAAAATAGAGAAAATATATGAGGTTAAGGGACCTTGATCAACCTCGTGGTCATAATTCTGTGGTAGATATACCTACTCAATAAGGGAGCAGTAGTTTCTTTTTCAGAATTTTACATGTTTTTTTCCCTTCTCCTGAAACTAGGATCCACAGTTATAGCAAAATTGTGGCACGTAGTTTAAGGCAAAGGGGACATGTAGGTCAAGTTCCGAAAGTGAAACAAATTATTCATATCTAGCTTTTGCCCGCGGTTTCGCCCGCGTTTTTGTCGGAAATTATCCTCCTGGAACGTACTACCGGAATAAAAGGCTTACTCCACAAATCCCCCCTGAAAAATCCCCCTTAGGAGAAAAAGTGGAATATATAAAAACCAGTCTAGAATTCACCCCTGATAATCCGGCTTATTTTACTAATTACCCCAGAGAATCCCCCTCAGTGGGGAAAACTGAACCCTTATGTAAAAAAAACACTTTCAGGGGTCTTGGAATAAGTTTTTTTTTTTTTTCAATTCTAGTTTTCCTCCCTAAGCGGGATTATCAGGGGTGAATTCTAGACTGTTTTTTATAGATTAAATTTTTCTCCTAAGGGGGATTTTCAGGGGGGATTTGGGGAATAAGCCGAATAAAAGTATCCTGTGTGTTAATTCAGGATAAAAACTATATATCTGTGCCAAATTTCTTCCAAAACCGTTCAGCTGTTTTTGCGTGATTGAGTAACAAACATCTAAACATCCAAACATCGTTTAAAAAAAAATCTTTCACATTTATAATATTAAAAAGATAAAAAGTATTCTATGTCCAGTTTAAAAATTATGTGTGCCAAATTTCATCCGAATACGTGCAGTCGTTTTTGCGTGATTGAGTAACATACAAACTTTCACAATATTAGTAGGATAGTAGGATAATCCTTTTTTACAATCGGATAAGAAGCAATAAAACACAGTGAATAAAATATGTTGTCACTGTATTCTACATGCATAATTATTATAATAATATTATATTTCATTAATTGAAATACCGTAAAAAAGTTGTACTGTTATGTAAGTAGGTACCCACTGGCACCTAGTTGAACAAGTACCTAGGTGCCAGTGGTTACAGAATGCACACCAGTATGCAGAATACACATTAAATTACGTGTAGTCCTTGATTAAACAATACTAGTATGCATAAATTAGTTGCAAAGTATGCCAAGACAATATACTGGTTATTTAATGTTACCCTCAAACGAGTCACGTGCAAGAGTTAAGTAAAATAGCTAGTATTTGTTAAAAAGGTATCCATAACTCAGGAAATGGCAAAGAACCTGTCGCACCACAAAGATTTCGCCGCATTGGCGGTCACACGGGCGTTGCGACGCTGTGCCGCCATAACTTTGTTACGTCGCATCGGCGCCGCACCGTAAGATTAAAAAAAAAAGAGATAAGATTTAAAGAGGGTTTTGAGAGGGGGTTAAGATTTTTATTTTTTAAATAAATAAACAAGCGCGTGTGCCCTTTCTTCTGCAGCACAAATAACTGAGGGAGAGGCCACACGATGCGGTGCGGCTCCGGCGGCACCACTGGTGCCGCTGTGGCGCAATACATACAACGGTATACCAGCACATGGTCACCGGACCAAGACAAAAATGTTCCGACGTCGCAGACCGCAGATGGGTTGACGGAGTTCTGAAATGTCTCCGCTGACTGCTGCTGCGCACCGCGTACACCCCTCCCCGCCTCGTATCGCGGTTTGCAATTCCGGTGTACGCGCGGTGCGACGCAAGAATGCACCATGTGGCATACTATGAATATTTGTATGCAGGACGCTGCAGCGCGCTTGCTGCGCCGCGCCGCCACCGCAACGCATCGAGTGCATCGGCCCTGAATGGCTTTATCAAACGCCCTCTATATTTTTTCTTTCGCCATACTATTCCACTTCTTTTAACGTATCGTACAAACTATCAGTCTATAAAAAGCTCATAGCGCATTCTGTAGTTTCTGCCTACCCTCATGGGAAAACGGCATAAGTTTATGTAGGCATAGATAGGAAAGTTTGTACATTTAACCACGGTACGCCGTCTTAACAAGTTATAACAAGGGACAGTGGGGCCGATTGAGAAGGGTCCGTAATCTATATCTACTCGTATACATACACACTTTAAAAGTGCTAGAGATATAGCACGTTTTTGCTAGTTATTAAAAATCAGTTTTTTTTAATTTATTATATTTTTTGTAACTCCTATGGATACTTATTAGTAAACGTCAAAAGAAAATGTTTTTTTTAATTTCTGTCAAAAGATGAAAATCTTCTGTCAAGTTGTATTCCTATATAATCCTGCAACGGGTTTGAGGCCAAATCAGTTCAATTTCTGCCATACTTCTGAATAATCAATACAAAAGAACGTTATTATGGAGAGAAGATGTAATTTGAGCCAAGAAGAAATGATCAGAGCCGAGGGAATGTTGGAAGCCGGTTCTCAGCAATGTGCTGTGGCAATCGCTCTGGGTACTACACAGTGTTATAAGTCGACTTTGGACACGTTACTGCATCACTGGCAGCGTGGCAGAGCGACGTGGATGAAGAGCTCGTATCACCACACGCAGATCACAAGATTGGTACTAATACAAATTACTGCTTGACGAAATCGTACATGTCTGCGATGATGTTAGTTACGAGGCTTCATAGCTCTTCAGGGATGTTAATAAGCGATCAAACCATAAGAAATCGCTTGCATGAAGTCAATCTCCGTTCCTGAAGGCCGCTACGTGTACCACCTATTGAGCCCCGAAATCGCAGAGCCCGTTTACAATGGGCTCGTGAACACAGAAATTGGGCAGAAGAAGAGTGACGTTTCGTGTGTTTTCTGATTAATCTCGCTTTGGTATGAGAACAGATACTAGACGTTAACGGTATTAGAGAATCCCTGGATGCGAAGAACGTTTAAAATCATTCCAGTAAGTCCATGCATATAGTGGTAGAACAATAATGTTAATGGCGGGTATTTGGATTGGCGGAAGAACTGGGGGCCTATTACGAACTTTAAAAAAACCAGGCAAGTTCCAGGCAATTCATTTCACTGGCTGGTTAAATTTCGTATTACGACATTCCTAATTCTAACCGACTTCACGCTGGGTAGTTTGTCTATGGCTGGCTTGTAATTCTCTGCCGTAACGTTCAGAAACACAATTAAATATTTATCGGTAAGTTACGGTTTTATTTAATCACATATTTTGTGGTAAAAATAAGCAATTTATATTAATCTAATTACTTTAGTATAAAATTAGGTGAAAATACGAATGCACTGTATATTATGCTACCTATATAATTCATTCATATTATAATTTTTTGAGTTTGTAAATTGTCACGCGAGATTAGGTTTCCGAACGAACTCCACTTGAAGGTCAGCGGGGAATTCGACCACATGGAAGAGTATTGTTTCATTGTTTCACAAACTAATATGAACACTATCTTATTGTTTGTTTAATACTTCCAATCGTAAGAATTTTCGGGGTATAAACAAAAATATGGCGTAAGCTCGTTATTGAGTATTTTCCTATTCAGTGTAAGAAAGTTCTTAGATATGATATTTTAAAGTTGTATTCGGTAAATCCGAGAATTTTGTATGACAGTCCCTGACATGTCTCAACTCCTCACTTGATTAAGTTGATATCGTTCAATGAATGGCACATCATCCATGTTGAACGCATTAAGGCTCTTACATACAGGCGACACGCGACGCGACACAAAGGAACCGCGTGTCGCGCGACGAGCGGTGCCTTTGTGTCGCGTCGCGTGTCGCGCCCTGTTTGTAGGAACCTTTAATTTGATCACGAAGTCGTCTCCAACTCCTCACTTGATTAAGTTGATATTGTTCAATGAATTGCACATCATCCATGTCGAACGCATTAAGGCTCTTCCATACAGGCGCGACACGCGACGCGACACAAAGGAACCGCGTGTCGCTCGACGAGCGTTGCCTTTGTGTCGCGTCGCGGGTCGCGCCTGTTTGTAGGAGCCTTTAATTTGATCACGAAGTCGTCTCCAACTCCTCATTTGATTAAGTTGATATTGTTCAATGAATTGCACATCATCCATGTCGAACGCATTAAGGCTCTTACGTACAGGCGCGACATGCCACGTGATACAAAAGAACCGCGTGTCGCGCGACGAGCGGTGCCTTTGTGTCGCGTCGCGTGTCGCGCCTGTTTTGTAGGAGCCTTTAGTTTGATCACGAAGTAGTCTCCTTTTGTTCCTTGATTCGTTATTTTGATCAGAAAAGTCACTTTCCAGGAACTCAAACAGTTCATATTCGTCGCACATAATATTGTCTTTTGCTATTTATTTATTACTCGAATAACTTCGGCAAATAAACCCAAAACAATTCAATAAAAGCTCCTCTGAAGTAGCGTAAACTGAATGGATTGTGAGGTTACTTTTTGACAAGTTGTTATATGAAAAGAAATGTCAAACGAACGTTCGTAATACGGTATTGCCAGGCAATATTCGGGCAGAAGTCGGCCAGGGTGTCACGTGACCGCTGACTAGCTTGTTTGACGAGTTCATAATACGAAATCGCAAGGCAGTTCTGTTTACGCTGTAAACTGCCTGGAAATAAGAGTTCATAATAGGGCCCCTGAGCTAATTTGGATCAGAGGCAATCTCAACGCACAGATTAACGCAGAAAACGATTGTAACAAATGTTGTCATTCGTTTGCGGACGGAATTTGGTGCTTGATTTCCGCTTATGAATGATAATGCACGTCCACACACTGCCAGAGTTGTTGCAAATACACTTGCTGCAGCTAATATCAACGATCTACCTTGGCCTGCTCAATCGCCAGACTTGAATCCCATTGAGCACGCTTGGGATATGCTTCAAAGAAGAGCTCTGCCAAATATGGATGCCGTACGCACACCAGAAAATCATTTTCTCGTGTTACAACGGACGTGGGCGGCCATTCCGCAACGTGATATGGATGTCCTCATTTTGAGTATGGCGGCCGAATCGCAGCGATTGTATTATACGCGTTAACGGCGGAAACACAGACTACCCTATTTGTTTATTTTACGCAATAAAAACCTTTAAAAACTTTTATTTTTATATATTTATATCACATTTTAATGTTAGGATCTAAGGTGAAAAATCCAGCATAAGTAAAAATCGAGAAAAGCCTTAATCAATGCAAAAGCAGAGAGTATTTCATCGATTTACGAAGAAAACATTTTATTTAATCAATCTAAATATCAATTTTTATTTAATTCCAATAGAGCATTTCTATACTATAAAGCTGTAATTTGGTATGGGTGTACAAATTAATCACGCCGACAATGTGGTAAAACGAAATCTTGAAAAAAAAATATTAAGGGTACCTACGGTACACGTAAAGTGGGGATAATATTTTATTTTTATTGTTATCCCATGGTGTAGGATATCGTTTGATAAGCCGTTTAATTTTGCGGATTTATGAAAACCATTTTTGATTCAGGGATCAGTTTAATAATAAGCTTTAAAGTGCTAATTTTTATTAAGAGTCAAGTGTCCCCCCCGCCCTCCCCCATGCTAGCTAAACGGTTGTAGGTATTTGGATACGTGAAAAAATTCACAGCAGTAGTATACATAACGAAGTTAAAAGCAAGGGGCGGTTCGCTAGTGAAATATTATATAACTAAAATCGCTGCACAAACACCGTTAAATAAACAAGCCATTGATTCCTTGGTCAAACAGGTATTAAAATGTATAATTAATAAAATGGACGCATTTATTTGTCTATTCTATAAACATGTACCTATCTCGGACGTCATTCATATTATGTCACACGGTGACCGCGTGCTTAGAGCGTGTTTGAATAGCAAGGGTTAAGAACCGAATAACTTCTTGACCTATTACTTAATGAAATTACATATTCAAAAATAGTTATAAAGTTTAATGTTGCTAAAAATACTGAGAAGAGAAACGCACAGAAAGTATATATACCACAGTGTCCTACGATTACACAGCTCAGGTCAAAATAATATTACACCGCTATTCGATTTTGCGGAACATGTGTTTTGTTATTTAGGAAGGGCTTGACCAAAGCTATCACCAACTACAGTATATCGGTCGATTTCTGGGACACCTGTATATAAAAATACGCCAAAACTCGAAAATGGCTCGAACGATTTTTTTTTTTGTTTTGTTTTGTTCTCCTCAAATCCCCAGTATTGAGGCATGGTTTAGGTAGAAGGAAAATAAGTCAAAACCCAAAGGGACAGCCGATAACAAGAAAAAATTTAAATTTCGTCTCGTGTTACGAAGTTCCTACCTTAATTTCAGCTGAAAGACGTCCACTCTTGGACATAGGCCTCCCCCAAGGGAGGGGGCTTGCCATAATCGCCACGCTTAGCAGGCGGGCTGGCGATCGCAGTATGGTGTTAAAAATGCATAGAGAACGCTGCTGCCCATTCTCTAGTAAATCCCTTAATCGCCTTTTACGACACCCATGGGAGGAAATAGGGAAATAAAAACAAATGTACTGGGTGAGTGATTGTGAAACCCATTCCTACTGATAGTGTGTTACACAATTACCCCGCTGGTCATCTAGTAGGTAAATAGTTTAGTGTGAAGTGTTCTCAAATAAACATATCTGAAATATCTTCCCAACATCAGATAGAGCTAAATAAATCAATGGTCGCTTTGCATCGCCTCAGAATTGAAGGGATAACTCAGAAAGAATAGATCGTAAAAAGATTTTGGTTGCTCTTAAAGAAATGTCAATAACCGATTGAGATCAAGATTGAGAAAAAGACTGCTACACAGATATGCGTCATCTGCCTAGTCTCTTCCCAACTATGTTGAGATCGGCTTCCAGTCTAACTGGATACAGCTGAATACCAGTATTTTAAAGGATCGACTGCCTATCTGACCTCCACAACCCAGTTAGTGGGTAATACATACTGTTGCCTGGTACATCGTGACATTAAGTACCACTAGCGCCATCTAGTATCGAGTAACAGAACTAGTAGACCACTAGCGCCATCTAGTATCAAGTAGCAGAACTAGTAGAGTCGAGATGCTTCTAGAAAGTTCGATGCTAGAACTTTCTAGAACTATCGACATCTGGTCAGTTGGGGCCGGTTTGTACTCGGACATTCTAGATTTTTCTACCTCAGAAGGTTCTGGAACTATCTAAGGACTATATAAGGCCGGTATGGACCCCGACCCGAGCTCCTCCCCGACCCTTGACTGTAAATGAAGCGCCAGCACGCGTTTTAGCTGAGCAGCATGTAATCCAAACTCCCCACGATAATAATCAAAACACTGATTTTATCCAGCCACCGCCGGTCCCTTTCCACCCTCCCTCCGACTCAGCTGCCCTAAGCCGAGGTTCGTACCCCACAAGGGGTGCCCTTAGCGAGCAGCAGTCGTTTAGTTTATAGTTTTTACGCCCTGGCTGGAGGCATTAAGTTTCGTTAGGAGCTTAAGGCAGCCACAGGAAAGTCCGGTTAAAGAGTCGGGACCTTAGTGGTTACACTCTGAGATGCCCTAGATTAAAAAAAAAACCGCCCCGAGTCAGTCGAAAAACAAGCGATCAGGCGACAAGTAAACTTCAAACGATACACGTGATCTTCAAGTACGACTTTAGAGTGATCTGTAGTGCAGTTGTGTTTTATAATTAGTGTGTTTGAGTTGTTGTCAGTGTTGTTTAATTAAAGTGTCATTTTTGGTTATTAAATCGGCAGTTTTAATTGTCACGAACCCGAAGCTTGTAACAATACGATACCCCTTAGTAAGACTGGTTGTCAGACTTTCGGGCTTCTGACTACCCGTAACTGTCAAAGATACAAGAATAACAGCCGGGATCAACGGTTTAACGTGCTTTACGAGCCACGTAGGGGTTTTGGCATGTAAAGAAGGTCACCCATCCACGGACCAACCGCGGCAAGCGTATCTAACCTGGTCGATCGAGCCGTGTGGCTGTTATTACTTAGCCACAAGCCCCTCCTTACACAGATATGAGTGACAGAGACTAGTTGGTGGCCGTGCCCGAGGTAACAGGCGACGAGTGCTGGCTCTAGGGTGTGTGCGCGGGCGATGGAGGCTCTTCAGTGACTACCTTTTTCCAAAACTCGATGTGCTGTGTTACATTCTCGTATGTACGTACTATTGTGGACAACCGAATCTGCATACTTTCAAAACAAAATCCCCGTGCTCATGGATGTCCACATCTGTTTACCGCCCCTTTTTACGATGACCAATAAAAAAAAACTTTGGTTTCAATAAATTTCTCAGGCTCTGTTACAATGACCACAGATGTCTGACCACCTCGGCTGGGTTTTTTACGGTTTTTTTTCTTTTGCAAAATCAAGGACTCAGCAAAAATGTGATGCTGCGATTCTATTAGTTGATTACGTGGGTAAGCGTTACTATAGATAGCAGCCGAGCGATGCATGCAAGAATAGTCCCTATGGTGGTCCGATTCGGATGTCCTAATACCTAAAATGTTACAATTAATACTTACCCAAAAACAACACAAAGAAGGAGCCTTGCATGTCGCTGATGTTGACGGTGTGGTTATCGACCTCCTGCATCATAGACGAGGTCTTCCAGCAGCGGTCCTTCTTCGGCAGGTAGGCGTCCAGCCAGCGCATGATCAGACCCGCTTTGTGCATGCGGTCTAGTCTAGAAAGACAAAAATAGCCTAGGTTTTGAATACATCATCTAACCCTATTAAATGAGACTTAACACGTTCCGGGACACTCCGTCGAGAGGCGGGATCTGATTTTTCATCAAAGTGTACACACGAATTTTCCATACATTTTGACTCAACATCTGATGACGTTGTGTGAAATCATGCACTTTTTATTTTCAGTGATACGATACACCACTTCTCGACGTTCACAGGCAAGGGGAATGTATACGCACACACCCGCCGTGAATCAAAAAACTAAGCTTGCAAGCATGGTAATTGAATCGGGAAATATGGAACTGATCTGAAAGTAAAACATACAAGTTTTTTAGCTTTACTCACTCTTTATTTATCACTGGGAGATACGGGCTGCCCGCAGGCACGATCATTGCAACTTTCTCATTAAAAAACTCTTCAGCGCCTGAAAATAATTTTCATTGTAACAATAATATTTCTGGAAACGAGAATGCACACAAGACGCTTCGTATACCTAGAGTAGGCATTGATGAAAATATTACATATTAAATGAGACAGCCTTCAAAAAAGATATCGGATCAAAAAAGCTCTTCAGAGTTTCAATCAATCAATCAATAATTTATTTTGTTAAACATATGTATATAGGTATAGTTACAGATAATATATTGTCTAAAATATGTGTACTATTTTTTGCCAATATATGGCGTACAAAATTAACATAAACAAGCAATTACAATTAAGGTGACATGTCAACAGATTACAAAAACAAAAAAATCATTCAATAAAAAATGTGTCAGATATGTAAACAGACAATAAATAAAATCATAAGTGTTTAATTAGCAAGCCGGAATCGCCATACCTCTGTTTATCAATAGTAAACTCAGTGATGGTAAACAGTTTTATCGAGAACAGCTGATAGTAAACACAGGTTTATCGAGAACTATGATTATGGAAAATATTAAGGCCAAGATCTAAAAGCGTAACATAGCACGTGCTTGGGCTATGTTCTCGTCTCTATCTTGGACTTGTTTAGGTAGTTTGGCAGTTGTGCGATAGTGACAAGAATAACGCTTAACCAAAAATTTGCCAAATATTTTTTATCATAGTCAATCTGTACAAGTAATAAAAAGAAAGTTAAAAGCTAAAACCCAACTATGTCAAAACGCCAACTAAAAAGATTTTTATTATTATGATATTTAATTAATAAAATTTAAAATAACATCGGTTTTCTATTAGTCAGGAGTCTGTATCTGACGTTTTAGATATTTAACGGGACGTCAATAGACTATAACCCGCGAAATAACATGACGCTTCCAACGATACCTCGTTTGTCAAAAAAGGCCGAGTAGTTTAGGAGTTATGAGGGAAAAATTTACCATAAATAGCCTGTTAAAATCAATACCCTCCTTTGGCATTGCCGTAGTCAGGTAAATACGTACTCAAGGCAAAGTCGCAGTTGTCTGCTTCCAGCCGATCCGCCCTCATGAGGTAACTGAGCCGAAGCTTCCAGTCGATGATGACATGCCGATGGAAACGCACGCGCTGCAGAAGGGCTGACCCTAAATATTATGATTGAAATTAAGCAATTTTATAATAGACTTGAAAAAAATGATGATACATAATCGATTTGTATGATTATTTTTTAATTAAAAGACTTTACTGGCAGACTGCGCCCTTAATAATGTGGTGAAGTTCTAACACAATACTCGTATACATATGTATTTTTCGTATACCTATATTCCACAAATACTATTTTTTTTATTAGTATCTCATAAAAACTTTATTTATGGATTGCCAATTAATGGTAACTAAAACTTCGAAGACAAAGAATGAAACACTTGAATAGGTGTAAGCAAATCACACACGATAAGCCAATGATTGCTGCACTGCGTGTCGCGGGTTCGATTCCCGCACGGAACAATTATTTGTATGACCTACAAGTAGTTGTTCCGGGTCTGGCTGTTTGTGTATGTGAGTTTTAATGTTTGTACCCACGATACAGGAGAAATTAAAAGTGTGGGGCAACGTTTAAAAAAAAAAATCGTTCTTCTACAAATAAAATGTCTAGTAAAAAATATTTTCATACCTGACGTCATGGTACCTCCCATGCCAAGAGTAGTCGAGACCAGTTCAGCGCCTTTTAGCAATGCTATGTACTTTGGTTCGTCTGAATTCTGAAATAAATATGACGGAAAAAGTCGAAAACTTTCGAAAATTGTTACTATTACTAGTGGCACCTATAATGTGCAGGTGTCGGTTGTAAGCTGTATGAAATTCTTTCCATAGTCTTTAATGTCTGTGTGAAGATGAAATATTATACTTCCTTCCGTATTCGCAGACGAGCACGTTTGTTTTATTAAAGAAACCTAAATACAAAATATCAATTAGTATAATAACAAAAACAGTTGCTAATCGGTGTGAAGTCTCTAGGGGGGAAAACTAACAAAATTACTAATCCCGAATACACAAATCCATACAAGACAAACACAGAATGCACCTCAAAACCTGTTTATTTACTTTTTGCAGAAGATAGGTCAGTTCACACGCTATTTTAGCACAGCATCGCAGGTTTATCACGCGGAGAGAGCATGATATTCACAGATTGCTATTTTTATTTAGAAATGGAAAATTTATGGCTGGGTCCTGAGAACTCGAGACGCCGAAAGTATCACGCTATCATAGCATGATCAAGTTAGTGTAGGTGTGGGAACTGGATTTGACCTGATGTGAACCGGAGATTGTACTTTATGTGGGGTTGTTATTTAAAGCATCTCTAATGGCTTTTGAATAATACAAAATGGAGGACTAGGCACGGGAAAAATAAAAAGTAATCAAGTTTGCCACAGTTTCTGATACGTTTTTTTAAATTTCCTTAGTGACATTGTGTGAAATAGGTATGATTGTAAATCAAATTGAAAATACTTATTTTATTTCACATAAACCTTCATGGGTGCACCGTTCCAATTGGTCGTTTCATATGGAGAAGAGCAGTCAGAAACTCAACAGTTGTGGTTTTGTGTGTTTTCAAATAAAATAAACAAACACAAACTACCCATTATAGTTTTGGGTGGACAGTGTAGGCCTGTCGACAAGTAACGGGTAGGTACTAAACAAAAAAGTAACTGATCATAAATCGAAGCATATATGACTCTAAAAGGCCTACAACGTTCTCACGTTCATAAAATAGAAAATAATCTTTATAAAACAAAATAAATCATCATTATCATTTCAGCCGAAAGACGTCCACTACTGGACATATGCCTCCCCCAATTGGGGGGTTTGCCATAATCGCCACGCTTGGCGATCGCAGTATGGTGTTAAAAAATGCATAGAGAACGCTGCTGCCCATTCTATAGTAAGTCTCTTAGTTGCCGCGTGCGTGCACTGAATGGACAGGTCCACTCAATCTGTGTGGTTCTTTCTTCAAAAGACCATTTCAGACACCAATCTACACGGTCTTCACATGATTTAAGCAAGATTATGGTCTGGACTTTAAAAGAGACTGTGACCTCTGAATTTGTTTCGGCCTTTCTTCTCAGAGTAGTCAGATACGAAACGCCGACCTCATCTAGTTTTAAAATATGATTGACGTGTAAAAGTGTTTGTAAAAACCTACTTACAGAAATAAATTAATTTATCATTTTATCATTCACCTTCAACTCCATCTCCAAATAAGATCCTTTAGTAATAGACCAGGTGTAGAGGGCCCGGTTCTCCAGGAGTTCGGCCACGGTTGTCACAGGAATCTCCTGCTTCGGGAACGTGAGGAAAGCCACCAGGTTGCCGGAGTACGTGGTTACGACAACCAGGACGACCAACCACCATGTTCCTACTACCAGACGACCGCTGTCCGCGCGGGGAAGGTACATTCCTCCTAAATATGATGAAAAATTGACAGTTACGTAAGTACTTCAATCGTTTGACTAAGGAATAAAGGCTCCCGCAAGCAGGCGCGATGCGACGGTACGACGCGATTCTGGTAGAACAATGTCCATGAAGTTTTCATAGAAATTGTTCTACTAAAGTCGCGTCGCGCTGTCGTGTCGCCCCTGTTTGCGGAGAGCGCTTAGGTTTGGAAAGGAAAGTTCTATTAAAATACTTGTGAGGATAATATTAAAAACCTCTTTTACAATCAAATCTTTAAAATAAAACTGTTCATGCATGCTATACATTTCCAGTTTAGGCTGATCTCGCATTGTATAGGATTTCCGTACAATGAGAGGTCAGCTTACACTGGCAAAGTATAGCTTGATTTGTGGCCGTGTGTACCACCTTTGCTTTGCATTATACTAAAATTAAAATTAGGTTATCTAGGTTAACTTTTTGATAATATTCAATTCAATAATATAAAATGAAAACCTCTTTAATTTTGTTTTTGCAAAACACCTGGCTGTTTATGTTGAAAAAAATACACTGGTTGCCACAAAAGATAAAGAAAAAAAAAATACAATATTCTTTTGAATTATTTTATGGCCATGTTAACATTTTTTTTTCTAAAGTTTAAGCCAATGATACGTTAAAGTGAAAGAGGCAATATAATTATAGTTCCTCGATATTTACCTACAAAGAAAATACTATACCTACATTAACATTTATTTTAGGTACGGTGGCCACATTAAGTTACCACAAACTGTCAAATTTTCTCGTTCGGTTTTGCACATGAGTTTTTCCAACTGGAATTTCTCATTAGCAGCTCAAAGTCTGGATTTGTGCCCAGTTGATGGCAATAGGCTCGCCCCTTATTACATGGGACTTAAACATAACTGGCGAAATGTGGCTGCCTAACTTGGGGAAATACAGGCGTGATGTTACGTTATACATAAAAAAATATTAATCAGAAAACTTTGAATTTAAGCACATAGAAAATGTATAGAATATGTGTTTATAGATTTAAAAGTCGCTTCTTTTGAAAATAGAACAAAGTTCTTACCTTGCTGCAACAAAGCCCCATAGATATACCAGAGACAATTGTGTATGGTAGCCAGACCTCCTTGACGAGTGATCTCCATCGCCTCGTAATAAGGACTTAGTCTATGGATAATGTATAACGTTGGCCCCATCAGTATCACTGCTAATCCGAGACACACCCATGTCTGGAAATAATAATAGCCATATTTAGCTGTGCTTAAAAGAGTTGCTAAATAAATTGCCTTAAGAAATTTCTACAGCAGTCCACTGGTGGACATAGGCCTCTCACAGCGTCAGCGTCAGCGTCTTTCAGCGTCAGGTGGTTGTACACTTTGTCTTTGTGTTGTCATCTGACATTATGCTGAGCTGAGGCCCTTTTGGCATTATAATCATTGTTTTCTGTTTTTTTATAATATTAAGGTGTATTTTTTGCTGTAATGACAATAAACGTATTTTTCTTTCTTTTCTTTCTCTCCAATTGCACGCCATTCAACTCGGTTCAAGGCAACTCTCATCCAGATACCACCAGCCACCATACGAAGAACAGACATTCGGACGTAATCTTTCTACAAATGCATAATCGGTTTCCCACCCAATCACAAAAGTTTTTATTTTGACAACATTTTCCATTAGTATACAGTGCATTGTAAAAATCCGTTTTCTCGATAACGCAATCAACTCGATGACTGCGAAAATCAAAGTTATTCTGATTGCTTCATGCAATTCGAATGCAGATAACTTGTTTCATTTACACTGACAATGTAGCTTTATATTTTTGAAATGCTTTAGGTAGGTGCCTACTGAAGCCAGAAAAAGAAATATAATGTAGAAACATTTATACTGAAGAACACGCTCAGTACATAGTATAATATAAACGTTCTCGGACCCAAAACTTTGCATTTTATTGTCTGAAATAATAAGCCTGAAGTTTTCTCTCAACTTCCCAGTGTAGGTATTTTCGCACTTGCTAGGGAGAGGTAGGTTTTACGCACACATATAGATAGACCTAGATAGCGCAAGTATCACGATCTGTATGAAAACCAAGCGTGCCATTTTTTGACTACCTACTCTGACGTCACAAGGACTATTTAGTGATGGGAAAGTTCGTATACTGTACGAATACTATTTATTGAGTAATTGTGTACATTAAAGAATTATTAAGAATCGTTTAAATAGATTAATTAATCGATTTTGTGACAGAGTAACAAGACAGAGTAGTAGTAACTTATGATTTTTGTACGTACGCTGGGCACACGAAGTAATTGCTCTTGCGTTATCTAGGTCTATATTATCTGTGGTTTTACCAATGACCCTGTATACATAGTAATTGTTTTAATCATTTTATCAAGACAAACTCAGCGGATTGTGCTAAACCATCTTACTACATTTTTATTTATATAAAAAATAAGAAAAAATCGTCTGTTTTGTAACTATGCGATAGATTAAACATTACGAAAAGGGGTAACTTTGGAGTTTTTTTGTATCCAGCAAAGTTAATCTAATTGTGTTATTAAAAGTAATTGCATGTCTGCCAGATTCTTAAATAAGTTTTTTTTTTTTCAGAATTTTGTTATACTGTTTTTTGTGTTTCTCATAAATTCAAAAACTAGTAAGCGCTGTCTAGGTCGGGTAATAACGCACTAAAAAAAAAATGGCTGTCATAAGGACTGCCGACAGAACTGAAAACACAAAACTTTGGAATAACTGTTCTTTTATACATATAGCTCATGGAAAGCGTTCGGTGATGATGACGCGAGTTCCATGATTTTTGTTCACCCTAAAAGTACACATATATACACAGTAGGTACCTATACATATAGCTCATGGAAAGCGTTCGGTGACGATCGCGAACCCATAAGTTTTCCCCTACCAAAAAGTGCTCAACGCGCCTTAAGAAGTTTTCACTTCAAAAACTAAGCTTTTCGTTAACTAATCGAATGTTTCCACATCGAAGCCTTTCAACAACAATTACTTCGTGGATCTTTTAAAAATGTTCAGCTCAAAAAACAGTGCACAAAACCCAGTCAGTTTAGGATCTGATAACATTTTAAATGAGAACTTACGTCAGTTGTAAATGGAAGTAGAAACAGCAGTGCTCTGCTGAGCTCCCTCGGGCGCGCTATCATGAACGAATACGACTGTATGCTCACCGGCATAGTATAGTTTATACCTGGGGAAGAACGTTTACATTATACTTTGACTAAATCCCTAACCATTAAATGACTTTTGATTGCAGTGGTGGCCCAGTGGTACTCCGACTAAAGGCTCGTACAGACTCGCGCGATATCGCGGGCGCAACTAGCAGGGGCCAAAAAAATCGTGCTACTAGTGTCGCGTCGCGCCCGTGATATCGCTGTATAAGCCTTAATGAGTCGTAGATCGTGGGTTAGATTCGAGTCGGGGACTTTGTACATTTCATTTCACCGCCAGTGCTCTCAAAACGGTCAAAGGAAAACATCGTGACGAAAATTTATATGTCCTAGAACCAAACAAAATTCGAAGACATTTGACTTCCATGAACCTGCGCTGAGCCAACCCTACTATCCATACTAATATGCTATATTAGTACTGATACTATCCATACTAATATTATTAAGCCAGTGGTGAGGAACAATACTTCTCCCGGGAGGTAGAGTCCGTGGGGTCGCTACTGCCCAACAGCTCGCCACATGCTGCCCTGCGGGTTTCTGTATCTGTCTTGGTCTGGCTCCTGACCCTAGACCTGTTTCAACAAAGTAAACTCTCCCGGCATAGATCTAGAGTTCGGAGCGCGCAAGCCCCACCACGACGTCAACGTAGAGATACGGCGATGGGGATATTATTATTATGTAGTCACTAACCACACGAAAAAGAAGAAAGAGAAGCATCATTTCGTACCTGGCATGGGATCAGATAAGACAGTGAAAGAAGCAGCCGCCAGAGCTCCTTGTCCTTTGGAAATAGCTATCATCGTCAGCTTGGCGTCCATGCCATGCATTGTCTGAAAGAAAACCACGAATAAGAAGTTCTTGATCCTAGAACTGCAACTTAATTGCGTAACACACATTCAATCACAATCTGAATGATTTTGAAGGAAAATAAAGTTCGAAAATTTTGTTAATGAGGGCTACCGTTTTTGTGCTCACCAATTGGCGCCACTGTCGAGTAAGGTCCTGAAGTCATCATCATTCATCATCATTTCAACCGAAAAACGTTCACTGCTGGACATAAGCCTCCCCGACTGGGGGGGTTGTGCCATAATCGCCACGCTTGGTAGGCGGGTTGGCGACCGCACTATGGTGTTAAAATGCATAGAGAACGCTGCTGCCCAATCTCTAGTAAGTCCCTTAGTCGCCTTTTACGACACCCACGGGATGAAATTGGGTGGTGCTATTCTTTACGTCCGGCACCACACGGCACAGGTCCTGAAGTATAGCTGCTAAAGTGTGTTTACTGCGGGCGTGAAAACAAAGTTTAAATTGAAATAATATTTAATACCTTAAAACTGAGCCTTAAAACCGTATCGTGAAAAAATAGAGAGCATGCCGCAGTGTTGCGCGTCCCGTTTTGTTCAGAAAAAAGGAGGATATAAGTTTCCGAAGGATGAAACTGTCAAAAAGCATCGACATTAATTGCACGTAACTCATATTTGCCATAGTTAATCTCAAGTATTGCAAAATATTCACTTTTTTAATCTAATTTGAAATAAACCCGGGTAGTCCAACCACAAACAGTGACATTTTTGACATTTCGGACACCACACTAGCGCCTCTATATAGCGGCGAATTCATACGCGATAGCCCTCATTGCTAAAAATCGTAAATAGCGCAATGAATGTTGTTGAACTGTCAAAATGAAACCCATTCCTACTGATAGTGTGTTATGCAATTAACATGCTGGTTATTTAATAAAGTTTAGAATGAAACTTACATCAGCAATCGTATCATTAGACAATTCTTTCTTCAAAATAGAAGCTAATATTATTTTTATTCTGAAATAAAACATGAATAATTAAAAACCTGTGCTATTTTAAACTAATTTAACGTTATCTCATACATAGCGTTTAACGTTTAGCGTTTAACAAGGCGCTATGATCGCCGCACTCGAGCCGACTGAAGAAGGCTCGCGAAGTCGCGAGTGGTTGTCTCGCGCATTTGTTAGATATTTAAACATTAATTATTTTAATCATTATATTTTATTTTATTTTATCCACAACGGGGAAGCTCTTAGCCTTCATCTCACCAGGGCCTCAAGTCTGCTATTACAATAGTGTCAGAATGGTCTAACATTGATTTCATAATTGTTGATTTTGACAAGTTTGGTAATCTACTAATATAATGGCGTCATTATGACTTTCCAATGGTCAGCCACTGACACTCCATTGAAAGAATTGGTAATCTCGTACATAATGACAAATGAAACTTCCTACTAAACTTACAACTTCCTACTACTTCAGATTGCTTATAACACTGTGGCGGTATCAACAACGCCACATGAATGTCGCGTTGTAGCGACATTGGAATTAGCTGAGGAGTGCGAAAACACAACAGCATGGCAACGCTGGCTGCCTACGGGACCCATAGCAATCCTTCCACTAGATTCAAAGCGAAGTTCCCTGGTCTGGTCCACGTGGCAAGACAACGCAAAGCAGCTGCTGCAACTGCCTGAAGACCAGTTCGTGGACGCGTTGAATGACGCTCTGTGGAAGCAGTACCCTCGCAGTCGCAACAGCGGCGTGGAAGCAGTGACGTCATGGACGAGCTCGTGTCTGCGGCGCATGGGCCTGCCGGACGGGGCGGCACGCCAGCTGCCGCCGTCCATCCGCAACGTCACGCCCGCCTCGCGCGCTGCCTTCCCGCTCGGCTTCGGACACAGCACGCGATACGTCGCGCCCGGGGTCGCGCTCATTGGCGACGCAGCGCATCGGGTTCATCCATTGGCTGGACAAGGAGTCAACCTGGGTTTCGGCGACGTCAAAGATCTCACACATTTATTATCAGAGGCCATGTATAGTGGTCTAGACATAACTCACCCTGATTGGCTAGGAAAATACGAGAGCACACGACAAAGACATAACGTGCCAACTCAGATGATGATTGAGATGTTACATCGACTGTACACCGTAAACCTGATGCCCTTAGTACTGGCAAGAAGCGTAGGGGTCCAGATCACTAACGCTTTGCTACCTTTGAAGAAAATGATACTCTCTCATGCAACGACATACCTAATGCGATAAAATATTAGTCACGTTGGAATGGCGATTGTTTCAAGGTTTTATTTTATTTTATACGGAAGGCTTATCGGAAGCCTCAATGGCGAAGACAAGTTAAACTGTTGGATGTATTTAAGTTTAATAAGTTTAATAAAAGTACATGCGAACGACGCATCAAAGACCTGATCGACCTGACGTCACAAATCCTGCATCGCGCTATCAGAGTTTACCGCGCGACTAGCATTGTATATACAACATCCCTACATCAACCGTTGGGCAGTTGCCCACCAGACACAATACCCGTCTGGTCGGAGGATCCTCCCTTTACTATAGAGTATGAGTGAACTTTACACCCTGTTCCTCATACCTCTAAAACCTAATAAATAATATGTAAAAATATAACACACAAAACACAAGCCTTTGGCCTAGTTTAGGAGGCATCAGCTTTAATCCTTGTATACTTGTATATGTTTTTTAAGTGTACCTACTAATAAACATTTTATTTTATTTATTATATATTTTATTTATTTTCCCATGGATTCAAAATACTAGCAAGTGTGGTCTCACGCGGGTCATACCGCCTTAAAATACATCCTATGACGCTCAGCAATAGCTTGGCAATAGGCTGTAGCTTGGGATTGAGCTGCTCGCTCTGCTTAAATCCTTGTGATTAAACCGTAAAACTTTACATTTTAATAATTATACAACGATTTATATACATAATTATTGACAATATTAAATATTATATACAAAATGACATGAATATTTACTTTGAAAAGTATTACATATATTACTTTAATTATTGTGAATGCGAGCACTATGTGGGTCATTTGTTTTCTTTAAGTTTATCTCTTTTTCTTTTTCCTCTTGCTCACGTAGTTTTAATGATGGTCTGGTATTTTGAGTACTTTATGCGGCCTACCCAAATATCCTTTCTTTGGTATTGTTCGTCGAGTCGTTGAGCTCCTTAAATCCTGAGTTGAGCTACACGTTTACTGACAAATGCTTGCACTGACTGGACAGGTGCACTCAAAATTGTGTGGTTCTTTCCTCAAAAGACCATTTCAGACACGGATCTACATGGTCCTCATATGATCTGACCAAGATTATGTCTGGACTTTAAAAGAGACTTTGACCCCTGAGTTTGTTTCGCCATTTCTTCTCAGGGGTAGTCAGATAGGAAATGTCGACTTCACCAAGCTTGTTTTTATATTTTTTATATGACGTGTAAAAGTGATTCCGATATCCTATTTACAGAATAAACGATTTCATTTCATTTCATTTCTTCGGAAGGCTTATTCCACAAATCCCCCCTGAAATTCCCCCTTAGTAGGAAAAGTGGAATCTATAAAAACAGTCTAGAATTCACCCCTGATAATCCCGCTTAGGAGGGAAAACTAGAATTGAAAAAAAAAAAACTTATTCCAAGATCTCCTGAAAGTGATTTTTTTACATTAGGGTTCAGTTTTCCCCACTGAGGGGGATTCTCTCAGGGGGGATTAGTGGAATAAGCCGCTTCGGAAGAAGAATTTTCGAAATCCGATCAGTAGTACATACAAACTCATTCCCTCTTTATACCTTATATAGGGACAGGGTGTAAGAGACAGCCCTCCGCAGACTGATAGGGTGAATTCAGTATATTATACTAAGATGACCGGTACCCATGAAATTATTTCAGGAACATTATGGGAATCCAATAAACCTGATTTGTTTTATTACCTACCTCACACGCATTGTATCGTTACCGTGGCAAATCGCAGGTAGCGAACGGCAGCGCGGCAAGTGAGTTCGATGAACTCTGTAGCTAGGCAGAAAGTGAACAGCTGACTTCGCGTGTCGTTTGTTATAGTATTTTAACATTCATTGCTGGTTTATTTTTTATTTTAGCAGTTTTATTTACATAAATGGAGTGCTTCGTACAGAAAATGGAATTTTATCGTAACTGAAAAAACGATAAAGAAAATCAAAATTATCCTGAGCAAATTTCCAGTGGAATATGATTCAAAATAAGGAGCTGATGCACCCTGTTAGTTTGCGGAGGGCTGTCCTTTACACCCTGCAGATTATTATGGATCTTACGTGAAGTTTTTGTTAATCGCTAACTGATTAACGATATCAAATATAAGTCCACTATATTTCACAATAGCACCAGATTCATTCCGCTGCAGTATCGTCCATGGTGGGTTCTGAAATAATAATAATAATAAGCACGTAAATACACAAAAAACACAAACTAAAAGCGAGCCTTTAATCGGGTTCATGGCGTGTAGTAGTATGAAATGTCTCTTTGGTACATATGATGCGAGTAAAAATAAGCGTGGACACGAAATAAAATTTGTGTAATAATGAGGTTTTACATGATAAGTGATGATGGGTAGCTCCTTCCCTCTGAATCCGTGGTGTATGTGCGGAAACAGAACATCTTCGAACTTTACAGCATCGAAAGGACGCCAAAATCCGACCTATAAAACAAGATAAATAAGATTAAATTTTCTTTACTATACTCCATTTATTATAACATTAGACAAATAACTGTTCTCACCCTTTCGTTATTTCGATGTAAACGTTTAATTAACTCCGTTATTTCACGATAAATACAAAGCACTGTAATCTATTTACCATTTACATTAAAAAAATAACTCTAAAGTGCAGTCATTTCAACAATATTACACAATGACTGTCGTTATTTAGCCGTTATTTGTCTAATGCTATAGTAAATGGAGTATAAACGTATACATATGAATAAATATGGAAACAGATGCCTGACCCAGGAACTCGAAATAAAAGGCACGTCGTGTGTGCCTTGTTGCCAGCAACACTGCTTGGCTACAACAATAGTTATGGTAAGTAGGTACTTATCATAGGTATTATATATCGTGGGTGTTACCACTATGTGGATCGCCCAGAGGACACGGTGGAGCATACGGTAAAGATCTGCCCAGCTTGGGTGGAGCAGCACCGTGTCCTCACGGAGGCGATTGGCGGCGGCGATCTCTCGCGTCCGGCTCTGGTTCAGGCTATGGTTCGGAGCGAGAGTGCATGGGAAGCTGTCACCTCCTTCTGCGAAGCAGTAATACTCGCGAACGAGAAGGCAGAACGCGTGAGCGAGAGGCAGTCTGGCGCCCCTAGTCACTGCAGGAGACGCTCTGGGCGGCGGGAATCAATAGCCAATTCCCGGCCACCGTAGGCGCAGGTTTACGGACGGCGAGCAATGCGCAGCTCGCCATCCGGTAAGGACCAGGCCCGGGTCGACGGCGCGTTGTGTTCCACGTGCGCCTCAAAGAGATGTCAGTACGAACTGACGAGGTCGGAGGACCGATGCCAGCAAGGGTTGCAGGTTTGTCCGAAAGGGATACCATGGCCCTGGCACACAGGCAACTGAAGGAATACGGGTGGCTTTTAGTCAGTAAAAGTCTGACACGCCCTCCCGCTCCGCCCAGAGCGGGAAAAGCTATTTGATAATTCCATACCCAAAAAAAAGGTACTTATCTTTGGATGATAACGCTAGCTAAGTAATAGGCTGACTATTGAAGATTGCCATCGACACGATAACAAGAAGAAGAATAGTACTTCAATGATGGTGAATACTTACGTTTAACAAGTTGATTTTGTCTATGACTCCTGTCGTTCCGTTTGGACTGGCGCTGGCCAGATCTGTAGCATCCGTGAGCCCCCGGTAGGTGGCGCCCCATGTGTCTGCCGCCAAAGCGCGCCATGTGGAACAGTTGCCGCAGCGACTCTTTGCAGAAATGTATTGCTGGTTGAAAAAAAAAAAACTAACTCACGTCCTGTATTTCTATACTAAATTCAAGTTTTTATTCCTGTCAGCCGGGTCGTGGTTGTAGACGTAGCTGGATCAGTGTGCGACTGCGTGTCTAGGTCCAGCCCAATTTTAGTATTATCTTGTTGCTCTTGTAATCGCGAGTGCGGTTGCTAAGCATGGGTTCTCCCCAGGTGAGGCAAAGAGTTATTGGGTTTTTCTATCAGAAATTAAAACAACATTTGTGCAAGTGGAATTTCGAGAACAGCGAACTGTGAGGGTTGCGCGTAGCAGTTATCAAGTGAAAGTGACTCTTTTTAAGTCTTACTGCCAAACACTTTACACATGCAGCCCGTGGGCTGCACACTTGGGTCATACAACGCCCTACGTGTTCAATACAACAACACGTTTAGAGTGCTGCTAGGGCTACCATGATTCTGCAGTGCTTCGACTATGTTCGCAGAAGCGCACACTGATGGGCTTATAAGGAAGCAGTGTGCGTCGCTGCTGGGCCGTGTAAGGTCCAGTAGCAACAGTATAATAAGTGTGTTCGCGGACAGGTGGGACTCTCCACTGTTGCGCCACTGGATACGTCTGCGAACTTTTTTTTTACATGAATTAGTTAAGAAATATGTGTGTTGAAATATGGATGTTTTCTGAAATAAATGTTTATTATTATTATTTACATATCTCGGGACCCTGGTGTCCCAGACCTTTGGGAGGCATATGAGGAGCCGAAGCCAACTCGCAGAGGCCCGTTAGACGCTTTTTGATTAAATGAGGCACCAACCGACGATTATCCCTGTACCCACTATGCAAGTGCACGCAAGGAACACCCCCGGTTGGTGGTTGGTGTAGGACTATTGCAAGATATGGAAACAAAGATATTGGACTATGGGTTTGGGTGGTTAAAATGGACTGGTTACCAAAAACTATGGAAGGACTATGGCCCCTGCCTGATCAATGTTTTATTATACACGGATAAAATGGCAGGGGGTAACTTGCACACTCAATAATGGGCCCCCGAAAACGGTCGCTAGCACATAGTGACGTAGCGATAAGGGGGCAACATATCCTGAGGTGCTCGAGGAGTGGAGAGGTATTCCAAGGCTCTCAGAACAATCCCAGAGGCCGAAAGATGGTCAAGATCCCTACAAGCACTTACTGGAATACTTCCTTCCCCACTTCCTTCCTGTGTTTGGAGTCTCCTAACACAGGCTTATCTGCTTAAATGGAGACTCCAATCACTAGTTGTTAAGGTTAACTTGGTAAAATAATAAAAAAAAAACAATTTTAATTTTTTTTCCTCCGAGCACGTTTGCTCTTGCGAATCTCCACTCAAGAGGTCAATAAAGGCAAAAATGAGGTGGGAGCTCAGTTCCTCGTCAGTGTCCACTCTAGCCGGCCAATAAAGGCAAGCCAGAGGAACATGACTTCTCCCGGGAGATACGGTCCGTGGGATCGCAACTGCCCAACAGCTCGCCACATGCTGCACTGCGGATTTCTGTATCTCTCTTGGTCTAGCTCCTCACCCTAGACATGTTCCGTGAAAGTAAACTCTACCGGCACAGACCTAAAGTATGTGCGTATATATATGTTTACGTATCTTGGTGTTACGCCGCATTTATGGGATAGTACGGGCCGAAGCCAAGTATCATAGTTATATTATGATGAGATGATGGTGTGTTCGAATTTAGTGATGACGAGTGTGCTCGCGTGTGTGAGGAGATTTTCTGACAATCTTGCAGGTATTCAAGATTGCTACTTTCTGAAGAGTCTGGTATGTATATGGTGGAAATTCATGTGTTTTTAAAGATTTGTGGAGCTGCTTGGGTATTACACCTGTTGTTAATAATACTATAGGAACAATGGTGACATAAGCCGCCACATTCGGCGGATTTCTATTTTAAGGTGCTATATATTTTGAGAGTTTTTCTGCTATAGTACTTTGTAGATTGTGTGTATTAGGAAGGTGTCTATGATTTGAACAGTTTAGTTAATTTATCTAATAACGGAATACCTGGTCTATTGTAGTGTGTTGTTTTGTCGGTGAGGATAGCTCGGTCAAAACAGCTTGTGAGTGGAGTTTTCGAGAACAGTTTCAGGCTGATATTTATAATAAGCTACAGGTGGTGTGGGAATTAGTTTATATTTTATTGCTAATTTCTAATTTATTATTACATGAAAATTAAATATAACTAGCCAAAAGTAAGGTAACTAGGTATCCTGTATACCGTGGTGTACCCTTTATGGAACACAGGCGTGATGCTACATTATGTTAGATTCAATGAGAGCTACGCCTACAAGTAAAACAGAACTCTTCCAGCCGAAATGATTAACAACTAGACATCTTCTACCTGCATATGTTTGAGCAGCATATCCCGTCTCTGTATCTTATTCGGTCGGATGGCTTCCCACTCCTCATCTGACACCTGAGCAGCAACGTCTAACTCGTCTTGGATCGCCGCGTTCAATCCTGATATGAAGGCATCCATCATCTCCTCGCAGTAGCACATAATTCCGTTCTAGAAGTATCAAGGGAGTTTTTAATGCCAGCATAGCAAAAGCTCAAAAGCAAGATTTCCCAACGGTTCTATCGTCAAGGCAGATTGTTATGGATTTGTTTGAAAACATCTCGCACCTTCTTGTCTCCTTGAGTTTTAACAGAAAAAAATAATTAAATAAAAAGAATATTTTTGATTTTGAAAAATGTTTGCCCACACTAAAACAGGTTTTTTTTAGAATCGTGACCAATCGTAGGTTACAGGCACCTACGATTGGCCAAAAATCAAAAAAATCTATAGTCTAAAACCTACAGTATTTACCTTACAATCCGGACTATTGTCAGTCAAGTTGTAGATAAAGGCTACGTTCTCTCCCTCGTACAGGTCATTGATGAGACTGCTCAGGTTTCCGTTCTGTGCGTTTGTGTCGGATATGACATAAAGCCACTGGGCCATCGTATGTGACATGAGCAAGTCCCGAGCCGTCTCCGCCATCGTAGTCATCACGTCCGACGTCACCACTGCTATAAAGTTTTCACCTACGAACAATACCTGTTATTATAGCGTTTTCACTAACACTAAGTGACGCCTAAGTGAATGCCTAAAGCGTTAAAAGCGCTCTGTCGATCTTTCAACTTAAGGCTCGTTCAGACTCGCGCGATATCGCGGACGCGACGCGACACTAGTAGCACAATTTCTTTGTCGGTGCTTGTCGCGTCCGCGATATCGCGCGATTCTGTACGAGCCTTTACAGTGCTGAGACGAGCGTCGAAACCAACAGCGAGCTTTTACGAGCAGCGAATGTTATTGACACAGTGACAAAGTTTAAAAGTTTACAATGCACTTTTTCTAACAATCAATGTGCCATATAACACACACACACGCATATGTGCAGTGTTGTGTAATTAACTGTGTTCGCAATTATTTTGCAGTATCAGTATAATCAGTGCCTTATACTCCAAAATAATGGCGAAACTACTGTGATTAAAAATCCCCAATAGTGCAGATGGTAACTCATTTGCAAGCAAAAGGGACATAAATATTTATATTTTTTTTATATTTTGTTAAAGTTAATTTTGAAGACAGTAGTGCTCGTTTGGATGCTCTCCAAACACTTCCCATCTCCCGCCCCTGGTCCTTCCCGCCTTGCGGCATACGGACCATATGCCCCCCCTGGTAAATTCCCCTCTCTTATTTTCCCTACTCCCTTACTAGGGCCTAAACATCACAAGACGTGACTTCGCCCCCAAGCAGTTATCTTGTCTAACCTACTAATGCATTGCAGCATCCTCTCCGCCCTCTTGTAATATGCCGGCTTCGAGGGCCTTCCGTTTGCTGTGCCACTTGTGTCCAAATGACCTCAGCCTCCGGAAGCCCTCTGCGCTGGATACTAGATCCTGGTGGTATACCAGCCCTACTACCTCCCTACACCAGTTCCCCAACATTGCTTCCCTGTCGTCAACGTACAGAGTGCAGTCCCACAGGACATGGTCCCGAGTTTCATCCGCCTGCCCACAATAGCATTTAGCAGTGTCGCACAGCGACATTGCGTGTAGGCGGCTCCTGAAGCTCCCGTGCCCTGTTAGGATCTGTGACGTGACGTAATCAGGCTCCACCCAGCCCTGCGCCAGTCGACCCATCACTTCTGGGAAGAATGAATACAGCTCCCGGCCGTCACCGGAGGCATGCCATCGTATCAGTATAATCAGTGCCTTATACTCCAAAATAATGGCGAAACTACTGTGATTAAAAATCCCCAATAGTGCAGATGGTAACTCATTTGCAAGCAAAAGGGACATAAATATTTATATTTTTTTTAAATTTTGTTAAAGTTAATTTTGAAGACAGTAGTGCTCGTTTGGATGCTCTCCAAACAATGAAAAATATTGCAGAGGCAATATAAACTAATTAAAATAGACTATAGTGCAGCATCAAATACTAAGTCAAAAATATTTTGAGAGCCTCAAAACAGTACAGGTTATATCAATATTTATTCATCAGTTTTTCTCTGTAGCTCTGTACAAACTTAAGCTGCTTTCAGACTACGCTATAATATAATAGCATATATAATAGTATACAGCTCATAGCACAACAATATCGCGCACCATACATTCGAATAATATTATATATAGTACAGTACAGTGTGAACGTGTCCATAACAATGTATGGTGCGCGATATTGTCGTGCAGTTGTGCTATGAGCTATACACTATACGCTATTATATTATAGCGTAGTCTGAAAGCAGCTTAAGCTCATCTTACCTATATACTTAACCGGCAGTTTAGACAAGATTCTGTGCATCTCTTTCCTTCTCAAGTATTCGTTGATCTCATGTTTCATCTTGAACACTGTGACAGAGACTGGTGCAGCACTCTCATCGTCTATTTGTGATGTCAGAGATTTAACAACTCTTGAAACCATGTCCCGATCTGATTTTAAATAGAAGCACTTTAATACAGTAGCTCCTGTTTTTCCTATCCAAATGATTCACTAAATAAACTGTTAAATTTTGAAGGATACAAGTAGGTAGGTAGATTTTTAACAAACTTGAAATGCAATATTCTCTTATTCACGAGTGTAGGTATATTAGAAAACAGTTGCATCAAGCTGTTTCAAAACTCAAAGCATTTATTTCAAATAAATCAATTACAAGCACTTTTAAATTGTCAAGAACAACGAAAAACAATTACAACAAGCATAAACAATAGGTACATATTGACAATTTAAAAGTGCCTGTAATTGGGTAATTGGGTCGGTCAGTCAGAAAGACGATTCTGAAACAAAAGCTACGTAGGTAGGTTTATATATACCTAGCAAAGATACTTACTCAAAGTGTCATCATGCAAAATTATCGCAGACTTCCATTGGAAAGCATTCGAAGTTCTTAAATCAAGAAGCAGTTGCGGTAACTCTTCACCAGGATCAGTGAAAGTGGCAGTTATGGCCGAATGAGATGGTAATCTTGGACAGTCCACTTCTGTTAAAGCAAATAGTAATAGTTCTTCTTCTTCAGTTCGAGAAAATAATTCCCAGGTGTCTTCGCAAGACGCTATACTGAATACAGCTAGAAAACCTACAACAATCATGGTAAGTTCATTCGTTTTTTTAAAGTAATTCATTCATTCATCATTTCAGCCGAAAGACGTCCAACTGCTGGACATAAGCCTCTCCCAAATGCGGCCAACTCATAAAATTTTATGTAACTTTGCCAGGAATTAGTGGTAATTTGTTACTATAGACCCCTCTTTTCCTGAATTTGTTGCAAAAAAAATCAAGACGCTATGACCAAAAATAGTTGGCCGCTAGAACCGCCACTTGCCGTAGTCATCGCCTGTGATTACGTAGAAACTAAATAACGCAGATAGGCAAATGATGCATCAAAAGAAAGGTCTTAATTTGTTGTAATTGTTGCAAAAATAAAAAACATAAAAACGTAAATACACAAAAAGTTATGCTATATTTAGTTTCCAGGTTATAGGTAGGTAGGTATCTCACCATAAATATCAAATTAATAGAGGCTCATGTGTATGGACAATTAGTTGCTAATTTGTTCTAGCGAATAAACAAGAAAAATCACTAGAAAATAGGTTCAATAATTTGTTAGAGTCGATTGTAGTTAGCCGCTCGGACGGCAATATGCCTAAAATACAATGGCGTTTACTTCGTTATTAAAAATAGGTTCAAGCTTAGTTAAAGTACTAATCGACAGGTAACGTAACCTGTTTGGATAAATGTGGCGAAAATAACGGTGAAATTCATATTTTAGGAGATATTAACTGAAATATAGTAAGTAGTATGAAACTGTATTAGAGTACCATGAATTTTCACAATGAAGTGAGACTGAATCGAGATTATTGGAATGTTTGCTAGTCATAACAAATTTTTTACGACGTGTGTTACACTTTAAGGCATCCTATAGCATAGCATACGACGGCACGGTTGGCGCAAGCGCAGCTGCGCTGCGTGTCGCGGGTTTGATTCCCGCACTCAACAAATATTTGTATGTCGTTGTTCCGGGTCTGGCTGTTTGTATATGTGTGTTTAAATGTTTGTAAACGCACCCACAATACAGGAGAAATTCCGAGAGTTGGGCAAGACTTAAAAAAATATATATCCATACTAATATTTTATATATTTTATTATTATTTTTATTTTTTATTCTTTATATTTTGTAGCTTTATTTAAGTATATGTTATATTTAATATTTTAGTTTAAGACTTCGCATATTCATATTATTCTCTTCATGTTCTCACACACTATTGTCTACATTTCTTTTTCATTTCTCCTTTCGCAGGTCTGCTGGAAGAAATTTCTTAAGAAATAAGCAGTACCTTTGTACTGAAATTATAATTATGTCGTATCTCTATGTATTTAACTGTGTGTACATAAATCCATACTCCATACTAATATTATAAATGTGAAAGTAACTCTGTCTGTCTGTCTGTCTGTCTGTCTGTCTGTATGTTACCTTTTCACGCCTAAACCGCTGAACCGATCGTCATGAAATTTGGCATAGATATAGCCTGGGATATGGAGACGGACATAGGCTACTTTTTTACGCGATAACCGACATTCACGCGGGCGGAGCCACGGGCAAGAGCTAGTAATAAAATAAATAAATAAATTATAAATTAATATAAATGTGAAAGTAACTCTGTCTGTCTGTCTGTCTGTATGTTACGTTTTCACGCCTAAACCGCTGAACCGATCGTCATGAAATTTAGCAGAGATATAACCTGGAATATGAAGAAGGACATAGGCTACTTTTTTACGCGATAACCGACATACACGCGGGCAGAGCCACGAGCAAAAGCTAGTGAGCTATATGTATGCTGTGTATATATACTCGTATGTGTACTTTTTGGGTGAACAAAAATAATGGAACTCGTGTCATCGTCACCGCGCGCTGCGGAGCGCTATCCCACTCCTGCGCACTCACTACGTCATCGCGTGACGTAGACGCGGCGCGTTTCCACAGCACGGTATTGCTGTGGACAGCGCGCGGGATTTGTGTTAATAATTAGTTAATGTAATTATATGATTTATAAATATAAGTGCATAATTGTATAATGTGTATGTTATGTTTATGTATGTATAGATATTATATAGTATTGTATTGTGTTATATAATAACTGTTAAGGATCGCCACAGGCATAACTATATAAATGAAGGACTGTTCAAATAAGAAAAAACAGTTACAATTGAAAATTTCAACACTTAATTAAATACAAGGAGTGCTATTTCAATGAGCTGTGCTGTTTCATTTTTGTTTAATTTTTTTGTCATTATAGCTTTAGGATCAAATTCAATTTTAGTTAATTTTAATCGCAATGAGTTTGATGCTTCTAATTAATTTCGGTGATTAGTTTTAATACTAATTATAGCTGAAAATCAATTTTTCAAAGTCCACCCAAAATTCGCTCGCGACCTACCAGTGGGTCTCGACTCAAAGTTTGGGAAATGCTGGGCTTGAGTGCTAGAGAATTACAGTAAGTTTGCAAATTTGTCGGACAGTACTGTTTCTATAGATTCATTATTTCTGTTGTATGTAATAGCCAAAGATCAGAATAGGTAGAGCTAATTTACCAAAACTTCGAGGAAAGATGTAACATAGAGTGGATAATACCACCTTTAAAATTCCAGATTAATTATAATGACGTTTAAATCCCGGGATTTAATAACCACGAATTATTTATTGGGCTTTATTTACTTATAGTTACAAATTATTTAAATTGATTAAAAAAAAATCATATAACATTTTTTAGGGTAGGGAATTAAAGAACTTTTTTAGCGATTTTAGTACATAAAAGTGCTAGAAAAGCTCTTTAATTTAATATTTTTAGTACGATCTAATCCTCATGCTCAGCAGTAGCGCTTGTGACCACTAGACCAACGAGGCGAGGCGATAGATACTTACGTAAATAGGATACCTTTCTACCTATTATATTTTAAAAACATGCCTTCGTACTTATGAAAACTTACTCCTGGTTTTTGATGGTTTAACGGTTTTAATGAGTATTTTCCAATAGATTTTAGAAAATACAGTGAAAATGGTGACATGATAACGTATGTCGGTCAGTCTGAATCGGAACTGAGAGGGAAGGCCGGCCGTCCGGCCGGCTTGACATCGATGACATTTGACAGCGTCTACTTGGCGTGCAGTGGCGTTGTAATCATGGTCACCCTACTCTAATACATTTTCATACTATTATATTTCAGTGAATATTACCTAAAATATGAATTTCACCGTTATTTTCGCCACATTTATCCAAACTAGGTTACGTTAGCTGTCGATTAGTACTTTAACTAAACTTGAACCTATTTTTAATAACGAAATAAACGCCATTGTATTTTAGGCACATTGCCGTCCGAGCGGCCAACTAAAATCGACTCTAACAAATTATTGAACCTATTTTCTAGTGATTTTTCTTGTTTATTCGCTACAACAAATTAGCAACTAATTGTCCATACACATAAGCCTCTATTAATTTGATATATATGGTGAGATACCTACCTACCTATAACCTGGAAACTAAATATAGCATAACTTTTTGTGTATTTACGTTTTCATGTTTTTTATTTTTGCAACAATTACAACAAATTAAGACCTTTCTTTTGATGCATCATTCGCCCATCTGCGTTATTTAGTTTCTGCGTAATCACAGGCGGTGACTACGGCAAGCGGCGGTTCTAGCGGCAAACTATTTTTGATCATAGCGTCTTAATTTTTTTTGCAACAAATTCAGGAAAAGAGGGGTGTATAGTAACAAATTACCACTAATTCCTGGCAAAGTTACATCAAATTTTTATTAATTGGCCGCATGGTTGAATGGACATCAAATGGGGGGGTTTGCCATAATCGTCACGCTTGGCAGGCGGGTTGGCGATCGCAGTATGGTGTTAAAAATGCATAGAGAATGCTGCTGCTCATTCTCTAGTAAGTCCCTTAGTCGCTTTTTACGACACCCACGGGAGGAAATGGGGTGGTGCTATTCTTTACGTCCGGCATCACACGGTTTTTTTAAGTAGTAACATAGGTTAGTTAGTGCCATTTTTCAAGCAACACTTGTCAATGTCATTTTTAGGGTTCTGTACCTCAAAAAGAAAAACGGAACCCTTATAAGATCACTCGTGTGTCTGTCTGTCTGTCCGTCTGTCACAGCCAATTTGCTCCGAATGTAATGGACCGATCAAGTTGAAATTTAATATACTTTTTTTTTTCTTTTTCTATGTGTTTGCTCTTGACTTTGGTCTAGGTCTGAGTGACAGAGACAAAGTCTACGATGGAGTGAGCTTACCCAGAAGAAGCCTGTTGACTCTCACTTTGAATAGATTAGGGTTGTATGCGTTCGGAAACACAGACGCAGGCAGAGAGTTCCACTCCTTTGCTGTGCGCATTATAAAAGACGTTTGAAAACGCTTAGTGCGAGTTGGTGGATACATATCAATTTAAGTGAACCAAACACGGACGTGAACCGTAAATAAATGAATTTAAAATATTGGGGTCAGTTTTGGGGGGCAAACAAGAAAATTAAAAAAAAAAGTTTTGCAAACTGTACCGTGTGACATATCACATAAAAGGGTCTCAATTTTTTTTTATGATTTTAAATTAAATTGTTTTAAAGTTATAAGTGAAAATAGACGAAAATTGACCATTCCCCCCTTATCTCCGAAACTGCTGAACCTAAAATTTTGAAAAAAAAAAACAGAAAATAGTTCTATACCTATGGATTACAGTAAAATCTATAAGAAGTCTATGGTCTTAAAATAACATGGTAAATCTCTTGATATTGTGCGTACAAACTTACATTTGCAGTTGGAATGTATGGAAGATTATGTTTACCAACTACAATGTTAAGTTTGTTCTTAGGATAAATTCTTTCCAAGTAGGTACGGAACTCTTCATTGTACGTGGTCCGACACGCACTTGGCCGGTTTTTTACAATGAACCTCCGGTTGACTGTTGGGCGCCAATAAGCTATTTACTACTACTATTTTGGGCGCCAATAAGCCATCTACTAGGTACTATTATGAGCGCCAATAAGCCATCTACTAATATTTTGGGCACCAATGATTTATCTACAGCTGTCTATCTTTCCATTTTTCTCGATCTTTAACAATCTGAGGTTTAGCTAAGAGACTCGATCCACTATCTCAGGCCTACCGCCTCGTCCGTTTCTACTTTTCACTAACTCTGCATTTTATATTAGTCATGAATAATTTGTTACAAAGTGATAACCTATTACCCTAAATATTGCTTTAGGTTATATTCATACTCGTAATTTTCATACCTTTCTTGAGACTGATAGCAGTCCAGGAGTAGTAGTGAACAATGACGCCGCCATGTTTGAGCTCAACCCTCGCCAACTCCTTGATGTAATCCTTTAGTTCGTCAAGAATTGTCTGGTATTTTTCGCCTAAATACTGCCGATCTAATACTACGGCTGAAATGAGGGCACAAATCATTCTAGATTCATTGCATTAAATTTGGATTGAAAATCATCCTTGATAGGTATTTTGCTTTTTATTCGGGATTAACTTATTTTGCTTTTTATTTGGGATTAACTTATTTTGCTTTTTATTTGGGATTAACTTCCCAGTTAGTCAATTCACATTTCCAGGGAGATTTTATCAATAAACGTATAGGCCTACATTTGACTTGTGTGTACTCGTAACCACACTTAAAATACGGCAAAGGCATTTTTGAGATTTTTTACAATTATTTCCAAGATAAATACTAAATAATAAAAAGTTTGCAGCATCCACTGAGCATTTGTGCTTTAAATAAATGTGACAAATATTCAACTTACCTATTGAAGCGTTTACCGTAATCAACGATGGAAAATCCTCTGCGGACACAGGTGCTAACAAAAACACAAAACTGAGTATCCATAGTTGCATTTTTAGTCAACACGAGCGCAGTCCGATTTCTAAACTTTCCAAATGAAATCCCAGTCATAATTCGTAAAGCAGTAGAAGTAATTATTGATATCCAATCAAAACTTTCCCGTTATTATTAAGGGCGTAATGTAATTAACAGAAACCAGGACGCAGATGTTCCATTTTAACCTTTGATGTGGTTTGCACGAATGTAGGCTGTTGAAAGCTTCGTGATTCGTGGAACAATACTTGTTCTTCAGTGAACATACAGGAGGTTTCATTTATCTACGAATGCTACCTAATTGTGTAAAGGTTTCTGCTAATTCGGGTAGTTATTAAGTATCTTCTAAAATGATAGAATGTTTATAACAATAGGTTTCAATAGTTTTTTGTACATTTTACATTTGTTGTTACGACACAAGACAGTAGGCGAATCGTTAAAGAGGACACAACTGACAAAGTAATCATTATCTTTAAATGAACAATGCGGCAATTTTCATCTTTATCAGCATATAGCAGTCCACTGCTACCACATAGACTTCTCCAGTTCCGCTATTCAACTCGATCCTCGGCTATTAAACTCTTTACGCTAAAACCTGCCACCCCGTGAAGATTGTCCTATCTTGCCTGAGGGCGAAATGCCCCCACCTTATGTTTTCCAAATTGCGGTCTCCACTCAAGAACACGTTAATATATTACCATATTATTTTCACATACGAGTATATGTATTTCATCGATCTGATTTCATGAAATTCTTCAACTATTAGGTTAATTTATTTTACAAGCTAGGCCACGAAACACAGCACTGGCACAAAAGTAACTTGGGCATATTGTAACCGTGCAAGCTACATGCGCGAGCCACTTGCACGGGTTTTGTACCTTCACGTGTAGGTATCTCGGGCATTTATATATTCTACAGTAATATCTGGGCGGGGGCACTACCGTGTCCCCGCCAAGACGAGCCAAGCGAAGTGCAAGGGCAACTAATACCTACCTTTGCTCGAAGCGCTTCGACGTTTTTTGAACCCTCATAGCTTGGGTTTGGATTAAACCAGATAACCAAAATTCTCGGGATATGATGCCAATAGTGGACTTATTAAACATATAAAGTTTCAATTGCATATCTCTTATACTTTAGACTTTATTGATATCGAAAAAAAACCCGATTTCGTCACTGACTCACAGATGATCATGAAAATTCTTAGGGTACTTCCTGAAGTTCTATAAAGCTGAAATTTGGTATGAAAGCTAGTATTATTACACAAACAAGAACAAAAATCTAAAACTTGGAATCTAAACTTGGCTTTTATTTAACACTTTAAATTAGGGGATGGAAGTTTATATGGGTTTTTCCATACAAACTTAATTTCATGTTAGAGATCTGAAAATTATACAAGTACACAGCCTATTTTATTACAAATAAAAAAATACGTTTCAGGTTTTTTTTTTTTGTCTCCCCTCAACCCCTTAAATTAGGGGATAAACACCTGTAAAATCAAAATTTGAAAAGTTCAATAGAGATTTCGTTCACCGTGAACAGTTTCTAATCTGTGTCGCGTATGCTATCACCATACATAAAAGTCAAGGGTCAAGCTTATAACTCCACACGCCATATTTCTACAAACCCTAACTTCACAAACTCTACACCTTAGTCAAAATATGTGTCTTGGCCGTTTCGCTACTACAAGAACTATTGTATAACAGAAAAGTAATGAACAGTGAATAAATTCTTCACCTTACGCCCATGTGACAGTAACGAAACGGTCAAGCCACATATTTTGACTAGATGTAGAGTTTGTGAAGTTAGGGCTTGTAGAGTTAGGGCGTGTAGTTATAAACTTGACTCTACATGAGATCAAATAACTTTTTGACAGTGCGAGCCATATGGTCTCGTCTTGGCAGCATTTTACATGAAAATGTTTTTGGTGGGATATTTTACCGTAAGACACGTAACAAGCGCAAGTTGGACGTACGGTGGCCAGCACATCAAGTTACTACAAACTGTCACATTTTCTCGTTCGATTTTGAACTTAATTTTCAACATTTTAAAGTTTAAAATCGTTTGGATAAATTTGTCAATTTCGTGTAGCTGGCCACTGCACCTATGTTGCTTGTAGATAAGCTAAAATCAATCTCTTCCATACTATCATCCAAAATTCAACTTAACATTAAAAGAAACAACCTTTACATGCCAAGAATCCGTTCCCAAAAGGTCAGCAGTTTGTTAAAAATTCATTATAATTACGTGTGCGCCGCGTTACGTGTGTTAGGTACGTTCTAGCTATCGTGATTTTTTGACACTAATTTCATATTAGGTCATCCTAAGATTCATAAAGTCGACTTATATAATGTAGAAATCAGTCCATTTTATTTGGGGTAGGTAAGGTTCTTTCTCTTGCCCTATTTAAAATAGACAGACTAGCCAGTCATGAATCAAAAATTTGGAGTGCCACAAGGGAGTAGGTATACTAGGAGCGATAATTTTGACTTCCTTATAACCGAATTCTGACTTGCGGTGCAACCATTTGAGTGGTCACCTGTACCCGGACTTTGCAGGTTAAGTACATTATAACTATGTAGAAATATTAAAAAAAAAAACCTGTAGGAGATTCTACAAGGGCGTTCATCCCGGGAATCTTGGTCTCGAAAACGAGTCTCGACGTTTTTTGGCATTTTCGAGACTCGAGAGTGATATCTTCAGTTTCGGGAATAATGAGACTTTTGAGACTTGTCCAAATATCCCCCCCGAAGCAGAGACCTTTTCTAGCGCGGCTTACTTTTGTAATAAATTCAGGTCCACTCTGTCTGAAACCCTGTTTCATACGTAGGTACCCACTATAAAAATTAAAAAAATATATATATATATATAACTCTCATATTATTTATTTTATAATTTGAGTTTGTGACATATGTATGTGTAACGTAGGTACGTTTGTGTATGTTTGATGAAGTCCTTTATTTATTTTATCACAAACACTGCTATCATTACAGGAAAATTCCTAATACTTGATTGAAATATATGGTTTTGACTGCCTAACCTATAAGTATGAAACCAACTTTTGAAATAGTCTTGAAAGTCTCGTTACTCCCCGGAATTTCGAGACCACATCGAGTCTCGGTTTTTTCCCGGAACTCGGATAGCAGAGGATTGCAGCGAGACTGAAAACCCTAGTGTGTACAGTGGGCTGCATCAATTGGGTACCCCATTTGTATTAAAATTTGCTTTCAAGGGGGGTGACGATGACTGTACATTTTCGGTATTTGTGTAAGAAAAGCTAAGAAAAGAGAGAAAAAAAAAAAAACATTGTTTCCACATTTTTTATTAAATGATTTATAGCTAATGTGTAGGTCGTACAAGTTTTACGAACTCGAGACGTCATCAGAGGCAGCAGGTGAGAACTTCGTTATCGTCTCGGTAACGAATGACGATGATGACTGAGCCGGATGAGCTAAATTACCTGAAGTATTCAATTCAAGGTTGCCCAAATCAGCTTCGAAGATAACATTATGAATAGCATGCTTGACACATGCCAACGTACGTGGATCATATTTTCGTAGTTCACTGACTATGTAATTGCCAAAACTAGTATAGGGATCGTTGGCAACAGTAGAGGCATTTCGTAGAAAATTAAGAGATTGAGTGAGTGAGCTATTCTCTTCTTCATATTCAGATTCTTCTCTAGTTACTTCCGAACTTCTACGTCTTTTGTTACGTGAAGGTTGTCGTGGTGACATAATCATGACTTGTTCCAGTTCATCGGTTGTGTGCGACTGTTGTAATTCGGTCGAAGAAGCGTCCGTGTCCTCGTTTGCAGTTTGAGAGGATAGCCGACTGTCATCCTGCAAAGATGATTTACTTTAAAGAATACTTAAAACAAAAGTTACATTCGGTATTCTTCAATTAGGCCTTACTGCAATTGCAATTGCAGTAAGGCTTTGGCCCAGTAAAGTGGGATGAGGTATTAAAAAAAAAGTTAACTTACGATCGGTTCTGTATCGACCAGCGGTTGTATGGTTTTGACCAACTTGTTTCTGTTTTTCCTCATAAAGTCAAAGTAGGGGTAGCCAAACCATTTCGAAGAGTAGAGATACCTAGCATTTCCTGTAGTAGCAGCTGTAGAAATAAGAAATTAGTAATTTAGTAACTAGATATTCGTTATTAGTCCAGAGATCGGAATAGGTAGAGCAAATTTACCTTAATTAACTTCGAGGAAGGATGTAACATAGAGTGGATAATACCTCCTTTAAAATCCCGGAATAAAATTCGTGATTTTAAACGTCATCTCGGGATTTAAACGTCATTATAATTATTCCGGGATTTGAACCATACTTACATTTAAAGTGTTACTACTTTAAAAAAAAACCGTGTGGTGCCGGACGTAAAGAATAGCACCACCCCATTTCCAAGGCGACAAAGGGACTTACTAGAGAATGGGCAGCAGCGTTCTCTATGTATTTTTAACACCATACTGCGATCGCCAACCCTCCAGCCAAGCGTGGCGATTATGGCAAATTCCCCCCTTTTGGGGAAGGCATATGACCAGCAGTTGACGTCTTTCGGCTGAAATGATGAATGATGATTCCGATCTCTGATTATTGCAGTAGATACAGTCCGATCCAAACTTAATGTCGGCTTGGAACACGAGTCGAGTCGCTGCGTAGTAACATATTCATTTGTCAGCGGGGGTGAGAGGTGCGGTATTGTGAAGCGAATAGCGCACTTAAGAGCCGTCATAAAGTTTGACGCGTACTATACAAGGTGTTTTTTTTTTTTTATATCCCATCATAACTCTAGGCTAGGAATGAAACCATATCAAAGAATCAACTGGCATATGAATTATATATATATATTTTTTTTTCAAATAAAATAATTCGACAGTCACGATTATTAATGTAAAACACCCTTTCGTGAAATATGACAACGTCGCATTTTCTTAGCTTTACTCAATTAATCAATGATTGGTTTGAATGAAAATGAATTACTCAAACTTATTTATCAGTGAAACTTAGATACCTACATACATCGAGGGTCACAGTTTCATCAGTTTGGCAACGTCGCAAAAGTAACAATTCGTCATACGGGTGACAATTTTTGACCTAAATTAATATGATTGATGATAATTTTCGAAACTATGCATTTTTGGACCACATAATCTAGGAGTTTTTGTATTATTTTTGCTCATAGAATATAACCCTAGAGTCATATGGGATATGAAAAAAAAAACACGTTGTATAGGTAGATAAAATAAAAACTACAATCGAACCTCTGATACGACTCTTCCTTTCTCTATGTAACTCCCGGCGATGGGAACCCAATAATGATGCCATTTTTTTCTTTAAAACACTGATAGGCCATTTATATTCATTTGCGATCTTCGTCCAACTTTCTTTTCGCATTTTAGACACTAAATGATGAGGATGTTTATTATCCCATAGCAATCTATGTTCGCCATACCGCTGTATGAGTCGAATCGTTTGTTCTCGATTCATTTCTCTAGATGCATGCATGTGTATTCCGTTGTTTTTTAATCTAAAACAAAAGAAAAATTTATACTCGGTGTCCAAGAATTCAAACATTTTTCGTCGGAGATAGGATCTTTATCCGTGGCCCGTGCCTCAACTATAGGTATGTACCTATCACAGCCAAGATAGGTTACATTAGCGACGTCAGAGCACGCGCTCGTAACTTAGGGCTGGCGCCCACTGGCGGCACGGCACGACAAGGGATTTTTATGCGACGAATCCATACTAATATTATAAATGTGAAAGTAACTCTGTCTGTCTGTTTGTCTGTCTGTCTTTCTGTCTGTCTGTCTGTCTTTCTGTCTGTCTATCTGTCTGTCTGTCTGTATGTATGTTACGTTCTAACGCCTAAACCGCTGAACCGATCGTCATGGAATTCGGCAGAGATATAGCCTGGGATATGGAGAAGGACATAGGCTACTTTTTACGCGATAACCGACATCCTCGCGGGCAGAGCCGCGGGTAAAAGCTAGTAGAAATATAACATAACTAGCTTTTGCTCGCGATTGTCATGACGATCGGTTCAGCGGTTTAGACGTGAAAACGTAACATACAGACAGACAGACAGACAGAAAGACAGACAGACAGAGTTACTTTCTCATTTATAATATTAGTAAGGATAGTATCACAATAAAATTTAAATTTCAACGGCAACGATGCGGCGTTATCCATAGGCATGCCGCGACGACCGTAGGCATCATCATTGAAATTTAAATGTTATTGTCATACTAAACCCAAAGTCTCAAATTCAGATAATTTATGTAAACAATGGGGATAACTTATCAAAAAATATATCTTCGTAATGGTAATTCACATAAAATGGCGATAAAAAGGTTCCATTTTCTTTTAAGTACCTACTAAATTTAAGAAATAATAATTAAAAAATAATCATACCGTAATTATTTTTTAATTATTAGTTCTAAAAAGAAAATGAAACCTCTTTTTTTATGTTATCCCCGTTGTTTACATAAATTATCTGAATTTGAGACTTTGGGTATAGTTAGTTTGAAATTTGAATTTGGCAAATTTAAAAAACAGCTGATTTGTACAAAAAAAACATTCACACATTCAATTTCATTCATCTAACCCATTGCCTGCCGTACCGGCCGGATTGAATGATTGATGCTTGACGCTACAGTGCAGTCTGTATAAAGCAAAGAGTATAATAATAATATGGGAGGTATATAGTGTTCTGTGGTCTGTAACCTACCATAATAAATAGTAATCTCAGTTCTTACCTTAACGAAGCCTTAGTTTCCGATACCTTCACACTGATAACGCCCAACGAATTACTCAATCAACTCAATAAATTAACACAAGGACGGGTCAAGCGCTACTTAGGCATGAAAATGCCAAGGATTATAGTATAGTGAATTATGAATTATTTATCGCTTCCATTTTCTAGATGTACGAAATGTCTGAATGAAAGAGAAAGATGCCACAGAAAAGCACAAAGCACAGATCAGAAGATGTCACATTAGAATTCATTCAGTCACTCATTCAAATGTAACTTCGGCGGCTAAATTACTACATCTTTTTAAGGTTACATCCCATCCAATCGAATCATATGTTTCTACAATAGGATTATTAGTTGACTCCTATTGACTCCACGGAACCAAATAAAAATAAATTATTGCAATTTCTGTGACAAGTTCCCAAATTGCTTTGGTTGGCTGGCACCGTAGTTGGCAAGGTTGGCAATAGCAAATTCTGTTCTGATTCTGACATTGACATTTTCAAAATGTCATGTCACCATTATTGTCACTTAAGTTGTCGTTTTCTTGTTATCAAACATTTGTTTTAAAAAAAATCGTGAAATGTCGAACCATTATGAGAAAATCTTTATAACAGTTGGCACAACAAGATTCGATTTACTTTGCGACTATGTTTTGACTGAATCCGTACTTAGAGCATTGAAGAATATTGGTTGTAAAGAGATTACTTTTCAAGTCGGCAATAGCAGCGTAGAACCCGGTGTAATTGAGAAGGAGAACGTTAAAATAAATATGTACAGGTTTAAGGATTCCATTCATGAGGACATAAGGAGCGCAGACTTGGTCATAAGTCATGCTGGGGCAGGAAGCTGTCTAGAAACTTTGGAAGCAAATAAACCACTTTTGGTTGTTGTAAATGAAGACCTAATGGATAACCATCAACTGGAACTAGCTGAACAACTTCAAATCGACTCTCATTTATATTACTGCACATGTGATACAATAATAAGCACACTAAGCATGGTAGATTTCACTTTGCTAACTCCGTTCCCAAAAGCAAATTCATCACTTTTTGTGAATTATTTAGATAGTGTGTTTAAAATTGACAACTTAGATTAATGCGTCCTGAAACCCTCCTTATTATATATATATATTTACAATTTTATCCAAAATGTTCTGAAAAAGGTGTATATTATTTTTTCTGCCATGCTTTTGTTTGCTTCATCAAGCTTCTGTTTCACACATCTTTAGACTGCCATTTTATTGTATGTTGCCAATAGCCAAATTAGTTAACATATCCAATATGTACTATACTGGAGTATAGTAAGAGTAAAAAAATAATATATACCTGTAGGTATTCCCTGAAGAGGCAGAGTTGTATTCTTTATACCTATGTTTTTCCAGCAAAAATATTTACATGTTTATCAAGCTGGGACATATATGTGTGCTCTAGAAAATGTGAAGCATAATAATAATATGCATAATAGCCATTTCTACTGCTGGGACACAAGCCTCCTCTTTGTGATAGGGATGAGGCTGCCTAAAACATTCCTTGTTTAATTTTAATTATTGTAAGTAATTATTAAAGACCTAATAAAATTGTTAATGTTAATCATTGATGTATTAAAAGCGTAGATACGGGGCTAAGTAACAGCGCCTGGTCCTATCAAAGTGAGAGATTGCCCCTAGTTGGCACTCAGTCGCGCACGGGATATCGTTGATCAAACAGCTCCATAATTAGTTTTTTTTGTGATAAAATGACTTCTTGTGCAGCTAAACAGTGTTTTAATAATACAAGAAAGAAAAATAAGACACACAGGATTACTTACCACTCGTAAGTACAGCCAAAAATGCTAATTTGTTGAAAGTTATATTAATATTAGTTTGCTTCGCCGTGTTTGTTCTGCCACATGCAATGTCATTCATAATCGTAAACATTCGGCCAACATTCGGCAGCTAACGCGATTTCGCTCGCACGACAGCGACGTCTCATAATTCTGTTCTTGTCTATCGGTAACTGTAGGTGTGCGACTGTGATCACACTGATCACAGATGTGTGAGTTTTGGTGCATGTGATCGTGCGCCGAGCCCAAGTTTACTGATTGCGATGTTAGCGCGTAACATATCTTCCTCCTTTTAATATATCAATGACTAGCTTCTGCCCGCGACGTCGTTCGCGTGGAAGTCGCAAGAAACCACAATACATATACTAAAATACCCAATACATTTTAATTTTTTTCCGTCATCTCCAACAAATATCGTTAATGAATACATAAATGTAAACAAAAACTTAACAAATTATATACTAAAACCTTCCTCGAGAACCACGCTATCCATTGGTGAAAACAGCATGAAAATCGGTGCAGTAGTTTTTGAGTTTATCGCGAACAGACAGACAGACGCGGCGGAGGACTTTGCTTTATAATATGTAGTGATAGTGATGTTAATCATTTTTATTATCAGAATAAAGTAAATTGATAAGTTTATACAATATATTTTGAAGCTCTTATATACACTAGGTTATAATATATTAAGTGAAATTGAATACAAAATAAATTATTTTCACAGTATAATTTAATTTTATTGGAAAAATACAGATCATTTACAAGGCCCACAAAACATCAGAAGTAATAAATAATGATTAGCTTCCAGGAAATTATGAAAATAATAGGACAAAACTAAACTTATAAATGTTTATTACGGATAATTTAGACTAATTTCTTGGCTTCAAAGAAACTCTTGAGATGTCTCATCTGCCAGTAGCCGATGCCCACAAGCACTCCAGTCTGGAGGAGACTCCACCACAGAACACGTTGGTTTGTGCTCTCTGATGTTTGTCTGAAACGCTCCTCACGATGCTGGAAAAAAGTTGATATGTTACAAAAGAAAACCCCCTACACTTGCTACAGAATTATGATCTTTAATTTTAATGCAGATACAATTATTTTAATAAATCTTGACTTGAATAAATACCACTACACTAGAGATGTAGTAGTTATTAAAAAAATACTAAAAGAAAAGCTTGACAGCTAGTACATATTTAGTTGTTCTAAACCTACCCTTTGGTAGCTCTGTTCCTTAGTGATCTGGTGTACTTGGTCGAGCAGTTGCCTGATCCTCAGTTGCAGCTCTGTGAGTTTATCCTTGTGGGCTACATTGGCATAGTCCACTGCATGCTCACCAACTTGAATATCCAGGTGTACCTGTTACACAAGCATGAGAATAGATATAAATAGCATGTTTTTTACTCATCGTGCATTTTTGTTTTAACTCAACCTTTTGGGGACTATTTTAACCATGAAAAATTTACAAATCCTGAACTTTAGACAATCAGATATATAGATGTAGAGAATTAACTGTAAATAATATAGAAAATAAGTATTTTGCAGACTGTTAAAAACAATCGTGATTAAAATGTTACACTGGAATCAATAATGTTCTTGAAATAAGTAGTTCAGTTTAACCTATTGACCGCTTGGTTTTATATCAATTGCCGTGCCCCCAGCGCCTGGCTCATAAATCTACAAATAAATATCTACGACAAATATGGTCGTGCAATGATATAAAAAGCACAAAACGAACACAGGTTCTCCGGTACGGGCACGAAAAAATTTGTTGTATTAATCCGACCGGGGCGGTTAAAAGGTTAATATTTGCACAAGTGTTATTACTTCAATGTTATAAGTGTTTCATTGATACCTAATGATATAAAATTGAAGATGGTGTAGCTGTTAAAATTAAAACAATACTCTTAACTTAATCGGACCACCTTATTCTTCCATTTAACATCCATAGTCATACTCACTCTAAGTTGTGATCCACTGAACCAAGATGTGCTGTTGGAGTACATGCAAATGACGTGCTCTCCCGGCGTGACCGACGTGAATGATATCATGCCCTCCGAGGAGTAAACACGAGACATCAACACTTTGTCGTTGGGGTCACGAACCTCCACATGCATACCTATGCCAGGGGTCGAAGGCATAAAACCTCCCGATCTCGGGTCATACAACTCCACTTTGTAATTTACTGAAAAACAACAAAGATCAGTATTAGACTACATTCTCGCTACTCTATTGTGATTAGAAATGCAAGGTTCAGGCGCACAAGGAAGTTTTACCTATAACAGTAGTATCATCTGGTATTTCTTCTATGAAACATTTTCTTTCGGCTTCTGCTATGTGGAAATATAAAGCTGAAGTCACGTCCAATATGAGAAATAGCGCAAATAGCGACGATATTCTGAATAATTCCATTTTTCCAGCCTGTAGGAATCGGCAAAAATCTCAAGATGACATGACACACGTCACCGAATTTATAAAACGTCAATTTGCCAAGTTTCGTCACAATGAATGTTGATATTTTTAGCATTATTAAAGGAACAAAAATCAATAAATTTTAATTTACTCAAATGGCCAGTAAAACTTAAAATTTGCATTTCATTTTTGTCAAATTCATATTTTATTATATTTTATTGGTTGTATTACAGATTTGCGCAATTATTTTTCATATCTTATAGGAAAAATAATTGCGCAAGTTGTGTCATGTCACTGGTCTGTGCTGTGGCTCTCTGACATTTATTTGGTGACGTTTCAATTTAAAAAAAAAAATGCATTTATTTTACTGTGATCTTTCTGAAAACATGTTGGAAACAAACACATTTTAACTAACTACAAAACAACCGCTTATTATAATACTTATAAGTGATAATACCGCGTAAACGCGGGCTTTGTAGGTATATACCATTTACTAAGTTTCGGTGCAGCCATGGATCCATTTATTATTGCTGCTATTATTAGCGCAATTGTTATCGTTTTGCTATCCGTCACTTTCTTACGCGTTGGATCACCAGCCAAAGCCCAAGGTAAATAATTCATATGCAAATCCCTCGCCCACAATATTGTCAATCGAATCTACAACATAATAAAAACAAAACTGGCCGTCCACACCAATAGTCTACAGACTTAATGTTGTTGTTTACAATCATTTTATTCTCTTATAGCTGGAGCAAGGCCAAGAGCAGTAGCCCAGAGAGATGGAGGTCCTGGTAGAGTGCAAGCAGTTCGGAATCAAAGAGCTCGGATGAGAGCCAATGGTATGATACACAGTGATATGATAGCTAATAAAAAAGTACATTATTATATTATTATAACTAATATAAAAAAAACTAATATAACTAATAAAAATGCTTCAAACATTATAATATAATAGCCTGCCAAGCATTTTTCTTGCAGAGATCAATTATATATTTATTGGTCTCTGCTATTTTAAAAGTTGTCTTGCAAAGTATTATATTTTCTCAGCTGCGCGCCACCAAGCAGCTGCATTTGAAGAAGAACCAGATGTAGTTGATGAGGCTGAAGAAGAAAATGCACCAGAGACACAAAAAGTTGATTTTGAAGACAAAATGGGTGCAAAGGTATAAAAATATATATAATGAATGAGTAAAGAAGTTAAAATTCTTGTTTTTAAATAAACAACAGCAGGATATGTTCTGAACTATATTGTAAATAATAATCTTTTAATTTTTTTTTTTTTTGCAGAAAAGGGCAAAACTAGAAGCCAAAATGGAAAAGAAGAAGGCAAGAGAAGCAGAGGAACAGCTGAGAGAGATCAAAAAGAAAAAAGATGAGGAGTTAGAACAAGAGAGAAAAAAGATTGAAGAGAAACAGGATGTATGTAATCATAGACTTAATTATTTATGTCATTATAAAGGCAAAGAAAGTTAAGGGTACACTACTGTGGCATAGTTTCATACGGACAGTCTAGCACCTAACAATCAAAAACATGGCGTATATGTCGCAGGCAGATCGTTTGCTTCGTCATTTTATAAATGACGCCGTCTGTTTACAAATGCTAAGACAAATTGGCAACTCGTTCAATTTTTATAATTTCGACTTCCAGGCACCCTAACCAAATGGTTTAGGTTAGGTTATTAGGCTTATTTTTATTTGATATTATAAGAACCTACGATTTAGTTATGGAAAAGCAGTATCTCCTAACACAGCCAGGCAACGTTTGCTTAACCTTTTGACCGCCAGAGCGTAAACGAATCTGTGGCATGATCCAGCGCAAATACCTACAAAAAAAAAAAATTGTGATCCAATATCGATAACCAAGTCATTGCTTTTCATCCCCTGTTTCTCGTAAAATCACTATTTAATGTAATTTGACTCTGTTCTTCTTTTCTTAGCCGATGGTGGCTTGTTGGACAGGTTTTCATTTGTCGGCTATACCCGACCGTGGCGGTCAAAAGGTTAAAAGGGGGCTTAAAACCCTTTTTGTAAACTGAAGCATAAATAAATAAACATTATTAGACAACTAGGAATAATATGTCATATTATCAAAGATAATACAAAGGGCTGTATTCTATTGTATGTAATATATTTGGTTGGTAATAAAACTTGTCTAAACTCAATGTCCTTGAATTATATAATTGCATAGCACAGGTGTGAGTACTATGTACTATAGAGCTACCATTTACCGGGTAATATGTCTTTTATTGACTTGAATGTGCCCTGGCGGCTGAGAGTATGTCATGCTCACTCAAATGTCTCGCTGGTGGTGGCGTGTGTGTTGGATCATTAAGTTCCCTTCAAAATGGTTGAGCTAAATGGTGCTGATCCATGCGTCATGTTCGTGAACGGGCGCCGTCAGTTGGGACTGGTCATCTCTTAGCTGCCACGGCTTATTTTAATTTTTGTGAATTGTTTCTATTACGGACGCTTCTAACGTGCACGTCTTTCTACATTGTTCTCACATGTATAACTTCAACATGAATGATGTAACCCATATTTTGTAACAATATTTTAAAAGAGTGTCCATGGAGTTTCTTGTCCGTTCTTCTCCATAGGAACCTACTACGCTTTGGAATGGGCAACTAGCTTCATCTTTCTGACTGACCGACCCCTTGCTTGACAATTCAAAAGTACCTGTAATTGGTTTATTTGAAATAAATGCTTTGAGTTTGAGTAATTACATTTCCCTCTAGTGACATTCAATTAATTTCTCTAGTTATTGTAACTTTAGCCCTTTCTCTATTAGGAAGAAGAACGCCAGCGCGAAGAGGCTGAGCGTAAGGTAGAGGAAGAACGCAAAAAGCGAGAACAAGAAGAGTATGAAGCTTTGAAGGCAGCTTTCACAGTGGAAGGCGAGGGTTTCGACGAAAATGATGAACAGGAGAAAGAGAACTTGCTGAAAGATTTCATTGACTACATAAAGGTAAAAATTCGATTTGCATATAAGGAATAATCGTTAATAGGCATTTGGATTTTGTTTACTTAGTTAGAATTAGAATAGCTCGATTAGAAGGCAACTGAGCAACCAGTTGCTAACAGGTTTAACATTGTCAAAACCATCTAATCAGTGTTTAAAATTAGACTTTATATGGTCTTACAATGATGATGTTAAAAACATAAGAACTCTGACACGGTTAGTCACTTACCACACGAAAAAGAAGAATGTTGTACCTAATGTTTTGAATAAAAATGATGATAGTTAACAATTAATTTTCAGGCCCAGAAAGTTGTTCTACTTGAAGACTTGGCAGCTCATTTCAAATTGAAGACCCAAGCTGCCATTGACAGGATAGCAGATTTGCAAGCATCCGGTGAACTTACTGGTGTCATAGATGACAGGGGAAAATTCATTTATATATCACAGAAAGAGCTGGAAGATGTAGCCAAGTTCATAAGACAGAGAGGAAGAGTGTCCATAACAGATTTAGCAGAATCTAGTAATGATTTGATCAACTTAAATCCTGTAACTGTGCTCTAGTCATATTGTTTTATGATATAAAATACCAACAATTTTTTTACGTTTTGTTCGTTTGTTTAAGGTGAAATATAAAGACGAAATAATACTGTTAATACAAAAGTTTATTTTTTAAATGAAAAAATACATGCATTATTATTCTGTTATTTCATATCCAAACATATCTCTTCCTTTCTCTATTAGCAGCAGTGATGACTCCTTGATTCTCTCCAATACCTCCATGAGCTTGCTCTTAGTAAACACTTTGTACAAACATCTATTTTCCCCAGCAAGAAGGTTGCTCAATTTCACTGCTTCCTTGTGATTTTCAATGTCTTCATTGCTTTGTAATATCTTTAAGATCAAAATAACAATTTCAGGAATACAGAGACGTCTCAAAGTCTCCAACTGTTTGGTTCTTTCTTGTTTTTCATCTTCATTGAACTTTTGGGAGGTAGTACTATCATTTTCATCTTGAAGCCACCCTCCAGGGAATAATAATACGTTGTAAAGCAAGTTTTTGGTGTGTCTAGCTTGATGTAACACAGCATTCAACCAACGGGATTTTTGTTGTTCCACTTGAGCACACCGCTGTTCATGGTGCACTTTGTCAGCGAATGATGCATCAGAAGGAAGTGGTTCTATATCTTTAGGTTGGCCACTTATAAAGTGTCTGTACCAAGTTGCAAATCCTTCTAGTGCTTCCAAATATGCCTTCAAACACAGATGTTCCCTCAGTTCAGCAGAATTTGCAGATATTTTGTTCAAAAATTCTGGGAACATTTTGTTTACATTTACGACACATGATAAAGCAGCATCTGTATTGCCAATGAAAATAAATGTTCGTATCATAGCATTACTCAGCCACAGGGCTTCCTCAACTTGGTTTGATATAAGCGATAACCACTCCAGGGATGATATAACTTTCTGGATCAATGTTTTATCCTTTTCTACAGCTGTGGTTTGGGTAAATGTCAAATCCAAATTACCATAGCCTTGTTGAATATCTGTGATTGCTTTTTTTATAGCAACTCTAGCTGATGCTGCAACATCAATGCCAGCATTGAGTCCAGCTTTGACAACTCCCTCCCTGTACTCACTCTTGTGTATATGATCCATGAGCTCTGCATAGAGTACAATTTGTCTGGCAACTGGAACAGTTGAGGTGTAATAAGCTATAAGCTCTGGACATTCCACTGAACCATCAATTAATTTGCCAACAAGTTCTGTGACATATTTTTCCAAAATTTTATCTCCAATGTCATGTTGAGGATCTTTACCCATTTGTCTTAAAACTAGAATGAGATGTGCCAAGAATCTAACAAACCTATCATCACTACTTTCAATCCATTGTAAAGAATCTTGCATGATGGCTCTAACATGGCCAAGCATCAGGTGACGCTGACAAGTTTGGTATAATGATTCCTTTTTACCATCCATCAAAGCTTTCACAGCACTGAAAATCTGTTGTAAAGTCAATTCTTCAAGCTGAAGTTCAGACTGTAGTAGTTCCAATACATCAGATGGTGTAGTATTAGCATCAACTGTAGCATGGTGCTCATGTAAAAACTTATCAACTCTTGCCTCAATTTGAGCTCTTAAATGAGCCCAAAGCAAATCTTCCCAACTACCTTGACAAGCTGGAAGTGTACTGGCTAAATGGCCACATAAAACTCCAATCGTAGCTCTATAGTGAATATTCTCTGCTGTATTATTAGCAAGTCCCAATGAACACCATTTCCACAAATCTCTTGAAGGATTACCAGCTATTTCCAAAGCAGAATTGGGATCTTCTTTCGGCAAATAGTGAAGTAATATCCAACCTTGTAAAACAGCTCCGCGCCATGCCTGCCCAGCACTTATGCACAAGGAAACTGCTTCTTTGAACTTGCCACACCTTACTTCTGTAAATATTCTTTTACACAAATCATTATCATCTTTTTGATCATCTGAATGGACTAGTTTCTTTTGACGTCTTGGTGCATCAGGATCCATGCATGTGACCATAGCTTTGCTCTTCTCTTTATTAAACAAACTACTCCCAAGTAACAACTGATGTAAAGTATTTCCCCAGTGAATGTTGTTACTAATGATTGGTGCCGAAGTCTTTGTGGCTTCCTCTTGGTAAGCTGCAGTGGCCTCTAACCAGTCAACAAGAAGTTGTAACAGTCTCAGTTCAGAATCACTCCGAAACAAAGCACTAACCAACGTTTGCTGTGATAGTGTAGTTTCGGTAATTAGACTGTCCAAAGATTCAGGATGCTCAGTTATGGAATCAGCATAAAGACAGTGCAGCAGCTTCCATGTGTTTGCTTCTTCAGCCAGCCAATAGTTTTGAGCATTGTATCTATTCCATGGCTCAACTAGTTCCAGAGAATCACAACATACTTGTGCTAACCTAGCTAATGTGTCTAACACATCACTTGGACGACTCGTTTGTATAATCTCAAAGAAAGCTTCGCTTAAACCTTCAGTGGTGACCCCAGGGTTAACTATTATCGAGGATTCATCTAAAACTTGTCTTAGACTGGTGTCGTTAAGATTTTTAAATATGGATGTTTCATTCAATATCGGCGACAGGTTCAGGGTGTCTTCTCTTGGCAAAAACTGTCTGTTTCTTCTATTCTTCAAAGGTGTAAACTGAATTGAATGCAGCTGGTGACTTTTATCAAAACTTTTAGACATTTTGAATAATACTAAACTCTGAATCGGATTTTCAGAATAAATAATACTACATCTGAGTCGTGCGCGCCGAACTTTGACAGTTTGACAGCATTATTTTTTAATTGACATGACAGCAACCACAGACTTTTTACAGGTACGTTCCAAAAGTTTATCACAATCTCAACATTTAATCTAAACCATAATCTTATTAACATAAATAAAGTTATAAATAAATAATAATATTAATTTATAATAATTATTATGCTAACAAACTCTGAATTTTAAGTGAATAATAATCCTAAAATTATTTTTAAAATATCTCAATTTTAAGGTCTTGGAACGGTTGCCCTGGCACTTTGCGGAAGTACTGCTACTGGATTAAGAAAATTTACTAAAAAAAAGTAACTACATTTAAGTAATAAGACCTGAAGTGGAATAAACAAATAAAATAGTATTTTTGTTCCTAATTTCACTACTAAAGTAACTTTAATAAGGATCAAAGTCCCTATTAGTATTTTATCATACTTTACTTTTATTTTCTTCTCTTTCCCTCATTCCCTCTCTAGACGTCGTTGCGTGTAAAGGTAAGAATAAATAAATGAAATTATAAAATACCCAAAATATTGCAGGTCTTCCCATTTCAATGTTTATTTGATCTAGACTAGACTTTTACTTTTATGCAAGTTTATCTATTTCCATAGTTTTACAGAAACTTCATTTTCTTTTTATTTTCTTTTCCAAATAGTTAATTTAACACTAAGTACCCATTTCAGAGTTTTCAATTCTTGTGAACATATTGAAGCTATACATTTTATAGTATTCGCTTATCTCAATACTTATACCTCAGCCTTGTGCTAGTGAGGTATAATATCTTCATTCTTCAATTTGAACTTTTGCTCAATTTGTCCATCCAAAAGACAACAAAATCAAATGATAGGACAAACTTCATTTCAACACATGAATAAGTAATAATTTCAGCAATTTTTATTCACATGGTAGGTAACTATACATTATGGATTACTCCAACAGTAGATACATATCATTATAAATCTTTCTACTTAAAATTATGGGATGACAAAGTACAAATAAAGACATAGCTACAGTTAGTTTTAAATAGCATTGCAAGAACTCTTTTTAACAGCTCTATATTAGATAAGTTTAGAAAATATTCAATATTTTACTATTTTAGGAACACCTGTGTAAGAACCGGATAGAAAAACTTTATTTTTTTGTTTTCCACCATTGCAAGTTTGGACTACAGCATCAATAAATAAGTCACAGAAATTTAAACAGTTTTCTAAACCATGCATAACAAACACAAATTTTATGCTTGGTTTAAAAAACTGACATTATTTGACTTCAAAGATATTTTTTTGCATCGCATTAAACTCACAGATCAACATAAAAATATTATTAAAGGTATTGCAATGAATACAACACTTTTTATGTTAATTTCACAATAGATTGTAATTATTAAATGATTATACCTCTTTCTTTTACAGATTGACAGAAAATTGACCTCGTTCCAACTACAGTTTTTATTATTTTTTAATAGAGAAACTGTATTTCCTCTTCTTTAAACCTAATTTAGTTGTAAATCAATATAATCAAAACATTTGAATAGTGAAGAATTATTACTGTACTCAGTGGTAGGCAAGTAGCCATGGAATAGGGTACCTACTATGAGACCATCAGGTTATTTATCATATGAGTGAGTTACCAATATCTAAATAAAATGTACTAGGTATGCTAGGTATGCATATTTTTGTGTTATTAACATTTGGTTCATATGTAGCCTCTATGTAGCTTAGTAAAATTAACAAGTGCATGTATTTGTTGTGTCCCAATACAGCATTCATAGCTCTAGTCATAAAGGTGACTGCATTAGGTGTCTTGGAGTTCCAGACTAGGTGTTAGGTGTTAAAATTAGCAAATAAGTGTAATGTGACCATGTTAACATTTGTACAAAAATAGATTTTTGTTTTAAGTTATTGACACTAGTGACATTATTTTTTTGCAACTTCTGTGTCAGGCAACTGTCAGTAGTGAAATGTAGCACTGAAAGCATTATTTTTTTATGAATTAACTTGTTTTAATTGTATGGACTGAATTTATTCATTATTTCCTTTTAATTATAGGGTATAGTAGCTGTAAAATGTGGGTGAGAAAACTTGACTTGTTTTACCACAATGTTCAAGTACTACAAGCAACATCAATGTTCACAGTATCTGAGGTAAGAAATGAATTTTGTTTTCCTTTGTATTTAAACTTCTGATAATGTCTGAAGTTAAAATTGCGTTTTCTTGGTTTCTTATAACTGTAGGTATTTTTTTGCATAATTAAAAAATTATGATCTAATTAGCAAAAATAAAAATTTGCACCCTACTGTTGACTGCACAAGAATCTTTATTATCACAAACTGGAGAGATTAGTTATGTATGTACTTCTATTTTATTAAGGGGCCGTTTAAAATTGACATGAGTATTTTACCAAATGTGTAATCGACAACAATCGGCTAATATTGGGGCAGAGAATCATCTTTTAAAGAAATTTGAGCACCATATATGCTAAAAAATGGTACATTACGATAACAAAACAATACTTAAACCCATTGATATAATATATATGTCGATGCTTAAATCTTAAAAAGTTATCAGATATTCTAATTATCATAATATATTCTCAGATGAGGGTAGTGGTGGAGATAGGTAGTTTGTTGCTATTATTTCTTAAGAATACCTATTATGAATGAGAATGTAGCTCAAAGATTTCTTAGTAAGTAAATGTTTGCTCAATAAATTACATGTTTGAGATTAGTAGTCTAAGAGAATGTGAAAAGTAATCAAGAAATGGTTCCAAAATGATGTAGATTCTTTTTACTTTTTGACAAAAGCTTTGTTGTTTGCTTAGTTATAAATCGAAATTGAGTAGGTATGTTATTACTATATTGGTACCTAATAAATTGTAACCAAGACCAATAGATCAAGCCAAGACCTTAAAAAACGCAATTTGAGTTTCTTGAAACTAGTACCAATCATATAAATTAAAGTGGGCCTTGGATACTTTTAAGATGATTTAAAGACCAAAGTACTACGCAAGTGGAGTCCCACGCGAAAGAAAGTAGCCACAGTAGTTCAGTGTATCAAGTACATAGAATCTATAAAGTACACCCAATGCCCATTCCATTCATTATAATCTTGACACTTGACAGCCTTGACAGGTTGACTGACGAAATAAGAAATTAATAAATAAATATTTTTTACTGAGTTTACGATGTTTTTTTATTAGTTATGTAGGTACAAGTTTTCAAGAAAATTATAGATCAAACAAAAATGTGCGGTGGCCAGCACATCAAGCTACCACAAACTATCAAATTTTCTCGGTCGATTTTGAACTTAATCATGAATACTTTAAAGTTTAAAATCGTTTGGAGAAATTTGACAGTTTCGTTCGTGTAGCTTGATGTGCTGGCCACTGTATTTTGTTTGCCATTTTATTTAGGGGCACAATTTGTCGTGGAACGGAACGTTAGCCAGTAATATATGAAATCAAGGGGAAAAAAATAATATTTCACTAGCTTTTAATTATTTTTAGATGTTTTACTTGTCTTTTGATTAATTTATCAATGCGATGAGCATTTAATAGAACTAAGATATTGCGTTGCGAAATGTTATGACATCACAATTTCATCAGAATGTTTTCGGCACACATGTATAATCTGATACGAAACGTTTTGTTATGCTAAAGAATCTATAGTGTTGAATACCTGGAACGCAAATAATGATTTTCCTATGCAACCGGAAGTACAATCAGAACGTTTATTGTTATTGCTTGCATATTTTGTTAATTAATCGTATTGCAGATATCAATTAATTCTATTTACATTTATTAAACATTACTTCTACTAATTAATTTTGATGAACGATTTTGTTCTGTGATGTTTCACTTCAGAGACTTTATATTGATTAATAGCGCGGCGGCAAAGCCAATAGTCGTTTTTATACTGCTAAATTGTTATGTATTCTACGCAGGTAAAACATGTTATATTTGTCTGAGAATAAAACGCGTAATTTTTTATCAATTAAATAGCTTATGAAAAAATACCCATATATTATTTGATTACTAATTTGACTTTACCGCGCAAGTACTCATTCAAGGACGCATTAGCTATCTCTTTTGCACAACTTGCACTAACGAGTCGTGTGCGGCAAAACGTTTCGTCACTGGATATGAGTACCTTACCTACCCAGTTCGCTAGTGTTTTTTGGCCTGGTTCCGCCATTATTACAAAAAAAAATCTTCATTGTCATTATTTAGATGCTAGGAATTACGTGAAACACGAGTGTAAAGCAGATAAACTTAATATACTACCAAACTAGTGTGCGCCGAAAGTGTTTTGGAAGTGTATCATTTCCTGTTTCATATCGTATAGAAACAAGCAACTGCGACCGCTAGTGTACTCTTTTCGTTATCACGTGGGTTAAATTTCGAAATATGCGGCTTTGAGTGTTGAATTTTTCATGTTCCGTATTATTAATTAGTCAACAATGTCAATGTGTTGTGTGAATAGAAAAAAAACCGGTTCATAACCCTTCATAAACGTTGTTTTCAGAAGCGCGCCGAGGCGCTGTCGGCCCACCGCCGTTCTTTTCGGCTCTCCATGGATCCGGCGGGGGACTGAATGCATGGACAATGGTGGCAAAGAATTGTGTTTTAGTGAAACTTGAGTGTAGTGCCAGTGCTGTGAACTCGTTATTAGTATTACATAAGGACGAAATGAACTGTGGGAGAAGCCCGCCCTGACGCGGCGAGCGCCAGCGTCCGCGGCGGGCAAAGTGCAGGTCATGGCACCAGCATTGTCCATAGCACCCCGAGAGCCGCACATCCACGACTCTATTGTGCTTGGAGACACAGAGAGGCCGCTGTCACACCGGAGACGGGCGCTAGCGTCCGTCGATAACCTCGCGATACACATGGAGGAAGACGACATGGGGCTTCAGAACCAGCCCAGCCTTGCTAAGGACTCGCAAGAGATGGAGCAGATTTTAGTAGATCTGGGAAACACTGACCTTGAGCCACAATCAGACTTTCTTCAAGATATAAAAACCCTAGAAACTGGCAACGATGCACTGTCTGGTGGTGATGCACTGTCAACTGATGACCCTGAGGCAATATTTCCTCTCTCTGGATTTGAGTTGCCAGAAGCTGCTGATTCAGAGGGTGATGCTATCGAAGAAAAGATCAAAGGAGTGCAAGTGAAGCTGGAAAGACGATGTTCATTCTTACAGAGAAGGTTAAGGATACTACAGGCCCGTGCTATTGGCAAGAAAGTGTCTGAAGAAGCTGCTCAATCCTTTGAGAAGTGTACACGGGGCGCCAGAAGAGATACTGGTGGTGGACGACCAGTGGGCTTGAAAACATTTCTAAAGACTGTAGAGACAACTGCAACCTTACAGGCTAGTGCAGCATCAAGAACAGTAGTTGGTCCTAAGTACTACAATCCTGGAACATCTAAAGGTGATGCATCAAAATCAGCATGTATTGGCATACCGTCTGGCACGCTGACAGGCCTGGAGGACACAGCGGGAGCACTGCGCTCGCACCTGTCAGTGGTAAAACATGAGCTGGACTCTGACGCCACTCTGTCATCATCTGGGGCTGAAAGTAATGATGAAGCAGTCACATACAACAATCCAGTACAACAGCAAATGCCAGTGTGAGTACCATTATGAATTAAGTCCTCATTTATGTTTATTATGTTGTCTCATTAATGGTCTTAAAATTGATTACATACTGTAATTAGACAAAAGTAAATGTAAAAGATTGATTATAATAATGTGAAGGTCAAGATGTGGCCTGCTTAGTAAGTGGTTTGCATCCATAACAATAAAACAGGATGATGCTGTATATCTTGATCTGAATTATCAGGATGTTAGATCTCTGCCTATCATGGGGTGATATCTAGGCATTTGTATAGAGTTGTATAGTAATTGAATGTGCACAGAGACAGGATGTGGCTTTATTGCTTGAGTGACACTCCTAATTTCTCTTGAGAAAAATACAGCAGCTGCTATTGTTTATCCTTGGTACATATTTCAAAACAGTATAAGGAAAACCAGTAAATAACAGTTTTAATGTGATTTTATATGATGATTGTAATGTTTTAATAGATATCAGGAACAAAATCTGTAGTTTGCTCTATACTTTTGGTTAGGATGCATTTCAATAAAATAAAGTTACTAAATGAATTAACTATAATCAGATTCATATTAATATCTTACTCTAATTTACTACCTACTTCTGTTGGTAAGGTATCAATTTATATTTTTACTTTCGTCTGGTTCTAAGATATTGCATCATTTCACAAACCCATAACTTAATACGTGAAGATTCTAGATTTGATTGCCAAGTCTAGTTAAAAATGCAAGCTAACTCAAGACCAGACCCACTTTATAATGAATGCCAATTTAGATATTTATCAGTTTCATATTAGGAATTATGTTGTAATAGGAATGAAACATCTCATAGACAAAATGGTGCCAATGACCTGTAAGAATTTATACTAGTAAATAAAAAGGAAGTTGCCAAATAATATATGTTTAGAGTAAATAGTCAGTATTTGTTTTAAATTGAGCATTTTAGAAAAAGGGTGGATAGGTATACAGACTTTTACTTGACTTTTATTTCAGTTTTCAAAAGAAATTGCATCATTATAATTATTGAGTTACAAGAACTAGGAAATCTTTAGTAAATACTACTCCATTAATTGAATAAATGTCTCTTTAACAATAAGATTTGTTGTTGTTGTTGTTGTTACATTTAAAATCTAATGTTTTTCAAATGCAGAGGAGGCCTATTCTTATATGGAGAAATGATTCGCGATTTCATTTCATGTATGATGTTTTGGAATAGAATTTCTTCTTATAATTATATCTTAAAACCTTTATTTATCTGGACAACACAAGGACTATTAGTTGCTGATTATTATCTGCTATCAGCTACACACATTATTTCCTTTATCAAGACCTTTAAGGTGTCTTGGTTGGAAATTGTGGATCACCATACCACAGTGGTTTTTTGATTTTAGGAATTTGGAGGAAAGACTCATTAATAATAGCCATAGTTATGTTTATTTGTTATCACTTGAAATGAGTGCAGCTGATTTATACAAATACTTTAGTAAAAATGTATGTTTACTTGCATTGCATTGCACAGTATGAATGTTGTTGTTCTAATATTAAACCCTATAATTAAAAATCATGATAAAATCACAAAAGTATGACCATATGAAACACATTTAATTTTTTTGCCATATCTTGTTGTGTACTTACAATTGCATGATAACTGTCAAGCTATAGTTTGACCGATATCGCTGTACCGCGCATTAGGTATGTGGGCGGCTCACGGGGGCTAGTGCAGGCCGCTCATTTGTCAACGCTCACGGCGTCTCGCCCCCCTCCTCGCCCCACATTCCTAAGGCGTACGGTGGTTCGGTCAAACTATAGTTAGAGGCTAGGAGCCTGAAGTTTAGATTCAATACATCAATCCAGGGGGCCAAGTCTACCTATGTACAAACGTTGCAATGGTCTCTTCATTGTGAGTTTTTGACAGATTTGCCATACAAAAACTGTCAAATACAATGGCGAGACCATTGCAATGTTTGTAAATTAGTAGACTTAGGCCCCTGGTTCAAATATTGCACTACTTGTTGTGTTAGAAGAGTACCTCTTTTCTATTTTTTCCGTAAGGATTGCTTCCAGTAAGCTTATGAAGAGAATTAGGTTGGAGATTTGATTAATAGTAGATTTTTATACAAGGTATGAAAGGGACCTATGTAGGCACGAAAAGGTCACGAGCGTAGCGAGGGCGCCAATAGTTCGCCTGAGGTAAACAGTCTGCTTTTCATTTCGAATATGAGGAAAGTAAATAAAAACCTGAGATTACCTGTAGATAATTTAAATTTGGTGAAATCATTTTATACAAATATTATGTTTGTAATTGTAAATAATTAGCACTCGACAAAACAACTGAAGATCAAATTGACGCTTTCCCGCCTTTTTTGTTTTTTTTTTTTCTGTGGCATTCTACCAGCCAATATTTTTTATTATTGATGATGGTAAATATTTAGCTCAAATCTATGTAAATTATATAATAATTTCACTTTTTTTATTACAATTTTACACCGTGATTTAGCAGAGTGGCTGTATAAAAAGTTCAGACATGGCTTGCCTAGTTTTAAATTTTTTTGACAGCAGGGAAAATCGTTTCCCAGGGACGAAAAGTACTCTTTTCATCCCTCTGATCAGGTAACTTCAAGTATAATTTCCAAGTATTAGAAATGAATATTAATTTTCTTCCTGGAAGTTATATTTATGGTGCCACTTACGAAAAAAAGAGGGAAGGGATAGAATAGAATAGAATAGAATACTCTTTATTATGTACACCATAAAAATTACAGATATAAATGTAGAACTGTTACATAGGGTGTCACAATGGGCGGTCTTATCGCTAAAAGCGATCTTTTACAGACAACCTTTCAGGGATGCTCTTCTAATTTGATACAAATTGTTCAATAAATTACCATTGTTTCAGTGACAAGCGTGCATTATGGTCATGGCAGAGGACGCGCGCCTCAATAGCGTCTCGTTGGTCCTGGCTGCATGCACAAGTACAGGAGTTGGAGTACAGGATCCGGCAGCATACTGAACTACATAAACAGGTCAGTGCTATTCATACAGTAAAGTTCACTGTTAACTTGTTAACTATTGTTTTGATTTGTTATCCTTGAACCTAGTTAATTGAATTGATGAAGATAATATGTGGCAAGTAATAAATTAATCCTGTAAGGAAACAAAATAGCCATACCCTAAACAGAAATCAGGTTTAACATAATAAACACAACATATACCCAAAGAGTTAGTCAAGAGGTGAGTAATAACTAGATTTCGCTAGTAGTTTCATAATAAACTTGAGACAATAATGATAATTATGCATAATTTAAGGTAAATAATAATGAATCAAAATCAACAGTAATTTATTTAAATTAGGCTGAGAATCAGCACTTTACGAACGTCTTTACCACTTCCTAGTGCTTTAACTGGGAAGAAGTAGTGCAACAAATGAGAGAGCAACCTAATATTACTTGCTTATTAATACAGTAAGTACCTACATGCCTATACCATAGTTGATGAACGTCGGAACAAAAACCGAAAAATCACATTTTGACATTTTTTTTATGATGTCAATTGGTTGTTCTCGTACATATCTTGCTCTATGGTTAATGTAACGCGGTCAAAAACTGATAAATCCGCTCTAAATTTGTCCGCAAAATCCACGGATCTGAACATAAACCGATAAATACTTTATACTAAACAACGATGGCGATCGGAACAGATACCGATAAATCCTACATACATTTTTCATTGTTGGATCTTTTGATTCTGTAAAAAACCGATATATCGAATTTCGAGTTTCTCATGACAAAACCTACAATTGTAGGATAAGTGGTATAAAGCGGCCTTACCGATATATCCTACTGTGTTTTATCAAAAACCGATATATCCAGTTGGTTTGGTCAATAACCAATATATCCATTTTCTTTTTTTTTTATAACTCAGGTACCACAGTCACGAATGCAGTATTTAGGTTTCCAAACAGTGATCCTAACACCAAAAAATTGATAGATTTAGTTTAACTCTAAATTAGAAAACCATGAACTTGGCCATATTTTTACATTTTTCCACAAAAAACAACAATGTGTTTTATCGAATTTTGTTCCGACGCTCCTCAGTTAAAAGTTTTGTAATGTTTGTTTAGAACTGAAAAAAAAAGTCTAATCAGGCCCACCCAGGTCAATGACCAAGGTTTTCACATTAATTCAATGAGATAAGCTCCCAAATAACGTAATTAAATTGATATGAGTCAGTTGGCCTGTCTATGCCTTAACTTCTTTATCACAGGGGAAAATTATGCTAATGTTGGAGTTTAAATATAAATTTATGTGTAGAGAAAGATTATGTGCATGTATGAAAATCGTGTTTACTTTTAATATCTTATCATATCTGTAGCACAAATATTTAGCTAAAGAAGTTCTGATAATTTGAGTTTTTCCTAAAAGCGTTCTGTGATTTTGTATCATCACTGTTCAACTGAGCTTGGCACTCATTAGAGGAATAAACATTGCTATTTGGATCGAATTAATTTCATTAGATGAGAGTTCAAAGAACAATACTGAAGTCTAATAATTATTGTAATAAATAAGCACTGGGTCATTTACGTGTGAACAGTAACATGTTCAAACAAGTTATACTTACGCGCGATTGCCGTAAATCCAAGGTCACGAATTAACAATGATCTACTGAAGTTATTTTTTTTATGTTGACTGAATTTTGCGATTACTTATTTTGATAAATACTTTTAGAAGCAGAACTTTTTTGTCTGTAAATTTGGAACTATGAAACTTCAGCTTTTATTTATTGCCTTGGTTTAACCTCTCGTATGCCGTAATTACAGACACAATTAAAAAACCATTTGGTCTCGCGTGGATCCACGTTATATGAACGGTTAACCAGATATTTTATTAAATCTGAACAGATCTTTTCATGGTGAAGGACGAGTTCCTATGTTCCATATAGACAAATTTTGCAATATTTGTGACGTAAAGCCTTTGGCGCCGAATTTATTTAGTACTAGCTTCTGCCCACGACTTCGTACACGTGATATTTCTTGTTCCCCCGTCCCACCCCGTCGCATCGCATCGCCTTCCCGCGCTATTAATTAGTTTTCACTTAACGGTCTTTGTTACTTTTTGCTCGGCTAAGGGTTGTAGCGCGATGTTAAAATAGCCTATCAAATGCAAAAAGTTTTTTTTCAGTTCCAGAGATTAGCGCGTTCAAACAAAAAACAAACTCTTCAGCTTTATTATTAGTACTAGCTTTTGCCCGCGGCTCCGCCCGCGTGAATGTCGGTTATCGCGTAAAAAAGTGGCCTATGTCTTCCATATCCCAGGCTATATAACTGCCAAATTTCATGACGATCGATTCAGCGGTTTCGGCGTGAAAACGTAACATACAGACAGACAGAGTTACTTTCACATTTATAATATTAATATGGATTGTATAGACTAGGATTAGACAGAATAGGATTTGGTAGTATCCATAAAATAAATAGGTTGTTAATAAACACTTTCTATCCAATTTCTTTAGGATCGGCGCAGTAATCCTATTTCTTCCATCATCCACATATTAACTAACGCATACAATCCCATTCTAGGTCCGCGATGCGAAAGGTCCAGTGGAGTTCGAAGGCGAGCCAGTGGCCTACGTGGGCTCTTTGCCGGGCGCCGAGCCGCCTGACGACCATCCTTCGCGGGAAACGTGCGCGCGCATACGACCGCTCAGACGAGAGACCTTCAAGAAACGGAAACTACTCCAGATGCATAACTTGCACATCGCAACGCAAAAGGCTGCGAAGCCGTCGGATATCAAGTTAGTTATTTTTAAGATCGATACGAAATATAGACCTTTAAGAAACAGTATGTTCAAACTAATTACATTTTTGTTGTTGGTTTCCTGACTTTGATGTTACAAAATACAAACATTAAAAAATTTGATTTCTTGTTCTCATAGGCAGTCAGGAATTAAATCATGAGATTTGACAGCAGATTCTGTTGCACTGATCAAACATCTAATTTGAATTACGATAATAGTGTGCTCGAAGTAATGTTGGTACATAACATTATGCCAGTATTTTTTTAAGATTTAGGCCGGGGCGTATTATACAGTCTAAAATAACTGGTGAAATATAAGTATACAATACTTTGAATAGACCGGAGCCTATATTTGTGGCCGGTTGATAGCACTAGATTCACTCCCTATTCATTTACTTAATAAAAATCTTAAATTCATTCATTCACACTATGGAAGCATTTTTGGAAATTTACTCCCTTAAAATGTTAACAATTCTCTTCTTTTTTTTTTATGGACTACTACATATCAGCAGCCCGGCCCCACAATAAAATGCCATACGAGATTTTGCTGTGGAAGTAGCTAAAATAGACCAAACGCGCGGTTTCTACATCTGTTAACTGTCTTATCTTTCTAATAGCATACGCGGCCGAGCTAAGCTATCCCGCAAGAGATGTTATATGAGGTCCCTATTGTTATTTCTCATCTAGCGTGATTCCTAGGAAACCTAATAACGTTGATAGTAATGGTATGATGTGCGCACAGATGCAGCTGCCCGCAAGGCACTGCCAGCTGCGCAGTGTGCACGGGCCGCGCCGAGCCCACGCAGCCCGCCGCGCCGCTGAGCTGCGTGCCGCCCCGCCTGCGCATCGCCGCCGTGGACCCCGGCTTCCATCCTGTGCTCAGCGATATCAGAGGTATACCGCTATGAACTGGCAATAGTGTCAATCCCTAGCATGAGGCGGTAGCTCACTTCGCCTAAATTTTCATGGTGAAAGTTTTACAGAATCACACCATGCTGATCTTTGAATAGTTGTAGTCAAAGATCAGGATGTATTCATTCACACATGCAAAAAAAAAAAATAGGAAAGTGTGTGTATTTATAATATAAAAGACGCATTCCGTCTAATCAATAATTAATTTAATCATCTAGCTTCTAGGAAAATCGTTTTTTTTTTAATGCATTAGCTAGTAACCTGACTGGCTAGTACATAAAAATAAAAAATAAATACGATTTTCCTAGAAGCTAGATGATTAAAATAATGGTCAACTTTTTGTTCTTTTCGTGTGGTTGGTTACTAACCTGATGACTTGAGTTTTTATGCCGCCCATGGGCTTCTGACTTGGCTACATATGCCGTCGAGAAATATCTCTCAGGCATTCAGGCCGGTTTCCTCGCGATGTTTTTCTTTACGCACATGAGTCCGAAAAGACAGAGGTGCGTACAAACCTATAACTTGGCAGTCCGACGGTCACACCACTAGACTATCACTGCTGCTATAGATGAAAATAAACTTTATTCTATGTATAACAATAACACTAATCAACATGGTCTGCACATGACTTTACCAAGATTATGTCTAGATTTTAAAAGAGACTGTGACCTCTGAGTTTGTTTCGGCCTTTCTTCTCAGAGTAGTCAGATACGAAACGTCGACCTCATCTAGTTTTAAAATATGATTGCCGTGTAAATGTGTTTGTAAAAACCTACTTACAGAAATAAAATCATTTATCATTTAATATATAATTTATTTCAGGTAATAGAGACCCCTAACATAAATACTTTAGAAAAACATAAATGATCTAATACCAGTGCGTGCAGAAACACTGTACTCGAACTTGTATCTTAAAGTATAAAAGAAACATGCTCTACGATTCTAACGGTAGTGTGCAGTCATTAACATGATTCCTGTCCATTACAGACGTGTCGCCGTCCATCCACATGGCAGCGCTGGCCAGTCGCGCGTGGTTCCGGCCGCGCTTCGGCAAGGCGTGGCGCGGCGCGCACCACGCGCCCGGCGCGGCGCGCCCGGCGCACGCGCACTCGGCGCACGCGTCGCAGTCACAGCAACACTCCTCGCACCATCACACACCAAAGCCACTCAAAAGGCATCCAACACGTAAGTTGCGCTTATGTTAGTGTCGAAAGTAGCTAAAAAATGTTAGTCACTACTTAGGTAGTTTACTAACCTTTTACAGCTTGCTAGTGTTATGGCAGAAAATAAGTATTTCAACTAAGCTTTCTCAGCTTAGTTGAAATACTCGGCACTTTTCGAACAAAATTATATGAGATAACTGTCTCATATAATTTTGTTCGAAGTGCGTTTGATTTTGTTGCGTCACTTCTCGTCGTTCTGGGGAACTCCCCAGAACGACTAGAAGTGACGCAACAAAATCCTCAGTAGCACAGCTGTGTGTTTGGTTAGAAAAAATTACATTATTGTAACACAAAACATTTAGGGGTTTATTCATAAACGTTGCTTAAAGTTAAGTGACGTTCAAATGTCAAAAATGGTGCCGATTCCCTTGTTCACAAACTAAACTAAATTTAAGTTCAGTGCATCTTTTTCTTTCTATTTCATTAAGAAAAGGACAGAAGATAAATTTTAGTTTAGTCCTGTCAAATTAATCAGCGCCTGTCACTACTCCATACAAGTTTAGACGTGATTAAAAACTTGCCGACTAAAATTACGTGAATTTACGTCAAGCGCTGATTAATTTGACGGGACTAAACTAAAATTTATCTTCTGTCCTTTTCTTAATGAAATAGAAAGAAACAGATGCACTGAACTTAAATTTAGTTTAGTATGTGAACAAGAGAATCGGCACCATTGTATGGTTACGCTGCTTAAAGTTAAGTAATGATTAGCGACTGGCTAATCATTACTTAACTTTAAGCAGCGTTTATAAATAAACCCCGTAATTATTTGCCTCATGTCAGCTAGCACACGCTACTATACCAACAAAAAACATCGAAAACTTTACTCAAGCAGAAATAAAAAACTAAAAACGTAAACAAAACTTAATACCTCAATAAAAGCCTTCAGACATAAAGGGCATATAGGCATATACATTATCTATGTATAGCTGTAACTCGAAAGACATATTGTATAAACTAGGACCATTGAAGTAAAATAAATAAACAGTTTAATTACTGATAACAATAACTAAACCATGGTCAGCAAAACGACCAGTCAACACAACCAACACCCGTTTACGAGCATAACGCAAAGATCAGCCATTACCTCCATTGCCATATTTGAGGGAAGGAGGCAACCTGACCCCCGACGCTACCGCAACCAGAGACATCTAAGGGAGCTTGACGAACGTGTTGCTGGTTGCTCAGGCAAGCATAATAACCCCCCCCCGGTGGGTTCCCGCATTGTCGAGGCGTGGGGGGTCAGTAGCCGTGGCTTGGAGGGCCACGGTGAAGCTAAGAGGAACCCGAGGAGGGGGCCGCTCCTCAGGGCTTTTGCGGATAAGCCGACGACGTTGCGGCCGTAGGTTGCGGTGCCGCTTTGGCGACATCGCAACTGAGGCGGGCCGCGATGTCGAATGGGCGGCATCGCGGCTGAGTGTGGGAGACCGCGGCGGGAGAGGAGTGCCGGTATTGTGGTGAGCCGTTCTCCCTACCTTCCGCGGCCTTGACGGGGTCGCCACCGTTGAATGGCGGACGCGGTGGGGCCGCAGAGGAAGAGGAGTGTCGGTATTGCGTTGGCCGCTCTCCCTATCCTCTGCGGCCGAAAAGTGGTAGGCGGCGGGGCCACTAACCTGACCCGCCGCGGGGGGACCAGGGGCGCCTGGACGCGGGGTCGTCTGGCGCGAGGTCCCAGGTGGAGGCGAGCAGGCAACGGGTGCGGGGGCACCCTTGCCTGTATTGCACAGGCCTCCACCAGTGTCGGACGGGAATGGCCAGGTGTTCCCGGTCATTCCCATATCGCCCCCAGGCGGAGGGGCATGCGGGGCCCGCCAGCTAGGCGGGCATGCGCCGGGAGGGTTGTGGACGTAAAGGCTGTGCCGGTTTCCCATGACCCTCCCATCAAGGCGATGAGGGAACTCCGCTGAGTTTTAGTGGGTATACTGCCATTTTGGCAGGGAGTCCCACATACCCCGTCTCGTCCCCCGACGAGCGGGCATGCGTAATGCATTTCTCAGTGTCAAAAAAAAAAAAAAAAGGCAAGCATAATAAAATCAACTGACGAGGTCGTTAGCTAACCACATATTGCAATACAACTCATAAAAAAAAACATTGTAATGATAGATTATGTCAAAAATAAATTTACTTTGCAGTCAAATAAAATAAACAATTTTATGAACTCATATAACCTGTCAGTAGGTAAGTATATTCTGGAGAAAAAACATCTATTTTATCATTTTTAAAAGTTGGTGAAGTAAAGCAAACGTTTAGCAGAACCACTTTTAAAACTAAACTAAGATAAATAATGAGGCTAAATGATGATTACAATAAAATTTCATGTTATTGTGAAAGTTGCTAAAACTGCTAAAAGTTTACAACCAGAAGTTTCTGCCTTAATTGTTTTTCGCTTTCGTTGGGACGTTTGATACATTCTATTATCGTTATTAAAATTGTAATAAATACATTATTTCAGGGTTGAAAAGAGGTCGGCCGCCACTAACTAAAAAGATAAGGGAGAGAGAAAGAGATGAAGAAACTTCAACATCAGGCCATGAAAGGTAAGCTTTGTTATTAGAGGTTTCATTTTCATCGTGAAAGTGAAAACTGGTAATTTTGCGTAACGACTAACGGGAATTAGGCAGTTACTGTTACGTCATTACAAAAACTCTTCAACCTTGACCTAACAAAAAACGTAAAGGCACTTTGTTCTCATTCAAGTCTTTTATGATCTACTAGAGTCGTCATTATAGGCTGATTAAATGCTTTGAGTTTGAAACTTACATAAACATTATGTCTTTTCTCGACTGGGTGTGCCAGAATGTGCTGAAACCCACAAACTGTTTACAAAGGAAAGAAGTTCGAATTAATGACTGCATACATGGCTGTAATGCCGTTTAGTCTGTGACAAAATTCCCTTACAAACCTTTAATTTAATGTTTACCATCTAAGCATATACTTCATTTTACACGTGCAGCCTGTGAGCTAGGTGTACGCAAAGATCGTACAGTGCTCTCCGCGTTCAATATAATAACGCGTTTAGGATGCTGGTGGGGCTGCCCCGCTCCTGTAGTGCATCGGGGATGTTCGTAGATGCGCATGTGGATTGTTTTTACGCAACAATGCGTAAAAGGCGTGCTTCCCTGGTGCGCAGGGTGTGGGGCAGCACCATCAGTATCTTAGGCATTATTGCCAGTCGCCTGGACTGTGTTTATGTGGGTCGCTGTTGTGCAATTACTCATGGGTTGTCCCAGCAGTGATCCACCGTTATTTGTTGTATATTTTTTGTTTTTTTTTTTTTGTTTTATCATTGCTACCTAAACATAGTCATAAGTTTTACCAACAGCTTTTGAGTCATGGATACTCGAATAAAGATAAATTCTATTCTTCTATATACATTTTGGAATGCAATAAAGTATATTCAATATTTTTATTGCTTTACTATAATGTGTATTTAGATGGTAACTATATAATTTGGATCATTATGGACCTTGTAGGGCACAGCAAAAGGGTAGGAGAGAGGAAGCCCTGTTTAAGGAGATCATTAATTTGTCATTAGTTGTTTTAACTTACATACAGGGTGTAAGGGACAGTCGTCTGCAGACTGATAGGGTGAATTCAGTATATCATACTAAGATGACCGGTACATGAAATTATTTCAGGAACATTATGGGAATCCAATAAACCTGATTTGTTTTATTACCTCACACGCAATGTAACGTTACCGTGGCAAAACGTAGGTAGCGAACGCCAGCGCAGCAAGTGATTTCGATGAACTCTGTAGGCAGAAAGTGAACAGCTGATTTCGCGCGTCGTTTGTTAGAGTATTTTAACATCCATTGCTGGTTTTTTGATTTTAGCTGTTTTATTTACATACATGGAGTGCTTCGTGAAAATGGAATTTTACATTAATATAAAGGAATCTTAACTGAAAAAACGATAAAGAAAATTAAAATTTTCCTGAGCTTTCCAGTGGAATATGATTCAAAATAAGGAGCTGAATGCACCCTGTTAGTTTGCGGAGGGCTGTCCCGTACACCCTGTATAATATAGGTGAGGAGATCGCGTATTGAGTATATTTAGTCAAGTTTCAATAAATACGTAATGTTGTGTTGGCAGGTCGCGCGGCCGCTCCAGCACCGAGTCGCGCTCGTGGCGGCGCCAGTCCTACGACATCGATAATATCGTGATCCCGCAGAGCGTGGCCGCGAACACGCGCCCACAGATACTCACCTACAAGGAAATTATCACGCCCAAGTTAGTATTTTTTTATTTCTTATTTTGTTTTTTTATATCATTATGCTGCACAGGCTGACGTCATCACGTCAACGCCGGCTGTCGCTGAAAACCAGCGCTGGGGCTCTGTTTCGCATAAAGTCAAATCATTTATTTCAAATTGGCACGTAAAAAGCACTTTTGAATGTCAAAAATTACAAAAATTGTTAATTGATTCTAGTTGCTCCTTAAAATATGTATGTATGTATGGAGAAGAATGAGCAAGAAACTCCATACTTACTCTTTTAAAATGTTAACAATAGTTTGTATACATTAATTAATAATTATATCATAGGGTTGCAGCATTATGCTGAGCGATGGCCGTTTTGCGTGGATGTGACGCATATTTTCCTCCAACTTGTTTTTTTCGTGTTCTTTCTTGTCATGTTTACCGCAAATAAACGTATTTTACTATGGAATTTCTTGCCCATTCTTCTCCATACGAAACTACTTTATGGAAACGGCAACTACAATCAATTCTATTTTCTTGTAAATGTTGCCAAACAGACACTTTATAGTAGTTTATGAAACTGTTGCATAATGAGGGGTATTAAAAAATGAGTGTGTTTAAAAACCGAGCCGTAGGCGAGGTTTTTAATAGTATCACACGAGTGTTTTAATACCTAGTTACGCGCAGTTTCACACACTACTTTATCTACTCTCTATTGTGATTGAACCTACTAAATAAGAGATCAAAGTTAACAGCGTAAGAAATTCCTACAGCAAAACGTATGCCGCCAAAAGCCAGCATATCACCGCGCATGCGCTAAAGCGTTCGCTGCTACAGACAATATAAAAAATCGAGTCAAAACTTTTTTGTAATGCTATAAAAATGGTGCACCCCGCATAAGCATGCGTGCCATTAGAAAAAAAAAAAACGAATCTCCTTGGTGATATTAACTTCTTGAATTGTGGATGTGCCTTGATATAGTAGTCTATGGTGCCCTGTATCGAAATGAAAAAAAATAATTGTTTTATAACATAATTTTGTTAGAGAATTAATGTTATAATATGATTATATTTTAAATTTCGGTATTTTGTTCATAAAGTATGTCAATATAAACTCGAATTGAAGTTAATAATTCGAATTTTACGACATGAGAGTAGATACAATTTATTATTTGTGGAGATAGTGTTCCTTGTTAAGCTAAAGACTGTTGCCAACAAACAAGTTCTTGTTCAATAATATCATAAATAAAACACAAACGAGTTCAATATTGCTCACGAAGCCCGCATATTTCTTCCGACGCATCGTTTTATTAGTCATACGTCCTTACTACTCACTAGGTTATTATTCACATAGTGTATCAAACAGGGCAATCTACTAGCTATGTAGCACACATATTTAAAATTCAAATGATGTTATTGTTGTATATTTCACATTCTTACGGCTCTTATTTTTTATAGTCTTTTGGAGTCTAGACAAAATCAAACTGGTTGCTAATTTAATAGTATAATTTTTATGATATTAATTTTATTTTCTGTGATTAATATACTTTAACCCACACACTGACCATGTAAAAATTTTAGGAAAATCATATAGGTACAATGTTTGTAAATATGTGAGCACCATGTATCTATCGAATTTAATTTGTCTGACAATACTTCACTTTTCATTCTTTTTACCAATTGTGGTAAGCAATTTTTATTCTAAGTACATCGTCTTCACCTATAATTATAAATTAATGTATACAAACTATTGTTAACATTTTAAAAGAATAAGTATGGCTTGCCCATTCTTCTCCATACATAACTACCTTTGGCCTTCCAAAAGGTAGTTATGTATGGGGCAACTTGAATCAATTAACTGTTTTTGTAATTTTGACGTTCAAAGGTGCCTTTTATGTGCCTATTTGAAATAAATCATTTGACTTAGACTTTTTGAGCTGATTCAATTATCAACTTGATGCAAATATGACTCATTGACGCAATTTTCAACGCCAAATATCAGGCAACTAAATGCCAGAGTTGGACCCTGTTGAGACGACAGTTTTTCTTCCAATAACTATTGATGGTAAATAACATATAGTGAACAATAACTTAATTATTATTAACATAAGCGGGATATTTACCATGTTTATTCATTGTTCCGCTTATGTTAATAATAATATTAGTGACCATGACAGTTTAAAAACTTATAACAATAACTTTATTAGTGGTTTTTGTGGACATGATATTTATTCAGATATGTTACTGTAGTTGTAATTGCAATCATGTCATTAATATTTTATATACATAGATTATTTTATATTTTGTGAATGTGAGAACGTTGTAGGCCTAGTAGAGTGTAGATTTGTTGGCACTTTTCTATTTTGTTAAGTACCTGGTAATTGTTGAAAGGCCTACACTGTCCTCCCATACCTATTATCACTGTTATTTAATAATATTGTAAAGCCAATTATTTTTAAAAGAGTAACCGTTTCTTGCTGGCTCTTCTCCATAGGAAACGACTAATTGGAACCGTGCACCTAGCTTCTGACGTTTCTTATGTGCCCTGTAGGTTTATGTGAAATAAAATATTTTGATTTTGATTGAACATTGGGGCCCACACATAGAAAAATTGTCAGGAAGGCTGAGTTCGGACGCTTATGCTGTTAAAAAAATTCGACAGATACAGTGGTTGCCAAATTATTAGGGACAGTCACTATTTTTTTTTTTAATTTGTGAAGTTGTCGATTGATTGAGTTGTTTAATTAAAAAACACATTTTTTGAATTATAAAAGCTTTTATTAGACAAAACAGTTACTATCGAGGTAAAATAAGAACAAACAAAAAAAAGTACATAAATAGGTGAAAATAAATGTAGTGACATTTCCTTTCGCCTCAATTAGTGCTTCTATACGCTTGCACGTGCTTTCTATGCACTGTTTGGCAATTTCTTTTATCCTATGTTTGTGATGTCATCTAACTTATTTCTTTTTTCCTTAATATGTCTTGTGAAAGTTATTTTGATGTCCTATTTACAGAATAAACAATTTTATTTCACTAAACGTTATTATTTCATTTCAGATGGCGATTGCTAGAGATTCCGGATGTGCCGCTAAACAATGGTGTCGGCAAGTCCAACCGCATCTCCGTTGAGAGTCACGAGAGTGAGGTAAGACTATTATTTTAGTTTATTTTAACACAATGTTAACATTATTGAGTTAGAATGTTGTTACTTACAAAAATTGACTGGGTTTGAGAAGAGCTTTTAATAATAACACAACTTGCTTGATAAGTATCATGTTCTTTGCGCTCTCATGCGCGTTTTATTTATATGTATGTTAATTAAAAAAGTTATATTATAATGGAATTGGTTTCGGCCGTTCTATTTAAAACTCATTAATGGCTGCCATGCGTTGCAATGCATTTTTTGTTAGGAACCTTCTTCGGTGCGCACAAAATAACTTATCAAAGTTTCATCACAATTGGTCGAGCCATTTTAGATTAGATTTTTATATAGTTGAAATAAATAAATCTAATCTGGATTATAAAGTATTTGTATACAAATCCATCCCTGATCTGACAGAATGTATTAGCAAGCAACACCTGAATTGGACCAGATCATCGGCGCCGAATGTTTTCTTCCATACATCTCTATTCACACACGATTTCATTCATTCTTTGGACTCAATCATGAATCATTTCGACGACGAACGACCATAACCAAGCTCCCAAGTGTAATGTGTTATGTTTTATGTGGTTTTTATAATGATGTGTAGGATATTTATGTTATGGGTCTTTGTTGCCTGAATGAAATATTTTATCATTATTGCTTCTGCAGGAGGAAGACATATCAGACGCGGCGGTGTCATTACGCCACACGCGCGCCGAGAGCCGCGAGCGCGCGCGCTACGTGCGCAAGCGCCGCGCGCGCCGCTCCACGCTGGAGCAGGCGCCCGCCGCGCCGGACGCGCCCGCCGCGCCCGACGACGCGCCCCCTGCGCCCCCCGCGCCCCCGCCGCCGCGCGTCTACGAGCCGCAGCACGAGGCTAGCACCCAAATACTATCATGCTTACACATACGTGCTGCCCGTTACAAATACACTCATGAGCGTAAATACCTAACCCCGCATCTGGTATTTCGAACAAAAACAGACATGGACGCCACGATCGCATATTCGCGCGACCATCGCTTTTGGTTAGGACGCGATGTTCGTAAAACCATCAAATATAAATTTATCCATACTTTAGAAGAAAATCAGAAAAAAAGATGTTTATTTTGAAACTAGTTTAATGGATACCCGGCGCGTGCAGTGTAGCTGAGCGCAATAATAGGTACCTATCAGCTGTGGATTATTAATCGCTCATTTTATCAGGTTCGAACTAGTTTTTTTAAGTTAAGGTCATGACCTGAAGTCCCCACCCCACCGCGTCCGCCGGTCAGTGCGCGCCCACATTGACATTTGCTGCCCCATTTTGCTGATTTCGATGCGTAAAAATCATAACGCTTGTATTAATTTCACTCCTCATAAAATTTCCATACCCGGCCATTTCCAGGCCTTACATAAAAAGCGATTATTATGGAGTAAACTCCAATAAAATATTCTTACTTTTTCCATCAACTCGAAAAGAAGGAGAAAAATGCTTTTGAATCTGACGTTAGTGTAAAGTATTTATGCTCATGAGTGTACAGTTCCCGCCCGTTATGATGGCACATCTGTCACTCGCACGCACCTGTATGATATTTCTCTTTATTTATATTTCTCATTGCTTATATTTTCATAATTCAACATTGCATTTATTACTCTCATAACTCATCTCATCTGCAATTAACCTTATTTTCATGTATAATCATTTTATTGTAATCAGCTCACAATATAACCCCACCCGCTTTACTAACGAGCACGCTCAACTAACGTTAACTGTGAATGTTACTCCAGACAGTGAGACCGTACACGCCGCGCCAGTTCCCGCTGCCCGACGAGACGTACCAGTACATGCTGGCGGCCATGCCCGACGGGTTCTACGACGCCCCCGGCTCGCCCTCGCTCTCGCCCGCGCCCGCGCCCCGCGCGCCCTCGCCCTCGCCTTCGCCCGCGCGCAGCGACTCGTCCAGCACGCTGTCGCCCGCGGACCTGCCCGCCTTCGACGGCGACGACCCCGACGACGTCGAGTGGGACCCCCACGCCGAACGAGCCGACCGACGCAAATCCTCCTTCAGGTGAATCATTATCCCGCACGACTGGGTATACATTGTCTTGAGGACGCGACTGATGTCCGAACACACGGTACCGAGCCCCGCCTCGGCTGCTCTGCCCTGGATCCGAGCTATCCCTAGCAGGCAGAGGAGTAAAGCTTTAAAGGGCCCATTGCCTACGTAATATTAAATGTTGTTTTAAATTCTTTCTCACTTTGTCTACTGACTCGTCTATACAGACCAGACTATGCTAAGCAGTGTTTCGTCTTTGAATTTAGTTTAGACACGCGCAACAATTACATTTTGTGATCATTCTATTGATGTTAGCAAGCATTTTTACAGTAAAATTTATAAATATACTTTTTTCACTTACTGTAGAGAAGTATTTTGGAAAAACTGAAGTTGTCACAGGTGATTGTACTTTTATTAAGCTGATTTATTGATATTAACTGGACATTGCGATCCAGATCAATAGTTTATCTTTATAACATGTAAGTGATTACAAATTTAAGTTTATTATGTAATTGTAAGGTTTAAAGTTATTGACAATCAGCGTAAAATTAATAAAAATATGGAAAACTTTCAAAATTTAGTTATTAAAATTAATTCGTGTCCACACAGCATTGCGCGTATGATACCGTAAGTTACTACATAATATTCTTGTAAAAATGTATAGAAATATGATGGAGTAAATTCATTTAGGATACATAAATAAAATTTATATTATGTGCTATTACTAAGAGCACCCATTGTACAATATAAAAAAAATATGCAAAATGCACATTCTTGCAGAATAATGATTGGTGTTTTAATAAATGATAATCTCAAAGCGAAACAGATTTTTGAATGAGGTATCTGTTGTTCAGTTGTTGACAGAAAACATTTTTTAATAATAATTAATTATTATTGTAAAAAGACAAACAATTGCTTTCTTGATGCAGTTTTCATTTGCAAGTGAGCACCTTTACATTCCCTTCAGTTCAAACGATTTGTTAATGTAGGTTTGCGTTTTGCATTGCAAGTTAAAATGCTGCTGTATACTAATAAAAAGATAAATATGAACGATAAGTATGTGTTCATCGTAAATATTTGGCTACGTTTAAGTTTCAGCTAAGCTTATCTACATTAAAATAAATGCCCAATTGCCGCCAAGCGCTTGTAAATATTGAGTATTATATTAAATAGGGCACTGATTAGAAACTAATAGACTGGCTATAAAGTAATTATTTGAATCTCTGTAAGAGTACGAATTTGATGTTTCAGAATAATAAGGCCCTCGTTTTTGCTTCTATGAATTATAATTTTAGTTTGATTTACCATTGGTAAATTAATAATTCGCAATTTTTTTGTTCACACATTTAAAGATACGTTGCTTTACATTTTAGAAGATAAATAAGTTGTTTGTATCATAGTTAGGTCTTTGAGACAGGAAATTGACTGAGTATTAAATTTTAATATAAGGTTTGGAAAAAAAATCACTTAGTTTTCTGTCACCGACTATTACGAAGCTCTTGTGGTATACGTTTATTTGAAATAATAACACTATTCTTCTAATTTATCAGAGTGTATGTTGTTGTATAGAGACTGCTTGGCTGATTGTATACATACATATTATTGTGAAGGTGAATGTAAAATATTAATGAAGTTTGTTCAATTTTCTTGAGAAGCCAAAGTCTTCTGGTTATTTGTAATTAATTAAAATAGTTTAAGTTTTTTTTTAAGGTGACTCTGTTCCAAAGAGCGAATTGAGAATATAGAATTAAATAAACAGTCACTTTTGTTTTATTTATTTTCGGCCAAAAAGTGGCTTCGGCTTGCCCGAAACTGACGTTCGTGAGCTGTCGGTTTTATGTCCGTGACTACCGGACCACCAACGCCTATCGCTTCCATAATTGGTGAATAATTAGTACTCAATTGGTACTAATTAGTACTTGAACAACAAAATTGGTACTAATTAGTACTTGAACAACAAAATTGGTACCTTAGTAGTTTTCAAGAAAATGAAGAAAACTTTGCAGGTGATCCGTGATGATAAGTAATTGGTATGTATTTTTTCAGGCTACTGAAAAAATACAAATAAAATTTGATAAAATCGACTTCAGGTATGAATTCGATTTTATAAAATTTTCACTGACGTTGTTATTAGCAACATAATTTTACAGCAGTAAATTAGGTTTTTAATACTTAGGTACTACTTGCAGCAACGGTAAATGAGTAGGAAATAAATAAATAAGGAATACTTATCGCTCTGCATGTAACAACATAGAAGGTAGGTACTTACAATACAGAAAAATTATTATTCGAGTACCTACCTACCCACGTCATTAACAAAGGTATCACAGGCCATGGGTAATGATAGCTTATTTATTTTCTTAATAAGTACCTAGGTTCACAGTTTGTATAAAAATGATAGATATTGAACTGTTGTTATTACTATTCCGACATCCTTTTTATGTGCACGAGTGTACATCTAAGCAGCTCAATACCATTGACGACTTAATTTGGTCGGGTTATACGCGGAGATTTAGTAGGTAATGAAAGCTAATTTCTCTTACAATACAACACTTAGGAATCTGAATTGGTCACTATAACTTCTTTAGGAATACAAATTTTTGTATTTTAATAGGGAAATCTTGAAATGAAAATTTAACTACCGCCACCCCACCGATGGCATGGTATAACTCGTAACCTACTGGAGTATTAATTAGGGTTCCGTACCACAATGGTAAAAAGGAACCCTTATGGTGCGACTTAGTCTGTCCGTCTGTCTGTCATAGCTGGATATCTCAAGAACTACTAATGCTATTGTGGCGGCCATCTACAACGCCACATGCGAACTACGCATCAAAGACCTGACGTCACAAATCCTGCATTGCGCAATCAGTTTACATCATCCGTCGGGCAGTTGCCCACCCGACGCGACACCCGTCTGGTCGGAGGATCCTCCCTTTTCAATAGAGGATGAGTGAACTTTTCACCCAGTGCCTCTTACCTTTATAGGACCCCGACGAGATGAACGTCAGCGCAGCCTTCGTGCAACTACTTCAGCGTGACGTGATCCCTTACTTGCTCAAGCTTTCGAGCGGCGAGTTACACAGCCAGCTAGCACCCACGGCTTCAAAGGGTATTCTGACCATCAGCATGCAGCGAACGCGCATATCTGGTTATCACCCTCAGCCTTATCAGCAACCTTGGCACAGCACACTGCACTTTCGGCCAGTCCACAAGCAGAACCCTTCAACCCTCTCCTGGTTGACGCCAGCAGTCAGCCTCAACCCGGCGCTGTACAACATCCGACTCACTGGAGCATAACGTAGCGCCACCCCGACTCACTGGGGAATCTCCGTAGACAATTCCGATTCACTGTGAACTATATGGCACCCAGTTCCGACTCACTAGAACCACAACTGGCCCTGGCAGATCTAAATCTGTGACTTGGCGAAAAATTGCGACTAATCAGCGACAAAATTTGGGAGAAAACAGATCTTCACTAGGTGCCCTAGTTTTTGAGATATAAATGTTGAGTGACCGACTGATTCTGATATTTGGCGACTGATTCCGACTAATATTAGCGACAAACTTTGGGAGAAAACAGATATTGATGCCGATTCCCTTGTTCACAAACTAAAGTAAATCTAAGTTCAGTGCATCTTTTTCTTTCTATTTCATTAACAAAAGGACAGAAGATAAATTTTAGTTTAATCCTGTCAAATTAATTAGCGCGCCACTACTCTGTACAACTTTAGACGTGATTAAAAACTTGCCGACTAAATTTACGTCAAGCGCTGATTAATTTGACAAGACTAAACTAAAATTTATCTTCTGTCCTTTTCTTAATGAAATAGAAAGAAAAAGATGCACTGAACTTAAATTTAGTTTAGTTTGTGAACAAGGGAATCGGCAACATTCGCTAGGTGCCCTAGATTTTCAGATTCAAATTGGGCCAAGCTGGGAAGATGCTCTGGGGAGCATCTTCCCAGCTTGGCCACTTATGAACCAGTGACTGCCAAATTCTGATATTTGGCGACTTTCGACGATTTTTTTGTGGCCATGCCAGCCATGCCAGTGTCAGTCACACTTCTTATGGCTCCTACAAGCAGGAGCGACACGCGACGCGACACAAAGGCACCGCTCGTCGCGTGACACCGGTGCCTTTGCGTCGCGTCTGTTTGTAGGAGCCTTTAGCGACTCGGCGTTCGGTTGCGACAGCAAAATTATACGTTTCAGCGATTACTTCGAAGCTGCAACACGTTCCCTTTGAGTACGACATAAAAATTGCGTTGTCTAACGCTGCTGAATTGTTTGTTTTTGTATTGTTTCCGAAAAGCGATTAAATCGCTGATTGCTAAAACTATGTGCCGTTTAAGAGTTCAGTCGCTATCACGAGCATCTGAAAACTGCTAATCGTAGATATTAACAGCATCATATCTGCTAAGGTCCTTTTGTAAGGGTAGATTTTTCAATTGACGTTTAGAATTTTTTACAGTGTTTTATGTAAAGGATAAAAGTAATTTAATATTTTAAAATCACCCCTTAATTAGATTATTTGGTACAAACCAATGAAAAACGATGGGTCTCAGAAAATAATATCAATATAACTAACTCCTACTTCATAAGTTTCGGTTTCGGCAGCAACTGGAAGAGTAGCCGCATCTAATTCCGTTACGGTTTGAAAATCTTGTTCCGGTCGGATACTACCAAATATTTACGAAATAATACAAACCAATTTTGAGTGTATACTTTTATTCTGCATTTTGCACTACATTAGCAGCATACAAATAGTAAACGATGACTAGTATGCCTAAAAACTTCAACTACTACGTGTAAAATTCATTCTACTCAACATTTTATGGTCAATGTTAAAGAAATCGGCAGTATATTGACAATCTTATGTGCTTGACATAATTTATTACAATTAGCGTGGACAGTATATCGATCAAAAAAGATCTTGTGTTTATAATGCAACAAAACATGTATAAAAATACAAAATCGTATAAACGGTAAACAACAAAAAGCTAGCGTGTATACAAAAACGAAGGGAGTTGATCCTGCATCCCCAAGTTATTATATTATAATGTACGAAGTTTCTCTTCGAGATCATTTAATTGGCCAAAAAACCTGAGATTCTTTTTACAAAAAAATGTAATGGAAGAAAATTAATAATATTTTCTTATGCAGTTTTCTGATCCTGTAATTACCATAATTAAGTACGCAGTAAATAGAGTACCAACATTACTTATTCGCTAAATAAACAAGACACAACCTAACACTAGTTAATACTTTACAAAATAAACATGGCACTATTTATGCAGCCTTGCTCACACTTGAGCACCAAGAAACCGGAATGTGCGTAATTATACATAAATGCTAATGTCTCCTTAGTGGTCAAGTGTGTACAAAGCATAATAATATTATTATGTTTGGTACAATACAAAACAATCATACCACACAACTTGTTTGATATTCATTTCGCAATAACTTATTTTACAATCACAAAATCGCTAAAAATAATACTGTATAATAAATCATGAATGGTCAGAGCTACACAGCCTTCTATAAAATAAATGCAATATGGAATGTTAATCAATAACCATTAAACATACTAATAATACTGGTACATCCAATTGGTCTTATTAATTTCGTTCTACCATATGGCTATTGGCAGGCAAAACCGTTTTTTTGTTAAGAATGCAAGAAAAGTTGGGCCTTTTTTATATACATCGAAACTTGACTAAAAGTATTGAATTTAAGGTTTTTGTTTCCTTAAGTAAGGCAAAAGTCACGAGACACAATATGTGATGTACCAAACAATACTTTAAAAATCTCATGGTTTGCTTACACTAAGTTTCGTACGGCTACAAATCAAGCTATAAATTTCCAGTATAAGCGGATCTCGCATTGTAGGTATAGGATTTTCATACAATGAGAGATCAGCTTATACTGGATATGTATAGCTTCATTTTTAGCCGTGCGTACATATTTAAGTATATAGCCAATTACATTATGTACAAATTAGTTATAATAATTGGGTGGGCTTAACTACATACTAGGCGTAACTTTGACCCAATCAATGAGCGAGGTGCATCTTTAAGTGATGATAATTAACTTCAACCTTAATCATCTAACAAAAAATCGATATATAGTGACCTTGTTACTATAATGTCACCAAAATCTTAGCTTTTCGAAAACCGCAAATGCGTGGTTTTAGTTGATATTTCTAGAGAGGTCCTGTATGCGGCGCGCATTGCACTCTCTGCAGTAGAGATGGTCGTCGAGCGGGTAGCAGCCGCGGCCCTCCTGCCGGGAGCACAACGAGGTCCCGCAGTCCTCACACGCGTAGCACGACACGTGGAAGCTTTTGTCGAGAGCCACGATGCGAACCGTTTCCTCCGCACCGGTCTCTGGCACTATCGGTTCGCGGCAGCGCGCGCAACGAGGCGCGTATCTATTGGGAATAGAAAACATAATGTAGAATTGATATTCAGAACTTGTTTTCAAATAATATAAACATTTATACAAATTGAATATTTTTCAAATAAATTATTTGTTATGATGCCAAAGTAAGAAGTTGTAAATTAGAACCCATGTGTATGTTTTCTCACACATACTATGATAATCATGTCGTGAGAAATACTAACTATTATAATAGTTACTGTTGTCTTCCCATATTGTACCTACTTGCTTAAATCTTAAAACCGTTTTGATTAAAGTAAATAAAGTGTGGAAAAGGAGGAGGGTGGTTTTGGCTCTGCAGTGTAACAATCCAGGCTAGTTAGTTTAAATCAGATAGAAAATAAATATGTAAATCATCCCCATAGGCAGTGGCTTAGCTAGGGGGGCGCGTCAGGGGCGGCCCTGACCGTGAACATCAGTAGTGAGTGCCATCTATAACAATTCGTAAAACTGTGGCAGATTGCATAACCACACCACCAATAAAATTCAAATTATAATAAATATGTAAATAACAATAATAAATGTAGGTGCCTACTTGCCTAGTAAGTTTTTTTTTTCATTCAGGACCATAGAAAGGGTTGGTGTGATTTCGGAGTTTGCAAATGTTAAAGTTAGAAGAAGAAATTTTAATTTTTTACTAAATTTGTTTCAAACATCATTGATTAATAATTAAAAAAAACGTATAAAATTTATTTGTAATATTTGAATTATAAAACAAAAATTAAATTTACTTTTATTTTTTATTTTAACAGTTTTGATTTGAGTTTTGGGGTGACACCTACAATATCCACACCGGGTGCCACTCATGCTAGCTATGCCACTGCCCATAGGATAGGCTATTTTATTTAAAAGTCACAAAGACAGCAAAAATGGGGCCTGGTCTAATTCTCTTTGGTCTTACCTTTTATGAAAATCTTCAATACAATGTATGCGGTTAACAGCATCCACTGTAAATGGAATCCCATCGAGACTCTTCTGACACACAACACAGGTGAAGCACCGGGGATGGTAGGGCTTGCCTGTCGCCCTCAGTATGCGGTCTAGGATAGGGTCGCCACATACACAGCATTTTTCTAATGTATCCAAGTAGTCTCTTTCACACAGTGCCTTGCCTTGGACTGCATAGAAGGGTTGGCCCTAGAATAATATACATGTTAGTAAATAAATGCACAAGCAGATTTGTTTCGAGGTTTATGCTTAAATAATTAAGTAGATTGTTGAATAAATTAGGTACATATTATTAGACGAGGGGACAATCCAGTGACAATGGGTTTGAAACAAAAACAACCAACTTTTGGATGAAGATGTGCAATATTTGTTGATGGAGTGTGTTGAGAGCAAGAATGAAAGGAAATCATTGATCAGAGAATTTAAACTGACCATTTTGGACATTGGGCTACTTCAAAAAATTTAAGGCGAGGTTCTTCAAGTTAACCTCTAGGAAATGTAATTTTAATGTCATTTTATTTAGAAACGGTAATGATTAAACACGTGAAAATATTATCTTGCTTTTGAGACCTTGCTGTAGGTACGTCGGGTACTCATTACATAATTGGATAAAGTTCGCTCGATAGAAAAAAAATCCAAACATACCCTTATTTTGTAGATTAAAATCATTTTATTTCAATATTATAACACATTATGTATTGAAAATCACATCAAATTAAACGTCTATGATGATGTAATGTCCGTGTGGTTTAACATTGTTAATATCGTAAAACATATTATAATTTTCAACCCTAAATTAACGAAATTCACGGTACAATTTACTCGCGCCCAGCTGCCACCTCTAGAACAAAAATGCACGCTCGAAGAACCTCGCCTTAAGCAAACCAAACTAGATCGGCGATTGCAAAGAGATCGTGTGAAAATGATGCCTAGTCAATGATTCAATTTCTTCTGCAGTTTATAAGGTGGATTTTTGACATGGGGCAGCAAGGGCAGGTACCCAAACCATTGTAGCTACAGGAAAACGGTCTTAGGAGACTGTCCTTATTTTTTTAAAGAAATTTTGATCATCATTCACAGATTTTGAAACACATAACAAACAAACTTATCTCATACATATAATAAGTCTCAACAATATTAATTATTATGCTAAATAAGAAAGATTACTTGAAGAAGCCTGTATGTTCAGTAAACAACACCAGAATAAAATTATATTAATAATTTTGGTTGATAATAAAACAAGTGCTTATAGTCATAAATGCATTATTATATCTCTATTTAGTGTAAAGCAGATATTACCATGATAATACCATCAACCAAGATCATAATAATTGATATGGTGCCATTGATACCATGGCACCATATCAATTATTACAATGGAATGTCTACAATCTACTAAGATGAGTCACTTATGCTCCGATGTGAGTATGACTAACTATGCAGATTGATTGTGACAGAACAGCTTTTATTGAGGAAGTATTATAAATTATTTATAAGATAGTAGAAGACTGCAAGATGTTCAAGTCTATATGTTTATTTGAAAGAAAAATCAAATGATTTTGGGCATGCTTATTTCAAAATTGTAACAGCAAGTGTGCTATCAAGACTTGGCTATCTTTAAAACCAGTCCTAATAAAAAATATTGAAATAAACTTATTGAATAAATGTTATTTTATACATACTTGCAAATTAATTCCACAATGGTGACAACAGAAGCATTTGATGTGATAGATCCTCTCCATGGCAGTGCAGCCAGTTGTCTCGCCCATGATCTTCTCCCCACACTTGTAGCAGTTGCCACAATACAGGGCATCATCAGGCTCCGGAGTAGGCTCCACAGTAGTACCAACATAACCACCATACAACGACGTTCCAGACAGCTGACTGCACGGTCTAGGGTTGATGGGCTCATATAGAGACTCATAAGTAGATGATGTTTGTGACCCACCATAAGTAGAGAAGTCTTGCGCGTTAACAGACGCAGAGGACGGAGGATACGCGGAGCCAGGCCGCCGGAGCTCGCTGTAATTCGACTGAGCACCTAAATCACTGATCCTAGACACTTCCGACCTCGTATCCCGATCTCCGTAAATACTGTCGCCTCCGTAAGTATTACGTTGCATCATAATATTGGAGTAGACATGGTTGGTGCCCCCGGGAGGCAGTACGTTGCTGTACAGCAGAACATCACCGCTCCGCACTTTGGCTGTGTTCCTCACGATGCAACTCTTCACAGGAACTAAATTTGAGTATGTAGAACTAGTGCGGCTACCATATTCGAGTCTTGAGGAGTAGGACGGCTCGCAGGCAGACTTTACCATACAACTTTGTGGTATTTGAGGCAGAGGCGGCTTATTTTTTTTAGGTGGGATAGATGGTTTCTTCATCGCCGCGTTAATATCATCTTGAAGTTTGGCCTCTAATTCGTTGGCGTATATCCGTAAGTCTGCTAATTGTTTGTCGAGTGTATTCATCTCTACGAATTATACTCTCTAATATGATTAACTTAATTATTTTATTCATAAAATGGTTTTTATACGTTACGCCCTGATTTATTGTTTGATGCGAAACTGACAGCTCTTTTTTATTGCTATCTGTGGTCCTGCAGGTTTTACGTTTCGTTCTACGTAATGCAAAATTCAAGTTGTATTCACAAAAAAAAATACATGGTTTATTCCGTGGCGGCCCTTGTGGCGTCACGTATCACAAGGCTGTAGTGTTTGTGAACGCGCCTTAAATAATGTGACCATTTGAGAACGCACCCTTCTAAAATGGCAACACTTGAGCAAGGGACTCCACCGTTTTAGGATCCCTCTCGCTTGTTGCCTGTTACGAGACACGGACTAGATTTTAATCTATTATTATAATATCAGTCCATACTAGTTATAGTAATGAACTAAGTACAGTCGCCAGCACATCAAGCTACACGATTCTGTCAAATTTCTCTAAGCGATTTTAAACTTTAAAATGTTGATGGTTAAGTTCAAAATCGAATAAGGAAATCTGATTTTTTTTTGGTAACTTGATGTGCTGGCCACCGTACGTACGTGCTACTTGGAACTGTGAAACTGCAAATCCCACGTTCACTCTTTAATCGTCAGTAGTTTTATACAAAAAGGCATTCAACCTGAGAACCTTTCCCGGTTCACAAATAAATACCTTCTGTTTGATTCCTCAAACAATATTGTTCTGTTTAATAAGGCTCCAGCAATTTCCATAAGTACTTTAATTAACAACCAATCATATTTTATTACAATCGTTAAAATCATAACTCTCAATTAAGTAATCGTGTGAAAATAAAAGACCTGTAAACTCGTTAGTTGCACTTTTGTTAAGAATGGCGAACTATTATATAGCGTTTACTTTTGCACTAGTCCTGCAGGTATGTGTAAAAACTATGGGGTTCTCGGTCCTCGCCTGTTCTGGAGCTGGGCATCAGGGTCTGTTATATACTTGGGAAAGCTGTAAAAGGACCCACATGCTGTGTCTGTCTCTGACTTTGTTGTGAGGCCACTCGGCGTACGGACTGAGCGTCCGTGACTCCCCTTATGGGGTCCTGTAATACGTACTGTCAACTGTAACGTGACGTCACTAACAAAATATTTTGTTTTGCAGTTAGCTGTAGTGTATTCCAATGAGGACGAAGAAGGTAAGTGCATGCACCATGCAGAGACATAAAACCTGGAAAAAAATTGATCCTTTTATTTTTGCAGAGAAAATGAACGCAATAGAAACACAGGAGGAAGAAGTAAGCAAATAATACTTATTAACATAAAAATTAAAAATGAACGGTGGCCAGCACATCAAGCTACCACAAACTGTCATCTCGTTCGATTTTGAATTTAATCGTCAACGTTTGGAGATTCGTGTTGCTTGATGTGCTGGCCACTACACACGGCCACAAATCAAGCTATACATTTCCAGTTTAGACTAAACTGGAAATGTATAGCTTGATTTGTGGCCGTGTGTACCTAAAACTTTTTTATTATGTTTATCACAATTTTTAATGTTTTACAGTGGCACATGGACTTCATGCCTGTAAGTACTCAAAATTAATTTTGGAGTTTTGGAGAGACTAAAACGAATGAAAAAAAATAAGACTATATTAGCTTTACTCAAAAAAAAAATTTTTTTTCTTCAGACGGGCTACCTACCGGATAGTGTGTACAGAGAGCTGGCGTGGTATGGTATCCTGCAAATCCAGCCCCTTCACCATAGCTCTAAGTTTAAAGTAGCTGCGCATCTGATTTGGCAGCACACGCTTGGGCGACCACACGTTATTATGGAAAACCCGCCACAGGTAGGTATGCATTGCTAATGAGAACTTTATTTTACTTTTTCATATGAATGGAATGGAAAATCAAATATTATTTAATTCCCCAGTCCACCCAATCTCCAGGAAAGGTAAGTCGACAGATCCTAGCGGAGGAAGCTGCGAAGTGGTCTCGTGAACAGCGAGCGGCGCAGGAGGTGTTGATGGAGAACATCAAGACTGGCGGTAACGGCCTCACCGTCCGGACTGTTGTTACTAACAACAAGAAATCTGTTTACATTATACAAAACGGTAAGCTTATTTGAAGTACAGGTAAAAGGTAGTAAATAACTATAAAAAACTGAATTTGTCAAAGAAAAAATTATGAACTGCATTTTAATTTTTTATACTAATCACAGGATAGCTGATGTTTTATCCATATAATAATAACGTATAGTTTTCTAATAGGTAACTACTTCAAGTGCCCTCATGGATCGGAGCCCGATCTCGACGCATATCGAGTACAAGCGAATATGCACGAACGAAAGTGCACCTTCGGGAAACCGTCCATACCCGTACCTTTGGATCCCTGTATTGAAGCCGAAGTGGCCCCCATAGAGTACTCATTCCATGAAGGATGGATGTTCTGTCTCGGGAATGGCGAGAGAGAAAACAATTATTTCATGAACGGAACTTTGGATTGTGGAAATAAAACTAAAGTAAGTTATGATAAGATATTATCATCTCATCGTCATATCATAATTGACCTTTAGACTGGGAATACACGTCAGATTTTTTCATCAGATAGTCGACGGATCCGATGTTCTGATCCGGCTCCCTAGTTTGAATATTTAAGGTGACGATAATCGACTTTTAATGATTTTATACGAAGATCACGTCTAAGCGGGTAGTGTTAATGATTTGGAAAAATATATGTTAAATTAAGTAGAGCATTTTCTTAATAACTTAATGTGTGAATATTTTAGATTATGTTTATATTACATAGTGAAATTAATTTGTTATGTCAAACGCGGATAAAAAAACTGAGAATCAGTAATTCTATCACGCGTATTTTTCTGAGACCTTCACCTTTTTTAAAAGATAATGTAATTATTGATTTTTTAAGTATACCTACGTGTTTTATTAAAATACCTTTTGTTCAAATAAAAGGTATTTTAATAAAACACGTAGGTATAATAAATTAATAATGCGTCTTATTTGGGACAGCGCTCCTGGATGGGCGAGTCCTATTACTGGCTGGTCGTACACACGGCTACATATCAAGCTATACATTTCCAGTTAAAGCTGATCTCGCAATTTTATAGGATTTCCGTACAATCATCCATTCGTCCAACCGTCCGATCCGATAGTCGGATTGGATATCGGATCGGACGGTGTGTTGAGTGTTCAAGCTAAATAATGGCTCCATTGCCTTCCGATAGTCCGATCAGACTATCGGATCCGACTATCTGATGAAAAAAATCTGACATCTGTTGCCAGTCTTGGTGCTGATACACAGGTATCCTCTTTGTAAGAGCGAATATGCCGTAGGTAATCCACCAAGCGGGCCCGCCGCGGTCAGTTGTTTTGTTACTCATGTGGTTTTAAATATTTTTCAGGTACCTGTTGAAGAATTTCTAGATTATTGCGCAATTGATAATAATATAGTGATCACATTTGACTATTTCGGCGACGAACCACGCAAGGATATGATGCATAATGCTACTCTGTGCTCAACATGGGATCCATGTCGGTTGTCCTATTTGTACAGGCTCGAGGTAACAATTGAAGTTTACATTGATAAGTGCTTAATCCGGTATCAAGTTTAACTGCGCAGTTAACTTCAGCATTACATTTTCAGCCGCCACCAGCAGAGTTGATGCCTTCCTTCCCAACAACAAGTGAAAATCCTTGCGAATCTACTGTTTGTCCAGAATGTTTGGAGGAAAACGTTACAGAAGATCCCGGATACGTTATAAAAGGTAAGATAATGATTTTCTATCACTATGTCGGTTATAATATATTTTAGTGTTTTGTATGTGACGGCTGCCAAAACCGTTAATAAATAAATACGTAAGATACCTAACTGTTTATAATTCCTAGTTTCTTTATTTACAGCTGCAGAATATGATCGTCTTGTTGAGAGAACGCCAATGGAGTGAAAACAAAATCAAATCAATGAAAATGTAACTTTAAACCGTACTTGCTGGAATGCTGGCTAATAAAAATAATGTTTGTTAAGACGTTCATGGTTTTGGCGAATGCCAAATTAATATTGACGATTTAAATTTATTTTCAAACTACCCACCTACCCACGAATTTGTACGCCAGCCGGCCCGGTCTAGACGCACATGCACATTTATGACTTCAAGTTTGATCGCTCCTTGACTTAAGTCTGCACAAATGAGTGCATCTAGGGTTACCAGATAGAAAATTTAAAAGTCCAGAAAAAGAACCTGATTTCCATTGAAAAATCCTGAGATTTTCTCGAAATTGCGAATTCTCGTAAACGTAACTTACAGCTTCGTAGCCCGCGGCACGAAGCGTGGGCAGTGCGTGCATCTACCATGCACCCCTCCCACCGCTCCCACATACCCCCCCGCGTGCGCCTTGCAACGCGCGGCTCTTTATCAGTCAGTTCTACGCATGGGCAAAGTGTATCATTTTTGCGATTGGAACATTTGCATCTGGATCTCTAAAATGATACGAAACATTGATACCTATGTTTCATTTGGATCATCGGCTCAAAGGACATAAAATACAGAATGTTATACACATTTACGCATCAAAGTATAACGATAACTTATTAGTGCAAACATTATATGCAAAAAACTACCTTACAGTATTTGATATAATTATAAGCGCCTTAGTGGTCATTTTTATGTGAATGGATAACAACAACGAAAAAAACTGAGAGTATGAGTGATACACACATCATTTGGTATCTTTTTCTGATATGTATAGATTGTAATGTGTCATCCGCTCACAGTAGTAAAGTAACTCAGTGTATCGTAGTCTCCCTCTCTCGCTCACTGCTCAGTAGCCTCAAATCTACTCTATTGCTTTATTTTATTGAAAATTCTAAAAATCCTGAGATTTATTGAAATTTCCAAAATCCGGCCGCAATCCTGAGAAGAGCCTAAAAATCCTGAGATCTCAGGACAAATCCTGAGATATGGCTAAGTGCACCTAAAGTTTGAACAAAGATATGCAGCAAGAAATCTATAAATTATTTTTTAAATTTGATAAATGAAACGCGTGTTTTTGTGTCAACTGTCAATGTCAAAATAACCCGTTTCGCCAGTTTGTCAATGTCATAATCCAGTAGTTTGACTTTTTGAGGTTATCTCCTGGTTTATTTTATTATTTCACACATATGGTGAAAGTAAAACTAAAATAAAGATAAATCTCTTTTCAAAATGGTTGTATTACACGTTATTCAAGATATTATAGATACTTTACCACAAACAGAATCCTTCAGCTTGCCGGCATTTAAGCAAAATCCTTTGAAAGTTGAGTTTACCAAGGATGTAAGTATACTGGGCTTTATTCCTTTGTATTTAAATGTTTAGTCATAGTCTAAGGTTTACCTCAACAGAAATGTGTATGGTTGTTGTTGTGCCGGGTTACAGAATGCAGAAACCACGTACAACCACATGGGACCACCTGTACCGTTTGCTAGCAGTGAAGTGTTCCATGCCTGCATCTCAGCGTGGAAGCGCCTTACAGCTTTAGAGGGAGATTGTAAAGCTGTTTATGAAGTAACCTTCGCTGTTGAGGTATGTAGGATTTCAGTTGAGTAACTTGAGATTTTCGCTTCCCTGACTCGATTCCCGGCCGTTATTCGTGGATTTTTGACAGTCGTTACGGGTCGTCAGAAGCCCGAACCAGTCTCAGAAAGGGGTATTGTAGGAGGATGGAGGTCAGATAGGCAGTCACACAGGGAAAAGGCTAGGCAGATAATGATGAACTTGAGATTCTAGCTTCTAAAATAATAATACCTACTCTATTTTATAAACAAATTACTGTAATTTTTCTGTTAATATCTGTTTCCAGGGCAGCGAATTCACCTTCAAAGCTGGTGACACAATAGGTGTAATTCCCCACAATGATGAGTCAGAAGTAGATTTCATCATTAGTCATCTCAATTTAGATGCCTCTGCAGACCTGACCTACACTATAACTATAGATAATAGTGTTAAAGGAAGTAAGATTCCTCCACATGTACCTGTGAAGTCTACTATAAGGCATGTCTTGACACATTGTGTGGATCTCAGAAGTCTCTTGAAAAAGGTATTTAAGTTAAAAAGTTTTTTTTTTCTTTTTTTCAGAATTATTATAATTATGTAGTAATACATCAGAGTCTGTAAACAAATTTGTTTTTATATTTTTGAGGTATAAGATAATCTAACAATATTCTATGTATTTCCAGGCTTGCCTCCAAGCTTTATCAAAATACACGAAGAATGAAAAGGAAAGAAAGTTACTAGAATATTTCTGCAGTAAAGAAGGTTCAGCAGCATATTCAACTCATATTTTAGACAAAAGTCTATGTATACTGGACATATTTACCATCTTTAAATCTTGCAAACCTCCAGTAGAGGTAATACTAGCAAATCTACCCAGATTATTTCCAAGGCCTTATTCAATCGTGAATAGTGGCTTAAAAAATAATAAAGTAATAAAAATCTGTTTTTCTGTGATGACAAATAACAACCGAAAAGGACTCACAACTGGCTGGCTAGAAAATCTGATTGTGAATGAAGAATTATCTTTGGAAAATGGAATCCAGAATTTGAGTATATCCAGTGACTCCTACTATACTAAAGAAAAGATTCCTATCTACCTCAGGAAGAATGTTAGCATGTTTTGTTTACCAGAAAACTTAGAGACGCCATTGATTCTCATTGGTCCCGGTACTGGTGTGTCACCATTCATTGGGTTTTTAGAAGAAAGAGAGAAACTGAAGGAAAGCAACCCAGATACAAAACTAGGTAATGTTTGCTTGTTCTTTGGGTGCAGGAATCCAAAATTAGATTTCATTTATGAAGAAGAACTGAATGGGTTCTTGTCAAGAGGAACTTTGAATAAGCTTTTTACAGCATTTTCAAGAGTAGATGATCATGAAACTAAATATATTCAGGTTTGTATATTTCTATTAGTATTTTTTTGACTACCTCGTTGTTCTGTGTGCGTTACTCCAACAAAATAATGTCGAAAATAGTCATATAAATGTTATAGATAATTAGTTGCCTAGCTTCTGTAATTGTTGTGCACATTTTTAAATTTGTTGCACATATAGATTTTTTGTTATTTCACAAAAACATTTCCTGCTGGGGTAACATTACCGCAGCCAGACATTTTCTTTTTTAATGGAAATATTCAAATAAATATTAGCTATATAATTAGTTGTCTAGATGAGGTAAATGTTGAAACTTATTTTGTATTTGTTCTTTCTTGGGCTGCAAAGTTTTGCTGGATCTCTGAAATGGTTAAGAGGATTCTTATCATCATAAGATAATTAAACGAATTCTTAAGATAACTTAAGAATTCGTTTAATTAGTCGTGCAATAAAAAAACTAAAATAATGCACCATTCAAAGGTTATTTAATTAAATATAAAAACACTTCAATAGGTCCAAACACTTTGAATAAGAGCTCTAAAGACTTGCTTTAAACGTTATTTTGTAGAAATGCCTACAAATGTATGTGAAGTTTCATTAGTAACCTGTTAATAATTAACAAATTATGATAAAATTCAGTTTTCCACGTTCACGGTTATTATTTTGTGTTCATTATTTTGCTGGGGTAACGCACATCGTTGTTCTAGTGGTCGTAAGCGCTACCGCTGGGTACGAGGTCCTGGGTTCGATTCCCATATTGGGCAGTGTTTTTGGGTATTTCCATCAGGAATATCGCAGTAGCAGCCTGGAGTCTGGATTTGTGCCCAGTTGATGGCAATAGGCTTGCCCCCTGTTACATAGGACTTAAACATAATTGGTGTAATGTGGGTGTACTATAATACACCTCTTTCTCTTCAAAAAAGAAATACAAGTGTGATTTGTTGTTATACAGGAAAAGTTTGTAATCAGTCCGCAAATTTTGACAAATTAAACTTAAAAGTGTTTTATTATACACCTATGTCTTACTGAAAATGAAGTTATCGAAAGATGTTTATTTTGAAACTGGTATAATGGATACTCGTCGCGCAACGCGCCGGCGCGGTCGGCGCCGTCAGTGAAGCGGAACGCAGTAGTAGGTACCTATCAGCTGTGCGCTCGCCCATTGATATTATTACGAATAGATTGAATCCATATTTTGCTGATTTCAAGTAGGACCAAAAAAAAAGTATTGAACAAATGATGGAAATGTGTTCTATTACTTATATTGAACCACCAAAAAAAACTGCGCACTGGTTAAAAACATATCCTGTATATTCTTAAAATATAGAGTCTCATATAATGTTATGCGGTTGGTTGTGTGATGTATGATATCAGAATACTTGATTGATTTCTAAATTATGTTGCAACAGCAGAAAATTTTCTGCTGTTGCAACATATAATAATACAGCATAATTGAAAAATTATAATTAAATATTGTATTTTTATTGCAGGATGCAATAACCCAAAATGGACAGGAAGTTACTAAACTCATCAAGGATGGTGCAGCTGTGTTCATTTGTGGTGACTTAAAAACTATGGCTGCTGATATAAAAGAAATACTAATTAAATGTTTTGTAGACCATGATAGCATGACTGTGCAAGAAGCCCAGAATAAGATATCTGTAATGCAGAAAGATAAAAGATATGTAGTTGACGTGTGGAGTTAATACAAACTTTATAATTATTGTGTAACAATAGCAAAGAACTTTACAAAACAGATTCTATTTTAAAAACAAATGTTATTTATTGTTGTTTTTTTAAATATATTCTTACTATGTTGATTAAAATAATTATTACCAAATTTTTGTTGCCTTTGCTTTACCTAAAATGTCTATTACTTGTTCATCATCATCATAATCCACAACCCGACTTCACCCACTACTGAGCATAGGAATTATATAAATTTTCTTTAAGTACGCAGTGCTGGTACAGTTGTTTGCTGCACCGGACGATGTCATTATGTCAACGCCACCTGTCGCTGAAAACCAGCGTTGGGGCTCTGTCTTGCATAGGGTCGCAGCATAATGCTGAGCGATAGCCGTTTTGCGTGGATGTGACGCATTTTTCCCCCCATAGTTTTCTTATTTTTTTTTTTGTTTATTTTCTTTATTGCGTCATGTTTACCGCAAATAAACGTTTCTTCTTTCTTTCTTTTCTCTCTTGTGCCAATCCCCACGCTCCTGTGCCAGCCTCATCCAGGTTCTACTCGCGATGGCAATAATTTCGTCCACCCATCTCGCCGTTGGACGACCGACACTTCGTCTTCCAGTCCTTGGACGCCACTCGGTCACTGCTTTACTCCACCGGTCATAACTTCGCCTTGCCAGGTGTCCTGCCCAACTCCAATTGAATTCCAAACTTTTTTACCGTTATCGAATATTAGTTAGCACCAATCAATTGTTAACTTTTGTTCAATAATTACAGGAAACTTCTAGTTTGATGGCAACCCATAAACACAAATGAAAAGAGGTAGGCTTTTTAGCATTGCATCTTCCGTTTCCCTGAATAAAAGTAATGTCACAGAGTCAATTCTGCCTAGCCTTTTCCAATATACATACATATGCCCCTTGGTAAGATTGGTTCTCAGACTTTCGGGCTTCTGACGACCCGTAACGACTGTCAAAGATCAACGAATGACAGCCGGGACCCACCCAAGCACGTTAGGCCGTTGCCTAACGTGCTTTCCGAGGTACGAAGCAGTCGCGGCATGTAAAGATGGATACCCATCCATGTACTAACCCCGGTAAGCGTAGCTTAATCTGATGGATCGAACCGTGCGATTGTTGTTACTTAGCCACGAGCTCCTCAAAACGAATGTCACAGAGTATTGCGAACAAATAAAAAACCACAAGGATTTTAGAAAAATAATTTAATAGGCAAATTATATTAATAAAATGTTCAAAAAGTGTCCTTTGTGTATATAAACTTACAATTATAGCGTATTAGCGTCAATACAATATATAGCTTTTCTATATGAGATGACCGACTATACATATATCGAGAGGACGAGGCTCGGAAGCGTCAGTTAGAGTTCGCTTGCGAGTGATCTCGATTTACTAAGTAACTCAATGTGGGCTTGATGATATAAGTGGGCTACGGTTTATAGCGGAGACGTAGGTATACTTGCTTCTGCATTGTACGTATTGTGTGCAGTCAATATCTAAAACAACTCCCACATTGAGCACTTCCGTGCGATTGTGATTCCAAATGATATTTCAGTAACAATAAAGCCATCATCATATAGAAGAGCATTCACAAGTCTTCGTTGTGTCGATGAAAATGCTTAAAATCTATTCTATAAAAAGTACCTACATCTAAACTATCGCTGTATGAAGCAGGCACTCATGGCGAAGAAATGTACAAACTGATATCTCCCACAAGTGTGTATGATGGTTCAAGTGATTTATAAAAATAAAACATAAGATACTGATATAATACTAAAAAATCTCAAAATACATTTATTTAACAGCGTTTTTTTTGTCCTTTTGTAGAGTTTTGTATATTGCACTGTTTTACAGAAACTTCAAACAAAGTGACATTTATATTGGCCGTTATGGTCCGTGATATATCACTTCCAGCAGTCAAACTGTGACTTATTGCCCTTATTCTTAAAAAATATAATATTCCTATGAGTATAACTCAACGATATTATTATAGGAAACATGACAATGCGGTTTGTTTCTATCTTTATTATTATAGGCACTATATAATGAAAAAATCCGACAAGAATTTAATGAAAGTCAGAAAAGCTGGAACATAAAGTAGGAATACAAGTTCATCTCTCAGGAGAAGTAAAAAATACGTTGGGGCCACCTAATAAATTGTTCGTTTCTACTTATTTAATTTCTACAACTATCGTACCCTTTTTAAAATGCCATGCTAGTAGTACACACGGCTACAAATCAAGCTATAATTTCCATTATAAGCTGATCTCGCATTGTATAGGATTTCCGCACAATGAAAGTTCAGCTTATACTGGACTTTTATAGCTTGATTTGTAGCCGTGCGTACAAGCAAGAAACTAGCATTGTTAGTTCGCTTGCACGCACGTCTGCGGATAATCCAGCAGAATATGCGGATTCGGGGTGACCGCATGTAGTTTCTCTAAACGCATCTGCAGCACAAGCCGGATAAAAAACCATGGCTGGGCATAATGTTATACGGTTGACCAAAAATTATAAGTCCCGTCCAGAAGCCTAATTGCGTAACACACTATCAGTAGGAATCGGTTTCATTTTGACAGTTCAACAACATTCATTGCGTTATTTACATTGTTGAGCAAAGTTTTCGAACATATGAAGCAATGGATCAAAATCATTCACATTGCGATTGATTGCCAGTTACGCAATTAGGGTTTATAACCGCATGCGGGCACACCGCACGAGTAATACTCGTGGCGAGAGCTATTGGACCCTTACACATGAAACTGATTAAATTCTATAATAATATGGAGTTTACAACTGGCCAATGGCTCATTACTATAGAGAAGAATAGCTTAAAACAATTAATTGAACACCATATAAGTAAGCAAAAACGAATCATCCTATAATTCTAAAATATACCACAGAAGTGGTACAACATATTATTTGCAATACACATTATTTATAGCACTAAAACATTTCCTTATTTACCATGACCAGACTATTTTTTTCAATTCAGACACTGAACTTTTACCCACAAAGCAAAATACGCTGTAATCATAACAAAAAAGAGTTCATATTTATTATTAAAAAAAACGCCAGATTCCCGAATATAATATTTTGAGCACAAATTGTACTGCACAGTAATGATTTTGCTGTAAAATCATTTCTGCGCTCGCAATCAAACGTCTAAACGTGGCAATGACACATGTTATAATAATATGACGAATATACCACGACCGTTAGATGGATGAGTATATTTATTTGTATGTGTTAGAGAATACGACACACGCAGAGTATACTCAGCGCTCATAACTGTTAATTTCTAAGGAATGGCAAATATCTACTATTTTAAAAATGCAGCACTGTGACACAGTCTTAATTTTTTGTCGTTGGAAGGATATAAATACTAAGGTAAAATACAACATAGGTACGATTTTTTTTTTACCATGGAATTGCTTTTTCATAAGAAGTACACAAGGAATAAAGAAATCAGAAGGAATGTGAAACTGCAGCCTTCCTAAACTGTTGCATTTGGTTTATCTGGTAAAATATATAATTATAAAAATAACAATGCAAAATGATTACGACTAGCTAAAAAAGTTATTTCGTTTATGTACATTTTTGGTAATAGCCTATCTGTGCACCAATCACTTATGTTATCAAAAAGGGTTTACCTGGTTAAACATTGTGGCCACCATGTTAAAATCCCTTATTTTAGGCCTTATTTTTATACAACATACAACAATTGTTTTTTGAATTTAGTCTCTTTGTTCATTGATTAAGATAAGGTACCTATACAGTGGCCAGAGTCAAGAAATTTTATTATAAAATTGCATAATTTTCCGAAAACCAAGTTTTAGACAACATCAGTCCAAAACATATCCAAAATCTGATTTCTAACAATAAAAAAATACTTAATTTTGGACAGATTACATTCTTATTAAGTATCTAAATTCTAAGCCAAATATCCTAACTTGTATAAGTCAACTCATGTTGCATAATTATGGCATTTTCTTGTACAAAAATTACAAATTTGATTTATTCCCTCAAACATTTCATTAGGGGAATACTTTAGTGTGATGTGTGAATATCTATATCAGTTGTAGATACGGTATCTATACGAGTCTACAGATAAGACAAAAGCTATACACGCCTAAAGTGCTGTCGAAATTGATATCTTGCGATTTTATGCTAAATGCGTACAACTAAAAATGTGGAGCTCTTTGTATGAATAAAAATCTAAGTATGCTTATACAGATTGCTTTCTGTACACAACTTTACGCTTAAAATCCCGTTTAAAACTTTTTGCAAATAATGCCCTGTTTAATATTGGCGAATCAATATTGTCCATTACAGTCATAACCTTGTAAAATACGAACTATGCAAAACTTGGCACCTCATTACAGTCCATTACATTCATAAAGAGCATACAAAATTGTAAAAGGCTATAAAAGTAAAATACATGTGGACATAAAGAGGAATGGAACAATGACCAGTCTCAGTCGTGGTTCTTGTGGTGGATCTTCTGGGCGGCCTTGATGAGCGGCGTCAGTGTGCGCAGCTCCATCGCACAGTCGAGGAACGGATGTCTTAGGAGCTCGTCGGCCGCTGCTCGTAAATCTACGTCCACTTGTAAACATTTGTCCAGGAAATCCTGGAATTCTATTGATAACTTTTCCCATCTAGGGATTTTTGGACGCCCGACTGCCGCGATTAGATATAGAGCCCGCAGCGGAGACTCCTTCATGTAAGGCGGCTCACCTTCAATCATTTCGATCGCCATAATACCTAATGACCATACGTCTACTTTCTTACCATACTGCTTCCTGGTTACCACCTCTGGTGCCATCCAGTAGGGCGTGCCGACCATTGTCTGTCGTTTCTCATCGCCTATAATATTGGCGCAGAAACCAAAGTCTGTGACTTTGACTGTGCCATCCATAGCAAGCAGAACATTGTCAGACTTAATATCCCTGTGTATTGTACCTTTGGAGTGCAGGAATGCTATGGCTTGGAGAGTTTCGCGACAGACGGCTGCGATCTGACCTTCCTTCATGACAACTTCGGTTACGACGTAGTTCAGCGACCCTCCATCGAGTAGCTCCATAGCGACCCACAGGTGGTCGTAACTGAGGAACGCGTCAAGGAAATTGACCAGATTCTTGTGGTTGAATCCCTTCAGCACATTGATTTCGTTGAGTATTAGTTCCTTCTTGCTTTGCTTGGTTAGGTCTATGTCCTTGATCGCAACTTTAGAGTTGTCCTTGCTATCTATTGCAACAAACACCACGCCTGTGAACAAAACAGTATATTCATTGTTTGGTGCTGCACTTAGTTAATTAAAAGGAAATGCAATACTTTGCTGAGTGCGCGAGGGTACGTCAAAGGGGTGTGGTCTCCATTTACAGTTTTATAGCTACAGCCATTTATTTGATGGGCTTTGTTAAGTAAAAATTATTTTTCCGTAAATTCTGAACATTAAAAACATAAGCATTAGGAAGAAATTAGGAAATATAAACAAAAACTATTGTATTTTGGTCAACCACAAACAGATAGATATTGTAATCAATCCAGAAAGTAGTCAATAGATAAGATTGTTACATTCTTGGTTGTTATACTTGTTATGTAAAGATTTCGTATGACGGTAAATGTTGCATTAATCATAGTTAAGAACTCACAAGGACGTTTAAACCTTGTTTTATTGTTAGCAGATTACTTAGCAAGATTTTGATGCAGGGCTTTAAATACCGGTTAATTTTCATAACGTTACCTTGTATTGACAGAGTTAACATTATTATTAAAATAACGTTAATCGATTTAACGTTATTTATGCGACTATTAATTTTATCGTTATTTTAATCGGGTGAGATGAAGAAGTCGGGCCGGAGGTGTGCGGCGCGGCGGGAGCCCGCCCTCACGCCTCTCTGATGCCGTGCCGATCAAAACGTTGCCTGAATCTGCAGATTCTTACCCACAGAACGGCAACGTAGCTAAATTAACGTTAGTTATCGTATTTTTGTTAATGTTAATTAACGTTATATTACTGGTAATGTTATCAAGTAACGTAAAATTTTTGTAACGTTAGTAGGTATAACATTGAAATTTAACATTATGTAACGGTTATTATTTTGTTATTTGGTAACGTTAACAAGCCCTGTTTTGGTGTTTTGACGACAGAATTTCTACTATAGAAATTGTGAATATTTCTATTATTAATTGAAATATTGACTGCTTATCAATGATTAACCAGTTTATCACGATAATTGACTGTCAGATTATATTATTACTATATTATTTATTTTTAGAATTTTGGGGTAGGTAAGTCAGGACTATCTTCTTGACTGCTATAAACTCACAGGCGATCACAAAAACCAATTTATTTTAGAAATGTAATAAAACTTAACCTTTCAAAATCCAACTAATTCTTAGTCATAATAAGATTTTGGCTTTTATGACGATATCCATACCACTCCATACTAATATTATAAATGTGTAAATAACTGTCTGTCTGTCTGTATGTTACGTTTTCACGCATAAACCGCTGAACCGATCGTCATGAAATTTGGCAAAGATATATCCTGGGATATGGAGAAGGACATAGGCTACTTTTTTACGCGATAAACGACATCCACGCGGGCGGAGCCGCCAGCAAAAGCTGGTTACTTATAATATAATTTAATGCGTTTTGCGAAGCGTGTGTGGCGTGACTATTAATGATAGGCTGAAAAATTATGTGATAAGACAACGTTGTGGTTTAAAAGAAGATGTAGTGACAAAAATTGAAAAGAGTATGCTTAGATAGTTTGGTACCATGTTGAGAGGATGAATAAGGCGACTAACAGAAGGCAGATGTGACCGGAAACGCCGGGAGGGGACGCCCTAAGTGAACATAAATAGTGACCTAACTGGTGATGTTCTTCAGAAAGGTCAGGTGCATAGCACTAGCAACCGGCGTGTGTGTATGACCAGGGCCTCAAGTCTGCTATTACAATAGTGTCAGAATGGTCTCGCCATTGTGAGTATTTGACAGTGTTTGTATGGCAAATCTGTCAAAAACTCACAATGAAGAGACCATTGCAACGTTTGTACATTAGTAGACTTGGCCCCCTGATGTATGAATGCAAATGAAGGAAAAATAAGTATGTAAGGAGCGTAACAGTTGGCGATCTATAGTTTCTGCCTGCCTCCATGGGAAGAAGGTAGAACGCGTGAAGGAGCGGCAGTCTGTGCGCCCTCACGCCCCTAGTCGCCGCAGGAGACGCCCCTGGGCGGCAGGAATCAGTAGCCGATTTCCGGCCACCGTAGGCGCGGGCTTGCGGACGGCGAGCTATGGGCAGCTTGCCGTCCGGTAAGGACCAGGCTCGGGTCGACGGCGCGTTGTGTTCCACGCCGGGACCGGTGCCTACCAGGGTTGCGGGTTTGTCCAAAAGGGATACCGTGGCTCTTGCGTGTGCAAGGGCCACGGTAAAACCCACCCGCGTTCCTTCAGTTACCTGTGTAGGTAACTGAAGGAACGCGGGTGGGTTTTAGTCAGTAAAAATCTGACACACCCTCCTGCTCCGCGCAGAGCGGAAGCAGTTATTTCATAATTTCCCACCCAAAAAAAAGGACATGCCCAGAGTCTGAGTTGTGCTTAGTCAAAGGCAGTAGGCTCACTCTGGGACTAATTGCAACTTAAGGAGAGTTGTATTGATGAGTTTAATTAAGTAATTAGACGTTTGTTAGTCGCGAATCGTATTTTAATCAACATACAACCTGACACTGGTCTAAAAATGGCGAAAATTTGAATTTGGCAGGCTACTATAGCAAATCCCCCTTAAAGCATAACTGAAATGTGGGTATATACCTCTGTATACCCTTTTGAGGAATATAGGTGTGATGTTATGATTTTTATGTAAACATCAAGGCTAACACTGGCCACTGAAGCCAGCCAGTGTCTGTTGTGAGAATACTAACAACCATCTCAAACCTTGGGAGTGAATTAATGGACCTTGAAGCATGACCAATGCGGTACACACACATGTTTGCCATTTCTTTTGTTTTGAAACAGCAGAACATTATGTAAACTAAGATTTGGACATAAACATATTTCTTAACTTCCCGTACATGAGTAGTATGGGCAGAGATTGTGTTTTCAAATTGAAATATGGTCACTATTTCTTTGTAAAACTGAATGTTCTGTATTTTAAGACAGTATTATCACATGTTTAGACGGTACATTGCGTTGTTTAGCTATTGTTTTCTTTGTTGGCCAGTATAAATGGTTAAATCTTCTCAATTTGCCACTTATTCTCTGCCCAATTAACACATTAGTGTCAATTGGTCACTGAATACATAGCTGTATTCATGATGCTCTTAACCTCATTTGTAATCTGAAGGTGATGTTAGCACAGTCGGATCGGAGGCATTTATATTATGATCTGGCAACTTAGTGACCATTAGCGTACTAAAGCTATTTGTATAATTAGGATTATAAATATCAGCTAATACCACTTGTATTAGCTGATATTTGAGAGAAGCCAAAAAAGAGATAAGATAGGCAACATCTTCCTTGTATGCTAACAACCTATACTACCATTTACAATTTGCCTGCTATGTATGGGAATTATTGGTAAATTCAACTTTATCTATACAAATAAATAAAAAAGTATATATCGTCAGTTTATTGCAAGAACTCATTAAGTGAAATAATCAAAACTTTGAAATAAGCAATTAATTCCTTTTAGTTGTATTGATTGCCATAAATCATCTTCTTTATGATTATGTTAATGAAAAATTAAACACCGTTTTTGCATTACTTATACATATAAAACTCGCCAAGACGAGTTCAAGGCGTTATAAACTTTATAATTTTTTGCTAATGAGTTCTTGCAGTAAACCAACGATAAGGTACTTATAGCAAAAAAAAAACAATTTTTGTAATTGTTGTCTGTGTCTCTGGCTGTCTGTTTGGTCCGGATAATCTCCGAAACGGCTGGACCGATTTAGATGGGACTTTCACTGGCAGATAGCAATAAAAAGTAACTTAGGCTACTTTTATTTTAGAAAAAGCAATGCGGGCAAAGCCGCAGGCAGCAGTCATTTAATATGAAAGTTTACGGGACACCAACATTGCGTAATAGATTTCTAGTCTAATGAGCCTATAATGTTCCCACTGCTGGGACACAGACTTTCTCTCGGTGAGAATGAGTAGGCCATACGCCACCACGCGGGCCCAGTGGGGGTTAGTAGATGTCACATGTCGTCGAATTTTAGGTTCTAGGACATGCCGGTTTCGTCATTATGTTTTCATTCACCATTTTAAGCAGCAGTGGTGACGAAATAATTTAGTCTGTCTGAGTTCGAACCTAGAACTTGTAAGTCGCGGCCACCACCACTGGGCCACCACACTGCCGCGCTAACAAAGAATACAATAACTCGATTTTGCCACTTCCAAGAAACACCTGCTCAAACTTTGAACTTTATTTTTGTTTGTATCTCATGTACAGTCAGTTACCATAATTAGCTGACCCTCCTTTGCTCAAATGGTTGAGGTTTTTTTACTAACAAATCGTACAATACGGCAATAACAAAACGGCTTACTGAAAAACCGAGTTCCTGGAGGATTCATAAAAAAAGTAACTTAGAGAGAGTTAATAGGTCTCGATTAGCTGGTTCCGTATATATTATAGCTCAAAATCGATTTATTGTATTCTTCGTTAGCGTGGCAGTACTGCTTGACTGATATGTTATGTCTATGTTAGACATGTGGATAAATAATATGGTAGTATACCTGAAGCACCAGCACCCAGCTGCTTGATCCTCTCGAACCGCACATAAGGATCATCCTTATTACATATCCTCTTCAGCTCCTCGTATATCTCCTCATCATTGAGTGTTGCATATCTCAGCTCCTTCTTTCTCAGTATAGGGCTCTCCTCGGGGTCATTACCAATAAGAGACAAGTCTTCCACCACAGCTGTCAGGTCCATGACAGCATCCTTCTTCTTCAAACCATGTTTCATAGGTGTACAAGGCAGTGTCTGTCTCTGATTGTACAAGTCGTGAGCACTCACTTCCTCCTCACTGCTCTGGCCGATCGACAGGTCGGAGTCTTGACTCTGGTGCGCATTCTTATGGTCTAATAACTTCTCTATCTCCTTGTTCTCCTCAGTAATCGCCTCGTCAGTAAGGAAGGGCTTGAACGGCTCGTCAGGCGCCTTCTCCTTTTTGATTGTGTACATGTGGAACTTGACGGCCTGGATGGCTGCGTCAGGGTTCTCATTCTGTTCGGCAGGCGTAATCTGTGTGTTCAACAATCTCAACCAGGACGTTGGCAATCCTTCCAACATGCCCGTCTCTGAGTTCTTACTAACGTGAATATGTTGTTTCACATCTGTTGGCATACCAATGTCAGTCACTCGCTCTTCTCTTTCTCTGGGTTGCTTTTTAGAGAAAAGTTTCCCAAACACACCACGGTTCGATCGCCCACTCATTTTGATTGATAACTGTTTGTCTGCTAACTTTTAAGCCATATCACTGTCACGTATCTAAAACACAATACCTACATTGCTTGTAAGACACTTTTTAGCAAAGGCGGAATTCAGATTTAACTATGATAGGAGTGGCTTTACACGGACGGATCCTTGGGACGGCGGCCACTTTATCATCTGTCAAATGTCTTAATGTCGTGAAAGAAAAATGGAGAGAAAATATCAGGTGTGTTCAGTTTCACGCATGTTAAAATACGGAAATAAGACAAAACAACGCTAAAATGTTTCAGTTCATTTCAGAAAATCGAATAAATTAATTTTATTAATACAACACACAGTTCACCAATTAATATTGAAATGTTAGTTGAAGTATGAAATAGTTCGTAACTGTAGCAAGGAATATAAATTTCAGTTTTGGTGTTCATTTATCTGCTGCCTATGACGGAACGTAATATTCGTGCACCTATACATTGGTAGGCCTGGCGTATCGCTGCTGATAAATAGGAATTTTGGATGATTCATTGTCCATCCGAAAGGCGTGTAGAGTAATATTGAATCTTTTGCGACATTTGAATATTGTGATAACAATACGGTTGATATTAATAGATGATAATTGACTGTGTGAGAGAAATGGGAAGTAAGCAAACATGAGTTGTAAATTCCTATTTATTTTTTAAATAAGAAGCAAAGTTAGTTATAAATATTATTTTATTTTTATTACCTGTATTAAATGTGTTAATTTGATGAGTAGAAAGTCGATAACCATACTTTTACATGATTACTATTAGGTTCCTATTATAATGTAAAAGTAGCAGTGTTAATCCACTTTTGTTGCTAACCGTACCGATCTTAGAGATGGCACAAAAAAAGGGGAGTATTACCAACATAGTGTATTTTTGTTTTGAAAACTTGAGGAGGGTAGATTCTTACCAGATGTGTAACTTGAATGCAGGACCAGGCCTGACCAGGCAAATGAGCAAAAGGTTTTACCTTTTGTGTTTCTGGATTCCGCAGCTTGGATGGGAAACGATTTTGGTTTATGCAGACTGGTAAAAAAAGGAGACACATTGCAATAAGTATTTGAAACTGAAGACGTGGCTTCGGCCTTACTTACTTTTGAACAAGAAGGATGTAACTGAAGACGAGGCTTTGGCTTTAATTTTATTCAAGAACACTGAAGACGAGGCGGTATTGTCCAAGACCTTAGCCTGCCCGAGTAGGGCGAAGAGAAAAAAAAAAGTAATAAGTATCTGGCTGTATGTAATATTATGTTTTAGTACCAGCAACTCTGCCTTTAGAGGAATGAAAAAACAAAAAAAAAACACGTAATTTATTTAACTTTATTTAACATCTTCCGAATCAACGCTAACCCAATCACGGACTATAAATAAATTCTGTTTCTTCTTTTTCAAACTTTTTCATTTCACTGGAGGAACTGGAAGGTTCTTCTGATGCTTTATCTTTCTTAAACGCGGTCTCAACTCCAGGATTCGTTTGCTCCACTGACCATCGGTCCTTCGACGAACATGGCCAGCCCACTGCCACTTCAGTTTGCTTATTCTGCAAGCTGTGTCGGTTATCTTTTTCGGTAAATTTTTTGACACTTCTAATGTAAAACTTGGCGTTTTTATGGGCCTCAGGGCCCTCATTTCGTTGTTCATTGAGCTTGTTCCACAATTTAGACAAGTTCTTTGGCAAGCCTTCGAGACGGCCTGTTTCTGGATTCTTGGTTACATGTATGTTTTGTCTCATATTCGTTGGGGGTCCAATGTCAACAGCTTGAATTTTATTTTCCTTTCGACTACAAGTACCACATTTCCTTTTTACACAAAACATGGCGTTTATTTATCTTGAGTCTATTACTTCATTAGTCACTTTGAAGAGAATATTTCTTGTCATAACTAGGCAACTGAAACTTTTAATATAAGTGTGTTTGTTTGTTTTGATAAAGAATCGATTGGCCCTTTATTTGGCGGCAGCCACTTCAGATTTTCAGTCTTCTGTAAAATGGAGAGGAAATAACGTTGGTTCCATTTTACGACTCTTTAGAACCAACGCAGTTTATTAAATACCTTCCTGTAAATATTTTCCTATTATTAAAAAAAATATATATATTACCTACCTATGTTAAAGAAACAAGTAAGTGCGTAGAAGTACTAAGAAATACGAGTGTTTCTTGCATTTTAATAAGAACAATAAAGTTTTAATATAATATAAATAAATCAGCATTTATTTAACGTGTAAAGAATCGTATGCATAATAATGTGCACCAAAAACCTTAGTCATTTCATGGGTTGTGTTTCTATAATTTCATTATTGAGTTATTTTTCCTTATTTGTATTTAGCAACTGTATTATGCCCTCATCCGCATACGTAGGTACCTACACTGGCACACTGCACGTTAATTGTAATTATATCTATATTTACCTAATTACGGGATTACATTTAAAAAGTCCCCTAAATGTAAGTAAATAGGTACCTACCAGGTTCCTACGTAGAAAGGAAAAGGATGTTGGCAATTTCGGAATAGGTATTCTGCTTGAGTAATAAATGTATGAATCTTAGCAAAAGTCTGACTGAAACTGAAGGGTCAATGGCCAATGATAATTTCAATTTATTTTCGTCAACAGTGTAAGCTGTAAACTGCTTAACTCCAATAACTGGCCACTTCGATACCTCCCACGCAAAAAGTCGTAACATGTTTTTTTAGTAAAAGGAGATTTTAGTACTGTTTATGTAATATTATATAAATACTACACATTCTTAAAAACGATATTTTCATATTTTCACTAAAAACCGAGTTTCTAACCCGCTAATAGTCTTATCATTTATTGGGGTTTATTTATAAACGCTGCTTAAAGTTAAGTAATGATTAGCGACTGTTTAACCATACATTTTTGACGTTTGAACGTCACTTAACTTTAAGCAACGTTTATGAATAAACCCCATTATGTTTTGCGGCTGATCAACAGAAAGATGATGTTAAAAATCTCTCTCCTGAAAAATACAAATTTAAACTTATGATCTTATGCGCGGGAGGTGTCGACTTGTACAAATTAGAGATTTTATGTGCTATAAAAACGGGGTGTGATTGGAGCAAATCTTCTATTTCTATCGCTTTTAAAGGAAATTTACGCAAGTGTGTCGTTAATGGCTTTTTATTTATTTTGCTTCGACAAAGCTATACTTACCTACGATGAGATCCTTATTTTGGGTCCATTTACAGGCACATTTATGATCTTATTTCATCAAAAAACTTGACATTAATCAACGAAATAGCTGTAGTTGAAAGCGGGAAACGAACCCGCTATGTCAATCGTTGTGCCTCTGCGCCAAAGGGCCTGCTGCGCCCACTGGTGATGGCGGCACGGCACGGCAAGTGATTTTTATACGACATATAAGAATATAAGTTAATCCAAGTTAGTCCAAGGCAAGGGGTCTCTATATAATAAGAAGACTAGGATATTATAACAGTCCCAGTGATCACGACGAACAGACATTGTAAGTTCTAGTTAAAACGTTGCTTTTAGGAATTAAAAGGAAAGAAGTTAAAAACTTAAAAGAAAGCTAATTCATAATGCTAATATCACAAAAAACCTTTTTTAGTTTGATTGCTGACTAGCTTTTTCCCGCGGCTCCGCCCGCGTGGATGTCGGTTATCATCATAAAGTAGCCTATGTCCTTCTCCATATCCCAGGCTATACCTCTGCCAAATTTCATAACGATCGGTTCTGCGGTTTAGGCGTGAAAACATAACAGATAGACAGAGTTTCTTTCACATCCATACTAATATTACAAATGTGAAAGTAACTCTGTCTGTATGTTACGTTTTCATGCCTAAACCGCTGAACCTATCGTCATGAAATTTGGCAGAGATATAGCCTGGAATATAAAGAAGGACATAGGCTACTTTTTTACGCGATAACCGACATTTACGCGGGCGGAGCCGCGGGCAAAAGCTAGCTTATAATATTAGTGTGGATATAGTATTTAAAGTATGGATTGGGCCTGCTCTTGGCCTCGATCTCGCCTGATGGAAAGCGATGGATGAGGTCTATGATGGGTCGAGCGGGTAGTAAAGAAGCTTATTACAAATAGGGATGTGTCCTGGGCAATAAAAAAATATTAGGCACGTACTTTTTGCTTTATCCATACTATCCATACTAATATTATAAATGTGAAAGTAACTCTGTCTGTCGGTCTGTCTGTCTGTCTGTCTGTATGTTACGTTTTCACGCCTAAACCGCTGAACCGACCATCATGAAATTTGGCAGAGATATAGCCTGGAATATGGAGAAGGACATAGCCTACTTTTTTACGCGATAACCGACATCCACGCGGGCGGAGCCGCGGGCAAAAGCTAGTCATATTAATAAAAAATGAATTAGATAAAACACATTAAACTTGGGGAGGGGGGGCTCGTTACGTCACACCTACGTATAAAATCTACTGAGAAGTGACGTCATGCCACATTTGAACTCAATATATCGCCGTCATGTTTTGATAACGTTAAAAAAAGAAAAAATACGTGTCCAATATTTTTTAATAATCTACACGACGGACAAAAATATTTTTTTAGTCATCATCCCTATTATAGGATGATATCCAAGAATGTTTGGAAACATGCTGGTCCTGCTCCATAGGACAATGCTGGGTCTAGATAAAATCAAACAACAATGTCATTAATTTTACATTAATTGATAAGTTTAACTCGCACACTGACTTGTTAAAATTTTAGTTAAACGTCTACTTTAACAATATTTGTAAATAAGTGAGCACTATTTATCTATATAATTTATCCATCATTGCTTCATTTTTAATTGGTTTTACCTGTTTATTTATTTATTTTATTATTTATGTACACACAGTTAAATACATAGAGATACGACATAATTATAATTTCAGTACAAAGGTACTGCTTATTTCTTAAGAAATTTCTTCCAGCAGACCTGCGAAAGGAGAAATGAAAAAGAAATGTAGACAATAGTGTGTGAGAACATGAAGAGAATGATATGAATATGCGAAGTCTTAAACTAAAATATTAAATATAACATATACTTAAATAAAGCTACAAAAATATAAATACATATATCTGTAAATATATACATAAAATACTCATTTGAGAGGAAAAGTAATGCTCTTTTACTCGATGTTTGAATAGAGATATATAGTTTTTAAATCGCGAATGCTAGGCGGAAGCGAGTTCCATAATCTTACGGCATGGACAGAGAAGGAATAAGAATAGTAGCTAGTTTTATGAGGATGAGATTTAAGGAGGGATCTAAGGTGTGATCTACACGGTGCGTCGCTAGGACCTGTTGTGATATACTTAGTAATTTTATTCTAGGTACATCGTTTTTACGATGTAGAATTACATGTAGCATTAAGTACAAACCTTAGCGGTTTAAAAATGCTATTCTACTAAAACACTTTGTAATTAATTTTTATAAGATAAATAAATAAAAAACAAAAAAAAAATACAAAATGATATAATTGATGTATACAAAGTATTGTAAAATAGCTAAAAAGAGTAAGTACCTATGGAGTTTCTTCCCCGGTAGTTATTTTAGTAGCTAAAAGGACGAGACAAGTTTTTGTTAGTTAACATAGATCTAGTTTTTTTCCATATTATATATATGTTGTGTAGTATACCTGAAGTCTCTAATTCAGATAATTTATGTAAACAAAGTAATGTCAAGAAATGTCACTGTCAAAATAACAGGACAGTGGTGCAAAACATTTTATCATTAAATGTTTTTGTAAATAATCATCGATAAAATTAAAGTGAATTAATTATAAGAACTATGCAAACAAAATACCGTTGCCAAACAATTTTTTTTGTAGTGTGTCGGAGACACGGTATATGATAGTCATAATCAGCCCTTTTAAGCCCAGTGCTAGACGTAGGCGTCCCAAAATCGATTTCCAATCGAAACAGTTTACAGCCGTTTTCGTCCAAAATGTGGCTAGATATGCTTCTTACAATATGAATCTATTTATGAGAGTTGTAATATTAGTGTTGTTGAAGATGTTAAAAAATTTGAAAATGTTTGTATCTCCATTGTTACCAGTATCATAAAATATTTTATACCAAAAAATCTCCTTTTTTAATAACTTTGTTTGAAACCGAAAATTTATAAAAATAATTACGGTATGATTATTTTTTAATTATTATTTCTTAAAATCAGTACTTAAAAGAAAACAGAACCTCTTTTTTTGCAATTTTATGTAAATTACCATTACGAAGATATTTTTTTGTTGTGTTATCCCCGTTGCTTACATAAATTATCTGAATTTGAGACTGAGTTATAGTAATTTTATTCTAGGTACATCGTTTTTACGATGTAGAATTACATGTAGCATTAAGTACAAACCTTAGCGGTTTAAAAATGCTATTCTACTAAAACACTTTTTTATAAGGTAAATAAATAAAAAACTAAAAAAAAAACAAAATGATATAATTGATGTATACAAAGTATTGTAAAATAGCTAAAAAGAGTAAGTACCTATGGAGTTTCTTCCCCGGTAGTTATTTTAGTACCTAAAAGGACGAGACAAGTTTTTGTTAGTTAACATAGATCTAGTTTTTTTCCATATTATATATATGTTGTGTAGTAGTTAAGGGTGAGGATTCGAAAAAGCTTACCGCCAACTCCAGTCCACTACCTCATTCTCCTATGGCCGCGGCGGCGTAGTCTGTCGTCCTGAATCCTGCTAAACTTCACCACACATATTTTCCACAGGCGTTAATTAATGTTATTGCTAGATGTTGCTAGGATTGTATCACGAAATCATCGAAGGACCTTTTTCTTTTTGAAAATGTATAGATCGCGCGGAGCACGTTATTTTACGAGTTAACAGTTAGTGTCGCAAAAAGGCACGCGGATGTGCGGCGCCACTATGCTCATCCGTGGACCAATCGGATTGCTCAGCGAATGGGCGATGAGGAAACAGATCACTTAATCAAATCAACCCCTCTTAAATACACATAAAAGCGAAATAATAATTACTCGTAATGGGGTGACAAACTATCCTAAAAAATCCCTAAGATTTAATGCAGTAGGTATATAATAACCAGTTTAAAGAGTATATACATTTAAAAACACCACTAATTACATATTTACAAAGTTGTTATTGTTACACACCGAACTACATTTTTATGTCATTTTCTTTTAAATTTTTTGATAAAACTTGGATTAGTTTAGGAGAAAAGAAAGTCAAGAGGGAATGGACGTTAGTAGGAAGGGGGATTTTAATTTTGGAAAGCTTATGGTACAAGTCAAAGGATTGGGAATTCAACGGACATGAGAAAAAGATATGGTCCAGAGTTCCATCATCAAGACCGCATTCGCACAAGGAACTGTCACGAACACGAATCTTATTTAGAAATACTGGACTACAGCAGTGACCAAGTCTCAGTCCAAAATTGTCCAGGAGAATCGTTGCATCCTTGTGTAAGGATGCAACGATTCTCCTGGACAATTTTGGACACTTAAAAAACCAAGGTTTTCGCTGGATGCCTGAATGGTTGAATATTTACGTGTAAATTTTGACGTTCAAAAGTGCCATTTATATGCCTACTAGCTTTAGCCCGCGGCTCCGCCCGCGTGGATGTCGGTTATCGCGTAAAAAAGTAGCCTATGTCCTTCTGCATATCACAGGCTATATCTCTGCCAAATTTCATGACGATCGGATCAGCGGTTTAGGCGTGAAAACGTAACATACAGACAGACAGACAGACAGACGGACAGATAGACAGACAGACAGAATTACTTTCACATTTATAATATTAGTATTAGTATGGATTTGAAATAAATGCTTTGATTTTGACTTTGCATGTTCCCTCTTGCTTTGAAGGCAGACTTTGGGTTATATGTGGAAAGGAACACAGACGCTGGCAGAGAGTTCCACACTTTGGCTGTGCGCATAATAAATGTGGAGGAGAAGCGCTGAGTACCCAAGTAGCAAAATTTGGTCATGTAAATATCCTAGGAGCATGTATTTTTTTGTCCTATTGGAATCCTACAAACGTTTACCGAACCGCATTTGGGCGCAGTTTATAGGACCATTATATAATTTTTTAACGGTCCGGTAAAGTGCAATTCGATTTTATAATTATATTAAGATGTTTTTACAAAATATAATTGTCCTATAAAGATCCGGTAAACGCATTGAATAAGCGCGATTAGTCCTCTAACGATATGATGAGTGCTGCTACTGGTGTAATTGATCCAATAGTTGGCTGCGCGATGCCATTACTAGAGCATTCATTCGATCACTTTTTGTAACGGCGTTACCGTTGCTGCGGTGTCTTAAGATTTTTTTAAAATAATTTTCAAATATTTTCAATTCCACATTCTAATATCTATTTACAATAGATTAGAACTTTTGTCTTTTGACTGCTGTGTTTAGAATGTCTACACAATTTGCGAAATTAATTTTATTGATAAAGTGTTCGATGATAATAAACATCTTCGTGCCCCTTCAAAACTAAACATAATATTTGTTAGTAACTTTATTCGGTAATAATTAACAAATACTTAAGCCGCCATAGGATCTGGATCCCGTGTCATAATATTGCATTATCAAAACTGTTATAAAACAATTTAGTCAAAGTTAAGACTACTACAGGATATACCTACTTCGCCACCATATTTAAGTTTTAGGGTTCTTTAAGAGAATACAAAAGAAAGATCACCCCGCATGCCAGTATATGTATGGTAATGTTTTAAACAGAACTAATATTTTCAGAGTAGTGTCAGAATTAGGAATTTGAAAGGATTTTACATTTCTTAACACATTGACTGCTACCGCGGTCACCGGTGACCGCTAACAATAGTTTTTCTATTGTGTCTGTTGTCTGGCAGTCAAAGCCTTAAAATTGATTACGAAATAGATACCGAAACTCGTCTTCGATAACTGCCACTGCGCTTAAATCTTTGCCATTTGTTTAAATCCATTTCTATTTTCTCTTGTTTTCTCTAACAAATCACAAAATGAAAGCAAAATGGATGATTACTCTAGTAATAGCAAATGTAGGACAAATTTAAGTAGAATCTTACCTATAAAAATCGGAGGGCATGCTAGTTTGGTGCTAACAATCCATTATACATAAGTCACGACTAAGACAAATTGATCCTATAATATCCTTGACCTATATCAGCTATATCTAAGACGTCTATGTGGCATGTCTTCTAAAAGAATAAAACAAGACGTTAACAAGAGCAAACAATCATATTAAATGCGTTTATAGGACGAAAAGCGACACTTTCCTAATTAGTTTTATAACATGCGCTTATAATACTGCAAGTTCTAGTAAGAATCTTATAAAGTAATCCTGTAAACGTTTATAAAATTAGTTATAGGTTCGTATGTACTTGAAGCGCAAATCCTCTTTTAAATGCTGTTGTAAGATCACTGCCTTAGTCAAAACGTCTATTAGATTCCTATATGACGTTTATTCTTGTAAGTCGATTACTATAGGAAAATTTGCTACTTGGGTAGCTTCGAAAGAGACTGAACGGGATATCAACTAAGTGCGGATGGTACCCTGCAGACGTCTGATAAAAGAGCGATGGTGGGATATTTGATTGCAGGCAGAATTGTCTTACTTAGAAATTTTAAAACCTTTTCATTTATGGGCTTGGCCTCAAAATATATACATACATGTACCTAACATGCCTAATTTAACTTGTATCCTATATCTGGTTAATATCCTCTATATACAGCCGTAATTGGTTTGTTGGAACTTTCACGGAAGTAACGTCAAAGCCCTTTGCGTATTTTATTTCTGTATTTCTATGGTATGAAAGTCTACTTTATCCTGTTTTCGATGTTAGTTAAGTTTGTGATGTAGGTAACCCTTCAGAGTTTGTTTTTGATTTCCATCGGGATTAGGAAAGAGTTATGGATATTTTATCGATACAATCTTATCGATAGTTTGACGCATGAATTTATATAGCTTTCTTTTCTGTTATTTTTAACACAGATTACTTTAAATGTACCTTTAGGGTGCATAAAAGAGTATTGAATTACCAAGTATAGTAACCGGCATGAGTCGTGAGCACAAACTGACACCTGCGCAGTAGTAAATTTTTAGGTCTCTGGCGGAATGAAGAAGCCGGGGTCGCCGAGCTGCATGCGATTGGTTCGTCAGTCGAGACTCATCGTCTATTGGACTCTAGCGTGTCATTTTTATTTAGCTGAAAGTGTACATGCGCGAGCTTGCCGCCACTACTGCCCATCTGTGCTCACGACTCGTGCCGGTTATTATAACTGGGTTGTGGAGGTTAGATAGGTAGTCGCTTCATGTAAAATACTGGTATTCAGCAGCATCTGGTTAGACTGGCAGCCGACCTCAGCATAATTGGAAAAAAGCTGGGCAAATGATGACGTTGGGTGCATAAAGGATATCGTTCACGAGATAATTTTAGTGATTTTTAATTGAAATAGATACTTCGTTAGTTACTTTAATAAAATCAAACAATGGTGCCGATTCCATTGTTCACAAACTAAACTAAATTTAAGTTCGGTGCATCTTTTTCTTTCTATTTCATTAAGAAAAGGACAGAAGATAAATTTTTGTTTAGTCCTGTCAAATTAATCAGCGCCTGTCACTACTCCATACAAGTTTAGACGTGATTAAAAACTTGCCTACTAAAATTACGTCAATTTACGTCAACCGCTGATTAATTTGACAGGACTAAACAAAAATTTATCTTCTGTCCTTTTCTTAATGAAATAGAAAGAAAAAGATGCACTGAACTTAAATTTAGTTTAGTTTGTGAACAAGGGAATTGGCACCCATGTCACGTAGAGTTAATATAAAAATGTCTTTGTTAGTTTCAAAGTAGATTATTACAAGTACTACTAATATTATAATCAGACTGAAAACCAAGCGCATTATAAATACCTACTTAGGTTATTACGAGTACATAAAAGTAGGTACCACATATTTACATAGGTAGGTACCTACATTTGTACAAAACAGTCCTTTGTTAGCAGTAAGCATCAGTATAAATATACTGTAATCTTATTTCGAGCACTGTTAGGGTTTTAGAGAAACCCAATACAAATGCTAGGCAGAGAATTAGGTATTTACATCATACATGAACAAAGGTGACTGCGACCGCATGTTCAATATAATGTAACAGATATTTAACGTATCGTGTAACTGATACTGCGCCATAATTATTGATTAACAAACTCGGTCATTTGTAAGGGCGCTTATGCCTTTATTTTATTTATTGCGTATTTTTTTGTGGTAAATAGCGTGATAAGTTTTTTATTAAAATGTAAGTACCTGCATTTAGTAGATTTAAGCAAGTTCTTATTTACCTAGATAGTAGATACTCTATCTAATGATCAGTAGATAATTATTTGATTTCATCAATATTTTTCATTGTGTACATGTTACAACCTTCTTTCTCACTTTGAAAAAAGAACGCAACATGATTCATGACGTTATCGATAAAAGTTCACATCACTATGCAAACTTTTTCTGGTTTATAGTAAGTTTGTGTACACGTATAGCTCAAGTCAAAACTCCAGGCGTGAACAGAGATGGTATAGTAAACAATTCTTTCTCTGGCTGATGCTGAGTTATTTTTAGGTCAATAGCTTTTGAATTCGCTCATCAGGCGTAGTTGGACCAATGAAAATGTACGGCGGTATGCGTGAGCGCAACAAGAACGTTAGTAATTGATTTCTCATTCGATTAGGCACGGATCTAATTGGGTTTTAGTGTTTGTTTGGCTTGTTTGCGAAGACATCGAATATTGGATGTATAATTACGTTTAATTCCCGTTTGATTTCTGCCCGCATTTAAGTTCTTACGTCTGTGTATATATCTACGACAGTCATTCTGGTGGAGTATGTGGAGATTGCTCTTATGAGTGTATCAAGATAACTGTAACACTTTAGTTGGCTCTTAGGTAAGCTCATTTCTGTTTTTAGTGCTCTGGCGTTTTTATTTATTGCCCATAGAAAGGGCATTATGTACTTATAGTTTAATAGTGTTTCCACCAGTTGAGTGAGACTAGATTTTAACTGGTTTAGGAAAGTGAAAACTAAAGTGTTAATCGAAGCATGTTTCTGATATTTTCAACAATGTAACGTCAATTTGTTTTGATTCTACATGATATAGCTAGAGATAAAGGAGACATGGAAAAAAATATTTCACCAAATGAAAACATGGACGCTAGTTATCGCAAAATTGTGCATCTTTAGATTTTCACGTACAGAGATAAACTGACATATCTACACATGATTATGAATGATACTTACATCTCAATGTCATGTATATATACCTAAGTAACAGCTGTTTTGCTGAGTGAACGAAAAAAAAAAGAAAGGTCAAATAAGTCTCTGTGAGACGGAGTTTACACAGAAGCATCAGTTCAGTTTTGGTTGAAGTAATCGCAAATGGATGGTGCATCTCGAAAACCTCAAAGATTTGTGGTAAGTGATTACCACTGATCGGAGTACGTAGAGCTATTTTTAACCGACTTCGAAAAGGAGGACGTTCTATGTTCGACAGAATGTATGTTTTTTTATAAATGTATGTCCACCGATTTCTTCGTCAATTGCAGTGAACCAATTTTGTAAATTCTTTTTTGTTTGAATGGGTATACTTTCGAAGTCCCATATAAATTTAATTAACTTTGCTTAGATAGTTTTTGAGTTAGCTTCGATAATACGTATTTAATGCACTTTGTGTATCTTGGTGATGTTATAAGCTTATAATACTTCCTGTCACTGCTGTTTACATAGCAAATAGTGGTAGGTATACAGGTGTGGGGTAGATACCATAACTAAAAAGGGAAAAATAAACAGTATTTTTACAAAAAAAAAAAAAAAAAAAACAACAGACTTCCAAAAAAGCACTACATACATAAATACATTAACTCACGCTTTTTTCCCATGGGGGTAGGAAAAAGAGCACTATAATGTGAAATATAACTTTAATTTCGGAAGTCTGTGACAAAAAAACTAAAATACAGATCCAAAGACACCGACTTCCGAAATAAGAGTTATTTTTCACTTTATAGTGCTTTTTTGGATGTCGGTTGTTTTTTGTACTTGCGATACGTTGACTTAATATGGACACTGTCGGAATCACGGGATTTGAAATATATATAATTAAATAAGTTATGAATTACTTTGTAAAAAGCTATTCACTTCTTAAGGAATTATGAAAGAACACAACTAACCTTCTACCCCTCCGACGGGTAAGTATAAGGCTGACCCCACATTTGGCGTGTGCGATCCACGGGCGTGCGAGTAGCGCGAGCGCCGCGCGCTGCGTGAGCGTCGGGTGTTACCGCCGTGTGACGTGCGTGCAGCGTGCGCGCGGCGCGCTCGCGACGCTCGAGTCGCGTTCTTACCTCTTCGCCCGCTATCCCCGCCGCAAAAAAAAGTAATACAAAATATAGTAATCACTTTCTTGTGAACAAGAAGACCATAATGTATCTTGCCAGAGGCGTTTAGTCTTTTTATTACGTGTCTTATTTCTTTTTAGTAGCAAAGCTAACAGTAGTGTTTCCTCGTCTGAGTCCATTTTGTTAGTAATTGTAGAACAGTAACGCAACGACGTGTGCTAACACGGCACTGGCCAAATTGTGACTGACTTGTCTGAAGGGGGTTAAACGCCAAGGCGAGCGCCGCGCGCACGCCTCACCCACGTCACACGGCGGCAACACCCGACGCTCACGCAGCGCGCGCGCAACTCGCGCGCGGCGCTCGCGCTACTCGCACGCCCGTGGATCGGGCACGCCAAATGTGGGGTCAGCCTAAGATGGTCTGCGCATTAGAATTTAGCTATTGATGTTTTTTTTTTCTTTTTTTTTTAAACGCTTGGAATTTCTCCTGTATTGTGGGTGCGTTAACAAACATTTAATCACAGATACAGAAACAGTCATGTTAATTTGACAACGTCGTGCGCTCACTGCCAATACATAAGACATACTTTCTTTTATCCTTGTTAACAACAATCAATTTATTTTTTTAATCTCGGAGTTTCAGTTACAATCGGGTAATGCCAACGCTTGCGGTCATTGAACCAAAATGGCTCTACCTACTCCGATCACTCCTGATTACTGTACCTGGATTAGAGCACTATTAATTATAGTATATGACAACAGTATAGACTCAATTTAGGAACCAACATCTAGTAAGAAGGCTAGACTAAGATGTGGCGACGATCCTCCAGGTTGAAACAAAAAACAAGTAAAAAGTATAAATTAGCACTTAATTGTGATTTCACACCTTGGTAGGTATTTCTATGAGTCATTGATTAGTAGCGCGATTTTAGACTTAAGATGCAGATATATGCCAGTGACCTTGCGTGTTCTGTACTGAGCTCACGCAACGCGTCGTACGTCCAACCAGTTAGGACTCGCCCATCCAGGAGCGATGTCCCAAATAAGACGCATTATTAATTTATTATACATAAAACAAAAGGGATTTTAATAAAACACGTATACTTACTAAAATATCAATAATTAAATTATGTTTAAAAAGGTGAAGGTTTCAGAAAAATACACTTGATAGATTTGCGTGATTCTCAGTTTTTTATCCGCGTCAGACGTAATTTTACACATTAATTTAATTATGTAATATAGACATAATCTAAAATATTCATACCTATATTAAGTTATTAAGAAAATGCTCTAAGTGCACAATATTTTTCACAAATTAACACCACTCGTTTAGACGTGATTCAACGCTGCGCCACAACATTAAGTCCTCCGCCTTCCGCTTAAAGTCTGTCACAGCCATTAAAATATAAAAATTATGTCTACTTGTCTCGTCATTGGTGCCGATTCCCTTGTTCACAAACTAAACTAAATTTAAGTTCAGTGCGTCTTTTCTTTCTATTTCATTAAGAAAAGGACAGAAGATAAATTTTAGTTTAGTCCTGTCAAATTAATCAGCGCCTGTCACTACTTCATTTAAGTTTATACGTGATTAAAAACTTGCCTACTAAAATTACGTCAATTTACGTCAAGCGCTGATTAATTTGACAGGACTAAACTAAAATTTATCTTCTGTCCTTCTCTTAATGAAATAGAAAGAAAAAGATGCACTGAACTTAAATTTAGTTTAGTTTGTGAACAATGGAATCAGCACCATTATCTATCCCAGTACCTACCGAAAGAGAATTAAAAAAAAATGGTTTGAAAGTTATGAGCGTAGCGTTGAACTTATATAAACTTATTATATTTTAACACTTTAAACAGATCTTTGGGCGTAAATAAATAACTCCTGAAGTATGAAAATGGCAAAATTGTTACCATGCAGGGATACATAATTTATTCAATAATTCAAATAAGAAAAAAAAATATGTTTTTGAATAAATACATCCAGCAATTTCTTCATAATATCTATACGCCCAAAGGTCTGTTCATGAAATTTCACGCACCCGTTTTCGTAATTAATCATTGTCTATTTCACTAAATAAATAAATAAAAACGAAAAAAATTAAAAACAAATAAATAAAACTGAATAAATAATTTTAATAGAATGCATATTATATAGCCACGGCCACGCCCACCACCGAACTCGAGCTGTCGACTAGCGCAGTGCTTTTCAACCTTTTTCTTGGCGCGACCCCCTTAGCATAGAAAAATATTTCGCGACCCCCTACCTTGAAATTGTAATTTCTGTTCTACCTTGAAATTCAGGTCTGTCACTTTAGGTACCTTTTGGTTAAACAGAAAAACAGAATACCCACAATTAACCACAGAAGCTTTGAAGTGTTTAATTCCATTTGGAACCTCTTACTTGTGCAATTTAACGTTTTGGTCGATGGCTCAAATAAAAGGCAAACAGAGAAATCGCCTAAATTTTGAAAACGATTTATTCTAATCATAAAAAAATTATAAATTGAACGATAAACAGGAGTAACCAACACTTTAATGTGAATGGGTACGCTTGGTCCTCGTCACATTAATGATTTATGTGATTTGTAGGTATTTATTGATTCGTGTTAACCTAAGACTTTAATTATCTTTTTCTGAATAAATATAACATTTTGAACTTGGTTTTATATTTAAGAGCTTTAAATATTTAAGTAACGGCGACCCCCTTTAAGAGGCTTGGCGACCCCCTAGGGGGTCGCGACCCACACGTTGAAAAACACTGGACTAGCGCAACCTCCACATTTTTGTTTCCAATCGATCTACCATATCCAAAGACCTTTGGCATTAGGGAATTACTGAAATAATTTGAAAATGTAAATTGTAACTCACGGTGAAAAGCAGAGACAGCTTTGCAAGGTGCACATACTTGACGCTTGATCGTTTGATTGATACTGTATATTGATTGAGTACAGACCTACCATTGAATAACGACCAACAGGTGTATGATTAGAAACACAGCAGTATTGTCGGTAAGTATTCAGTACTTCAGTAATCTGTAGGCTGTTGTCCTCGAGAGCGTGCACTTGGTTCCAATCAGGTACTAAAGTTCCATTGGGTATAATTATTTTGTATACATAATTATGATAAGTAATAAATAAGTCAGCAATATTCTGTGGGAAATGCTGGAACTTTAACAAGAGATCCACATTAAAAATTTATATAAGGTTGAAGGAGTTTTTTACTCAGGATTTTTTGTTACTTACACCTTTTTATAGTGCTCCTTATGGGTTCTTCGTTTTTTTAGCATTTCAGCTAGTTTTACACCTTATTCTGTAAGTAAGCCTCAAACTTGTTTAGTGTGGAATTCGCCCTTTCTATCATTTGTAGTTTGTTTGTCCACAACTTCCTGAAAACATTAATTCAGTGCTAGGATTAGAGAGAATTGTCTCACTTTTGCATGACGCGTGCGCCAGCGTCACTCGCCGGCTGGGCGGTACGGCCGCCCACTGAAAATGTTCGAGCGCCAGTCTCGACGTCCACTCCGCGCGGTTCGCCTGTCGTTTCCCGCGACAGCAAACAAAACCCTATTTATAAGTAAAACCATAACCAAACTTCGCACGTGATACAAAAACCGCGCCATTTTTGTTTTTTTAATTTTTTTAATTTGCATTTCGAACGGGAAACGACGTAACGCGATTCGATTAGTTGATTCGATGTTCTCAATTTAAATCGTAGTGTTTCAGACTAACAGGGTGACAAATGTTTTAGTGCATTTTTGAGGATATTTTTGTGGATTCTTTTTAGAAGGTATTATGTTTTTTTTTATGTCTATTTATAAGCTATGTATGTAAAACGAGCACAAAGTAAAGTATTATTACTGTTACATTTTTTATTCACTGATCATTTATTCATAAAGCAATAATCAATCAATAGGCAAGTATGATTAGCGATGATTATTTAATAATAATGTGTCTAATGTAATAGTTCATAAATGTTTCATGAGATTCGAAGAACTGAGTGGAACAGCACTTACACATGACATGTATGTAGATAATATGATTAAAACAACGCCTCACTGGGCAAAGACCTCGAATAAATCAACAGAGATGAGATATTACTGTCAGATGTTAATTAAAAAAAAAAAAAATATTACAAACGGTAAACCCATTAGACTGGCAATTTAATTGTTGATCTCTACCTAATTATTCTTATTTCCGATCTAAGAATTAATAACTAGAGAGTAGTGTACTACTTAGAGATCAGTGGTACGACTTACGAGTTGTAGGTTGTAGGTTCGAACCCAGACAGGCGCTTTACTTAGTGTAAATAATTTCATCAACACTGCTTTCAAAACGGTGAAGGAAAACATCGTGAGGAAACCGGCATGTCCTAGAACCAAAAATTCGAAGACATGTGACATCTACCAACCCGCACTGGGCCCGAGTGGTGGATTAGGCCTACTCCCTCTCACAGAGAGGAGGCCCGTGTCGCAGTAGTGGGAATATCAAAGGCTGGTTATGTAATTAATTACAATGATCCTACACCTACTCAAGTGGACGAATTTGTATCTTATAGGTTACTAGCTGCACCCCGCTGTTTCACCCACGTAAGTTTCGATTTCGTGGTTTATTGGCAAAATTTTGTTACTTTGGGTTACATTATTGCAATTTTCTTAAGGATCTCTAATTTTATGAAAATAAATTATAGCCTACTAGCATTTGCCCGCGGCTCCGCCCGCGTCGATGTCGGTTATCGCGTAAAAAAGTAGCCAATGTCCTTCTCCATATCCCAGGATATATGTCTGCCAAATTTCATGACGGTCGGTTCAGCGGTTTAGGCGTGACAACGTAACATACAGACAGACAGAGTTACTTTCTCATCTATACTAATATTATAAAGCTGAAGAGTTTGTTTGTTTGTTTGTTTGAACGCGCTAATCTCAGGAACTACTGGCTGGAATTGAAAAATTCTTTTTGTGTTGGATAGTCCATTTATCTAGAAATATTATAGGCTATATTATAGGATATATAACATCACGCTACGACTAATAGGAGCGGAGCATAAATGAAAAATGTTGCAAAAACGGGAAAAATTATTACTTTTTGAGAGCTTCCGTTGCGTGCGCTGCGTAAACGGTTTAAGTTACGCAAATATCATGTATGATGGTTTTGTTCCTCTTTAAAAGTTCTAAAAAAAAGTCCACGACGGCATATGTCTATCTTTTAAGATTGACTCACTATAACCTTTTTTTATGGTAATCAAATTTGTTCGAAATTAATGCATTATTTGCGAAGGAGTTCGGGGCCGAAATTTCACGCGGACGAAGTCGCGGGCAGAAGCTAATTTATAATATTAGTATGGAAGTTACTTCCTGCTAATTTAGCTTTCTATTGGTGTTTTTTTTTTATTTCGGTCCAGTAGTTCCGCAGCTTATTCGATACAAACGAACAAAAAAAATTACTTCCTCTTTATAATATTAGTATATATATATATATATATATAAGTTACCCAAGTAAATAAGCTTGAACTGTCTCAATAGGTATATTTTCTGTCGAGGGTTATAGGAAAAGTAGTTGTATGATTGAATGAAAGGCCTATTGTGTGATCGCGTTACGTCACGCGATCACTTATTACATTAATAACCCTGGGGTAACGACCCCACCCGAACTTTTATTTGGTCGCCCTAGCGTTTCAATAATTTACAATGTCAACATGCTGACTTGTTTCTTTTCACGTTGATATTCGATGAATAACTCTTCTTTTGGGCCTTTTCTGTAAATAATAGCTTACTGTACTATTAACGTACCTAATGTCTGTGTCGTTAATAACATTATTTTAACAATTAAGTCGGTTTAAAGGGTAAGTACTTAATAAATACCGAATGCAATAAGTTCTCAGCATCCACCTGCTCTAGAATATCACAACATCAAATTAAATTCTTTGATATTTTCAGTCACTTTCATATTTAACACTTTTCTTGTCACAAGTTAATTTTATTACTTTGCGTTCTACAAAAGTTTTAGTTGAGATTGTCAAGATTTCATTTGTTTTCTTATCTAAATATACCTTCCTATTAACAAAAATCAGCTGTCTACGAAAATGAGATCAGCTTGAAGTCACTGAAATTGAACAAAACCATCTGCTACGAGTTTCATGCAGTGTGTGAGTGCCAAGTATAATGTTATTATTTTAATTATTGTGAATGTGAAGACTATGTGGGTCTTTGTTTATTATTTATTTTTTTCCTTCTCAGTATATATTTTTTTTTTTTCCTGTTCATGGTATGGCAGTTTGAGTAATTTATGCGGCCTGCCCAAATGTCCTTTCTTTGGTATTGTTCGTCGAATCGTTGAGCTCCTTATGTTCTGAGTTGAGCTGCACGATTACTGACAAATGCGTGCACTGAATGGACAGGTCCACTCAATCTGTGTGGTTCTTTCTTCAAAAGACCATTTCAGACACCAGTCTACATGGTCTTCACATGATTTTACCAAGATTATGTCTGGACTTTAAAAGAGACTGTGACCTCTGAGTTTGTTTCGGTCTTTCTTCTCAGAGTAGTCAGATACGAAATGCCGACCTCATCTAGTTTTAAAATATGATTGACGTGTAAAAGTGTTTGTAAAAACCTACTTACAGAAATAAAATCATTTATCATTTATCACACAAAACTGGAATAAGTTTAAACAAGAAAACCGGCCAAGTTCTTGGGATAAATTCATACCAACTACGGAACCCTTCATTGTGCGTGGTTCGAGACGCACTTGGCCGGTTTTCTTGTTTAAACTTATTCCAATTTTGTGTGTCACATTTACAGTTGAAAAACATGTTCTCCCATACATTCCGTATGGAAGAACATGTTTTTCAACTGTAAATGTAAGTTGGTTGACTATTACTCGGTAACTTGTGACGCCTACTTGGCTGTGATAGTAATTTCCTTTTAACTTCGTTATATATACTACTGCTGTGATTTTTTTACATAATCCAAGTACAACCATTTAGCTGGCAGGGGGGGGGGGGACGACGACGACACTAACCCTAACAAAAAAAATTAGCACTTTAAAGCCTAATATTTCAGAAACGGATCCCTTAATCGAAAAATTGTTTTCACAAACCCGCAATATTTTTGAAAGACCAATCAAACAAAACCCCACACCACAGGGTAAAAGATAAAAAAAAAACATCGCTGCTTTACATGTACAGGAGGAATCCTAAATAACTATTTTTTTCATGATTTCATTTTACCACTTTGTCGGCGTGATTAATATGTATATCCATGCCAAATTATAGCTTTCTAGTACTAAGAGTCTCTAAGTTGGGGACGGACAGACGGACGGACATGGCGAAACTATAAGGGTTCCTTGTTGAATCACCATACTCGTATAAGTAAGAAGAAAAAAAAACTACTTTAGTAATTACTTTAGTATTTTAGTGCTTAGGTACTTACATATATGGTGTATGTTTCGAGGCCCTAGTGTGAGTTTATTTTCCATCTCGACATTACACATCGAGCGCGTTCAGCACTCCGATTGGTGAAGGGCCAATCGGAGGCCAATCGGAGCGCCGAACGCGGTCTATGCGTAAAATCTAGATGTGATGTTAAAAGAAACTCACACTAGGGCCTCTGTATTTAGAAGGTCTCCATTTCCAACAATTATTGTTTGCATCGACGAAAATTGAGGTTATAAAATTAACCTAAGTTGAAAAACATCTTAATTAAGAGGGAAGCGCTAAGGTAGCTCGCGAATTTAAAATTTTCTTACGTTTTTGCAATTTGCAGCTCATTGTCTGGGTATTTGTTGATTAAAATATGATTCGCGATAGTAACAAATATGGTTTTACAGAATTTTAATCATCAGCATCAGTAATACAACTCCGTATGTAAGAATTGGCTTCAAATGTCTTCATTTCATGAAATACTCGTAGTCTTTCAATAGGGTAATACGAGAGTTGAGTACCTAATGATTTTTATGACTATAATTCTATAAATAAATATTTGATACGGCCGCAAATCATATTATTTAGATCATCATACAACCCGACCTAAAGAATAGCACCACCCTATTTCCTCCCGTGGGTGTCGTAAAAGGCTACTATGGGAATTACTAGAGAATGGGCAGCAGCGTTCTCTATGCATTTTTGCGATCGCCAACCCGCCTGCCAAGCGTGGCAATTATGGCAATTCCCCCCCTTAATTGGGGGAGGTCTATGTCCAGCAGTGACGTCTTTCGGCTGAAATGATGATGATGATGACAACCCGATACGATCATGATACTGACCCGCAAATTGCAAAAAACATAAGAAAATTTGAATTTCGCGGGCTACCCTGGCGCCTTCGCCTTAAGGCTCCGACAAACAGGTGCGACACGCGACGCGACACAACGGCACCGGCCGTAGCGCGACACGCGGTGTCTTTGTGTCGCGCCGCGTGTCGCGCCTGTGTGGTTAAAAAACCATAGCAGCGAAAAAAATTTTTTTTATCTTAGTGTTTTATATATTTTTACATAATTATAATAATTTTAAAATTGCTTGAGACGTTTTGCAAAAACCTTTACTTCTTTTTTATTCTATGAATGACCCGCCCGGACGCGGCAACGGTGGCGGCACGAGCGCGGTGCCTTTTGAAAATTAATCATCATATTAAGTAATTTTTTTTTTTTTTTAAATAATAAACTCAGATTTAAAAAAATCGCATCCATGGCTTCTTTACCACCTAAAGGTGTATCTCTTAAAATATTTCGTGTTTGAATAGATACCTACACCCTATTTTGGGTGAACAAAAATCATGGAACTCGCGTCATCGTCACCGAACGCTTTCCATGAGCAACAAAACAGAAAAAACAGCAAAATTCCATTCCATAGTTTTGTGTTTTCACTTCTGTCAGCATTCCTTTGACTGCCAATTTTTTTTCTGACATAATATGTACGATGGCCAGCACATCAAGTTACCACAAACTGTAAAATTTTCTCGTTTGATTTTGATTTTCGTGTAACTTGATGTACTGGCCACTGTACATACATTTTGGTACACACGGCTACATAATATCAGGTGCTTTCGTATTGTATAGGATTTCCGTACAATGAGAGGTCAGCTTATACTGGAAATGTATAGCTTGTTATGTAGCCATGTGTACAAAGTGAACTACACGAGCGTATCTTCTGCGTCGACTCAGTAGGCGGTAGTTGGGGGCCTTTATGGTTCATGGTAGGCCAGTATCAAGGCACGATAAGTACCTACTTATAAAGCACGTAGTTTAGTTGGGCAGAAAAGGCCACTACCTACACAGTGGCCCATCACTTATCCATGCTGATTCGTATTTCAGAAGGTTAGATTACGTGCAACCGGTGCAATAATCCATACTTAATGTACCTACATGCGAAAGTAAAGGCTTCTACAAACAGGGCGACACGCGACGTTACACAAAGGTACCGCGTGTCGCGCGACGATCGGTGCCTTTGTGTCGCGCCTGTTTGTAGAAGCCCTAAAGTGTAAACGTGTAATATTTTCTCATTTAAAAATCTTAAATACATGTGTAGCAGTAACACGTGATGCTGCTTTTAGCATTTATGTGGCTTCACTCATGTACTACAATAAGATCCAACATTAAATCTGTACCTATCTTTAATAAATAAGTAGTAGCTCTATGCACTGATGTCACCATTGCAATAGGCGTGCAATAGGGATGATGACTAAAAAGTGCCTACTTCCGAAATGACTAAAGGCGATGTAACTATACCCAAAGTCACAAATTCAGATAATTTATGTAAACAAAACGGATAACATATCAAAAAAAATATCTTCGTAATGGTAATTCACATAAAATGGCGAAAAAAAGGTTCCATTTTCTTTTAAGTACTGAATTTAAGAAATAATAATTTAAAAATAATCATACCGTAATTATTTTTATAAATTTTCGGTTTTAAACAAAGTTATTACGAAAAGGAGATTTTCTGGTATAATTTTTCCAAACATTTTCACATTTCTTACATCTTCAACAACACTAATATTACAACTCTCATTCATAGATTCATATTGTATGTAGCATATCTAGCCACATTTTGGAAGAAAACGGTTGTAAACTGTTTCGAGTGGAAATCGATTTTGGGAAGCCTATATAACGTCAAGCAGTGGACTTAAAAGGGCTGATTATGACGATCATAGGCCGTGTCTCCGACACACTACATAAATCATTGTTTGGTAACGGTATTTTGTTTGCATAGTTCTTATAATTAATTCAACTTAATTTCATAGATGATTAATTAAAAAAACAAAAAATATGATAAAATGTTTTGCACCACTGTCCTGTCATTTTGACAGTGACATTTCTTGATATTACTTTGTATAAGTACATAAATTATCTGAATTAGAGACTTTGGGTATAGATCAGGTATCGGTATTAATTAACTATATAATACCAGTTATAGAGGTGCGCCGACAGCCTGGTTCAGACCGGAACCTATTTCAGTCCGGATTCAAGCTTAACGCTGGTCATTGACTTTATACGTGAAGCTTTTTTCTAGAAATAGCTGTAGGTAAAGGACCTCCCAGTTAATATTTAGAAGTCATCGGGATATTTGAGTAGATAAATAATAATTCCGGCCTTACACTGTCCCGCTGCATAGCAAAAGCCTCTGATTTAGAACCAGTAGGGGATTATTTTACAGGGAGCAAAATTCCTAAAGGGGGAAGCGCTAAGGAAGCCGCGAAATTAAAATTTTCTTACGATTTTTGCAACTTGCCGCTCATTGTCTGGGTGTATCTTGATTAAAGTAGGTATGCAACGCGACCGTACCAAATATTACCCCACCGCGAACAACAAACGAATAAAGGCTCGTACAGACTCGCGCGAAATCGCGGGCGGGGCGCGACACTAGTAGCACAATTTCTTTGTCACTGCCTGTCGCGCCCGCGATATCGCGCGAGTCTGTACGAGCCTTTAAACATGACAGAACCTGTATCAAATAGCAGAGACTGTCGAAAATTAAATAATCTAAAAGATTTTTTTTTTTTTTTCAATTACGTTGCCCCACACTAGGATTTCTCTCTGATTATAAACCAAAAAGCGAAATAAAAAAGGCTGTAACAAATCATATGTATTTAGAGAATTATAATCATTAGAATCCGTATTACAACCATGATTTCATGAAATAGGTAGTTATTCAATAGGATTGTATGAACTTAGAGAGTTGTATTGATGATTTGTATGATGATAATTCTATAAATAAATATTATTATTTAAAAAAATATCAGCAGTGCTATTCTGTAAAAATCTCACGGTGAAAACTTAGGTGAAGTGAGCTTGACGTGAGCTGTAACTCCACCAGACGGTCGATTCTCACCGTAAAAATATGGGTGAAGTGAGCGTGAAGTGAACTGTCATCCTACCTGTGCTAGGGTGTCTAGAGATTGACAGCTCACTTTGAACTCACTTCACTTTAGTTTTCACGGTGAGATTTAGAATAGCGCTACTGATGCTTGGGATTGACACTATTGACAGCTCACTCCACGTTCACTTGTTTTCACGGTGAGATAGTTACAGAATGGCACTGCAGATTTTGATCATTCCAACGAAATCATGACTGGTATACCTAACAAAGAAGTCCCAGGCACAAATTGTAGAAATTAGTGTAACTATACAAATGATATGACTCTGCCCATCTGGTTTTAGTATAGTGATTCATTACATTATACAAGTTCGTGTGCAATAAATTACGCATGAAACACATTCGTTTATGTTCCTGTATTGAATATTCTAAAAATGCAAATAAATGTCGGAAGAGAAACAAACAAACCTACTTTTTCAAGTTCGTTATTTTCAAGTGGTTGCAAGTGCAACTTGCAACAAAATTAATTTAAAAACACGAAAGACTTGTCTGTTTGGGTACACAAAATCTACTTTTTTCATCTGCCTGCCTTTTTCCAACTACTTCGTTCGTAAATACCAACACTTTTACATGACAAGAGAAAATATACAGTCAAGATACACACTGCGCCATAAAAATAGGTTAAACTTACCAGGCTCTAAGCTAAAAATGCACTCAACAAGTACACTAGTCATGTCAATTAAAAAAATATGTAATACATTATCAGAAAATATTAAAGAAGGACAAAAACTTTATACATTCATAAATAAATTAAAACAATTTCTATTATCTAAATGCTATTACAATATCAATGAATAGATACTTAAATGACAAATTTTAAATAATATGTTATATGTTAATAATCACAATACCTATTTTAATATTATTATTATAACAACTAAGTAGTCAAATAAAAGCCCCTCTTCCTCTCTCCTACTTTTGCTGTGCCCGACAGGGTCCACAATGATCATTTCTTTGTAAAACATACCACCTAAGTTCACATGTGGAAGCAATAAATATATTGAGTATTGAGTACTTATGTTAGGGTCGGCTTCCAGTCTAACCGGATGTAGCTGAATACCAGTATTTTACATGGCGCGACTGCCTATCTGACCTCCACAATCCAGTTATTGGATAATACGCTACCCCTTGGTAAGATTGGTTGTCAGACTTTGTTGACGATCCGTAACGACTGTCAAAGATCCACGAATGACAATTGGGACTAACGGCTTAACGTGCTTTTCAAGGCACGAAGGGGTTTTGGTATATAACGATGCACGATGGTCACCTGATCGATTGACCCGTGTGGCTGATATTACATAGCCACAAGCTAATGATATCACATAAGCTAATAATATTTGACATATTTACTAAAAAACTTAAGGAAAATCTATTTAATTTTATGCTTCTAATAACGTTCAGCAAGATTGAAATTTTATGACAAGTGGTAGATATACAGTTATTTCACCAGAGCTCTCGGAAACTGTAAATGGTAAAGTAAATGACAAATGTTTGAGAGCAGTTTGTGTAGGTTGGTACTTGGGTACTCCTACATTTACTCGTATTTGTTTATGCACGCTGTAACGTTAAATTTTCCCGGGAGGGGAAAATGGAAGGTCAGAGAAGGAACTACCAACGTGGGGCTTATTTAATGAGTTGCTAACCGCTCAAATGTTTTAAGGTTTAAAAAAAAAGTGAAAATGAACGAAGAAAGAATTGAATTATAAAATTGAATTGTAACGTTACATTTACCCGGGAGGGGAAAATGGAAGGTCAAATTAAGAAGGAACTACCACCTACCTATCATCAGAACTGGAGGAGTCCCGATTTAAAAGAACATAAAAGAGTTAACAGTACCTAAACAGTTTTAATAAATAAAACAATCAGATAACTAATCTATCATACTATCATATTAGATTTATCAGGCCCTACCTAAATGGGTGCTGGAGGTTCCTAACTGAAAGTTATACAAAGCTAGGGAAACCAACTACATGTAGGTACGCAAATGGAAATTTTATTGCCCTAACCGAGACGAAATATCATTGCCAAAGCATTTAGGGAAATACCTTTACATCCTGAGGATAGAGACAAAACTGAATTTTCATGAACCCAGCCTAGCCGCTGGGCCTGATAAATCTAATATGATAGTATGATAGTTATATATCTAATTGTTTTATTTATTAAAATTGTTTACTGTTAACTCTTTTATTTTCTTTTAAGTCGGGACTCCTCCAGTTCTGATGATTGGTAGGTGGTAGTTCTTTCACTGTCCTTACATTTTCTTTTTAATATATATATATATATATATTTTCTTTTAAGTCGGGACTCCTCCAGTTCTGATGATTGGTAGGTGGTAGTTCTTTCACTGTCCTTACATTTTTTCCCTCCCGGAAAAGTTTAACGTTAGTACGAAAATCTGCAACTTTTCATTAAAAAGATGGCCACTACTCAGGACTAGGCAAAATACATGTTTTGCTTTAAGGCTCCTACAAACAGGCGCGAAACGCGACGCGACACAAAGGCACCGCTCGTCGCGCGACACGCGGTGACTCTGTGTCGCGTCGCGTGTCGCGCCTTTTTGTAGGAGCCTTTAATTAAAATACAAATTACAAAATACTTTCTCGCATGTATTTAAAATAAACAAAATATTTTCAAGTCGTTTATTTGAAATACAAGATACAGTGTTTTAACTCTTTTTATTTGATAGGTAAACTTGAAAGTATCATATTGCTTATGAACATTTTGGAATATGGTACAAAAACGGCTCTGTACTGTACAGAGCCGTTTTTAATTTATGTATATGTCAGCTTATTTTTAGATCGTTAATAAAATGTATTTTATAAGTATTTGAAATACTAACTACAAAATATCTCAGCGTCAGGTATTTGAAATACTAACTACAAATTACATTTTCGGAAGTAATGGAATTACAAATACCAAATACGTATTTGTATTTCAAATACTGCCAAATCCTGCCAGTACTTAGGCACCACCAATTTCGCGCTACGAAAAGTCGTATGATGAGGTTGACCAACAATGTCGATAAAAATGTCGTGAACTCGTTAACAATGCTAAATTCACTATGCTTCTGCCTGGAATATAAGGGATACAAGCAATTACCTTATCCACGCTAAATAAACCATTTTTATAGTATCCACATTTTATTAAAATACAAACCAAGACCAATATCCGGATCTTGATTTACATTCGAAATTTGAAAGTTCCAGCTAACACACAAGTATTGTAATTATGCAGCCAGAGATATGGAGACAAAATTGTGCACGCGAGCAGAATTAAGTGGTCACTCCTAAGTATGTTAAGACATTACCGTGAACACGTTCAACACTTGAATTGCAAAGACGTTCTGTTTACGCAGCCACTAACTCGCGTAAAAAGAGAGATCTACAGCTGCTGTATCTTGCTCTCAGTTGCATATAGAAAGTAAGTATGAAAAATCCAAGTGTTTCTTTCGAAAATGCTGTTAAATCTCAAAAACAAAGTAAAACGCCAGTTTCGCTGTAAATCTTGTTAAAGCAACAAACTGTCTGGACAGAGGACCAGCTTATCCTCGCGGACGGTGGGAAAGAGAACTAAATTTAAATGTACTGGTATTGACATTAAACCTTTGCAAGCAGCGCCGCCGTGAACTGCCAAGATAAACCGGGCACGAAGTATGTTTAGTTTCTGTTTACAACGCCCTTGCATCATTGACGCAGAACGCGATTTGGTCTCCAGTCCAGTTGAATGTCAGATGTGAAGCACACTTGGCTCGGCGCCATAAAGTATTTATCAGAAGCCGAGAGCTTTGAAGGACAATGTAGTATTTCTGAATTAATTCGGGCGATGCGATAATTTTTTTGGCAACTGTAGACAAGGATTTATGTGCTACTGATACTGGCTTAGGCTGAATAAAACAACATCTTGGCTTTATTGCCGGAAACATGATGTTTTTGTTAAATAAACAAAATCAAATGTTCCAATTTCAAAATGTAATGATCAGTGTTTTATTGATTTTCAGTTTTGGCCAGTTTTAGCACTGGAATGATTTCGGTCTCTGTAGGTTTTATTAAAAACTAGTTAGAAAGACGTTTTATAATTATAACATTAAGTAGCAAATCTACCTACCATAGAATCTTTTATGAATCATTCAATCGACCGATCATTTATTTGTCCGAAACCGTTACAAATAACGCCTCCTTTGAACCAGTCGATCCAAAAACGTATTTGGATAGGTTCAGTGACCGCACAAGATTTGCTTCAAGAAAAAACGTAAATATTTATGTTTGCTTTGTCGGTTGCTAAGCAACGGAAGAAGGGTCGAAGTTGGAAATATTATTGGGAAAGAGCTTGTTATAAAAGTTCCTTGTTGAGTGAGAAACGCTTCTTGGTCAGTTTTATTGTGTTAATGACAGGCACTTTCACTGATGGATGATTATTTTCTGATTGGTAATACTTTTCTCGTCTCCGGAGAAATAAATTAGAATGTATCGGCTCGTTATACTGTATCTACTGTCGATTGTTAGGATACAATGTTATGTTACAGCTATTTCTAAAGCGAATAAGATCCAACAATAGGATTGTGAGATTAGGCGACGTTCGAATAACTGTATCGTGAGATAGCGCAAATGTTTTCATAGCAAATCAATGAATAGAATGTAAGCGCAGTAGGTGTTTAGGTACCTACTGACTACTGTGTAAATAAGCACGTTGATGGTTATAAGTAAGTACCTAATTTTTTACTATTCGAACCCAAACTGAAATCCTTACTTTCTCATAGTGAGTGTTCCTACTATTCTTTAAGCCTTGTGTGGGATCACACGTCTCACGTAGTTAGTACCTATTAGTAAAACCAGGGGCGTTGCTACCGCCATATTAGCCGTATCAATGATACGGGGCCCCGAGGCTACAGGGGCCCCCGAACGAAAATTCGTAAAATGTTATCCACAACCTCAAATTCTTCTAGATTAAAGGCCCGTAATTAGAGAAAAAAAAAATATCTTTAAGAATTTAAAATCCTTATTCTGCGATGGAACTCCCTCGTCCCCTGTACTTTTATATTTATAATAATAAATTATAAAAAAAATTAGTTCAAACAATACTTATCCATACTTAGGCCTGTGTTCACCAACATTCAAACCACCGGTTAGGTATTTAAACAGTTGGTTTATGTCAAATTTCCTAAGGCCTGTGTTCACCAACATTCAAACCACCGGTTAGGTATTTAAACAGTTGGTTTATGTCAAATTTCCTATGAAATTTTGAGTAAACAACTGATTAAATATCTAAACAGTTGATTAAAATGTTGGTGAACACAGGCCTAAGAAATTTTGAGTAAACAAGTGATTAAATATCTAAACAGTTGATTTAAATGTTGGCCTGTGTTCACCAACATTTAAATCTACTGTTTAGATATTTAATCAGTTGATTAGTCAAAATTTCATAGGAAATTTGACATAAACCAACTGTTTAAATACCTAACCGGTGGTTTGAATGTTGGTGAACACAGGCCTGTTGTATATCTAAACAGTTGATTTAAATGTTGGTGAACACAGGCTTTAATATTATAAATGCGAAAGTAACTCTGTCTGTCTGTCTGTTACGTGTTCACGCCAGGGCCGCTGAACCGATCGACATGAAATTTGGCAGAATTATGGAGAAGGACATTAGCTACTATTTTGCGCGATAACCGACATCCACGCGGCCGGAGCTGCGGGCAAAAGCTAGTATTGTTTATATGCGAGTGATTTTGCTTATTTCGTAAAAGAAACATTACCCTCCTTCTGGGCTTCGTCACAGACAGCGCCGGCTCTAGCCCATGTAGCGCCCGGGTGCAATCAATACCCTGGCGCCCATGGAATACTTACACACATTATTCCTAGTGATCGGAAATTTGGGTGAAAATGGTGCAATTACAAATGATGTTGGGAAGCAATAGCCCATTCTATTCGTTTGCGGTACGCCCCCGAGGACCCGTGGGTAGACTCGAGGGTAAAAAGATTTTTTTTTAGAAAGGGGGGCTTAAGTTCAAGAATAAAAAAGCCGTGTGGGCTTTTTTAGGCCGTTGGGCCACAGCGGCACACTTTGTCGCTAATTAAAAAATATTTAATTCCGGCCGATGCTCGGCGCCCCGTGAGACCCTGCGCCCGTGTGCGCCGCACACCCTGCACCATGGGGTTTATTCTTAACGTTGCTTAAAGTTAAGTGACGTTCAAACGTCAAAAATGTATGGTTAAACAGTCGCTAATCATTACTTAACTTTAAGCAGCGTTTATAAATAAACCCCCATAAGTAAAGCCGGCCCTGGTCACAGACGGCGAAAAAGGGGCTCCCAAAAAGTCTTTGATACAGGGTCTATTTAGGACCAGTTACGCCACTGAGTAAAACACACCTTCCAATATATGAATAAAAGGATAATTGAGGTGTTATTGAAACCCTTAGAACGGCCTTTCCTTTGGTGTTCAAAAACTAATTCTTTCCAGTTGCTTGAGAAATCTTAGTCACACAGAACACTAAAATCCCATTCATTTGTGCCATATTAAAATACTGTACCATAATCATTATCGAGTAGATGACCGTTTATCATCAAAAGCAAAGTTCAAAAACAAACCACAGACTGATGATAGCTTAATCTAAAGATGGAGATTTACGATACGAAAGTTCAATTTGAAAAGTAGATTGGTTACGTCTGACCAGGCACAGACAAAGCACGACATATTTCATGCATTGCTTTACAACTTCCTCTTGTGGTTGTGGCGTTCAAATAATTGTTGTAGATAGGTGTACATACGACAGAATCCGTAACGTTGTCTGTCTGTATTATGTCTAGTGTATTAACAATCCGTACTTAAGACGCAGATATATGCCAGAGACCTTGACTGGTTATCTTGCGTGTTCTGTACTGAGCTCACGCAGCGCGTCGTAAGTCCAGCCAGTAATAGGACTCGCCCATCCAGGAGCGCTGTCCCAAATAAGACGCATTATTAACTTATTATACATAAAACAAAAGGTATTTTAATAAAACACGTACACTAAAAGATCAATAATTAAATTATCTTTAAAAAGTGACGGTTTCAGAAAAATATGCTTGATAGATTTTGCGTGATTCTCAGTTTTTATCCGCATTAGACATAACTTTACAAATTAATTTCACAATGTATTATAAACACTTTTTAGACAGCTGTAAGCCACTATTTCAAAAACTTAAAATTCTACCTCTGCCATGTTTGTATTTTTTTGAAATATGTATTTTTGATAAGAGAAACTACAATTTATTTGATACTAGCACTGACAGGCCAAATAGCCAAACACGGCATAAAGATAGACTTCGGCTGCCACCAATAACTCAAAAATAATTTAAGAAAAATGTATACTGCATGTCGATTATTATTTACAATCATTTACCAAATAGTTTTCAAGACTTACCGCTGAAAATGTTTAAAAAAATACTTTTCAAACTATTATTATTTAAAAGATATTATAACATTAAGGACTATTTAGAAGACAAATCAATGGAATCTGTAATTTGTAACTTTGAATAATTGACATCTCTGATTGTCAATACATTTGCACGCTGTGTTATGGCAGGATATGCTGAAACTTGACTGTAACACCTTATGTACCATATGCTAGCAAATAAATATTTTTGATTTGATGTGCCTTTTTTATAGAAGATGAGTTAACTTTACACCCTGTAGCGCTATTCTGTAAAAATCTCACCGCGAATTCGTAGGTGAAGTGAGTTCAAAGTGAGCCGTCAATATCTAGACTCCCTAGCGTCCGCAGTGCTATTCTGTAACCATCTCACCGTGAAAACTTAGATGAAGTGAGCGTGGAGTAAGCTGTCAATAGTGTCAATTCCTAGCATCATGTGGAAAGACAGCTCACTTCACCTAAGTTTCACGGTGCGATTTTGACAGAATAGCACTACTGGTAGGATGACAGTTCACTTCGCGTTCACTTTACCTATATTTTCACGGTGAGATTTTGATAGAATCGACCGGCTGTTCCTTTATAACATAAAGCTTTTTCTACTTGCAAGATTGTAATAATATGTATGATTGAAATTGGTCTAGTGTTATATAAGATGCTCTCAAATTAGCGCCTAGATCTACATAGGTACTCTATTTCTCCAAATCAGGTCAGGTGTAGGTGTGTAGCTGTCTGCATGCGTGAAAACTGTGGCCCCATTCTAGTTTTATGTATTTTAGCAGAAAAAAATGTGTACGAATGTCATTCAGAAATTTGTACAGAGATTTCATGCTTACAAATATTTGAATATCGTGAAAGAAAATGAAAATTAGTTAATTTAACTCTTAGTTCATAGGTCCCATGATAGGGGTAGAAAGAGAAACGATAGTATTTGGGACAGAAAGATCTAATTTCTGTGATCAGTGCTAGCTAGCATAATCTCTGATTCACGTATGAGTGAATGTTCGCGATATTTTGAGAGAGATGACTACCCCAATCTTATTAATACCGATGTAATCATCCGAGAAGCTTTTGCGAAATGTATCGAAAGATTGATGCTCTATTCTTATGGTGTTTATCAGTCTTCCACTCTTGCCAGTCTCTTATTACTTATGGGTGTTTCTGCTCCATGTTTAACGTTTGTTTCAGTTTTCCGACATTGTGCTCTACATCATCCATCTATTGGGATTTCTAGACCAAACATTATCTACAGACAACATTTTGCATTGGTCTCAGCATAACATTTTTATCATTTATGTTCATTTCATCTTTTTTCTCATTATCTACCAAACCAACAGTGAGCGCTCTGTTTATATTAAGCACAATTTCTCGCATTAATTCATGCCCACATGCCGTAACCGTAAACGTGCGAATCTAGTCACACATCTAAAGATACTAGGTCATCGGGTTCAATTCGCTCTGGTAATTGTAACAATTGCAAGCGTCCTTTGAGCGCGTTTCCTTATTAAATTGGACCTAATTTGCGCTGTTATGCGACCGCGCCGTGACGCGAGCTCTGAATATATTGCATAGTGATTGTAGAGTTTGTTGACTCGTATCGTAGTACAATAAATACGAGTTGTATATTTATATAGCGCTTTATTTTTTGTTGTGAACATGTGCTAGGTTTACAGTGTAACTTGCTAGCATGCTCAAAACGTGCTTATAGTACATATATTAGGTTCCCTCCAAAATCAAGCTATTTTTATTTATTAGGGCGTTCTCTTATTCTAAACTAGCTTCTGCCCGCGGCTTCGCCCGCGTGGATGTCGAAAAATAGCCGACGGGAACGTACGGCTTATTCCACAAATCCCCCCTGATAAATCCCCCTTAGGAGGAAAAGTGGAATATATAAAAACCAGTCTAGCATTCACCACTGATAATCCGGCTTATTTCACTAATCCCCCCAGAGAATCCCCCTCAGTGGGGAAAACTGAACCCTAATGAAAAAAAAATCAGTTTCAGGGGATCTTGGAATAAGTTTTTTTTTTTTTTTTTCAATTCTAGTTTTCCCCCTAAGCGGGATTATCAGGGTTGAATTCTAGACTGTTTTTTATATATTCCACTTTTCCTCCTAAGGGGGATTTTCAGGGGGGATTTGTGGAATAAGCCGAACGTACTACCGGGATTAAAAAATAACCTATATGTTAATCCAGGCTATCTGTGTACCAAATATCATCTAAATTCGTCCATCCGTTTTTTGTGCAAACTGGAACATACATACAAACAAACAAACCAAAATTCTAAAAACTATATTTTAGGCATCAGATTCGAATATTCAATGTAAGGTTTGACTTCGTTACTATTTTATTTTACTTCGTCTGCGTACAGTATAAATTCTTTTTTCTAGATAAGTATGAATTATTATAACAATAACAGTATAGAGCTTTGTTCATGGCTAATTGTCCTCCACTACGTGTGATATTTTAGAAATACTGTAAAGAAATACCTACTGTAAAGGACCAGTATCCACCTGGTTAAGCTACACTTGCCGCAGTTGGTCTGTGGATGGGTGACCATCTTTACATACAGAGACCCGTCCGCGCCTCGGAAAGCACGTTAAGCTGTTGATCCCGGATGTCATTCATGGATCTTTGACAGTCGTTACGTGAAATCAGAAGCCCGAAACTCTGACAATCATTTTTACCAAGAGGTATTACCCAGTAAATGCGTTGTGGAGGTCAGATAGACAGTCGCTGCATGTAAAATACTGTAAAGCTAGAAACAGTACACGTGTAGGTACTTATATTATTTTTACTTGAATACAAAATTTAGCGAATGAAGTGCTTCAATACAAAACTACATCCCCCTTTTCAGAACCTTGTGGGTTGAAAATAAACAATAAAACAACGATTTACGTTGTGTTAGTTTCCAACCATAAGCCGAAATATTAGTGATTTTTACTTAAAAAATAAAGAACTTGAATTAATAACCAAATTTCATCCCCCTTTTTTCCCTTAAAGGTTGAAATTCTAACAACACCGTTGCGTTAGCTTCCAACCATAAGCCTAGATAGTAAATTCTGTGATTTTTCTTCGAAAATTAAGGACTTTTCAATTTCATCCCCCTTTAACCCTTCGAGGGTGGAATTATCAAAAACGCTGAAACACTTATACATTAATTTTAAATCGTCAGCCTAATCACAATATTTGAAGATCCTAAATTCAAAACTGACGGACTTTCATACAAACTTTCATCCCCTACTTTATCCCCTTAGAAGTGGAATTTCTAAAAATCCTTTCTTTGTGCACTCCTAGACCTCCTAAGGAACCTATGTGCCAAATTTGGAATCTCTAGACCCAGCGGTTTGGACTGTGCGTTGATATATCAGTCAGTCAGTCAGGACTTAGAATTTTATATATCTATTATATATCAGCCAGTCAGTCAGTTTACCATTATAGTATATAAATAATCGTCAGCCTAATCACAAAATTTGAAGATCCTAATTTCAAAACTGACGGACTTTTATATAAATTTCCATCCCCTATTTTACCCCTTTAGGGGTGAAATTTCCAAAAATTCTTTCTTACGTGCCAAATTTGAAATCTCTAGACCCAGCTGTTTGGGCTGTGCGTTGTTATATCAGTCAGTCAGTCAGGACTTTGAATTTTATATATATAGACATAGAGATAGCTTTTGCCCGCGGCTTCGCCCACGTGAATGTCGGGAAAAATCCAACGGGAACGTACTACCGCAAATGAAAGTACCTTATGACCGGGATTAAAAATACTTTTGAGTAATTCAAAAACTTAAAAATAAAAACTTTTGAGTTATTCAAGGCAAGCAGTTAAATACTCCCCTAAAAACGTAATTACCCCTCATTCCCCTGTTTGGGATCAATTCTCGAAAACCTTCTAATCAATACTCGTAATCCTTTTTTTTTTTCTTTGAAAAGAATAACCACCTTAAGACCCATGACCATGTTTTGAAAAACGAATTATGACAAATTTGTGTTTTATGTATTAAGAACGTATTTGTATTGAGTTTCAAGTTTATGAATTAAAAAAAAAGATTTTTCATACAATTTAAATCACCCCCATTTCACACCTTTAAAGCCCTTCTTAGAGTCTACAATGTATGGAATGGAAATTTATTCTGAAATGGATCAGTCCGTTAAGGTTTTTTTTTTCATACAATCTATGACATCCCCCAATCCCCCCTTGTGCCAAGTTTTACCACTTTACGGGTTGAATTTTCAAAAATCCATTCTTAGCGGATGCCTGCGTCACACTAAATATCTGTTTGCCAAATTTCAGCGAAATCCGTTCAGTGGTTTGAGCTATATGTGTTGACAGTCATCAGTTTTTCCATACAAACTTTGACACCCCCTTTAGTTTACAAAAAAAATTGAAATAATCAAACTTTTTTATTTAATAAGATACGCATTCGTGCCAAGTTTCAAGTTTATAAACTCAAGGAATAAGATTTTTCAAACAAACGAAATCTCCCCTTTTTACCCCCTTAAAGGATGAATTTTCAAAAATACTTTCTTAGCTGACGTGTTCTAATCTATATTCTAATCTAATCTAACCTAATCTAACTTTACTATCTACTGAATTGTATATATATAGATTGTTTGCTGCATTTGCTAAAAATTAAGTTTTAGTAACAGAAACGAATCGCTGTAAATCCGACTCCACGTAGAGTGCACCACGTGCCCTACCCCTAGAGTGTAATTTAGAATCGCGTAGGTGCGGAGGGGCGAGGCGGCCCGCGAGTTGAGGAGCAGGTGGTTGTAACGCTTGCCGCCGCGGCTGAGGCTGGCCGGCGAAGCCGGCCAGCAAGACGAAGCTGCGGTGGTGAGCGTTAAACCATCTGCGACGATAAGCTCGCGTGGGACCGCCGGAGCCCCGCAGCGCCGAAGCCGTGACAGAACCCATGCCTGCTGCATGTTGCATGCTCCCTTGTATGCTGCATGCTTGCTTGAATGCACGCTTGCATGCTCGCTTGCATGCTGCATGCTTGCTGCATGCATAGTGTATGCTTGTTTGCATGCTTACAGGGAAATAAAAACTCCATATTCACAATCAGTTGTTTTATTGAATGATAATAGATACATCCAGTGTCGGAGCCGTGACAAAAGCCATGTTTTAGTAACAAAAACGAATCGCTGTAAATCCGACTCCATGCAGCCTTGTATGTCCTACCCCTAGAGTGTAATTTAGAATCGCGTAGGTGCGGAAGGGCGAGGCGGCCCACGAGTTGAGGAGCAGGTGGTTGTAACCATCTGCGACGATAAGCTCGCGTGGGACAGCCGGAGCCCCGGAGCTACACTTGCCGCGGTTGCTCTGTGGATGGGTGACCATCTTTATATACAGAGACCTGTCCGTGCCTCGGAAAGCACGTTAAGCTGTTGATCCCGGCTGTCATTTATGGATCTTTGACAGTCGTTACGGGAAGTCAGAAGCCCGAAAGGTTGACAACCATTCTTACCAAGGGGTATTGTATTACCCAGTAACTGCGTTGTGGAGGTCAGTTAGGCAGTCGCTCCATGTAAAATACCGTAAATTTAGAAACAGTACACGTGTACTTATATTATTTTTACTTGAATACAAAATTTAGCGGATGAACAACTTCAATACAAAACTTCATCCCAGTTTTCAGGGTTGAAATAAAAAAAAAAAACAATGATTTACGTTTTGTTAGTTTCCAACCATAAGCCGAAATATGAGTTATTTTAACTTAAAAAATAAAGAACTTTAATTAAAAACAAAATTTCATCCCCCTATTCACCCCCTTAAGGGTTGAAATTCTAACAACACCGTTGCGTTAGCTTCCAACCATAAGCCTAGATAGTAAATTTAGTGATTTTTCTTCGAATCCGACTTCATCCCCCTTTTTAACCCTCCGGGGGTGGAATTATCAAAAACGCTGAGATACGTGTAAATTACTTTTCAATTGTCAGCCTAAACACAAAATTTGAAGATCCTAACTTCAAAACTGACGGACTTTCATATAAACTTCCATCCCATATTTTACCCCTTTAGGGGTAGAATTCCCAAAAATCCTTTCTTAGTGGATACTTACTCCTCACAAAGAACACACCCTCCAAGTTTCATGTCTCTAGGACCAGCGGTTTGGACTGTGCGTTGATATATCAGTCAGTCAGTCAGTCAGTTTACCATTTTGTATATATAGATATAGAGATAGCTTTTGCCCGTGGCTTCGCCCGCGTGGATGTCGGATGTCTAACGGGAACGTACTACCGCGAATGAAAGTACCCTATGACCGGGATTAAAAATACTTTTGAGTAATTCAAAAACTTAAAAATAAAACCTTTTGAGTTATTCAAGGCACGCAGTTAAATACTCCCCTAAAAACTTAATTACCCCTCATTCCCCTGTTTGGGATCAATTCTCGAAAACCCCATATACTCGTAATTCTTTATTTTTTTCTTTCAAAAGAATAAGCACCTTAAGAGGGGATGTTTTGAAAAACGAATTATGACAAACTTTGTGTTTTATGTATTAAGAACGTATTTGTGTTGAGTTTCAAGTTTATGAACTAAACCCAGTAACTGCGTTGTGGAGGTTAGATAGGCAGACGCTCCATGTAAAATATTGTAAAGTTAGAAACAGTACACCTGTGAATATATTATTTTTACTTGAATACAAAATTTTGCGAATGAACAACTTCAATAAAAAAACTTCATCACCCTTTTCAGATCCTTGTGGGATGAAATTAAAAAAAAATTTTTAACAAAAAAACAAACGAGTTCCAAAAAAAAAAAAACTAAAATTGAAAAATAACTTTAATTTCGGATGTCGGTGATTTTGGTTCTGCATTTTCGTTTTTTGCCACCGACTTCCGAAATTAAAGTTATTTTTCACTTTATAGTGTTTTTTTTTTTGGAAGTCGGTTGTTTTTTTTTTTTTTGTTTAATAGTTTTAATTTTTCACTTTTTAGTTATGGTACCTACCCCACAACAATTCGATTACCACTACTTGCTACACCGCACAAACAACAGTGACACAAGATGTACGAAGTGGATTAAATACGTATTATCGAAGCTAACTCAAAAACTTTCCAAGCAAAGTTAATAAAAATCGGTTAATTATCATTTATAGCCCGAGTGAACCACCCGCCACCCGTGAAATACTTATCATTGAGGAACATTTGAGCCCATTTGTGGTCTTCTTCATCAGTTCCACTTCATCAAATGATACTTACTGAATGCAAATGCTTGAGTTTTTGATGAAAATACAAAAATCGCTATATGTTTGCCTATAAAATTTGAGGAGTTCCCTCAATTCGTCATGGATCCCATCATCAGAACTGGATTTTGGGACCAATTTGGAAGTATATCCTTTCAAATAAAAAAGAATTTGCCAAATCGGTTCACAAACAACGGAGTTCTGAGGTAACAAACATTAAAAATAAAATAAAATAAAATACAACCGAATTGAGAACTTCCTCCGTTTTGAAAAGTCGGTTAAATAAAACACTATTTACGTTGGTTGTGTTAGTTTCTAAACATAAGCCGAAATTTTAGTGATTTTAACTTAATAAATAAAGAATTTTAATTAAACAAAAAAAAATCATCCCCCTTTTCATCCCCTTAAGGGTTGGAAATCCGACAACACGCTTTGGCTTCCAACCATAAGCCTAGATAGTAAAAATTTGTGATTTTTCTTCGAAAATTAAGGAACTTAACTTCATCCCCCTTTTTAACCCTTTGGGGGTGGAATTATCAAAAATGCTGAGACACGTATAAATCAATTTTCAATCATCAGCCTGATCACAAAATTTGAAGATCCTAACTTCAAAACTGACGGACTTTCATACAAACTTTCATCCCCTATTTTATCCCCTTAGGGGTGGAATTTCCAAAAATCCTTTCTTAGTGCACCCCTAGACCTCATAAGGAACCCACGTACCAAATTTGGAATCTATAGACCCAGCGGTTTGGGCTGTGCGTTGATATGTCAGTCAGTCAGTCAGTCAGTCAGTCAGTTTCTTCTTTTATATATTTAGATAGATAGTTCTAAGGAAATCGTTATCAGAATTAATTCCGCGATTAGGGCGGTCAATACGCAACGTGCTATACCAATTATACCGTTTGCCCGTCCGTACGTTATCATTTCATTTGCAACATGTCAACAGTTTACCTCTTGTGTCTTGCGTAAACTAGCGCATACCACTACCTACTGCATCTTTAAAGTTTCCTAGAACGGACGACCTCTCACTTCCCGTCAGTGTCGTAAGGTTATATTTATTAGGCTCACATGCGGCGTCATCGTCAACGACAGTAATCACTATACCATGGCATTACTGTCAATGGTGATCGTTGTATTTCATTGCTTGTATTGCTTGCTTAGAACACCATGGAACAAAAAAACATTACAACCTTTTCTATGAAAGTCTTTCACTTTTCAAGTGAAATACTTTCAACATCATTACTTTTTTGGCTATAAATTTCCTACATTTTCGCTCTCTTCTGCAATAGATAGAAATTTTCAGTCCCAGTCTTGTCTCGGCAGTCATGGTTGATGTCATCCATTTGAGCACTTCTGTCTGGCTTTGGTTTTTAGTTTTCAAGGGCAGTAGGACTATTTATAATGATGATGTCAACGTTTCCCAGTATCCCGGCTACCTGTATATTGGTTCGTGCTGTTCACCCATTAGCTAATTGTGTCATAGTGTCGAGTGATGAACTGGCCTACTTTAAATTGCCTTACTTTATTTTTATTTCGCACTTATCACGCGCGTTTGCTGTCTGGCAGGCGGGAAGAACATTCATTATTCGTATTAAAATTACGTCATGCATTTTTTATTTCCGCCCTGGTTCGTTCCAATGGTCCTATACATGAACCAAACGTCTGTCACTACTTTATAAACTCACATTTTTAATTTTCTTTGATCTGGTCGTCTATGACTGACTGTTTCCTTTTATGTACGCTTAATTTATTGAAAATTTTTGCGAGCTCCACCAGATGCTGAATTCAGTGCATCAGTGTTGTTTAATATCAAAGGAGCAAAGTAGCACAACTTTTAAATTATTAGGTACCTACACCTAATAATTAATTGAGGGACTAAATTCAGTATTATTCACAGGACGTTTGAAGAATTTAGAATCAGTCTCCTCGTATAAAAATAATATTAATAGAAATTCGTTTTTTAAAAGATTTTATGATCGTGTTCTAATTACAAAAACACGTGTAACGTTAAACCCTAACCCTAAACCCTAAACAAACTCGATCTAACTAAATATGTACTACACAAAGGCAGAGTTTCATTGTTTACGCAGAGATTATCGAACACGCAAACGTTTAATGAGAACATGGTGAAGATTAAAAGACTACTGTTTAATTCCTAGCTGGCCATCGTCCCACATAGTTGTTCACGCACTGCCCTACTTCCACGCAGCGTAAAGACTCTTTCAGAAACTAATTCATTTCACCATTTTATATAAACACGAGCAAATGTATTTGATTTATGGCGCATTTTTCATTGTAAATTATTGTAGACAATAAGCAGATTCCCAGAGCAAAAGGCCAAAACACCATGAGTTACAACTAAATATAGCATCTCACACATAGAAATAATAACGTAACATAAGTTTTCAATAATAACTTCAGCTTGGCATTTCTCCAAATATGTATGTATTTCAATTTACATGTTTTGCATTTCAGAATTGGAAACACCACCCTGATATCGAGAAACCGCACGAATCGATACGAAATACGATAACAAAGCGATCCGTACGATCATAGTACGAGGCCAAAGACCGCGGACGGTCGAGACATAGTCCCGAATTGTGATAACGAAGCCGGGGACGTCGACATGGCGTCCACCGACACATCGACCACCAGCAGTCAGATATCCGCCGTAGCAGCTGAGGAACACAAGCGTACCGTCGACGAAGCATTCTTAAACAAGATGAAAGGCCTCGTCGAAAGGTTAAGGCTTGAGAACGCGACCTTGAAGAAGTCGCTCGACATCGAGCGGAGCGGGGTCCGAGCACTTAAGGCCCGTAACGAGAGCACACTCAGAAACTTAAAGACTGAACACAGAAGGAAAGAAGAATTTCTAGAGAAACAGTTAAGAACACCTAGAACAGATAAACCATCAGACAATATGCAGTTTAGTGAAAACAAATTAATAGAATTAAAGAAATTAACAATAGAAATTCAGTCTTTAAAATCAGCAAATAAGGGTCTTCAAGAAAAACTCAAGGTAAACAATCCAAACTATTTATTATTTCTATGAAACTTGTGAAACAGTATTTCTAAGATAAATACTACGGTGCTGATAAATTCTCCGATAGCCAGCATATAAAACATTTCTTGCAGATTTGTGATGTTCAAAGGTTTTCTCTCTTTATTTTCTATTGCACCAAGCCGACTCCGGTCTACGTTATATTCTTCTGTCTTGCTCCAGTACTGTAGAATACCAGCTTGGAACAGATGGTGTATTATGTAGTTTAATCTGGAGAGGTATGGACTTCCATATCGCAGGCCATACACTATAAAACACGGTAGAGGACAATCAGGGATGGTGTAAAAAAGCGGTTTTCCATCGTGCATGTTTGCTGGTTTACTACTCACGTATTGGGAATCAGATTTTCTTAACAGTATTGCGTATTGATACTCTCTTTTATCTAACACTTCCCTAATATTTTTGTCGCTTATTGGAACAATGCGGTTCTGTACCAACGTATAGTAACTTGAGGGAAGGCTGTTGATAAAAATCCCGGAATCTCGGTTATGAACTCCAAGTGTCAAATTGGATGATGCTAATTGTTGCATCGTTTCAATGTCTGGCTTATATCGCGGATAAGTTATTGCAGAAGTTATAATTCCCTAGAAGGAAAATATAGTTTTAAATAAAGGCACGAGAGACACTTGTTATCGATAAATGAATTAATTGTGCAAGTACTTACATCAATGGCGCAGTCGATGATCAAGGAGTATACAACGATCAGTAAGACCAGGCTTCTAAATACTGGGCCCAAGAAGTTAAAATCCACCGTTTGTCTTATGAAACATTTTATGAGGTCTATCAGAGTAGCTCCAGTGCTTTGTTTGTCGTCTATATTCAGGATATTTATTTCTACTTTTCTTACCGCAATTGTTATTATAATGAAAACGACAAAGGTAAAGAAAAACAGTAAGAGCATTTCCATTGAAATCAAATTAATCGTCGTCTTGAATGTAGATTGGGTATCTGATTTCTTGACAAGAAAACATAATTCATCTTGGTCGAGAGGATACGTAGTATCAATGTATCCGTAGTAACTATTTTTGAGGATTCGTGAATTTAGTTCAAGGTCGGTGTAGCCATCTATAAGATCAGCAGTGACTCCTGTCGCTGTCCCGTTATCTAGCAGGTCACCAACAGTGCTGTCGTCTCTCGGAGACAAAGGATAGCAAGTAGCATTTATGAATTTCATAACAGTTTTAGCGAGGTTCGAATCACAAGTTACTGGTCCTGTCTTATCGGATACATAAACTTTTCTAAAGACACTTAAACGCAGTCCATATCCATACAAGTTATTATATTGCTTAGAGAGCAAGTTACTAACGTCTTGAACATCAGTTATATCTTTGATTTCTTGGAAGAAAGGATTGTATGCGTACATTTTCAATCGGTCTGTTTTCAAAATTAATACGGAGTTCGTTAAGCTGCTGCTCCATAGCAATTGAAAATGGATATTTAGTGCGTGGTAGAAATAATTGTCCAATTCAACTGGAGTCTTAATGACAAAAATTACAGCACTCCTGGGTTTGAAAAGACCGGTCCTCTTCAGTGCAGTTATAACAGTCTCACTGACGTCAATGGACAGATCGTTCGATGTTACCAAGTACGCAGTCTCGCCGTGCCTGTTGAACCGTGGTTTTATAAAACTGTTGTTTGAGTATGGACAACCATTTAAGAGCATAACGTTATATCCATAGCCGTATTGTTCCGTGTATTTTAAGATTCTGTTCTCAAAGTAAGTAAATTCACAGAATGTGACGGTGAAGTACCACTGGCGGAAGGAGTTGTACATGATGTTCACAACATCGTATGCGTATGCTGCTTTTGCATACGCGTCATTGTGATATTCCATCACTTCTTGATAGAGTACATCAGATGTATCGAAGCAAAGGGTTGGATTGCAAAGTAATAAAGTAAAAAATATGACTAACATTTTGAGGATGTTCAGCGTTCGTTGTGGTAGGTGTCTGGACACAAACTGCAGAGTTTAAGGCCATTTCCATATTAACGGGCGTTTTAAATCATTAGCGAGTGTGCCATCATTCTTTGTGTGTTTAAGCATGTCAATTACTGGCTTGAAAAATATTGTCGTTTAGTATTGTGTAAGTACTGCCTGGGGCTATTAACAACACCTGCTCATTAACCGAAAGGAATTATGACATGAAGTGACGAGACTAGTCTATAGAGGAAAATGTGTAGTCATAATTTTAATTAGTTCAACGGCTTTGTTTCTTGAGAAAGTCGTTGATCGTATACAGATAACTGCAAGTTATTAGTTTTACTGTAGAAAATGATACTGTACCGGACTTTCTTCATTTTTTTTGCGAGGTTTTCTCTTGTATCTAAACCCCGCTGTTTGCATTACTTCATAAATTCGTACTTCACACTGTAATAGACTGGCTGATTGGGATCTCTTATCTAATTGAGTGATGTAACCATTTTGTTGCATGTTTGGAATATTTTTCTCATCAATTAATTTCTTCAGCCTTGCCCTTTTAATAGTGATTTTACACATTTTTGGATTTCCCATATATTTTACCAAGTATGTATATGATAATAAGCATTCTCTTGGACCGATCAAATGTTTAGTGCATCAATTTTTGAATTGGTTTTTATCACTACTATAACACGTTATCTTGATTAGACTTTCTCTGTGAATGAGCAGGTCGTTGTGGTGATTGGGGGAGGCCAGTGTCCAGCAGTGGCGATGTCTTTTGGCTAAATGAAGATACTGATGATGATGATGAAATCATTGAAATTGTAATATTTATTAAGTGTTGTATGTTCGCAGGTCGCGCAGGCGGCGGAGTGCGCACGCGCGGCCGAGCTACGCGCGCAGGCGGCGAAGCACGGCGCGCTCGAGCAGGCCGCGCGGAGAGACGCTCGCGCACAGTGCCATAAACTGGTCAGTATCAACCAATTCTACCACCACCACATACCTCATGGCCACACTTCCCCGGGGTCGCAAAAAAATTGTTTATCCATTCTCCTCTATTAGCCGTCACGATATCATTCACTCCGTTTTCATTTTTATATGGCCTATCACACAAATCCCTAAGTAAGTATCTTTCTTTGGTCTCCCACATTCAGCAACATTTATTTTTAAAAAGGAAGGTCTCACAAACAGTCAAAATTGCAATTTGTCGACCTAGTGATTTGCATTCCTTTTATTTGGTGAGTCTTGGTCTCCAAAGCTTTATCAGTAGTTGTACAATCTATTTCGGATCCGATTAGCTATTATAGTATATTAGCCATCCCACCTACCCAGTCTGAGGCGTAGGTACCGTCGTATCAGCCGTATCAATAATACGGGTCCCCTAGGGTACAGGGGAGTAGGTAAATTAACGTAACTTGTTTATGGCTTACAAAGATTTCAAGCTACAGGGGTGGTCCAATTCTCAAGCTCTTGACTTGATTTAGTAAAATCACACAAAATTTATCTTACCTGTCCGACGCAGGACGCTCCAATTTTCTAGTTCACTTCACTCGCTCTTGCATTCTATTAGTGAAATCATAAAGAAAACTCAACCTGTTTCGATCCAGAATGAATTTTAATTAATTTTAATGAATTTTCGAGCTCGCTCTTCAAAAAAATCTTGACGTATCCCAGTTAGGATGCTCCAATTTTCTAGCCCGCTTCGCTTGCTCTTGCATTCTCTTCGTAAGTTCGCAATAACAGGGGCCCAAGTTTGCTATTTTTATAAATTCGTCACTCCAACACGATCCCATTGTCATTTTACTAAAAGTTCGTAATCTGCTAAATTCATAATGGTCGATCATTGGTCGGTCAATGGTTTCGTAATAGAATTGTATTACATGGCATTTTGAACATTTATTCATGCCAGATTTCATTTATATATACTTTTAAATATTATTTATTAGTGTTATAAGCAATCTGAAGTAGTAGGAAGTTGGAAGTTTAGTAGGAAGTTTCATTTGTCATTATGTACGAGATTACCAATTCTTTCAATGGAGTGTCAGTGGCTGAGCATTGGAATGTCATAATGACGCCATTATATTTGTAGATTACCAAACTTGTCAAAATCAACAAATGAAATCAATGATAGACCATTCTGACACTATTGTAATAGCAGACTTGAGGCGCTGGTTAACGTCCTGAGTCGATTCTGTTTAATTTATTTAGTAAAAAAAAACAATACCTCTTTTGAGCTTCGCTGGAGTAAGGTAAAAAGGGACACAACATGATATATAATAAACTAAATAAAACTAATAACAAAATAAACTAAAATATAGCATGATAGATACATGGTCGTAGCTTAGCCTAAATCACAATGTATCTATCATATGATTTAGGCTCAGGTACGACACTGAACCCAGTATAATCAGTAGGTAGGTTCTTTATCTGGACGAAAACCGTCCTGCCCATCAGAGTCAGTTTTATGTGCTGTCTCTCAACAACCTTTACGTTTTTTACGTTACGATCACATTAAGTTGTTTAGACGTTTAGTCAAACTTTTTCGTGACCACAAATTGGACGAATTCATCCCCGGGTATGCCTGCACACATTTTGCCTTGTAAAGTATATATAGCTTTACGAGCATTTACGTTTACGATCAATACCTACGTTATTAATTCATTCAATTGAAAGTATGGGCTTCTGGATACGATAACACATTTGTTGATTGGATTAATGACATAGCCATGATATGTTTATTATTTTCAAATAATGTTGATCCAGTATCTAGGCTTCTATGGAACCCTTTCTTTTGGTTTCCGTTGTGTTTGATCTTGTATTACAATCTGGCACCTTCATTGTAAGCATTCTTCGCAAACTGTATTATTATGCAATCAAAACACTTTAATAATACAATAATCAGATGAAACCCACAACTGATGCGTTGTTCTAAAGGATCATATGACCTTAAAACAAAGATTATTTTAATCTAGCATTTCGATTCAGAAAACAGCACATGATTTTGAACGTTGTGCCTAGCAGATAAAATCTCTTTTTGGTTGTGGTTGAATAGGTTAATTCTACTTCTGTAGGCGTTCGTTTATGTCAATTCTAGTACATTATCATATCTTTATTTAATTTGTCCTAATTTACGTTTTTCTTACTTATTTGCAAAGACAACTATGTATATTAAAATAATATCGTTTCGATTGTAGTAATCCGATGCGCTAATTTATAAAATTGGTTTATTATGTATTATGGTAATACTAATAACACTGAGTTTGTTGTATAGTGTAACCATATACAAAAAGTGGCCTTGGTTCTTTAAGAATCTAATTTAATTATCCAAATACGTGCATAATCCAATTATTTGCTGGTAAATGAGTAGAGCAGGACTGGCTTCTTACAGCGCCTTAGCTAAATGTAATAGCAACGTGCTTATTCTAAACTGAGGTCAGGTTGTTTCGTTAGGAGTTAATAAAGCACTTATTCGATTAGTGTTCTATTTTAATAGATTCCAATAAATAAATAAATGATTGCTTTTTGTTCTCAGCTGGAGGAAATTAAATCGAAAGAGAGGGTGATACTACAACTGAAAAGAGAGGCAGCGCGGACGGCAGTCCTTCAACAAAATGATCAGGTATGTGCATTTTCATGTAATAATAAAAAGGAAAAAGTTGTAAATCAAAAGGAATAACACCTAAAATTATTTATTTATGAATAAAAATCCAGTGCGGATAGGAAAAATCTTCAGGCAAAATAGGCAAGGAACTCATTTTAAGTTTTTAAGTATTCAGAAATCGGATTCTGAAATTTAACTAACTCTTCTTTGCTCTTGGACAAGCCAAATATACCAAAACCAGTTCCAAAGTCAAGGGGGTAACAAAATAAAATAAAACGAGTAAGTATAAGTATAAAGCAATTGTTATTCATGTCTTGTGAACATTTTACGATTCCTACTAACAAGCCTGAGGGCTTTTCTTGGAACACTACTGAACTTGAAACTTTAATGACGGTGCATGTTATTATGATATGAAGTAGATATACTTACATGACGATACATGCGTAGAACTTAGAGTAAAACAGGAATAAATAAAAGGAATATACCTACTTATTAACAATATTTTTAACATAGAATATGAGTGCTGAAGCTGAAACTGGAAAAAAATACCCATAGTGCAGCCAGCTGTATTTTTTGCTAAAAGATGCTTCGTGAATCCGGATTTATTTATTTATTTTCTGTAATGGCCAACCAACAATTGTTTACACCGTTACAATTTCACGTAAATCTAAGCTTGGCGTAACAATTTCTTATAGTTTAGCACCGTATGGGGGCATACAGTGCAGAACTATAAGAAATTGTAAACGTAATAATTGTGCCACAAGCACTATTCCATAAAATTAATAATGCAGTAGGAAAAAACAAAAGAAACGAGTTCAAAGTACCTAACGTGAGATTGAGAGTTTAAACGAGACTTTTAAGTAGATAGGATTATTAGGTCAGTCAGTTTGAAATCGAAACTACTGTATGAGAATACCGCTCAACTGATTTGATTAGGAATTTAAGAGCTGTGTTGACGGACACCCAAAATCCAACATAGTACTGCATTATATTCATGAGTAATCCTTAGCAAATATCTTAGGACTACATCATCTTTGAAAGTCTTACATCCAACAGAGATCTTAAATTAACAGTTAATGAAGATAAGGATATTAGTGTCATATCAAACAACACAACTCTGAACTCAGTTGTCAATAATTAGTAACTATAAGAGCCAAATAATATTAAAACAGAACTGTTGCCTAATTAAATATCATTTCGAAAGAAGAGTATCTGAACCCGCAGATAGTCCTAAAGGTATTCCCGTGGGAAACTAATGAGTCGGTGCAAGTAGCCGCGGGCCAGTCAGCTCTAAAATACTCGTATTAAGTTTACGTTGTGTCGGCCTTTTCCGCCATACGTGCCAGTAATAATAACGATTATGTGACATTAGTAAGATGATACCGGTGGGTTGCCTCGATACATACCTTCATATGGAGATATCCATATATCAATAAAATTTTCTAATGGCATTCTTGGCTTCAAGAAGTACGAGTATTTTTGCGTTTTGGTGTTTGATCTTTGCTTCAATTTATCTTCCTCTAATGAAAAAGATCAATTGAAGCAAATATCAATACCATTACCGCGAGTATTATGCTTATCATTTAAATATCTATGATAGCAAGTAAGGTAAATTCATGACGGATAACTAATAGCAATGTAGCTAGCGTTGTGAGCGGGCGCCAAATTCTAACAGCTGCAGATAGTTCTAATCGTAAATCAGTTTAATATATACAATTTAATTATCACATTTTTACAATCATCGACAAACACGATATGGTATCAAACTATAGAGCGTCAAACTAATTGAATATAACGGAATTAAATATTATGGAGAACATAAAGAAATATCTGTAATTAATTGAAAACTTAATAACGAAAGGGGTGCTCTAGATTACTTCATTATTCACAATGCATAAATAGTTCAATTACACCGTAATATTAAACAAAATAAGGATCATTTTCAGCAGCGAAACTTCAAAAGGCTGATAATAGAGGTATGGATACCAGTAAAGGACCAACACAAAAGCCCTAGGTAAAATTATTCAAACGATTATTATTAAAACATTCTTAAAATAAAATCAAAAGTAAATGTACAACCCGAGGCACCCCGAAGCGTGAGAGAGTGCCGTAGGGCTCACAATAACCGCGCTACTTGAGGAGTGCCCGATGAACGATATTATAACTCATGTCCGGTGGAATGTATGAAATTTCCGAATTTTTACTTTAATAACCTGGTAGTAATAACTGGAGTTTTATGTAGACTGTTTTGGAAAGTTATTTCTTATATTTCAGATTTCAGTATCGTTGGCAGTGGGAACAACTATTTTCTAAATGATTCTGTGAATAGTTGTAGTCTTTTTGAATAGTTGATGCTTGTTCAGGGACTGGTAGCAGTAACAATGAAATGTATAAAGTCAAAGCAAAAAATCAATCCATTGGATATTTCTGTACAAGTTCTTGATTAAACATCGTCTGCACAAGTGGTTAAAGTGTGCGACTGAAAAATGTATGTAGAAATATTTTGATTTATTGTAATAATGCCAAACTAACTCTTTATTTCTTATAAAGGTTCTCCGTAACAGAAATAACGACTTGATTTAACATCCATCTAAGACAATTTAAAATTATTGTGTCATGAGCCGGATATCGTTGCTTGTGGGCATTACTGTCAGCTTTAAATGTGATATTATGTGATAAGACACTTAAAAAAATCTTTGCTCTAAATTACGATTCTGCAGAAATACTTCACCTCCAAACGTAATAATGAACATTTTGTACAAAAAAACTTAGTATTTTTCCTTCTATAAAAAGTGTCACGTTATCCTTAAACTTGTCCTGTCTGCATATCATTTTACTTTCTCACGGTTTTCTACTGTGGCGACGTAAATCTTTTCATCTCAAGCGTTTACGAGTACCTACCAACATAAACCTGTGTTTTTTCGAAGAACTAGGTACTATACCAGATTGGCAGTTAAGATAGCCTTTCTAAGTAAGATTGTTTCTACATTTGCAGTATTCTCTTCTGAATTATTGAAATGCTGAAATGTTTAGATTTATTATTGTTGTCCCAGCTTATTGTTTTGCAACTTTGTTCAAGTCTGCCGATCTATTGCGAATGCTGGATGTAAATTCGGATTGTCATTGTGATGTTTGTAAGATAATGTTGTAACAGGATTTATTTATGCAATTTTGTGTTGTCCGGATTTGTTGATTTAGAATTTTCATTATTAGTATGTGTTTATTTTGTATTATGGATATTATTCCTTTACAATACACTAGCTGCTCCCAACAATTTTACCCGCGTAAGTTTCGATTCTGTGGTATATAGGCAAAAATTTGCTACTTTGGGTTACATTATTGCAATTTCCTTAAAGGGTCTTTAATTTTTTTGAAAATAAATTATATCCTATGTTACTTCCTGATAATTTAGCTTTCTATTGGTGCAAAATGATTAAAATTGGTCCAGTAGTTTCGGAGCTTATTCGATACAGACAAACAAACAAATAAAACAATCTTTCCTCTTTATAATATTAGTATAGAAGTATAGATGGGCTTAGCCTGCAAGCGTACATTATGCTAATAGTTTTGATATTGTGACATTGACCCACAGTACCCATCGGTCGGGTGTGCCCGGGTTCGTGCCATAAACCCCTGTGGGCTTGCCATAATACCGTCATTAGCAAAAACATAATTTTGAGGATTAAAATGATGTTTTTATTAATGTTATGTGGATTATTGAGATGTAACGTTGATGTTTAATGCACGAATGGATGTAAAAATGAGAATAGCAATTGTGTATAATTGAGTATAGGTATCTACGGGTTACCAATGTTCATCTTTATTAATAGGTTTGTCAACTGTAATTAAAATTCACATTTAAAAGTAAATCATTAAATTTGCGGAGTAGCGGGTGCATAAACAGTATTGTTTTATAGTAGAACCACATTGGTTGGTTTTATACCTATATTGTAGCTTGTGGATATTATTGTTATTATCAACCAATCCATTGCTATTACTCAGTAAACGCGCCGCACTTTACCACGAACGATAAGTAATAATACGCTTTTATTGACTCGTAAATAGTATTCCTTTTATTTTTAAATACTTCTTTATCTAAGAGTTCTATAATATAGTATTCCTTTTACTATGTTTCTATCCTGCTTTCGATACGGTACTAGAGCAGCTAGAAATTTCATAGTAAGTGTTGATATTATATTATAACAGATGGTAATTCTCAGTAATCTACACGGTATACGTTTACGCTGTTAGTCGCTCGTAAAGTTTAACTACTCGATTCACAGTTTAGATCCGCGTTTTTTGAGTTCCGTTTTAAAATGGAAGAGGAAACGAATCGAAACGATCGGTTGTTGTAATTTTTCTCGTAATTATAGATGGGTGTAGTACAGTTTTGTTTTGGGATGTGACATTTCAGCGTGTAGTTACGGGAATGTTATGGTACCCATTCTACGCAAGTTCGCGCTCATTTTCAAGAATGTGCAAAACAAAATGCTACTTTTGCTTTGATTAACCTTAGACGATAGTTATTTTAGTACAATTTTGGGAATATTTAGAAAGATACAATTTTCAACACGGTTGGAACTAGAATATAATTTTACCTTTTCTGATCTTTCTTTAGATCAAATTGAGTTACTCTTCCTTAGTTTGACGTTTCATTGATTGCAAGTTACTCTCTGTTTATTTCACGTGTAATTGATTACAAGTACTTTTACATTTACACGTCGTTTTTCAATTTTATAAGTTGAGTTTTTCTCTTATGTCGAAGTTAAACTTAAACGCTTCAATCTCAAGTTTCCATTGCTTGACAAGCTGAGGCCCTAGTGTGAGTTTTTTTTAACGACGCATCGAGCGCATTCGGCGTTCCGATTGGCATCCGATTGACGCTTCACCAATCGGAGTGCTGAACGCGCTCGATGCGTACATTCAAGATGGTTAAAATAAACTCACACTAGGGCCTCAGATGGTTCAAAATTGCCCGAGAACACAAAATACAATACTTTAATAATCTCCAACATCCAGTACCTTTGGATACAGTTAAATCGTTCATTGTCGCGTGCGTCTTTTCGCATAAAAACGTTACAGTTAACGTGAACAGGCCCATTACACCTGTTAGCTGTTATTGCGTATCGTTCCTCGATGATGTTATAAACGTTGTTTTTGTTTAGTACCGTTGAATTTTCCGGTTACTGTTAATGATTTTTCGTCCAAATCGTCTGTAGAGACCATTTAATCGATTTTAACGTAGAGCGTGTCCCTTTTATTATAATATAGTAACGAGGAAATTCCCATAGCACTGCAGTCAGAGCAAAGGTGTTCTAGAAGGGAATCTCCGAATATATTGCTTTGGAAAATCTCAGGCTAGATGGATCGCCGATGGCTGTAATAGGTCGATGAATGAAAAAGGTTGGAAGATTGTGCTCAGTAACTTGCAAACGAAGAGGCTTGATGTGTATTATGGTGAAAGTGATGAAGGAAAATATCATGTTTTTGTCTTTAATAGATCTATCTGCTGTACTGTATGTAGGAAAGTGCCGTACTTTGCCTATTTGCGTCAAATACTCATTGCATTGTATGTTGAAGGAAACTTGTTATTTGGCTTGAATATTAATTCAATGCTATAACTAGAGTGGTACTTAATATAACTACACCTATGTTTTGTTTTAATTTAGTAACTGTATATGATAAACGGGCTTCATTACTGTGAATACGGAAATTGTACTTTGTTTATCACATAATGCCTTTCCCCCCATTTTTTTTACGTCAGCCATTATGTTTGGAATTCCCGCAAGCCTGAAGCCCTCCACTCTATGCAAGTATGTAAAACAAAAGCGACAAGTGAAGATATAATAAAGGGTTGAACCCTGGAGGTAGGGTAACCAAGTTTATCGATGTAACATTCCACGCTGAATAGTATTAAAAGTGAGTTCAGTGATGAAGATAATGAAAATGCAGATGATTGCATAGTCTTAGTCCGCGAGGATTACTGAAACAGATTACAAAAGAAATGAGTTGGAATAGAGATGTTTTTGAATTCAAGGACTAGTATAGTTTTTAACGTTTAAGATGAACTTTAACACCCTTCAGGTTTAATTTTTAGAGTTCATAAATATCGAGAACTTTCATCGAAACCGTTTTATTTGGTCAACAGCACTTAAGTGCATTGTGAGTGGGCCACACACGACTCTTTTTATTCCAAAGGGTTATATACCACTTAGAAGTATGCGGGATCGTCATAAAAAACCGTCTCATTATCATGGATTCGTGTGGTCGCGCATCGTAGAGCGTTAAGTGCAGACGGGGTCGCCACACCGATCCTAGTAGCGACGGAGTGCGCACGCGTGGCGGCCATCTTGAATTTGCAACTGTCACTTGTTGCCCCGCGTTCCGTTTAAATAATAACGTTCGGTAACGCTGTGTGCGCTTAATTTTTATATCGCCTGAAAAGTGTGTGACGTTTGTGATTAGTGCAATTTAATTTATATTTAATAACAACTCTGTGACTGTGCTACATAGAGTCGTGATTTAACCTGTGGACTTCGTATTTCGGATTTACTTTCTATCGCTGTAAGTGGCCGTTTTATTATATTTAACTCGTTATGAAGTTAGTAGGTAACTGGAGAAAGTCCATCTTTAAGAGATTCTGTTACAATTGTCTACATTTCGCAATATTTGTATAGAAAATGGTCACTAACGTTTGAATATGATATTTTAATCCCCTGCTTTGTTGATAGACAATATCGGTCATTGAATATGATAAATAAATTAAACGAGAATTTTAAAAGTATTTCGAATATGTGGTGAATGAAAGCGCAAAATTATTTGCGAAGAACATTCGACACACATAGAGTTAATTATCAAACGGTAATAACAGCAATCATTATCGAAAGCAACGAATCAATTAAATAGCTGAAAAACACGAAGGAATCGTATTTGTTATCGCGGAATACCGGTCGTACACGACAGGAAACTATGTTATTATCGAGTTTAACGGTTCCTTTTATGTATTAGTGATTATAAGCTTCAAGCACTGTACTAGTTTTAATTATTTCTTCCTTAAAGTTCTTTGACATAACATAAAATTAATTACCAGTATTGCAATTTTCATGCCCCTGGTGATATAGTCGGGTATGTATAATTGTATAGCAATAACTACAAAATAAATGAAAGTTAATCTATTTTCATCTTCTGCAACATGTAATTTTTCTTCATAATTGTTATAATTTCAGTTTCCACAGCCACCTGTGGCTTTAATAAACATTAAAGTTGAGACCTTCAACGCTTGACTATGCCACGATTGCTTATTGGCACGAATGCTAATAAAATGCTGGTCATTATTTAGGTTAGCTACCGCTGTATTGTTAATTACCTATGTTTCGTTACCGTTAAAGTATTATTTATTATAATTATGACAAGTGCGACAGACGTCTGGTCGTCCTTAACTGGATTATGTATTGTGTATTTGTGGGTTTTCGCTACTAACCTCTGCTTTCTAACTGTAGTTACTCCCTTAACTGTAAGTGTATATATAATGTTAATAGTTGTTTTGAACTCTAATGATACTATAGCTTCTATCCAATGGGCTATTAAAAAAAGAGTTACTGTCTTGTGTAGGTATTTTTTGTCACTGGGATTGCCCCATTAGCTATGATTCATAATTTATGCTCGATTCTGCCTCGGCACTTAGATTATCATAAGTTTTATTTCAAGTCAAGTTGGTATATGAGACAACCTTTCTTAAATACACTGTATCGTATTGTTATAGCATGCAGTTAATTTTTATCTCATGTTTAATGTTTGGACAGGTGTAATGGAAAATTATTTTTATTTCATGTGTTGTAAAATAATTATATTTGCTTTTCAATTCTTCATGCGGTATGTCTGGGGCTTAGAGGGCAAAGAACTATGGAATAATATCTTAGTTTGTAGGGTCAGTCAGATCGAGCAAAATGTGTAATGATGTTTGTAATGAGTCATTATTCAGAATAGTGACCACACACGACAGTGAACATAATATATGTTCTATAGGTACAGTTAGTTATAGCAATTAGCTGATCCTCCTTTACATATGGTTGTTTTTTTTTAGAATACGAATCGATATAATTTTATAATTCTTAATTTTATTTAAATACTTATACAAAGTTTACCCAAAACTACAAAAATATGAAAATCATACGATTTGTAAGTAAACAAAAACCTTGACTATTTGAACAAAGGGGGCGGGGGCGCTAATTGCTAAAACTGACTGTAATAATCTATTTTCTGTTCCTTTTTCTTAGCCAAAATTGTGCTCTTCTTCTTTTGCATGATATGATAGCTAGATTGACACATTTTTATTATTATAAATAATATGTTTTTTATTTTTTATAATTGCTTTTTTAGTTCTGTTTTGGAATTACCATTTTCCGAGTTTGTTTTTTTCCTGGTTCATAATGGCCGATTGGATTTTGTTGATTTACCTTTTATTTGGCTCCTACAGTTACAAGATAATATGGTTCTTTAAATTCCAATTGACACACTTTAAAAATAATAATTGAGAATATATCCGAAGCACATTAAAGTCCGATCATTCAATAGTAAGAATTCGCTATAATAAATTACTGTCATTCACATCGGCTTGTAAAGAACTTTCTACTTGCGTCCGCGCTGGCACATCGACTGCCTTTAAATAATTGCTTTCATAACTTTATCGGCACACATTAAGGTGTATTAATATTTATATTCAGGTTTTATCTTGGGAAATTATATATTGTTGAAGAAAATAAAAATAACTTTGCGTATTGTGACATGATAACTTTATTAGATATTCAAAATTAGTTAATGTCATTGCACAATTGTTGGTAATGTTTGCGATGCTTACAAATGTCAAAAACGTTATCATATAACTTTAAACATTAGCGCAAGCTTTATTTGCAACAACGTCCACTAGCACAGGAGATTAAAAGTTAACAAAACCGAAACACTTGGAAGAGGAGCATCGACCTAATAAAAATACTGTAATTCCAGTTCTAACAAATGGGCATAATATAAACACAAACAATAGCTCTGCGATTAACAATAATGTAAATGCAACAAGCAAAACTAAAAACTAAAATGGCACAATGATTTATGAAGCATCTCAGGACGGTGATAGATCACGTTTGGTACGCACTGGACTAGTAGTGTCAAACAAAACGAACATGATTCGATGACAGACGTTTGAAAAAGTTACTCTGAGAAAGAAAAAAGTTCATCATTATTGATGATAGGAAAATGTAAACCATATATATTATGAAGAGTACAATCAGATACAAATCAGAAAAACTAGTCCACATTACTATAGGAAACGTGACGTAATACTTAACTAGAAAAGGAAATGCTTTGACCACTAGTCACGGTTGCCTGACCATACATTAGTTAGTACAAGCCCAGCAACAATCGAAATGTTTGGAGTTACTGTACTACTAGGAAATCGGTAAACGTGCCAAGCCTTGTTAATATAGCTCCTAGAACTATCAAGAAGGAGGTAATACAAATTGGTGAACGTAGTAGTATTGGAGAAGAATGATTCTTGAACGAACTAAAACTAGAAGGCATGGTAAGAAATAATCGATATAAACAAAATTCTGTCAAAACTCTTTGTCAGGATTATCTATGGGAAAACACTTACGAGATGAGTGAGTCAGTTTCAGCCAACCTATTATAAAATACTTCTTTCAAATACGATCACGAGGCATCCAACTATTTTAATTAACATTTCTCATGTGAATCGGTATGGTCGCGTTCTGCATGCAAACGTTCAATTTGAGATATACCACAGTACCGCTAAAATCACAAGGTGAAAGTAGTTAAATATAGAAGATCTTTTCGTAAGACATTGAATAACTGATAACACAAGATAACATGCAGTAGAGATAACAAAAGATGAAGTTACCGTGTACATAGCCGGCTCTGATAAAAATGCAGTGTTGGCGCCTAAAGAAGGTTGACTACAACTGGGGCTATATGGACCCACCACGTTGTGAGCTTATTATTCATTGATTACACATTGATATTTTCTATCATTAATAATTTTAGATACAAACGTCGTGCGCCGGCTTTGATAATGCGGAATAATGAGCAAAGTTTTGTACTATACAGATTTCAAATGGAGTCATCATGGACTAGAAAGCGATATTCTATCGTATGAAATATGATTTTCTTCAATTGTATCATCAGAGAGTACGGTTTTTGGAATGTCAATGACCGTGGTCAGTGCCGATTTTTATATTCCAAAGTTAGTGACCGTTGCTTGCGGCCTCTATGTGCTGTGCCTATAATTTTGTGGCTCCTGAACAATGGTAACGTGGACAATAATTCGCAGTTAAAAGTCTGTTGCTTATTTTTTATTTATCTATGCAGGGCCACCTTAACATTCTGTTAATCTATTATTGGATGAAAATGTTTATGTAGGTAGAAGCAGAAATATGACTGCTGTTTTAGGTAAGGTACGCTACTGATATTATAAAAGTAGGGGATAGGTTCAGTATTTTGGAATTTTTTACCATCATTATATCGAATTTCACATAACTCGCTAAATGTAACGAAAAATGCCGAACATTTGTAGCTGTAATATGTGTATAAACAATGATAATACGAACGAGAAAAACGGAGGTCGCCGTTCACCGTTCGCTTCTCGTCATGCTGCGACCTCGGCTAGTTACAATTGTTCACCAAAGAACGGACGTGGAGTACAAACATGACTTTATTGTTCTTTTTATTTACATCTACCCCTTGTTTTAATTGTTTGTTTATTTGCATTCAATAGATGCATCTTGATTCTCGTGGAATCTTATTGATTGTCTTAAAGAATAATATTCTTATTATGCTACCCAAATATTATTATTGCTTTGTTTGTATAAAAGTTTATTCAATTGAAACGTCCTGTATTGGTGACCCCATTACTATAAGTGCTTCGATATTGCAGCCAATTTGTTTAAGTGATAACGTAATCTTGTCCATGTTGTTGGTGCTCCAGTTAATTCCACGTATTCTTAACGGGACGATTCTGAAATGTAATGTATGTACAGCTTCTCACGACTTAAAATAAAGGTTTTCATATTTGTTTCAACGCTCATTAAGTTTTACAAGTTTTAGCCATTCTATTATATAGCACAGTCCTCTGTCATAGATTGTGATCAGATAATTCTGATCACCCATCCTATCTTGCAGTGCTGTGCCTGTTATCACGTCTTTCTACGCAAAATGTATTGAGTATTGTTACTTCAAACTTATTTAAATTCTGGCATACTCATTGATATAAGCAACTTAATTCTCCATCTTTCACCTGTCTATTTTACCATAAAGGATCTTATCAAGGGACTGTTTGCGTTTTGAATGCGTGCATTATATTCCATCGGCCATTGAAATCAATGAGTTGCAAGCGCGAACGCATCTTGCGATATGCCGTTATGCGGGACCTGTCCACGAGACTTGTTAAGTCAAGATGTATGTGAGTTGAATAGATTGGCGTCATATAAATAACTATATTTAATGTCAGCTGCTTAGACGAACGTCCAATTATTTTGATGTGGGCTTTGTAGATGTCAATAGTTTTCTTTGGCAAAATGTTTATCTAAATCTAGAACTGTTGGCGCGGTATGAGGTAAATATATTTATCGTTGGAAATCTGGAACTCACTAATGAAAAACAAACTTCGAAGTATTTTCCGTTAACAAAATATAATGACGATGAAAAATACTTTTGATAGTTTTTTGTAGTTATCGAACTTCACTTATTTTTGTAATCTGTATGGAGTTGCAAAGATCTGAAACCACCTTGCACCTTAAACAATTGAGACGTAGACATATTCCTTAAACTTCTGTGTCAAATAATTTTTCGCTGATTTATACATCAGAAACTAGGCTTTACTTAAATAATACCACCCGTGGTGTTGTTACGAGTTTCATCAGTAATTGATTACTGTTGGTATTGCTTTTTTTGTTATTTGAATTTCGTTGAGAAATGATAGCTCTTGCACCAATAGGTGTTCATTGTACAATACCGAGTTGTATATTTCGTTTAGTTTTATTTTATGAGCTGTTCTCGATTATTCAAACTCTAACTGTGAAAGTGTTGGTTTAAGTTTATTATTTACTTCATTGTCATGAACAGTATTTTGTGTTCTTCTAGCATCTTCAGCGATTGCATCCATTGCTACGTCTTTCATGTCATTTGAAGTTTTTTTTTAACTCCTGTTAGTACTTCTTTCGATTCATCCTTACAACGGTCATCTACGCTGTTTCAAACACAATAATATTGATTTTATGTATTCTATCTATCTATAGTCTCAGTAAAGTAATTTTTTCCCTAGTTCGTTGCGTTGCGTGACATTACGTCGCTCGTACGTTTCAGTCTCGCCTTGGTTCACCACTCCGGTGTAGAAATCACCAGATATACGCAATTATTTTCATTTTCAATTTATTGTTGTTAAACATTTTGTAGGCTTGATCGTTTTTTTGACGCTTGGCTGAGCTTTGTCTGTTACAAGCATGTAAGCTATAAACTTTATTGGCTAATACATTTTGACTATTTCATCAAAAATTCTGTTATTTCGTCTTCAAAGGTGTTACCAAAATGATTATCTAATGAAAATATCATGACGAATGTGTCACTAGACCAAGTCTGCAGTCGCCCGTCAATTACGTGATCACGAGCTGATAATAAATAACTTGTGACTTGATTTAGTGCTCTTATTTAACGAATTCTGGTGTCATGGAATATATTTTTAGATTGGCATCTTAATTGACACTTAATTAGCTCGCTTCAAATAGAATGAGACCAGAGTGTCTATTGTAAGTATATTACGGATGTAGGTAATAATTTACAAGACGACTGGTTATCTATCATTACATCGATGTTTTGCACTTCTTAGGATATCTAATTAAAACCGGTCTGTAAGATGAAACAAAGGGATGTTTAAAGGGCATTACATATCGGTACCGTATTATTGATACTTATACTGCAGGTGCTGGTGCAGAATGTCTTGTATTAAACACGCAGGTGTATATTTGCCCTTTCTTTTTAGCCTTAAAAAGTTAATAAGAATTTCTTCGGACCGATATTTTAGTCTTCATAAAATATGTTTGCTGACCTAGCTATGTCGCTATGTAGCTATGTCAGAATGTATGAATTTTAATGCTGCGTTCCTTAGTGAAATGCTAACACACGTTGCTGTAAAAGCTACATTACTTCCAAAACAAGACTGAGAAATGCGTCAATTTAATCGTAACCATCGAGTTGCAATAACATTAAACAGAAACATTAATTCATATTATGTTGAATTTAAAATAATTTAATGTATAGAAGACTGTTACGAAAAATTTAATCAGGCTTTAATGTTTTTGGTTTGCTATAAATAGTTCTCGTCTTTCCATATTTTGAAGCAGTTTGTGTTCGTTATTGAAGTTAAGAAACTTGAAGATGACTATTTGGAACTTGTGTATTGTTATGTCTGAAGGTGACGCCAATTTTGTAACTTTACTGGTGTCAGTCATCATAAATATCCTTTTATGTAGGTGTATATTTTAATGATTCGTCGTTTTTTTTTTACCTGCATTATATTTATAATACACTAATGATAATATTGATTATTTTGTTCCGACTTGTTTTTTATGATAATACAAAATATTTCAGTTGATCACACGTTTTCAAGGGTGCTGTGAATGCTTTAGATAGGGGGAAGGAAGAGGCTTATCAAACCTAAAATAGTCGTGTGATGTTACAGACGATATGTATTAGAACATAAGTTAAAAAGAATAATTAATTTAACATTGAAATATTATAATATTGCAGCTAGGTATGTGGAACACAAACTATGATTATAAAGCTGAATGTGCATATTTGTATGCATTTGCACGAAGCTCAAAAATTATATAAATTATGTAGGATAATCTGACTTACGCATTATTCAGGTGGTTTCAAAATATTTAGTAAGTACTTGACTATTATGGCAGCGAAAGGAAGAGTTAATATTCTGCAACAAAACGCGAAAGGTTTCGACCCAGTCGGGTTTTGTAATAATAGGATAATAGCTCAGAGTCTAGACTTCTGCAAACAAACGTTACTCAAACGAAGCGGTGGCAAATAAAATATATTATAAGGTAAGGTTCCAACAGACCAATCACATGTTTAGAGATGATTTGTAACTCACGTCTTTTGAATTATCACATTATTGGCAATGGAGATAAATCATTCTATTTATGATGAAATATAGAAAAGTCATAAATGAGTATGTAAAATGGCTTGGATACTCTATTACTTTAGTGAAGAGCCACCTGTGCCATAATATATGCATTCTATATGGTTTTAATTTATGAAAAGTCTGCGTTCGTAAAAGCTTAGCGAAATTTTTTGCAACAGTCTAGGCTAGGCTAATCCCAATTAAAGACTATTTTCATAATTTATTAAGGTGTGGTTCCCTCGTTTAGGAGATTAGATCAATCGATCGTGTTTTCGCATTGATTATGACAAGATAACTGCTTTCTAGTTTAATAATAATATAATTGATGAAAAGTGGGCAGACTGGGATCGACAAGTTAAATTGGTTAGTTTCTCAGATCATTAATTCCAAAAGACACTTTAGAAATAATAGTTAATCAACACATTTAAAAGTTAGAATAGATGCTTTAGGTAGCACTGAAATTGTTTCGATGAAGAATTAGAATTCAACTACAAATTATAATACAAATAAAGCAAAACAAAATATACAACTAATTAAAATAAATAGCTCATCAATTATCAGCTTTTCCCGGAATTTTCCACCACATAAGCGGATCTTAAAACAGGATACACAGAACGTGATGAAAATGAAAATTGTGCTCAGTCGAGCTCAGATACTCAACATACAATACATAAACACCTTAATAGACAAAGAAAGTTAACCGTGGTGGAAACACACACTTTCCTCGCGAGGTAGCCGTGACCTACCTGAACAGGCACTTAGTTACTACGACCTATAGTTATCTCATGTTCGAGAGCTTAGTGACAGTAATTTGACATGTTGTGATGGCCGTCAAAGTATTGGAGAAGTATTGGGTTGAAACCAAAGAGATTTGTTACGTATAATTTAATGTCTTTGGTTGAAACACAGGTTGACACGTTGTTTTGGTGCTCTGGTTTTTAATGTATTAACGCGGATTAACGGTTTGGCAGCGCATAAAATACGAACAAACAATCATTGATTTTTATATATTAGATAGAGAAGACACGCATTCGATGAATCTCATCGTACGTGAATATTCCAATCTTCTTGCAATAGCTTCCGATGATACAAAATATTTAAAAGAGCCTTTTCTCAAACAAGAAACCCTTTACAATAGTAGAATTTCCTTACACATGGCGTCAAACTAAAAGCCTAATTATTGTTACAAAGAAAGTCGACTTCCTCGTCCATTAGTTTGGTCAACCATAGTGTGGCCTGAACGTTGAGCCGTGTCCAACAAGGTGCAACTTTTCCGGTAAATCTTGTCACATGATCAGAGACATTAATGAGTATGTACCGGTGAAAAGACTACTTTAAGTGGCAGTAGGATTGAAACCCTCAATTTATTACGATAGAGTTGAAAATTTAATAATATAATTCTGTTACCAACATTTTTATCTACACGATGGAATGGCTAATAGTGATATTTTTTTGGGTTTAGGTATTTTTCGTCATTGTGATTAATTTTAATGTAGTGTACTAATTCAATCCGTAGATTAATTTCTACAATCGAGATTCTAGACTGAAAAGTGGTGATAAAGACAAAGACTTGTGATCGGATTTCTGTACAGCTGATGCTTTGATATCCACACCGGAGCTGCTTATGAGAATTCAAACTAGCTTCCACAAGTTAAATGTGATTTGATAAGACTAGAAAGTAAAGTGAATTTATCCGTTTTACTTTTATAGATTTTATATTATGTTGATATATTTTCACGCACCATTAGCATCAATTCGAACGTAAACGCCTATCACTGAATGTTTTTTATTGAATTTGGAATGCAAATTGGTGTCGATTTGATTTGTGGTGTGCGAAAGCCTGTGGTAACTTTCTTACCATTATTGAATTTTAACTTTATTAGTAACGATCGGAAATGTAAGTGAAATCGTAATTGATTCAAATGTTTTCGAATTAATGGGCATGCCAGTAGTGTTGGCAATTTGGCATGCCTTTCTTGCGTTGGGAGCCAGATTGCTAACTATAAGTTACGTATGATAGAATCACGATATTTTAAAGGTTGTTGATTTATTTTATTAATTGTATATAGTCTAGTTTATTTTTACAAAAGTGCACATTACTCATTTGTAACTATTATAACATCCATAATGGATGGATGGATGACCTCTGTAGTAAATAAATAATTCTAATTCCAATTCTATTTCTGGTCATCATGATCTTTCTGCCTAGCCTTTTCGCAAGTATGTTGGGGCATATCTTTATATACATATAATTATCACTAGCGGACCTTGCCCGACCATTGGCTTGCCTGCTATTGCAGCGCCACCTACCGAGTCCAATTGAGAATCTAAACCATCCAGGGACTCACGTTTAGGAGTTCAGTGGCATACAAACATACAGAAAAATGATAAAATAATCATAATTATAATTACATTTTTATAATTACATAATTCTTCGCTCCGTACGTCGGCTGCATCGATATTGATGATTTTTTTTTGTATGTATTTGAGTGGGTCCCTGGACGGTTTAGATTCTAAATTGGATCCAGTAGGTGGCGCTGCGATCGAGTTCTAGGAAACAACAACGTCTGTCCCGTCAGCAAGTTTCTATAATAAAAATGACTAAGAAAATATTCTCTTTCGAAATCATTTTGAAGTTTTATGTCAAGAGTCATCGAAGTACTTGGCACAATAACTCACATGAGTAGCAGTAGCTACTATCGGCGATACCAGACTTGTAAAACAAGACAATTAATGCCAACTCATTAGCCACTTAACCTGGAAACCAGTAACCGTTGTAATCCGATGAATTTGCATATATTAGTAGAATAGTTGCATCGACACAAGTCTCTGTTTTTGTACACGTTGTAGGATTGTATTGTATTCTATTCTATTTTCTTTTATTACGCGTTGGTAGGATTGTTGTTGTTATTGTTAATATTTTTATTCGTTGTCATATTTTTCTATTTATTAGGCATTGATTGTTTTCTATATCTATTTCTATTTGAAGTCGCTTTTCGTGTTTGTCTGTGTGACCGCTTCTAAACTATGCAACGGATTTTGATGTGGTGTTCCATTTAGGGAATCTACTCCGAAATTAGTTCAATACATTAATAATAAACTTCATAACGGTAAAAAAAACATCGTGAGGAAACCGGCATGTCGAAGAACCAAAAACTCGAAGACATGTGACATCTACCAACTCAAACTCAAACTCAAATCATTTATTTCAATTAAACCATTTACAGGCACTTTTGAATAGGAATGTGTCCTGAGTAAAATAAAAAGAAAAACTTTTTAGTCCGTCAATCAGATAATAAAAAAATATTAGACACGTATTTTTTGCTTTATCATATTAATAAAAAAAGACTTAGATAAAACACATTAAACTTGGGGAGTGGGGGCTCGTTACGTCACAGCTACGTATAAAATCTAGCGAGCAGTGACGTCATGCCACATTTGAACTCAATGTATCGTCGTAATGTTTTGATTACGTAAAAAAAGAAAAATTACGTGTCTAATATTTTTTAATAATCTACATGACGGACATACAATATTTTTTTAGTCATCATCCCTATTGTCAAGGAGTCGGTCAGTAATAAAAATGAAGCAACATGCCCATTCCAAAGCGTAGTAGGTAGTACCTGTGCAACCCGCACTGGGCCGCGTAGTGGATTACAGCCCACTCTCTCTCGAAGAGAGAAAGCCTGTGTCCCAGCTGTGGGAAAATTAGAGGCTGTTTATGAAGTTGTGTTTATTTTTTATTACTGATTGGGTCTGCTCTTGACCGCGATCTCGCATGATGGAAAGCGATAGATGAGGTCTATGATGGAATGAGCGTGCCCAGATGCCTGTTCACTCTTCCTTTAAAGGCAAAAGAGGTATGTGTGGAAGGGAACACAGACGCTGGCAGAGAGTTTTGGCTGTGCGCATAATAAATGTGGAGGAGAAGCGCTGAGTAAGACTGGACGGGGTATCAACCAAGTACGCATGGTACCCTGCAGTACGTCTGCATGGTAATCCGATAATAAAAGGGCGATGGTGGGATCAGGTCGTGGAAACAGGTGATGAAACTTACAATCCTAACTAATATTATAAATGCGAAAGTAAGTTTGTCAGTTTGTTTGTTACCTTTTCACGCCTAAACCACTGAACCGATCATCCTGAAATTTTGCATATACGTTGTCAGGTGAACAGAAATGTACACAGGGTACCTTTCTTCCCGAAAAACAGTGCTGTTCCCGAGGAAAACAACTAATATCGTTCTTATGATGATAGATGGCGCCATGTGTCTTTCGATTCATGATTGAATTATATTATTATATAAACTTTAGTAATGCGTTAAGAGTCTTTTTTTTTAATCAAAATTAACGCGAGCGAAGCCGCGGGCAAAAGCTAGTGTATAATAAAGAGATCACGATGTTTTGTCAAGTCGTAAAAACTGTGCAGGGACGGTTCGCTAATTTCATATCTATTGCTAAAAATCACAAAGATTCCGATTTGTCATCATCAGCTAAATGTTTAGAATTATTAGAATCGAAAAAAAAGTTAGAAGTCACGTAGGTATGTATATGTCTGTAGAAATGCTTACAGAGCTAGATTTTGATGTATTTATTGTAGTGTTTAATGAGTGATTAAGTGAGTTGTAAATGTTAATATTGTTGCAGTAAGTATCTCATTGAGGTAGATGGATGATAATAATTTATTGAAAATATCTGAGCAGCACTCTAATTGCATAACACACTATCGATCAAAATTTGAATGATTTTGAAGGATATTGCTAATCCATTGCTTCATATGTTCGAAAAATGTGTCTACAGAAAGACGTAAATAACGCAATGAATGTTGTTGAACTGTCAAAATTAAACCCATTGCTATTGTGTGTTACGCAATCAAGGGAGTCGCCAAGAGGGGACAGGGAGGGGCAGCTGCCTAGAGATTAAAAAAATGTAGCCAAATGCAAAGCATCCAAAATCCTAACTAAGAAGCATTATGGGGGAAAATCGCCTCAATGGTCTGCCCATGATTAGTGTACACAGAAAACTTATTAGTGTAAACTTGCAAAATTTTCATAATCAAGTGGTCGAAAAGTTTACAGAAAAAACCATGGCAGATTATGTTTTAATTAACTCAAAAAAAGGGTCTCGCTCTACCACTTTATTATTATAATATTTTAACTTAATTCCATTTTTCTAATAAATATAATAACTTGGTTTAGAAGTTTTATTTATTGTACAGCTAAAGAGCTCGTGGTCATCGATTTAGCTAAATCGATGCTCGTGGTGCTTTACACATTAGAGTTTGTACTGTTCCTATTACAATCGCTGTAGAGGTAAGACTCTTACTACAGCTTCATGTGCTCTTGAACTTTTCCCATCCTCCATATATCAACTTGTCCCCCTCTGGGCCATCGGCTGGCGACGCCCTTGTACGCAATTACCCTCAGGTAATTAGCATTTTCTTAAGAGCAGTTTCTTTCATATAATCCTGAGCAGATTGCTTTTCAATCGTAACCCTCACATTTCAAATTATTATCACAACGAGAGCTCATATATCGATATCGCAAAATCTTTCAAAGTAGTTAAAGCATTAGAAAAAGTTAAAGGCCCTCGTTCGTGACTTATTTTTCTTTTCTTAGACAAGTGTGGACTTCTACGGTCACTAAACTTTTTGCTGATTTGATCTAGTCTGTACCTTGTTATGTCCATTACGTGCTGTAACGATTTTGATTGATCTACTGATTACTTTCTCGCAAAAGTGAGATGTTTATTTGTATTAATTAATTTGTTATTACGAAACATACAGCTTATGTAAATATGGTGCTAAGCTATACTTTGATGTATGTATACATTGTTCATAATTATGGCGTAGAATATTAGGCACAGCATTGTGCATTGTGGTTTTTACGAACCTTATGTTTTTAAGTACTGTGTAATCTTAAGTAGGTACACTGGTACGTACACGTGCTTATTACCAAGAATTTAATTTACTCTTTAAATACCATAACAAGGTTTTATGAGTTTAAGGTAAATGTATAATTTTATGTTAAACTCGAAATAAAATCATATAGGTGCGTACGTACAATGGTTAAATAAAAAACCAGCAAAGTACGTGTCGGACCACGCATAATGGAGAGTTCCGTAGTTGGGATGAATTTATCCCAAGAACAAACTTAACATTGTAGTTTAAAACAAGTTCTCCCATACATTCCAATTGCAAATGTAAGTTTGTATGCACAATATTGAGAGATTTACCATGTTACTTTAAGACCATTCACTTCTTATAAGTTTTCCTGTAATCTGTAAGTTAAAAGCTATGTTCTGTGTTTTTTGTTTTTAATTTTAGGCTCAGTAGTTTCGGTAATAAGCGGGGGAGGGGGAGTAATGATCAATTTTCATCAATTTTCTTAAATAACTTTAAAAGTGTTTGAAATCCTTACAATAAGCCTTTTCATTTGATATGTCACACGGTACAGTTTGCAAAACTTTTTTTTTAAGTTTTCTAATTTGTCCCTCAAAAGTCATCCACATATTCAAAATTCATTTATTTACGTTACACGTCTGTATTTGAAGAAATTAATAGATTCAGTAGTCATAGTAGATTCAGAGCAAATTGGCTGTAACACACGGATAGATAGACAGACACAGGATCCTATAAGCACGTACCCTAAAAAGGTATTCAGTGCCAGTCATACTTTTTATCTTAGTCGTGTATGGTTAATTTTCATAAAGTGTAGGTAGGTTTTTGTTAGGATATTCAAAGCAAACGAAATAGAGCATAATTCATTGATTTCAGCTCCACTGACGCACGAAGGCCGACAAACACTAAAAAGAAGAAATGCTCGACAAAAAGTCTATTTACTTTTGATTACTTTAGGCGTCTCTAAAGTTCCAATATAATGGAGCAACCATTGATTCCTCATTCAATTAAATGTAATAGTTTAAAGTGCAACTTTTTAGCGAATTGAAACTTTCTTTTGGAGAAATAAATTCTTGAGACCGATAACCGAAAAGTTCAACTTCTACCTGATGGCCAATTTCCACAATGCAGTTTCTGAGATAAGCTGGAAAATAGCTAGGTAGAAGACTTTATAGTATCTATATATCTATACACAGTATTATAGTGGTATGAGGAATAGGGTGTAAAGTTCACTCATCCTCAGAAAATGGAGGATCCTTTGATCAGACTGTGTATATATGCTAGTCGCGCGGTGAACTTTGATTGCGCGATGCAGGATTTGTGCGACGTCATGTCTTTGATGCGTAGTTCGCATGTGGCGCTGTAGATGCCGCCACAGTATAAAAGAAAGTCACGTTACGTGTCTGTCTGTGTGACTGCTTAGATCTTCTGAACTACAAAATGTATTTTGGTGCGTTTATTCAGGTAGATTTTTTGTTGGTATAATACTGTTTATTTGACAAAAGGTGTGACCAAACATAAAGCGGCAATAGTGCGCGGCTGCCGCGCGCGGCAAATTTGTGTCTTGCGAATGCCTCGCGTACTCGCGTAGCTGCCGCGCACCTTGTACGCCGTGTTTGGACACACCTTAAGGTAAAGCATCTCATCAAATCTCGATGTTTTGGTATGTCACATTGCAAGCTAATGCTATAATTTTGTTGTTCTGATTTAATTTCAATGACTTACCTTTCATGAACGGGGAAACGTCAAGGTTTCTAACCTTGATTCTAATAGTTTAAATATGCTCTATTTTACTCGTTTCTGGGTAAACACAAGGAAATGATTTGCATTTTTCTGTTCTTGTAAGATTTCAGAAATATAAGTTACTAGATTTTTCCCGCGGCTCCGCCCGCGTGGATGTCGGTTATCGCGTAAAAAAGTAGCCTATGTCCTCTATATCTCTGCCAAATTTCATGACGATCGGTTCAGCGGTTTAGGCGTGAAAACATAACATAGAGACAGACAAACAGACAGACAGAGTTACTTTCACATTTATAATATTAGTATGGATGTAGACATATTGATGTAGTATGGATGTTGACTTCAACGCTTTCATATTATAAGGGAGTAAGGACCAATATCGAAAAATAAATTATAATGTTATTATTATTATGTAAGATAGGAATCGTGTTTACTTCATAAATTTAAGGTTGTGATAAAGTTATCGAACAAACAATTCCCCATAAAAGCTATTAAAGCATTGTAGTAGGGAAAACTGAAACTACAAACTTTAACAAAACACGCTAAGCTCACGAGAAATATTGATTTAAAAGTGATTCTTATCAAAACAGGTCGATGACTCGGGTTCAACAAACTTATCAAGCCGAAACTAATTCAAATGTAATAAATAGTTTTACGCCAACCGAATCACAAATCACGTTATTCGATTTCATGGTTTCGTAAATTTAAGTTCTAGACGGCAATTTATTATTTGCACTTAACGTAAGTGTTGTCATAATAATTAATGTTACTTAACTATGTACGGTGGCTAGCACATCAAGTTACAAGAAACTGAAATTATTCTATGGGAAACACAAATAAAAACTTTCTCGCTTATACGCTTGTCTTAAACGTAATTAAACGGAAAACATATGGGTAAAAGTTTGCGAAATCGATTCAACGACACTTAAAACATTCCTCTGTGCAATGCTAACGAATAGCAATTAAAGTAAATCACCCTTTTCACTGAGAACCGTAAGGCTGCCTGTCCACTGGAGCGGAGAAGAGAGGAGAGGAGCGGAGCGGTGGCAATATTAACCAATAGAACCTAAACTCCGCTCCGCTTCGCCTGGTTGAAAAACATTCTATATGAACTAATAATAATGTAGAGAGAAAACATTTTTTGTTTGGTTGTTTGTTTGTACCGAATAAGCTCCGAAACTACTGGACCGATTTTAACCATTTTTCACCAATAGAAAGCTAAATTATCAGGAAGTAACATAGGCTAAATAAAAATAAATATCATTAAGAAAATTGCAATAATGTAACCCAAAGTAGCAAAATTTTGCCTATAAAATTCATTATTTGGCGTGCGCTAAGAAAACTATTGATGATACATAAAAATTATGTACTACTACATAATTAAAGTACTCATTATTAACTACTAATTATTACCTACTAACTATTATTAACATCACGCTAAGACCCTTAGGAGCTAAGCAAAAAGAAAAAAAGTCAGAAAGAACGCTTATAGTGTTGGTAGGTGATGCGATGTGACGGGGTAGGTCGGGGGGACAAGATTTTTCATTCGAACGAAGTCGCGGGCAGAAGCTAGTTGGTTAAGGCGAGGTTCTTGAAGCGTGCATTCTTGTTCTTGAGGTGGCAGCGGGGCGCGAGTAAATTGTGCCGTGCAAAATAAGGGTATGTTTGGATTTTTTTTCTATCGAGCGAACTTTGTCCAAAATTGTAACGAGTACCCGATGTACCTACAAAAAGGTCTCAAAAGCAACATATAATTTTTTCACGTGTTTAATTATTACCGTTTCTAAATAAAATGACATTAAAATTACATTTCATAGAGGTTAGCCCGCCTTAATATTGGCACAGCTCCGCTCCTCTCCTCACTTCTCCGCTCCAGTGGACAGGCAGCCTTATGTACGTAACATCATAAAGATCAGCTGTTTTGATGTAACATCATAAAGACCGCTAGTGTTTTTAGAAGTAGGAACGAGCCGAAGGAACAAAAATTAAAACCGCGGGGTAATTGTGTATTTTGACAGTTCAACAACGTTCATTGCGTTATTTATATTGTTGAGCAGACAAAGTGTTCGAACATTTGAAGCAATGGATTAGCAATATCATTCAGATTGGTAGTGTATTACGCAATTAGGCTTGACAACATAGAGTATCTAGGTAAAGGTAGGTAATCGATCTTTACAGCTGATTAAAATGGTATAGCTACTCATAGACAAAGTCCTTTTAGTACACAAACTGCTAAATAATAATATTATTTCCATTACATTTAAATAATACCCGAAGGTTGATCCGATCTAACAAGATCTAGGTCTCAGCATTAAACTGATAAGCTTTCCTGTTCTATTAAAACCCTTCCAATAACTATATTCACAGTAATGTCTTAATCTGCTGCATACAGATTGCATTAAATTAATCGCTTTATAAATTATACAATTCTTTGATAGGTCACCTTGTAGGAGCCTTGATCCAGTAGTTGATCTACGCATTCCGATCTAAGTGCATAAATCCGTTTGTTGTGTTGTTAAGCACTTAATAATGCTTTCACTTTCATAAAAATGTGCGTGAAACGGAACGGAGAACAATATGTCTTAAACAAAACTGTTGGTGTTGTTGTATTGTTTACATTGTCAATTGAAGTGATGTCATATAGATAATCGTTTGTATGACTTCATGCCGTATTAAAACTCATAATAAAAATGACTTTAAAATAATAGGATAGGTCATTGCAATAAATTAGAATTTTAAAGTAAGCTAATATGATAAGGATTATGTAAATCGATATTGCAATTTTATCCATGTCAGTTGTTGCAGCAATAGCAATAACAAAGAAGACGTTCGACGACTATAATCGAGAACTGAGTTTAAAAATCAAAACAATTTTATACAAAATGTACATATAATATGCACCTCTAAAAACATCAACATCCGAACGTATTATATGTTTAGATAGACATACCCTAATACATATAAATACGGAATAAAGATAAGCTAGATATAAACGTCTAAAAATGTATAGTTATATATAACGAAGTTATTCCTAGGATAACTTTATACCGTGTTTATTTGTAAGGCCGATAATGTTTATTGTCCAAGTATAAGTACCTACAAAGATGGTCCAAGAATGATGCAACGAGAGATTCCAAATAGTTGGGTTCAAATGTAACGAAGCATATCGGCTTTCAGAGAAAGTGAACTATTTCTAACAGACATTATTTCACTTTTTCTTTGTATCGCTAATGCTCTAGACGAGGTAATGGCAGGAAATGTTTATGATAATCTCACCGCCCATTATACTTATGGCGTTATCATCAAAAGTTATGGGAAAATATAACAATTTGTTAAGAATATCGAGCACTTACGGTTTGCTCATTAACATTGTTGAACAAGATAATATGAGGTTATTACAACTAAACGCATTTACAATTAACGTTTCAAATAAAACATTTGGTGATACATTAATATCCTATCTTCTCCCCTATAATCTTAACCAATGGATTGAGTTTCTTAACCCGAATGAAAACTTGAATATTATATTAAAGTCTTTAATTTCCTCTCATCATCATCATCTGCCTAGCTTTTTCCCAACTATGTTAGGGTTAGCTTCCATTCGAACCAGATCCAGCTGAATACCAGTATTTCACATGGAGCGACTACGTCTGCGCCTTTAATTTCCACTATGACTTAGAAATAGTAACAGGAAAAGAACCAAGTCTACGACTCCTTCGAATAAATATTATATCGGTGTGTGTCATCATCAGCCTATCGCAGTAGCCTTTATGAAGGTTAGTAAATAAAAAAGCAATGAATACTCGACTGATGATGAAACAGAGACCCCACATGGTCTCCTTATGGCTGCGATGCCAAGTAACACCTGCAGAGCTATTCTAATATGGCCGCAAACAATACTTGAGGCGATTATAAATGACCAGATGATATCAATCATTCACCGCACAGTTTCGCAACTTAATTGGCATTATTAATTGCTGCTGTTGCAATACCGACGTTATGGTCATGGCTTTTTCCCATACAAATTCATTATAGGGTTTCCTATTGTATTATTTTTTCGACCAGGTTTCTTTTAGTAACATGGTATCTATTTTAAATGGCTTCGGTGCTATATCTGCAAGAGGCTCTGTTAGTATGCTTTTTCAGACAATAGTAGACGTGTTATTAGTTTTTTCGATCCCGTACTGTATATTTCGAGCTTTTCATCCCGATTAATAAGCACTTTTTCCTTTCATTTCGTTTGATCATCGAAACCGTCTTGCTATATTTTGTACGTTTTTTTTTCTTTTCGAAATGTCTTGTCAACTGATCGCCAATACTGCTTAATGATTCTTAGTTCTGACATGTCATTAACTACAATGATGTATGATAGAGCCTTAAATGTTTATCAAAATTTATTAGTCACCTATTTTTAACCTACCTGCAAGACCTTGAGTTCTATGGTGTTACAAGATTTATGAGGTAACACTCACGAACTGCTCTAAATCATGAAGTTCATTTGAATACAATACGCGTTATGCTTGAAACCTGTCCGCTAAGCTCGGGTATTTCGACAGCTAACTCCTGTAACAATTATGAGCTGACATTATTAAAACTTGTTTCGTTGGCTTTGACGTGTGTATTATATGTAAATATTGTAATAAGTGACGTTAATCTTGTTCATTCTCTGTAGGATAGAATAGGGTTCATTGTTATAAAGATGCTTTGTTCAAGTTTGATTTGAGTATCTTCATCATCTGTTTTATCAGTATTGTTAACTTCTTGTCTATCATTTACATCATGTACTTAAACGCACCTTACAATTACTATTTCACAGCTAAGCGTAATTTAATTATCGTAATTATGTTTTCATAATCCAATTCCCGGAAGAAATGTTACCATACACGAATGTTCCCACATATAGGTGTGGTGTTATTTTACTCTATTCTTGCAAATTATTTTTGCTTACCTAGAAATCCTATTTACGATACTGACAAGCAGTACTGCAGTTTTAAAACTAGTTTAGATAGCGGGTTTTAAATTGATAAAATTGTAAGCTGTCTCAGTTGACATGTTGTCAGGACATAGCTTTGCTTTTTGGCTGGTCTTGATGATAAATAGCTATTGAAATCGTATATACATTTTTATTTAATAATTATTTAATTTTAAACAGTCTGACTTTTGGGTAAGCTTATTTGATGTGTATATGTGACCAAACACTACTAAGGCTTTTCACAGTTTTATTACACGAAAATCTTACAAAGAGCTATCGTTGTATAGATACATTATTTACAACTTAAATGGAATAGTAAACTTGTTAATTGGATTTCAGTTACGTAAACATAAAGGAACATATCTTAAACGGTGAATTTACTATTGCTATTAATTATATTACCCACAATAGTTAATAAACATCGTTTTATATGTTCAAGTTACGTAGCGATCGTAACAATGGGACGGATGCGTTTCCTGCAAGTATGCAAGGAGCCCACACTTCGTAGAACGTCATATTATTTGAATATTTAAACGTTGCTTCATACTGAGAAGTGCACGCTTTTGTGTGATCAGGATAGGATCGACGCTTTGACGCTTGAATGAATATTTGTTGATGATAATGTGTTAGGGTTTATTACTAACTCTTCGAAACGCTGACATCACTAGATACTTCTCTTTACAAAAGTATTATGGGTAACTTTATTCACTTGGAGTAAATCGTCGACTCCATCTAGCTTATTATATATTTTTTGTTTATACGTCGTGTAAAAGTCATTCCGATATCCTATTTACAAAATTACTAATTTCATTTGTTTTGTTTATGGCTTGTTTCATCAACTTCGGATAGGCACAACAATCCAGGTCCAGAATTTAAATGAATTTAGTCAGAGCTTTGGTAAGATCTTTGGTAAAACAGGCCCTAAATCCTTGTATTCGCTTAAAAGAATATTCTCTTCTCAACAGGCGATTTTTAACAAGTTATGCCTTGTAATTGAATCAATCATTGTCTGTTCTTTATCATGAGTCATGTCCTCAATAAAGGGTTCATGACGATCTGTAATTTTTAAAGCTTCTCAAAAGTTCGAGTAGTGGAATACAAATAAAAAAGTATTGAGTACAGATCTTTGAACATGTTAGAGTTTCATGCAGATACCGCTGTAGTTGGTAGAGAATCACGAAGTGTCTCCAATATCATTGTGGCTATTACACTGCGATATGCAATCGATACTCTGGGCAACAATGAGTATACTGCAGTCCTTATTCACACGGAGATAGTATTATATTATTATGAGTATTGTGTATTCTTTAGGTTATGTTAGTAAATACAAGTTGTTTAAATCTGGATGAATTAATACCGATCTGTTTAACTTTATTTGTAACTGCGCGGCACATTGTGATTACGTGAATCAGCCTCTACACGGGTAAATTATAGGCAGTTTTGTTTATTGTTGTAATAAAACTTAAATTAATTCATTAATTTTGCAAGCTTTATCTGTAGCTGTGAGTCAATCGGAAGATTGTTTTTTGACAAACTACTTTTCGCTATAATTTGCGGTGACCGCGTTCTAAGCCTACGGCCATCACCAAAAGTATTTGCGATCTCAACAACGTAGCTTGAAGTGATTGTTGTTATTATAATAATGTTGTTTATGACCATCTTTCTATCCTTTTTAGGGTTCCGTACCTCAAAGGAAAAAACGGAACCCTTATAGGATCACTCGTGTGTCTGTCTGTCTGTCTGTCTCTCTATCACAGCCAATTTGCTCCGAATGTAATGGACCGATTAAGTTGAAATTTGGTATACATATCAATTTGAGTGACCCAAATACGGATATGAACCGTAAATAAATGAATATTAGGGTCAGTTTTGGAGGGCAACAAGAAAATTAAAAAAAAAGTTTTGTTATTTTTTTAAACAAACACTACCAGGCACTACTGTTAGCTATTAACAGATGCTGCCAGTGTAGTTCCAAGTACTTTTATAGTCTAGTTTTTTGAATACTAATCTTTTTCATCATAATTATTATCTTATGAATCGTTATTAGCATTTATCCCTCTCATCTACCTAAAATATGTGTCTACGACAATAGAGAAATGATCGATCACTAGTCCAACGCCTTATCCATTTGGCTATTGTTGCTTCAATGGAGCATTCTGCTATAAATCTCAGTAATAACCAGGAATTGGTGCTGTATCTGATAAATTGTGATAGACTCGACCCGTCCCGCCCTCTATAACATTCGGACCTAATACGGTTATCGGAAGATCGAGCTTTTGATGTACGATTGTACACTTCTGTTCAATGCTTTGAGAATTAAAGGTAACCGTTACAATATGATTCGGAACTTCAGTTAAAATTACAAGGTTGTCACTTCGAGAAATTTTTCTCACGACCATACCAAATTCACAAGTCATCCTTAGCTTGAAGTTCGATTACAAAATCATTTTTTACTTCCCTATTTAAATGAGTTAGCAGCATTATATAATATACATAGACTAGAATTGTTATGCCTTTTATTGTATTAATAGGAGATGAGGTGAATGACCGTACACACAAAAAACTTACTACACAACTTTAGATCGACACGTTTGCCTCTCGCTCAATAATAGGTGCCAATCTAGCTGCTGCAAGTGGTCTTATTTGGTCATCTAGATTCCTAGTTACTTAATCATTGTCCGTTTTAATATCCCCTATAAATAATGTTAGACATTCTGTTGCTATGACTCCTTGAGTGTCGGCTTTAGGATTTATTACAAACTGTTTTCGTGATTGTAAACTTGTTAAAGTAGGTAAATAGGCTAATGATGTATTTTTTATCGAAGTTAACTGTTGTGCCATCATTTCTTTGTTTAAGTGGCGATATAAAAGTGTCACAAAGGCGAGAGGTTAGGTATGAATTTACTATTTCCATTGGTGTTCAAAGAAGTGATTAGGATAATTGTATAAAATAGATGGAACATTCACATATCATCAGAGCTTTTACAGTATTGGAAAAAGCTTCGCAACTAACCTTAAAAATAAGTGATTGTGGTGAAAACTTAAATACCATGCTAAGTGCTTAACATCTTCCGTGAGTTGTAAGAGTCAATATAGTGGAAACTGGTTGGTTAAAATGTGCTAATAGGCGATGGGCCAGTGACCTGGCATTGTGTATTGAGTTCTTTAAATCCAATAATCTATGTGTATTTGGAGCTGCATTCATATTGGGAGTTAAAGTTCAGATGTCTTCTGTATTGGTTATTTTATAAGAAACTGCATGGGTTTACTTCTTTCACAACTGCGGTATTTTTCGATTCCAACACAAATATTATTCATGTAACGCAACAATTGCACAAACAAATAATATGATTCCCTAATAAACCGTAATGTTTCACGACTATAATATTATGGTCCACAGATTGTTCTTTATGTGGTCGTTATTTCAATGTCGACAAAGGTTAATGACTCAGAAAATTGATGGCATCTGCGTTCCGCTCCCATGTGCTGTAGTGCCGTTTGTTATTGTTTGATCATCTTGATGTACTGGTATATTTGTGGCGGCATCTACAACGCCGCATACGAACTACGCATCAAAGACCGTCACACAAATTCTGCATCGCGCAATCAGAGTTTACCGCGCGACTAGTATGTATAGTCGTAATATATATACGTATGTCGTAGGATGATTTGATAATTCGAATTTTCGCGAAAAGCTTAGGGATATTGCGAAAACACGGATAATTAGACAATGGTGAAAACATTTCTCAATCTTACTGGAAAAAGATAGGGTTTCTGCAAAAACACGAGTCGCTCCAGTAATATTGCGAAACGAAACGTTAGCTATTATAAGAACGCTGTTTGGCCGGTCAGTGCGCCCAAAACGAGACCTCTTCTGATTCGTTGATGTTTTAAATGTCAAACATTCATGCACGTTGTTTTGTTTATGTTTGTGTTTTTGAGAGCGACTCAGCAGACGTTTAAATGTGGTTAAAAGTGTGGCTGGACTTGAAAAATTGTGCGAATAGTTCAAGTTTAATAAGTAGCAGTAGTTTTGTTAACAAAAAGTTGAGCACTAATGTGATAATTATATTGTTACCTCTATTTATCTAATTTATCTACAAAAGAAGGGTGAATAAATAAGTGATTTATCTTAAGACACTAGTCTACTAAAAGTCTGTGTTTGTGATCTTACTATTAAATTGATATTTACCTACAAAAGAGAAACCCTATTCCTATGTTTGTAGATTAGGTACCTAAAATGTTCAATATATAAAAAGAAAAGTTCCTGAAAATCGATATTGTTATTTCTAACCCTTCATAACTCTATGATATAATACTTCAAAGCTCACATGGTAAAACTAGGAACCAATCAGAATAAGATTTGGTCAGTAGGCAAAAATTTACCCAATCAGAGTTAAGGATATTCAATGTTATTAGAGCGACTTGTGTTTTTGCAAAAACCCTATCTTTTTCCAGTAAGATTGAAAAATGTTTTCACTGTTGTAGAATTATCCGTGTTTTCACAATATCCGTAGGATTTTCGCGAAAAACCAAATTATCAAATCATCCTACGACATAATTATACAATATCCCGACATCAACCGTCAGGCAGTTGCCCTCCAGACAAGACACCCGTCTGGGCCTCAAGTCTGCTATTACTCGTACAATAGTGTCAGAATGGTCTCTTCATTGTGAGTTTTTGACAGATTTGCCATACAAACACTGTCAAATACTCACAATGGCGAGACCATTCTGACACTATTGTAATAGCAGACTTGAGGCCCTGGTTGGAGGATCCTTCCTTTTCTATAGAGCATGAGTGAACTTTACACACTGTTCCTCATACCTCTATATATTGTTTAATTTTATTGCTGTCAAGTTATTGCTTGTCTGCGGGACTTTCGGTATTGGAAAAAAATGTGTGGTTTCAAAGAGAGGGAAATTGATAAACAATATATATATAGCAATATGTTTGCAATATATGAGAGTTGAGAGTCCTGTTTTATGGGACAAGTTTACTGCTCTCAATTTCAATATTGCACAGAATTGAATTAAATCGTATCATCATGATTATCAGTCTTGAACCCGGTAGTAGTAACTTTGTTTTTTGAAGCTATATATAAAGTGGTTGTTATAGGAGGCAGGTTCTCTCTCTTACCGAGTATTTTTTTCTCACTTTGCGTCTGTGCTTCCTTCAAATTTTCCTACTCAATCGTTCGTGCATTTATAATTACGATTTTAGCCGTGCTATGTTTTATTTGGATACTATTGACCCGCAATTCAGTTCGCTATGACCTCTTCGGTGACGTCAGTTTACTTTTACTCTCTGACCCCCTTACGTTGGTGGGGATGGTATTATCTGCGTGTGAAGGAGGCTTTTAACGGTATCATTAATATTGGTTGTTCGTTGATGGGATTATCATGAATACATAAAAGGACATTATTAACAGCTAGAGTATATGATGACTCATTAGTATGCTGTTAGTAATAAGATGCATAATCCGCTTAAAAAAATGTAAAACGGATATAATCTGATGGTCGCAGTCTGTGTATCTGGTACTTTTTGAAGTACCAGATACACTGGTCTTATACAGACTGCGATTTATCAAAAATATAAAACGGATATCATCTGATAGTGTAGTTACAGCATCTACACTGATCCTACCTACCTGCTTATTTTTAATACTTAGCTGGTTTTGGATCCTTATCAGTCCTCAGTTTCAATTAGAAAATTGGTTACCTCAGAACGATGCAAGAACGTGTATATTTTTTTAAGTGAAATCTTCTTTAGGCGCGTTGAACACTTTTTGGGTGAACAAAAATCATGGAACTCGCGTCAATGTCACCGAACGCTTTCAATGAGCTATATGTATACTGTGTATATATGTGTACTTTATGGGTGAACAAAAATCATGGAACTCGCGTCATCGTCACCGAACGCTTTCCATGAGCTTTATGTATACTGTGTATATATGTGTACTTTTTGGGTGTACAAAAATAATGGAACTCGTGTCATCGTCACCGAACGCTTTAGTTACTTAGTTTTCACTTCTATTGGCAGTCCCCAAAGACTGCCCCGCATGTTTTATTATTTCTTCTACGCTTGGATTTTTATTATAATCTGTTCTCTTTTGTATAGTTTTACTTTCAAGCCTATTTTAACTCATTTATAGCCATACAGCAGTCAGAAGTACTTTCTAAAGAATCCGGTGGAAACTTCCGCGGATGCTTGCCAACTGCCAAGACGAGGTGTGTCGGATGCGCTCTGTGTGACTAAGCTTAATACGCGGTTCCGTTAGCGCGTGCGCAGTGCGGCCCTACGCGGGCGATAGAAAAATGTTGGAATAGAGGTGCGACTTTTTCTAAATGACGCAGGCGGCGGGTTTTTGCTTTACGCTCGATTATGTGAAGGTGTGAAGATATTTTGTGTAGTTAGGGCTAAGATGGAGAATTCTTTGAAGTACCTTAAAGAGGTTTATCGATAAAAACCGTCCAAGTGCGTGTCGGACCAAACACAATGGACCGTAGTTGGGATGAATTTATTCCAAGAAAAAACTTATCATTATAGGTGATAAACAAGTTCTCCCGTACAACTGGAAATTTAAGTTTGTACGCACAATATTGAGAAATTTACCATGTTATTTAAAGGCCATATACATCTTATAGGTTTTCCTGAAAATATATATCTGTAATGCTTATAATAAGCCCATTCATTTGATATATCACACGGTACAGTAAGCAACACATTTTTTTAAAATTTTCTATTCTGCACCCCTAAACTTACCCCATATAAAAAATTCATTTAGTTACATTACACGTCTGTGTTGGGTCACAGTAGATCATAATTATGTGAGCCTTCCAACTCAATCGGTCCAGTAGCTTCGGAGCAAATTGGCTGTGATAGACGGACAGATAGACAGACAAACACGAGTGATCCTATAAGGGTTCCGTTTTTCCATTTGTGGTACGGAACCCTAAAAAGGATTAGTAAAGTATGCAAGGCTATTAGTAAGATTACTGTAAACAAGGATTTGCAAGGCAGTCAACCCATGATCACATATAAATTAAATAGTGCACACTCTAATTAGAGTGTGCACTATTAAATTTTTGTTTTATTTTGTTTTTTATTACTGTCTGCTGAACCTATTTCATAATGTGCGTTACAATGATTTTCTTGCCAATATGGCGTCTTATAAAGCGGCGCCGAATAGAGACACGTACGCTAAACATTTCAAGTCAAGTCTGGCTATCGATCGTAATAGTGAACAATTATACTCATTAGATTCTTCTGCCATGTCATTTATTGGTGAATTACATAAAGCTTTAATAAATCTGCCATTTGTAGGCAAAGGCAGTTGAAAAGCAGCAGTTTGTTAAATATAAACTTTAGTCTGCTCTATTTTTATGGAATTTAATGCGTTATCGTCATCATTTTCCTGATTTATTTTGAAGTGAATATGATTTTTTTTTGTGTATTCTCTTCAAATTCGATTTTTTTCGTATTTGAATATTTATCTGGCATGTTATTTTGTTTTTCCTTTTTCCTTGGTATTGTTCTGCTTATAATTCTGTGCGTCCTGTGAAAAGTGATATAAGTCAACTTATATCGAATGTGATATTATTGTTGCACCTTCATCAGAAAAAAATGCTCTATTATTCTGTCTAATTAACATTTTGATACGTCTATTAGTTTTCAAGATCGTATGGTACATCTAAGACGAAATGGCGTGTTTTGATAAATATTTTTGTGTAAATAAATACATATTGACATGTATCGTTCACAATATTCAAGTTATGAAATAAATAATTGTGTTTTAAGATGTATCTCAAGTCATATCATTATTCACATATATTTATTACGTTACACTTTTTTTTTTTAAACAAAACTTTATAATGAAAAAATATAATGAAGACAACACTAAGTTTTGAAGAATACGAGTTTTGTGTTTACAGTGCTTCTGCCGACTGAAAAATATTACTCGTTTGTTTGACAGCTTTGAACAGGAGTTGATTTAGTTTCGTATAAAACTACCTGACAATGCAACAATATCACCTTTCACCAAAGCTTCACACAAAGTGTAAAGCGATACAACTCATTTAGAATCATTATACACGATCATTCATTTGGTGTGTTTTGATACAACATATAGCTTTTTTAAAATATCTCTTCCTGCAGTAACGCCTTTTGAGCTGGAACATAATAGGTTGTAAACAATACGACACTAAATACAAATTATGTCACTATTTTTGTAAAATTATTATCCTAACAAAATTTTATAATTTTTTACACACAAAAACTACTATATTGTAAAGTTGACATTTTCGAGATGTATCAGTTTTCAGAGGACGCACAGAATTGGTTGGTAGGTGGTCATTGTCAAGTTCATATCGCTCCATTTGTAGTTATAGATTGTTCATCCTTATATGTGCACAGTTCACCAAATGAAGCTTTAGAGACCAGTAGGTAAGAGTGACAGAAACGAAGTTATACGAAACTTCTTCTTATGCCATAAAAATACCCTTTTCACAGCAATTAAAATATTCAACAATATTCCAAAACAAATAAGGGAACTCCCTCTTAAGCACTTTAAATCCAAACTATATAAATGGCTTATTGGTGACAACTGGCTTAATGTGACAGAATTTATTGATAAAAAAGCAACGGATGTATATGGTTACTGAGTTTTCATTATTTTACTTAATGTAACTTTCTATTATTGTTAAGATTTCAGCAGCGTTATTAGACATTTAGTTTTTTTTAGGGTCGTTTTATTTACATTTAACGTTTAAATATTTGTATGCCACTCCATGGCGAAACATCTAAGATCATTATTCTATCAATAAGATGTTAATGTACCATGTTTTAAAGCAAATAAATATATTTTCCGGTACGCGGTCGCCACTCCAGAATCTTTCGGCCCCAACGGCTATCTGTTCTGCGAGCAATGTGCCCTGAGGCCCTGCCCATTGCCACTTAAGTTTGGCAAATCTTCGAGCTATGTCAAGGCACAAGGTGGACCGATGACCTTGTGAGAGCCGCAGGTATCCGCTGGATGCAGGAAGCACAGAACTGGTTGAAATGGCGGTGCTTGGGGGAGGCTTATGTCTAGCAGTGGATGTCTTTCAGCTGAAATGATGATGATGATGAAATATATTTTATTCTAATCTATTATTCTACATAACCAAACGTTGCCTATAAGGAATCTTATAACAGCTAAACCAGAAAGCGCATTAGCATGTGCTCACCATTTCTAATTAAATACAATTTCACACCGCACTGACGTGCGCGCCGATCTTCTTCCACTATACCTTTCCACTGTGCTACTATAACGCACATTGCATCAGTTAAATCACGTTCCATAGACAAACTGATCTTACTTTTGACACCTTTGCCTAAGATTTTTTTATAGTGATGTGATGTTATAATGTTATGCTATCGTTGCATAAGTTTCCAATTAAAGTTAATTACATTTGGACAAATATTAACTGTATGAAAAATATTAACCGGGAAAGTGCGTGTCGGACCACGAAAATTGAAGGGTTCCGAAGTTGGAACGAATTTATCCCAAGAACAGACTTAACGTTGTAGATGAGATACATGTTCTTCCATACATCGATATACGTGACGGTCAATTCTCCAACTGCAATTAATATAAGTTGGTTGACTATTACTCGTTATCTTCTTACTTTTCTGGGATGGTTTTCCGTTTACAAATAAATACGAAATATTTTAAGAGATACACCTATGGGTGGTAAAAAGCCATGGAAACGATAAAAAAAAAATGAGTATATTATTAAAGAAAATTATATAAATTAAAATTACTTGAATGATGATTAATTATCAAAAGGTACCGCGCCGCCCGCGCCACCGTCACCGCGTCCGGGCGGGTCATTCATAGAATAAAAAAAAGGAAGTAAAGGTATTTTTGCAAAATTTAAGCAATTTTAAAATTATAATAATTATGTAAAAATATGAAACATTTGATAAAATATATTTTTTCGCTGCTATGGCCTTTTTACCACCTGCAGATGTTACTCTTAAAATATTTCGTGTTTGAATAGATATACCTTATACGAGTATACTACTGCTGTGAATTTTTTTACATACCCAAAATCAACCGTTTAGCCTGGCATTATGATGATTAATGAGTATGATTCTGTAAATACATACATGTTACGGTCGAGAATCATTGATCAACATACAACCTAAAACTGACCTGCAAATAGCAAAATGTAAGAAAATTTTAATTTCTCGGGCTACCCTGTCGCTCTCGCCTTAAAATGTAATGTGTGCCTACTATCTCTAAAAACATCTAATCGTTTTTTCTCATAGCCAGTAAGTAGCGGTATGTCTCATTGGGTAAATAGAGCAGCGAGAACAATGATGCGTCTACCGCACTCTTTTTTGTCATAATAACCGTTAATCTGGCAACACTGATGGGAAAATTTAACTCGGCCATATTGTTTTATACTAAATATTGTTTTTTTTTGTTGCAGGTAAGTTCTGGGATTATCTGTGGCACGGGAATCTATCGATCGAGTGGAGTAAGTTGTGTCAGAGATTAGTATCGGTAAAGAGCGGAAGTTTGTTGACTTTCATTATTAGCGCAGTGGCTGAGTGATAAGATCCCATGTTTTAGGTTGTGGATTCGATTCCCACGAAGAGCAAATATTTTTTGCTCTGGTGGATGTTTGTACACGATGTGATCTGTCTCTTTAAACGCATCTACCATGAAGGGGCATTCCTCAGCACGCCTTTTCTGATATACCTAATCGAACAGCCCTCTCTTGCTATAGGTATGAATGATCGTGAATTTTTTGACTGGTTTGGTTCTGCAACTTTATTTGATAGACAGAATAATAGATTTCTAATTACAATGTTGTAAATACAAAGACGGTACCTACATTATAGAATCCGTTTGTTGTCGAAGTCACGACTCCCACTATGATGGAGCAGTGTTGTAGGCGGGACCACACAATTAGTTGTGCTTACTCAAACCTAGTATGCAAATGATCAATTATTAAGTTTAACTAAGTACTGAGTTATGGTATAAGCTAGAAGGCTTACCGCCCCTTTTCTCTAGTAAAATGTTGCGGGGAAAAACTTAGATTAATATCAAGTGAGTTATTTATAGAGGCTCTTCAACAATGAGTACAGTCGCCGTCAGATATGTCGTAGCAGACAAGGTGACCAAATACTTCTGAACAATTTAAAATGTCAAAAAGTTCCATACACTACAAGTTACCATTAATATCTGAACTTTCATTGCTTCATTAATATCTGAGCAGATGCTTGTCAATAATTTCGATACACACAACTAACCAAAAATATCTGGACACTTCCATGCGAAAACGGTTACAGGACGTATAAAATGCAGAAAGACGTTACACAAAATACAAATATTTTGTCTACATATGTTGTCACAAATAAAAAAATATTTACAATAATTTTTAATTTCATTACAAAACCAAGATATATTTTCTATCAATAGTTTGATATTAACATAAAGTATCAGTTGTATCCTAAACAAATGATTTTCTATACAATTTGTATTCCCTTTTCATCGTATTTATACCTAGAACAGTCATTTGGTGTTCAAAACGGGTGTTACCTGGAATTTAATTTATTTTTGTCAAGTCGATAGTCGTTTTTGGTTCGTCCTTTATATCACGTAGTAACGAATTTAGTGCTGGTTCCTATCTGTATAAAACGAAAACGCCTTTCGCCTACAGTAGAATAATCCCAGGTGGAAAATTAGATAAGTTGCCATAAGTAAATCTAGGTAGTAGGTGCCTAATGTGACAGTTGCCATTTCTAAATCCAGGTTGTAGGTACCTAATGTGACAGTTGCCATTTCTAAATCCAGGTTGTAGGTACCTAATGTGACTGTTGCCATTTCTAAATCCAGGTTGTAGGTACCTAATGTGACAGTTGCCATTTCTAAATCCAGGTTGTAGGTACCTAATGTGACAGTTGCCATTTCCAAATCCAGGTGTAGGTACCTAATATTACAGTTGCCATTTCCAAATCCAGGTTGTAGGTACCTAATGTGACAGTTGTCATTTTCAAATCCAGGTTGTATGTACCTAATGTTACAGTTGCTATTTCTAAATCCAGGTTGTACCATAAGTTACAGAGAAATGACTACCGTTTACTTGCTATGTTTGCTGTCAATTACTCATTAAAGCTGCCCCAAATTTGCCTAACGACGTGTACCTTATAAGGAGCACATAATTAGTGATAAATCCAGTTATTTCGCTACCGTTTACCCGATCATGCGTAAGCGTCGATTTTTTTTTGCGCAATAAGTACTCTGTTATTACGGTGATCGTTAGTAATACATAATTGATGGCTCATGAATTTGATAATTAATGTATTTAGTAAAGCTGTCAGACCTTTTTGTTCTACCACCTGTTTTGATGTATAAAGCTGGCCTGACTGGTCAGAAGAACAACTTTGAGGCTTACTGATACATTGATAAAAGTAGTTAATTTATTCATCACTAGCTGAAAGACATTGTTCTTTCAAAAATCCCATAGAAAAAAGGACGTACCTAAATACAGTTTTTCCCGAATTTTATAAAAATCCAGGGAACTTTCCAATTTTTACAAACATAACGACACAATTTGTCATATTGTTTATTTATTTGTTTTCCCGAGTTTCCGGTCAGCACACAGGTCTACGTCATTCATGACCTGTGAATGAAGGAAGTTACTGTTTCAAATCGTCTATGCAAACGTCGTAGCTCATTCTATGTTGTACTCTCTGTTCTGTCTCGATCTTCCTCATTTTTCTACTATACTATAAATTCTCTCAGTAACAGAGAATTTATCTATTGTGAATTTATATATTATTTTATAAACTGTGTGTAACATGGACGTCATGTTATTTATGACTGTTATTGCGTGTTTGCAGTACTCATTAGCATGAACTTTTTCTTAGAATTCTTATGGTGCCATCGAACTGATGCTTTTGAGTTGGTCACACAAATAGTGTTACTTGTCATTGTGTATATTTTCATTTATGGCTTGACATCTAGGTTTATCTAAAACTATGTCAAGAAATTATTGCGTCTTAGCCTCCCTTGTTGTTTTCATTAGGCAGCCTGTTTGCACATAATCTGGTCAAAAACTACACTAAGGTCCGTATTACAGAACGTCACTCAATACTCAAGCATTACTTAAAACTAGTTTCAACCAATCAAATGGCTTGAATCTAGTTTTAAGTAATGCTTGAGTATTGAGTGACGTTCTGTAATACGGGCCTTAGTGCCGTATTACAGAACGTCACTCAATACTCAAGCATTACTTAAAACTTGTTTCCACCAATCAAATGGCTTGAATCTAGTTTTAAGTAATGCTTGATTATTGAGTGACGTTCTGTAATACGGGCCTTAGTCTCGTGTTACAGAACATCACTCAAGACTCAAGCATTACTTTTAAACTAGTTTCAACCAATCAAATGGCTTGAATCTAGTTTTAAGTAATGCTTGAGTATTGAGTGACGTTCTGTAATACGGGCCTAAGTATACATTTTGAGTTAGACTAAACTCAATTAAATCAATCCTCAAATCGATCTCGCCTTGCATCAAACTTTTAAACCAGTGCATTATCAAAACTTGTTACATGTTACCTACTTTGAGCAATAGTTAATAAACACAATAAATAAAGTACCTATGTACACATAGGACGTACTAATAACTTATCAAAGTTACGAGCGCATTGTCGGCGCGCCTCCGCTAGGATGCTGCGCCCTACGCTCCGAATCCGACCCATTGTTTCGGAGGCTCCTACATAACAACATCTTTATTACCTTTACAATATTATGTAAGTTTTCCTTTAACATCCGTTTAGGCTCGCCCACGGCTATGCCGTATGTTAATAGGCAAGCGGTGGGCTTTCGCTTTACGTACACAATGCCTTGGGCAATTTGGATAACATTTTTCTTCGTCAATTGTCGTTCTAAAGGTTTGCCGAAAATGGTCACTGTGTAATCTTTACTTAATATGGGATGAACCTTGGTAACTTTCAGTTTCTAGCCGGTAATGTGTTTTGATAAATCAAAGTATTGATCTCTCTTAACGCATTTTAGAATCATAAGCAATAAGCAATATGTCTTCAGTGATTTACAACTATCGGGGAATACCCTAAAACAGCGCTGTGAACTTTTATCTCACTTATACATTTTCCTTCCTTACTCTCACGATATACCAACTTTTTTTTTTTTTTTTTTTTTAAACGTTGCCCCACACTAGGATTTCTCCTGTATCGTGGGTGCGTTTACAAACATTTAAACTCACATACACAAACAGCCAGACCCGGAACAACTACTTGTAGATCATACAAATATTTGTTCCGTGCGGGAATCGAACCTGCGACACGCAGCGCAGCATTCAATCGCTTAACCACTGCGCCAACCGTGCCGTCAAATGCTTTTGATTACACTGATGGCAAGTGATAAATATATATGACGTAAAATGAGAAGAAAGCGCACGCCTATTTCGACGAGTAAAAAACTAGGATGCAAGCGTCGGTGCATCTCAATGTGGAGCAAAAGAAACGATAGCGATCAGTGGCATTAGGCGCGGTCTACAATGTTACCAACATTACTAGACTAAAAATCTTTCTCCTAGAAAGATTATGGTTTAGTACAAGGTAGCTGATGTTGTTCAAAAAGTCGATCTTCTAAAACGGGATTTGGCAATACACGCAGCATACCGGACAAACTGACGCGTCAGTTGAAAAGGATCTGAGCTGGGAACTGGGAACTCCCCGGACAAAAAACGACTTCTCGAAATTTAAAAATAATGAAGGAATTTATTTAGAAAAGTACTAGAACTTTTAAGAGAATAGGCTGATGATAAATAAGTATTATAATTATATTGTTTCTAGTTTTGTTGATCCATTACGTAGAAATGTAGGTAATCAAACTTGTCAGAATTAAAGCCTTACATATATGTATTTTATAGAAATCAACTAAAAGGTTTAGGACTTAATAGGCTACAATTTTAATATTAAATTGCTAAAACAGGTGTTGATTTGACATTTAAAATATATGTGCGTTTTATCGCTTTTTCATCAGATTGAACGTTACTAACGAAAAAGGGCTTAAATTTGAACGCAGTTTTGGCATTAAAGTTAAATGGCTTGTTAATGCTAAAAGCTGGCATTTGAAAATTGGTAGTTTTACCTCCTAGTTTTACGAGTAGGTAGGTCTTTTAATATTGAATGGTGGTTACATCAGAAAACTAATCGTTGATTTATTTTATACACCTCAAGTTACGGAAGGATTCGATGAATTGATGGACTAAGGTAACATTCAATATTAGGAGAAACAGATGTTGATATAATTACTTGATAAAAGGACAGATAAAATAGCTAAAGAAAATCCAATCCAAATTATAACATATCAGCAGACGACTTACGATAAAAAAAAAAGTAGCTACCTTATTTTCGGCATGGGAAACTCGTTGACCGTTTTGCCCTTACATTACACATATCTAGACTATTTCTCGCCAGATAACTAATTATAGTTTTTCCTTTCTAATTCTTTAACGAGGTTTTTACCTCGCATAGGTGCAGGTGTTGGCTAATATGGGTGCAGGAAATTAATAGGAGCAGAAACAGGTAGGTAAGCTAGTTCAATATTTGTAGCAGGTATATTGAAATCTAGCAAGTTGCACTGATTACGTGGATTTCAATTTCCTTGTGGTAATCGATGGACGCATTAGTAGAAATTCATGGATGTGCTCTTTCCTTATCGTTGATGTTCTTGCTATGTTATGGATAATATTTTCTTCATGATCTAAGAATAATTTGACTTATTATGGCTTAAGGTTTTGCATAGTTAGAAAAATATATTTTGTTTCTATTTTCAGTGCATCGTTTTGTTTAGTTTTAGCAATATTTCATGATCATTCATGTTTCGAATGTCATCTATTTGCAGGTCATCATCGTCATGGTTTAAATAGATTTTATTCTATTATTTTTTATATAGATTACTAGCTTTTGCCCGCGTCTCCGCCCGCGTGGATTTCGGTTATCGCGTAAAAAAGTCCATATCCCAGGCTATATTTCTGCCAAATTTTATCACGATCGGTACAGCGTTTTAGGCGTGAAAACGTAACAGACAGACTGACAGACAGATTTACTTTCACATTTATAATATTATTAGTATGGATTTCCTGTTTTGTGAATGTGAAAACGTTGAAGGCCTAGTAGACTGTAGATTTGTTAACCTTTTTTCATTTTGTTAAGTACCTGGTAATTGTTGAAAGGCCTATTCCTTCCTCCCATACCTATTAATAGTAATATATTTGAAAATATTGTAAAAACCAATTATTTTTAAACGAGTAACCATGGAGTTTCTTGCGGGTTCATCTTCATAGGAAACGACCAATTGGAACCGTGCACCTAGCTTCTGACGTTTCATAAGTGCCCCAGGTTTATGTGAAATATATTAGAATATTTTGTTTTTTTTTAAATCGTCTAGTAATTTGCATTAAGATGATTTATGCAATATTTGTTTCAACCTAGTTATTAATACTGCAGACGCAATCATAATCGTGTAACTAAGTGCTAACAACTTTTTTCCGTAAATAATATAGAAATTATCTAGGTACATGTTTAAGAACTTAATTATTAGTATTTAAGTATAATATATATTAACATAATTAACTAACTATTTCACTATTCATAAAACTATTATGTTAAATTAATATTTGTTAAGAAATCAGTTGTCCTAATAGTAATTGTAAGAACTCATGCCGCCTGTGATACAGGTTTATCCTAGTACAGTCATCATACTTTGTAATACCTACATTATTTCTAAGATTTATACTGTATTTTTCCAATTTTTATTTTTGAATAAATTTTATTATTATTATTATTCATTGTGATCTCAAGCTTACAGTGAAATGTTCTTTGAAGAATTTCTAACAATAAATTATAGTTTTCCAAAGATTTAATGTCGGAGATCGATCGGTTCCGATCTACTTAAACTGACTGGCTTCTGGCTGCCGACATTGACTTCAAGTATTTATTAGAGACGGTCATAATCATATCTCTTGCTTTGCTAGTTTTCTGCTTTCGAGTTAGAGTTAATGTATTTCTTTCTTTTCGTTTTTTAGATGTAGGTAGTGTACTTGTTTTGCTTTTTAGAAATGAGAAAATATTATGAAAATCTTCATGTTGCATACATTGTGATACGAGTTAGGAGCAATGATATTATATAAATAAAGAGATATGGCACTAGCGCGCGCAAATTGTTGCAGACAAATTCAGGCAATTGTTGTAATTTGATTTAGTCGGCTAATAGCAGCGAGCGAAACAAAGCGTGTCCATAGCTTGACAATAATATATCTAAAATGCCAAGTTGTGTGTTAAGAAAGTGTAAAAACTATGGTTCCAAGATAAATAAGAGTGAAGGAATTTCATACCATAATTTGTAATAACAATAATTGTAATAACAACGCAACAATATCTAAACGCCGGCGCCGCGCCGCTGCCGCTCAGTATGAACGTAGCGTATCTTTCCTTTATAATATCATTGGTTAGAAGTGAATTTTAACTCTTTACACAATGGAATTCTTTCTGACCGAAAATAAAAGCAAGATTTTAATTGTTTAAAAATCTAATAACCGAGTTAAGGTCGTTACCCACAATAAAATAAGTAAACTTACAGCATACGCTTTTCGTACTATGACTCGAAGTACTTGGAAAGTCGCCTCACGAGGGTTAAGGCTCGCATCAGTGAAAGTGGCCACGATTGCTATCAGTCCCGACTGATAAGACAACTCAATGGGTTACTTATTCGGTCAGATGGCTTTTTGTTTGATACCACTCTTGTTAGGGCGTGCTGCGAAAGGAATGCTGGACAAGCTTTCTTTTCTGTTATATTTCATACTTATAAATCAATAGATTACCGTTATAACTGCTATAGATGTTGTAAAAAATGTAAACTTGTAACTACGTGGTGTAACTGTAAAATTACAGCGAGTTTTCTCATTTCTCTTACTAATGTAACGGTCTGGTCAGAAAAGAGGTAGTGGCACAGGTGCTGGTATCTTTTCGGAGGACTTCAACATACACATAGCTACACCATTGGAGGTACATAACACGGTGTTCCAGGCCGAGTGCTTGGGTATTTCTCTAGCCGCCTCAGCCATCATGGCCAGGGAAGTTAAGGATCACTCGATACGCATACTCTCAGACAGCATGTCTGTCCTACAAGCGCTCAGCAGTTACACAGTTGACTCTGGGCTGATATACGAGTGCCACCAGCGTCTCAATCAGGTGGGTAGCCTCAACAACGTAACCATTCAATGGATCAAAGGACACAGCGGTTCGCTGAGCAACGATGCAGCGGATGAGCTTGCCAGAAGGGGGTCGAGCATGGCGTAAGTACCCGAAGGGGAGTGGTACGAAGGGTTCAGGACCCACTGGTCCTGAATCCTTCGTACCACTGCCCTTCGGGTACTTACGCACTCTGGTAAGAAAACGCACCAGGGACCAACATCACAAACTATGGTCGGACCAAGGTGAGTGCAGGCAGGCTAAGGCAGCTCTCCCCGCAATTGATGGCCGCCTCACGAAACAGGTTCTCCGACTAACGAAACAACAGCTGCGTACAGTTACAGCAGCTATAACTAGCCATGGGTCATTTAATAAACACCTCTTTGTCATAGGAGTCACAGACAGTCCGCTGTGCAGGGCCTGCATGGAGGACGACGAGACAGCGGCTCATGTGTTGCTAAACTGCCCGGTGGTCACCATATACAGGGCCAAGTACTTCGGTAACCCAGGTACCCTACGTGAGATTGTCAGTAACACCAAGGCGTTGCTGGCCTTCTTTGAGGAGCTGGGATGGATCGAATAATCGAATTCCCATCCGGACGCAAAATACGCGCATTGTCGTGGAGTTACGGACACCAGTCCGAATTACCTATTACCTATAACCTAACGGTCTGGCCTGAATTTAGTCTACAAATATTGGCGTCAATTATTATTTTCTTTATTTCATTTAATTTATATTGTGTATGTGTAATTAAATAATAATAAAGCCCTTTATTCCGAAATATCAACATTTTCACTTAAACTCAGAAAATAAATAAATTAAATGTCTCTTATTTCGGTGTGCCTATTGGAAAGGCCTCCTCCAACGATTTCCACTGTTGCCTGTCTTGAGCAACCCTTCTACAGCATGGTCCTGCGGTCAATTTTATTTCGTATTTCCACCTTGTGTGTTGTCTTCCTCGTCTTCTTTTGCCGTCCCTTGGGTACCTTTTTCTGACTCTCTTGCTCTACTTTCCCATTTTATTGCGCATCATATGTCCTGTCCACCGCCACTTCTGTTGATCGATACTCTATTCAAAAACATTTAATTAAACGCTTTGTCGTATAAACACGGAAGTGATTTAACACCAGACGGAATTAATCTCCTGCGTTTTATGCCATCATCGTAATAAACTTTTCAACCATAGAATCTTAGAATGATTCAATCATAATACTCTCGTCACACATGTTATGGCGAATGCTCATGTGATCTGCTCATTATTGAGGACCCGTGAAAGTTCGATTTTGATTAATTACTTATAGCCTCGTCACTGTTACACAACGTGAAGATTGTACAGTCATGCGAGGTTGCGTTGTCGCTGCGATTTTAGTCACATTGTGATCGCGCCTTTATCAATATGCGCGTGATAGATTCGCGATTTCACATGCTAATGTTGGATTTGAGAACCTTTTTGATTATGCGTTCGTATTTCATAGGTAGGTACTGTAGAGGCTTTAATCTGACTGGGTTTAAGATTCGCGGAGGTTTCATACCTTCGCGAATCTTTTATGATTTCGAAACAAATATTTAATTTGGAATTAGAATAGAAGGAAAGTTGAGAGTGTCCGCTCCCCGGGCTGACAAGCAGATGTCGATGTCGTGATAAAAATATTAAATTGTTAAAATATTTAAAGATCCCAATAATTATGCTATATATCAAAAATAGGCATTTTATTTATTTTGGTACCGTAGGCGCTCGTATAGCGTCTACAGTACCCATTTTTACTAAGTGTCAAGCAACCCTATATAGAAGACTCTAAAACACAACTCTAAAAAAATATCATTCCCACTTTACGTCTACGGGAGGTACCCTAAATATTTAATTTTTTCAAGATTTTATTGATTAATATGTATAATCATACTAAATTACAGCTTTCTAGTACTAAGAGCCTCTGAGCTAAGCCGCCGACAGACAGACAGATGGACATGGCGAAACTATAAGGGTTCTTTGTTTACTACGGAACACTAAAAAGATAGAAAGATAGTGTTTTTTTATCATAAAGAACACTATCTCTGTCTAAACTTAATATTGTTTTTATAACAATTACTTTCCCTACATACAAACTAACTTCGCAATTTTATTATTTTCCTCACACAACATGTTATTACGAGTTATATTGCTGCGATAAATAAAACGCTTTACACATAAAAGAAATTACACAATTTGTAGAAACACGCGGCGTTTTCTTTAACAATTCAAGCGCGGACTGCAATAATGCTACTAACTAACCGAAAAAAGTTTGCCAATTAAAGCAGAACGGTTACGAAAGTTTCACGTGTGCACACAATTAGACGAACGGACAAACGAACCGAAACCTAATTATACAGATTATACATAATTGCGCACCCGACTGTCAACGCGCGCGCAATTTTGGTTCTTTTGACAGATTGAGGTTAGGGCGGGAAAATGTGAGTGGCATAAGTCATATTTGGCATTCGTGCAAAAATATTTACCTAATTATTGGATTTGTAAAGCCATTTATTAAGTAAATATCAATAAGCTGATTGTTTAGTTAACAAAGGACACTCAAAGTAAAAATTGAGGAAGAAGTCATCATAATGACTCGCATTTTATGACAGACATTATACCTTCCTTGAATAAAACACTTTTACTTTTAATCTACACATACTTTCATACCCACACGACCACAATCTTCAATCAACAAAACGTCAGTAACAAATAAAAATAAACAAACGTGATTTGTGTTCACCTTACGACGTATGACATAATAAGGCCTCCAACCATGTGGTCGTATCACAACAAAATGATATAATAGACCTTAAGTGGTTGCATTTATCATAATTATCTTAATTGCTCGTGTTGTAATGTTAATAATTTGTTCCAAAATGTCTCTTTGCTTGTTTCAGGTGAGAGCAATTTTCGTAAAAATGCATTGCGGTAACGCCGAGCAAATAACTTAAGGTGAGTGTGCTTTAAAGATAATTGTTTACTTGTTTGTATTCTTTTGCAATATCAGACTGGCAGACTACAGCCTGGCTGCAGCAGTTGGTACGTACTTTTTACACGACTGCCCCAGAAAGAGGGTAATGTTTTTCGAGAGTATGTATGTATTTAGGTATGTCTATTTCTTTGGCACGCGCTGTAGCCTAAACGGCTTGATGGATTTTAATATATGAGGTCTCGTTAGATTCGTCATAATTGTGGGAGTGACATAGGCATATTCAAAAAAAAAAAAAGGAAGGGAAGATTTTTTTTAAATAAATTACAACGATACTGGTATCAAATAAAAGCTAGTAATGAGACAATTCCAAATATAAGTATATATAAATCACTAAACAAAAAGCTTGAAAAAAAAAAAAAAAAAAAAACAAAATACCCGACTGCAAAAACACATAACTGAAAAGAGAAAAACAAGCATTATAATATTTATGATCTATAGAATTTTGGTATCGCAGGCGGGGACAAACCAATAACCTGAAATATGGTGTAAGTTTTGGTGTAACGTTTGATTATAATATTATAATGTTTTTTTTTTTTATTTATGTGTTTTCGCAGTCGGGTTTTTTGTTAGTTTTCGCTTTATAGCTTTGTTACAAACTAAATATGGTAGATATCTGTCAAGGCATATCAGGGATCTGAAAGATTAGAGAAAGATCTATCTTTTGTGCCAACCATACATCTTGAATTCAGAGCATAAAAGAAATCGGCATAAATCTCCTATCATGTTTGATCTCAAAGCATTTAGAGTCAATTATCTGCGTTTTAAAAAGCATTGAAATAATGATAGTGTTCATAATGTAACGCCTACCAACAAGTTGCGTGATTCAAAGACAATAAAATTGTGATGTCTAAATAAAGCTATTATGACGTTCAATGTGAAAATGACATTCAAATTATATGTAGGTTACTAACGTCTTATTTTAATGATGTTACGTGGTGTTTGTCTACTGCAATCTTGTTTAATTTTACGATTTGATTTTCACCTGCAGCGATTTTCGTTTCTTTTCGTTTTACTTCCACTAGAATTGTTTAGCCGTCGTTATTGTTTATTAATATGTATTCTATCTACTGTTGGTTTTTCTCAAGCTTTTTAATAATTATCCGTTTCTGGATAGAGTCTTCCTTCAGTGTGTATTTTGTTTGCAACAGAAAAACAACCATTAACATTCATTTGTTTCTATCTATATATCTGAAGCATGCATATTCGCAACATTACAATTATGTATTCCATTATTCATAAAAAAATAACCTTTCTGAGATAAATATTACAAAATTCGTTAGGTCACGAACTTCTGATCTCCAGATCGTTACTTCAGAATCTATTATTGTACAAACAATTTAACCAGACAGAAAAATCTCGGCGCCAATAATGATACGTTTTCCATCAAACAGAGAGCTTGTGGAAACAGATTTATAATCTACTGTAACTTAATTATGTGTGTCAAGGACTGCCGCCTCATTTGTACCATGCATGAGCTAAACAAAGCTTGATAATAACTATGTTTTAGTAGAGGACAAGGGTGGAGTTCACGTTAATTAAAAATAGTAATTTGTACTGCTATTGTGTTGTTGGCGTGTGCGGTCGCTCTTAGCGTGTACTTGGTGATAGATATTATATATCTTTTAATGTCTATATCTAGTTTGTCCATGGCATATATATTACTTTTGGTCTCACGTTTGCAGAATAATTGTCTCATTTTGTCAACTCTTTGGGTGTTGACAAATGAGACGATTTTAGAATCAGAATCAGAATTGATGTAATTGTAAGAATGTAGTTTCACATAGTATGTTGTTAATATTTTTTTAAGTCCTATACATTCTACCACAACATATTATTTTGATATACAAATCATATTATGTCATTCTTAACTAAGTACAATTTTTACAATAAGTCTATTAAGAATTAATATTATTATAATTGGGTAATCGATACTTTAAAATCAATGTCAAAATTAAGTACATGTCATCTTGGTTTTATCTTTTCTTTTGTTAAGTTGTGAGTAATTGTAACAGTTTCTATATTAGATGGCTATAGTAAAGTAAAAAGCGACCTTATTGATCCGATTTACAAATTTAGAATGCAAACGATTTCATTTAGGAACCTTTTGAAACATCTTTGTCAAAGTGCACCAGTATAAGTGTACCACTGTTTGTCTCTGCATCACCCAAACGTTGACTAGTAGAAAATGCCTATGACATTAAGTGCGTATACTTTAAGCACACAAATGTAATATTTGTGTGCTTCAAGTATTAAATAAATAATAAATTATAATGCAACAAAATTGTTGAAACTGTTTCAGAGCTGCATAATTCTCAATGGCCGTTTTTAAAGCTTTATGAATATTGTCTATGAAATTGTAATATCGCTTTTTCCTCCAAAAAAGAGAACCTACTGTGATGTTTATATTGCTAGCCACTTGCCCAAGAATCACCAAGGTCTTCTATTAATATTCAAAGTTTATGCAAAACTAGCTTCTTCTCGCGACTTCATCCGCGTGAAATTTCTTGTTTCCCCGTTCCCCAATCCATTCTCAAGATATCATCAAAAAAGCAGTTTTGTACAAAATTTATGAGAAAGTGAATTATCTACATATTTTTGTTTTTCGTGAAATTTTCGCATGTTTTAATAATTATTCTGCTATTCGAGGCGGAGACAAATCCAACAAATCCATGATCATAAAAATCGTTCCAGCCGTTCTTGAGTTATAAATGGTGTAATTAACCCGAATTTGTTTTACGTATATATTAAGATTGCTGTTGTTGCTGGGTCATCCACGGTTTTGACCCGTATTTACGGAGTGACGCCCTATGGCGTGTGGGCATCCACTAAGCTTATTGTCTCCAATTTATTGATGCCACTGTTTTATTTAATTTATTTACCAAATAATAGAGAGGAATCAAAACTCTGATATCTAAAATTTCGTACGTTGATATACTTACCTACATTACTTTACGGAGAGATATCTAGAGTTTATTTCAACTCAAAATCAAAGACAAATTAATCAGGAGGATGTGAACGACCAGTCGAAGCAATTTAAAAAAAAAATCTGTAACATTAGTAGGTAGCCTATAACAAAATTCCAGTTGTGGTTGGTATAGTTTAATAAAGTTTTACTTTACATTGTTAGTACCTATTGACTCTGTGGTCAGTATTTGGTTAGATTATGGCATTTGTATGATGACGCGCAAACTTGCAGTTTTGATGTCAAACAATGACACAAAGGGTTAATGTTTGCTTAAAAACATAAATTATATTTCGTCATTTGTGGTGCTGGATTTGATATATGCTGATAATAGCGCTATTTCAAGTTATTACCCAAAGTCTCAAATTCAGATAATTTATGTAAACAAAGGGGATAACATAACAAAAAAATATCTTCGTAATGGTAATTCACATAAAATTGCGAAAAAAGAGGTTCCATTTTTTTTTAAGTATTGATTTTAAGAAATAATAATTAAAAAATAATCATACCGTAATTATTTTTATAAATTTTCGTTTTTAAACAAAGTTATTAACAAAAGGAGATTTTCTGGTATAAAATATTTTATGATACTGGTAACAATGGAGATACAAACATTTTCAAATTTTTTAACAACACTAATATTACAACTCTCATACATAGATTCATATTGTAAGTAGCATATCTAGCCACATTTTGGATGAAAACGGCTGTAAACTGTTTCGATTGGAAATCGATTTTGGGAGGCCTGCGTCTAGCACTGGACTTAAAAGGGCTGATTATGACGATCATATACCGTGTCTCCGACACACTACACAAAACATTGTTTGGCAACGGTATTTTGTTTGCATAGTTCTTATAATTAATTCTCTTTAATTTTATCGATGATTATTTACAAAAACATTTATTGATAAAATGTTTTGCAACACTGTCCTGTCATTTTGACATTACTTTCTTTACATAAATTATCTGAATTAGAGACTTTGGGTATAGCTTCTGTACCGCGACTTCGTCTGCGTGAAATTTCAGCCTCCGACCCTCCGCGTCACATCCCGTTGCCCACCCGCGCTATTGCTTGGTTTTCACTTAGCGTTCTTTCTGACTTTTTTCTTTTTGCCCGGCTCCTTAAGTTCGCAGCGTGATGTTAAATAGCCTATAATCTTCTCCATGAATTGGGCTATCAAATATAAAAAGACCCAGAAACTTAAAAACAAATAACTCTTTATAATATTAGTAGACAGAGACTAGTTGCCTAAAAAAGTTTTACTTTGCTTCATATAAGAGTAGAAAACGATAATAAAGACTAAGATAAAGATCACGACGTAATGGTATCAAAGAGAAAGACCACGACACGTGACTCTAAATGTTCCAAAAATTAATTCAAAATAAAATTGGATGGTCTAGAAAAATCAAATTGAACATAAGATCAAAACACTGCCAAAAAACTATGATAAATGATTATCTTTTCAAAGCCAACGTAACTATCAGGATGAGGCTGATCCGGTCGCCATATAAGCTCCTGCGCTTATAAGGCAACTTGATATCATCTATAATAAATATTGCCAGTCACTTTATGTTATTAAATGTTCGCAATTACCTCAGACATATTTACGGGAACCTTATTCTGCTTACAGGATCCTTTTAAAGTATATTTTATTAGTTTGTTAAGTACGGTAGCATGATGTTGTTAATTTGATATACAGCCTGGGTAAGTAGTAAGTAAGTAGGCTAATAATAGTCTAGGAGTTATTTGCAAATATTTTGATCTAATGTTAGTATAAATTGCTACTTGTATTTACACATCATCGGTACTTGTGTACGATATTTTAGTCTATTCATATTTGCTAACCAAATAGCCTTGAGTTGAAGATATATTATGTTTTTGGTAGTAAGTAATAAGATAAAATTTAATGAGCGTCTTGTAATCACCAATCAAAATAAAAAATGAAACCTTACAAAGTACATAATACTGCGATATTAATTGTTATGATAGCTTTAAGCTCAGTAGCCACGTAGGCGGGAGGTATCTATGCTTTGTCATTTATGTCGTCTATATTAGGTCAACGTGAATCATCGGAGATACAGTTTATTATCACTAACATTAATGAGAAAAAATTTACTAAACTAATTGCGTTTAAGTATGACCTATGTCTAATAGAGGAGTAAGAGTAAATATAGAAAAGTCATCAGTGAAATTATTGCGGCGCTTGTAAATAAGAGTATGTACTTGGTTAATAAATCGCTTGGAATATTATAATATCGACTTCTGGAGTCCGAGTAGGTACTAATGTTAAGAATATAAGACGTTGATACGATTAGTTACTAAACGATTAGATATTAAAAGACTGACCAAGATCAGCCTGATAAATGATGCAAACATTACAAATTGCTCAAACGTTAGCCCATTAAGAAATTAATTTCCATTAATTCATAATACTGTCGATGGCTTCAAGACAGTTACTTTAGAAGGCAACGTAATTTTTCCGACCGAAGTATTAGATCAGCTATTAAATCTCCATAATCAACTAGTTTTATGAACGTTTTCTTAAGCAATCGGATTCGAAATGTCAATCGTGCGCATCTTGTACCCGTGTAACCTTTAACCGATAATTGGACACAGCTACCCGAGTGTTTTATTTGTTGTGACGCTACCTAATCGATTATTGGATTTCAATTTTGCATCATTTTATACTTAAGATAGCTTGTTAACTAAATATTGAAGTTTGTTCTTGACCCTAAATAAATTGTTTGATAAAAGGCATTAGAACGTATGAATATAAACATGGTTGGTAATGGATACTACTGAGTAAAACTTTATCATTACGTTAATAATTGACAGTTATACAAGAAAACTGATTTAATTTATTTCTAAATAGACTAATGAAACGTTATGGAGACATTTCGTCCCACACAATTTTCACTTTAACAAAGATCCCTAAATCTGCATTACGACCCACGGTTAATAGCCTCATTAAAATAGATTCTACAACAAAATAAGCCTAAATGATGCGATATATTCGATCTCAGTCACGCAACAGACAGCACCAAACATAGAAGTTAGTGGCAGAGTACTATAAAGATTAAAGTTAAGCTACATTAGCATGGGGCATTACATCCGTCTGGCAGATATGATCGGGCCTGCAGCTCAGTGGGTGTGCTGGCTGATCATGTCGGCAGATAAGGTCGGGTGTCCCTCTGGGTACTATGTTTGGTCATATTTTGTTTCTCTTGAATGGTTTTCTGGAAATCTGTGCTGGAATTTGTGGCATGATAGTATTCTGTCATTACGCTCTTGTTTTCCCTATGCGATCAGCAGTCCTCTTAATTTATCTTTGATAAACGGTGTGCTTGTTTTAATTAAATTAGAGCAACCATTTTTATAGACACCATAATTTCAAATATTCGAAAGTGGACCCTCGCACCCGAATGCAGCGCTAAGAATGGTGATGCTGAGTCGTGCACTCGTGCGCCACTGGCGATGAAAGCGGCCGCTGTCCCACATGCATTGTTGTATTAAATATGCGATAGACGACAGTAATGTTCTGTTCTATATGGTCAAACTATGTTATTAGATTACCTTTTGTGTATGCAGACATCGTTGGAATATTAAAGAGTATTGGTAAATAGTTCGATTAGAAATTGATGTGACGATACAATTGCGATTGTGTTGTGAAACTATGATAGCATCATTATTGATATCCGTATTGTTAATAATTTGTGTTGGATTTCCCTTTTGGCTGTTGGCTCTATTCAAGATACTAATAGCTAAGTATTATCATTCATACGTATAGTTGTAGGTACTATGCATGTTTTCATAGTACAACCTCGGTAATCTGGCATTATTTCAGACACAAGTGTGCCGGATTAGTGGAAAATTCGGATTAGTGAAATATGGGAAAATAATGCCATATAAATTTTTTGACTTGCACTCGTGTTATCGCCCACAAGGAAACTGTAGTGCTATTCTGTAAAAACCTCATCGTGAAAAATAAGGTGAATTGAGCTTAAAGTATCAGGTCACGCCACCTGATTCTAGGGATTGACACTATTGACAGCTCACTTCAATCTCACCTCACCAAGTTTTCACGGCGAGATTTCTCCAGAATTGACTTGCTGATCTAGCAGAAAATGGGAACAAATACGGTCCCGGATTACTGAACATGCCATGCCGTTTATTGAAGTGCCGGATTACTGATATTGTACTGTATATAAAAACGTGACCTAAGGCTAAGGTAATGAAATAATGAGTAATATCATCATATATCAGACAGTCAACATCAATCTGATGTGTGTGAGGACCTCGTAATGACCGCTACATTAATATGACCAATAAAATCATTGCCTTACTAAAGCAGTTTGTTGTGTTGTTAGTTGACAGAAGAACGCTGCAACCATTAAATTATACTAAAGTTACTTTTTACGATAGCCGATAGTGAAAGGGTTGCCAAATATTAGTACTTTAGCTTGGCATGCAGTTTGCAGAGGTATTTTCTTTTTAAAAGATCATAATCTTTTAAAAAGAAAATGCTAGTTCTTAGGAATAATATTAATTACAGTTACGGAAATAGGAGCTTCGTCTTTCTCAGGGTAACAAGTTATTCTAGAATTGCCTTTTTCTTCATAAACACCTGAGATTTTTACACACAGCTCCGCAACCGCAACTGTCCTCGCATGACGACCACCGTGGGAAGCATCCACTTCCTAGAGAAAGAAATCAATTTACTTGTACACCGTAGTAAATCATACACTAATAGTAATGGAAAACATGCCACAAAAACTCATCGTAATCACAGATTTAATGATATTGTGAAATTCGTGCACACTATTGTATTCTTTATGTACGCTTCAATAGGGGCCATAATTACAGCCATAATTTTTAAGGATGGGACAATTTGTATTGCTTTCATGTTTTTATCTCCTGATGTTAGTACTAGGTAGTCGGTCAAGGCTCGTTGGAGAGGTCGGCAGCGTCTACTGCCTATTGTTAGAGGTCTGGTCGTGATCAGCGATGCATGAAGCGGAATTCTGAATAGGTTCTATTCATCTGCTATGAGAAATGACGTTTGTGTCGGCTTGATCTGATGGCTGACAATGAAATCGTTGCAATGAAATAATAATATTACGATTGTTGTCAAAGCAACTTTGTTCTTGTCAAAATAATTAGAAAGGCTCTTTAAAACACGTGTTTTATCTTACCTGAGCTAATATGAATATTATTCTACTTTTATAAGTTTTGCATTTAGTCTATTGCACCTAAATCGTTTCAGTTGGGATTACGTGAAATCATTTACGAATTAGATTTCACATAATCATAAAACCATTTTGTCGAGACATCAATCATCATTGACATCAATTCATTTCGAATCGCTTTTAGTGGCTTTACTATGCACATTAATATTATGACTAGCCCAAATTTGATGCAGGTGACTTGGCGCATTCATATGCTTATAAACATCAGTTAGGTCCCAACTATTACTTAAGTTGTTCGCCTACGAGTATGTATCTAGGTTGCTTCTTTAGGTGTGGGCTTTACCTCTTACGAAACCTCTAACAGGCACATATGAAATTATCTCGCTCATATGCATCATTTTCTGATATACTTACCTTTGATCGTATTTTAGCTCCGCTTAAAGTGTCGCTAGGGATATATAGAGTACATATTCAAAATACGATTTAAAAAGAATGCAGCCCGAGATATCAAAATAAAAAACCGAAACATGAAAGATATAAAAATAACAAACGAGTTAAATATGAAGTTTAGAGAGTTAAAGATTAAAGGAATTATTATGGATGTCTTACCTACTATTAATGACGTGTCAATCTTCACATTCACTATAGATTAATTCTCGATTCTCTACGTTCACATACTCTAGTGATTCATCCGCCAATTCACTCAATGGAGCCATAATATGATCCAAGTTAAAAGCGGAGAGCGATTGGTATTAGTTTTGTTTTCTTCCTTATATAATTAAAACATAATTGATATTTAGAACATTGATGAATGTCTGTTAGTCACATACCTATATTTATTATAGAAAACTAAGGCTAACTATGGCTTTCGTTGGTGGCAACTGAGAGTATAGTTCCTATAATAAAGTTGTTATAAGTAAACTATTTTAGTTACAGCATGTTGTTAATAATATCATCAAAACATCATCATTATTATTGAAAGCCATAGTTCACCCAATGCTAAGTATAGGCCTTCCTTCTTTAGTGTCATGCAAATACTAATGAAACTAGAGATATTCGGTATTCGGCATTACTCGAAATTTTTGTTATTCGTCGAATACCGAATAATAGTATCTATTATATTATTCGACATTCGGCGAATAGTTATCTAAATAAAAATAAACTATAAATAAACAGAAAAACTATAGACTTTAAAATAATTAAACTTTTATTAATCTTTCAAAACAAAACACACTTAGTATTATTATCATTAATATAAAAAGGTAGCCAATAATTTGTTATGAAAGTTAATTAGTTAGGCTTTTTAACTAATAATTTAATATACATGTCGAGTAATAATGGCGAGTATTCGACTATTCGCTATTTCAACTATTCGCGGGATCTCTAAACGAAACATATTATCAAACTCGTCTTTATCGCTCTAGTCTATTATTTGGACAACACAAAACTATTTGAATATGCATTGTTTGTCTGCTTAAGGTGGTTGTATTGTGTTAGTACAATGCTAGTGTAGTCAGCGTTTTGATTTGTCATCGATGCAGGTTCACTCTTGAGCACCAACGGGTTACGAAAGTTATTTGTATTTATGGCACTATGCGTCATTTGATTGGTTGCTGGGTTCTAATGTTTTATTAGGAACTATTTGTGTTTCGATATTTACGTTCAACTTTGTCAGAATGCAAATTATCAATTTTAGAGCGTCTTTGAAAGATGTTGAAAGTGGAATAAATTTAAACAAACAAATCTTACACAACAATGTGTATATTTATTTACTTCATGTACAATAGTGGTACATAGGCGGACTTAATGCCACAAGGCATTCTCTACCAGTCAACCTTTGGGTTAAATATGAAAACATAGTGATAGGGTACAAAAATAATGTCTAAAATACTAACTTCTTGATTATATGATTTATGATTTTAATTTCTTGGTTTTAATAAAATCAAGATAACTGCAGTAAATTCTTATAATTATTAATAATGTGTTTTTTCTACGTCCAAAATCCAAACGAAAAGACAAAAAAGCTTACGTAGGATTTTTATATCAAACTTTAACATCCTGCCTTCTTTCACTATCATTATGGAAAAATTACTCTGCAACCATTTTGCGTAATTATTGTACCTTTGCATTGTTCACACATAACACATAACGTTATCATTTTGTTTCAGGTAAAATGAGAACAGTGTTCGAGATTTCAACATTACGTAAGTAACTAGGGTGTTGGAAAACGAGGTGCTAATATGAAAGTAACATCAAAGTACAATACCATTTTTGTAAAGATGGTGTGAATTGTATTACCTCTGTGCTTATTTGGAATATATTGACATTTTAGTGTGGTTGCAATCGGTACCGTTGTTGATGATACTCGTAACTATAAGCTGGTCGCAAGTTTTGAAATCATCAATGATGATGAGTAGGTGCTAGAAATTACAATGGAAATATTTCGTTAAAGTATGAATTAGGTTAAGATATCAGTAAAGCAATATAGACAAGTAGGAGCCAAATCTTGGTCTAGAAGTAATTAAGTATACTAAAATCTTTAAAGAAAATAATCAAAATCAAAGTTTTTAAAACAACTTCTATTTATCATATTAAATTGGCCATGAAATTGCGGATTTGAAGTACGGAAAACATATAGGTAAACCAATTGCTTATTTTGTCTGTAGGTATAAAAATATTGATTCCCACGATGGACCATCTCACGGCCAATACTGGCAAGTTGGCATCTCACACTAAGCTCATCGTGATTTTTCAAGTGTATATGGAATGTAAATATTACAAGGCTAGCATTCAAGAGAAATTACTTATTTATACAATCTTAAGGATGTATCGTGTAGAAGTACACTTGTTGTGAAAAGGTCAAACAATCGATGCCAAATCTATTTACTAACGAATTGTTCAAAGGTGGATTGCTTAATATTTTTATGGCGTGTAAATATCAGTGCATCTCTCCAGTGTTAGGTAATTTGTTAGTCACAGCGTTGTCTATTTCATATCATAGTTCAATTGTTGGCCAGCATTATTTTATCATTTTCGTAACAAAATGAATGTTCCGTAATATTTTACTCTTCATTAATTAGTAGCTCTATTTCCTTAGTATGTTATCTTTTAGTTTTATCATGTTTGCTAGTTTCGTAGACTCCTGCTACTACGTCAGGTGTAGTTTGATCAGGCATTTCCTCTTCCATAGCCCTCTGTCCCTTCCACTTTCGCTTTTATATAATTTTATAATGATTTAAACTATAAGATAGCATTATTATAATGCTTAGTCATTTCCTATGATAGCTACTGTAAATGAATTAATTAGATATTACCTTCTCGTTTTATCGATGTTCTGTAATTTGTCTAAAAGTTATTCAACTGACGTTATAAAACATTGTCATGGACAATGTTTTAGAAATTATATATTTTCATAGTGTTATACAGAAAGAAACACGTAAGTGGATAATATGAATATCCCAAAGTAATTATGTAAACATTAATATTGTACTTACGTTAAGGAAATAAACCACACGCAGAAGTCAATCTTGCTGAATTTAATTCCTGTAGGAAAACATGAAACCACAAATCAATACATTCGAACATTCGCTAATTTTCAGACACGACACCGCATTCCTACGTAATCACATGCAATGTAAAGAAATTAAATTGGTTAGGATATAGTTATCTAAAGTCCAGCTTACATAACAAGTATTGAAAACCAACATTTCAAATGAGCCAATTATATCTGGCTTCTTATTTGAATAGCAGTACAATCATAGTCGAGTTGTGGTTTTAGGGAAAGGTTTAAAAGTTATCGCAGCAGGAAAATTGCGAAATCAACCATTTTGCCGCTTTTAGTGCCCATTCAGAACATACCCTTTTTTGTATAGTGACTCTTGAACGAGAAAATTAAGTGAACAATGTTGAAACTGTGAATCATAATCGTAAGTTTGAAGTACAATATATATAATTTAAATAAGAATTTAAACGGTTCTCAGCATTGATATTTTTGTATATCAATTGTACTCAGTCACGGTATAGTCTTTTAAAAGCCGTTTTATTTAAGCAAGTGTGAAATATTTTTTGAAGCCCAATGCTGAAATGTGTGTCTTGCTAATGACAATATGCATAATATAGGCGCTATCAGTATTCCAACGATATCAGTAAATTTTACTAACTAAATCGATTGTTTCAAAAGGAATCTTTGGATATTATCTTCAAATGTTGATTTTTAATCTGCGTTAACTACATATAACAGAAAAGTTTTCTCAATGGCAATGATCTAGCTTCAACTGTGCTAGATTTGTATCAAGTGGCATAGTAGACATTGCTTGATTAAAAATTTGATTGTAGTCAAATGTTTCTAGTCTGAATTTCAAAATACTCTATTTAACATATCTTTCTCACGTAAGCGTGGAACTAAACTTGAGTTAACAGAGTTTTAATGCAAATTCAGTCATTTATTCTGTTGGCTTGCAAATAAATTGACTTTGTATGATTCGAGGAAATATAAACAGTTATAGATTACGTCAGTCTTGTCTACAAGTAAATTGATTTGGATTGCGACAAGTGCATGATATCCACGACAGGTGTTATGGAAATGAGGAAATTCAATTTAATATAATTGGCGTCTAGTTATGATGATGATCATTCATGATCATCGTTATTGAAATGGGCTGATTTTAATTCTTCTACGAGGTCTAAATGCTAATTGGTTGCTCTTAGTACTGTATGATCATCGTTACTGAAATGAATTGGTTCTTCTTCTTGTTCTATAAGGCCTTAGAATAATGCTTGACAAGACTCCCGATTCCTTCCTACAACACAATCGAGGACGAAGTTTCACAAAGTCTCAGAACCATCAATTCCAACCTTCTAGTTACTATTTAGCTCACCGGATTCCTTTCAAAGGTTTAAAAGCAATTAACAGAATCGGCTCGTGACAGAATCATGCAGAGTAAGCCGCTCGTTAAGAATTTTCGTACGTGATCGAAAGGTAAATTACTGCTGTCAGCAATTAGTTATCACCTTGTCTTACTTTGGCTTTAGTCGATTTTAAATGCGTGTTTTGAACTACGTGGGAGATTAAAATGATAGAACATGGCATACCTATCTTCATATTATCCTCAGCAACGTGCGTTTTATTCGTTTCTACAAATTACCATGTATAAACAGACATTGCTTTAATAAACTTATGTATTTGCAGAGAGTAGCATATTAGCTCGGAAATAACTTGGTGTATTTTGGTATTTTCATCATCAGTTATGGTATTTCCGTTGGCGATATGCAAGCGATTTAAGCACGATATATTTAGCTTAGGTGAATCTTTAACTGTTACCGAATGTAAAACAGATATTATTATGAGTATTATTGTGAGTAGTTCTGTATTCTTTGATAAATATTTTGAGAGTTGTCTGTTAAGGAGTCGTGATGTTTAAAGAACATTTGAATTCCTACATAAAAATCCTCTTCAACTATTATCTCATCTAATGAGTACGATACCATAAAAAATCCCTCACGACAATACCATTCTCGAGGTTCCTTTTTATCTCACGTCCCAACAGAGTCCTAGGTACACCTATTCACAGTCGAGACACCTCCTACATAGTTCTAAGAAAGTACGCCACTGGCCGACGTTCGAATAACAATGTGAACGAAAGTGTCAAGCCCACCGGAAGCGCTCGGTGAAAATCTTATAACAGACAAACAGCTATTACGATAAGTTCAGTCGTATTTACTAACGTCTTGTTATGTAAGGGATTATGTAATGATTTATTTTCATATGTAATTTATTAAATTTATGCGTTGTCATATTTTCAATTGGAATTTTATTCATATTTTGTACCCATCCGTCGATAGTAGCAGCAAAAAAAAAAAAAACACGTACGTTTTGAATTAAAAAAAAAACGATTGGTATAAAGTAATCATATTACAAACAGCCGTTTTTGAGTCCAAATGACACACATGTTGAAGTAACTTTGTTTTTCCAAACAACATAGTGATTGATGATCCATATAATTAGGCTACTTTTTACGCCTGAATGCGTCAAATATGTAGGTGAATGATTAACGGAATAGCTATGCCTGAATACATCGCTGAATATGTATGAACTGGCAATAAAATATCACTGTGTTGATAGATGTTTCCTTATGCATTTGTAAATGAACAAGTAATTTTGTACGGTTCAGTTAGCTAAGAATGTGGTAGTAACCAGTTACATTCTTCGTATCGCACAATGTGTGATCTAATAATGGCACTTCCAATTATGTGTCCAAATGAAATCCAAAGAATCAAAATAAAATACTATCGACTGATACCGTTCATGCTATTCAAGTCTTAAACAATCATAAAATAAAGGACACTTTTGTTTAACGCAATTTACCGCATTATTGACGCAAAACTACTTCATCAGTCGGTTGCAAGATCCAAACCAGTAAAGGGTTGATCAACTTTCGTCGCAGCAAGAACATGTTTTGCGATAATTTTGAGCAATATGTGGTTTGAATTTCATATTATCCATATTTTGTATCCATCAACTTTATGGTTACAAGTTTCTGCATCTAAAAATAACTTAATGGTTATTAAGTAGCGATTACTAGCGATGTAACAACCAGAGAAATGAAGAATATGCATCTTATGAACTTTAGACTCCTGAAAGTGTTTTTACAAAAACTTAAATAGATTTATTTGTAGATATACTACTTCTTCTAGATATAAAGAAATATGAAAAAATACTATACAGGAAATCCAATAGGGATGTGTCCTGGGTAGAAAAAAAAGAAAAACTGTTTAGTCCGCCAATCAGGTAATAAAAACATATTAGACACGTATTTTTTGCTTTACATATTAATAAAAAATTACTTAGATAAAACACATTAAACTTGGGGAGTGGGGGCTCGTTAGGTCACAGCTACGTATAAATTCTACAGAGAAGTGACTTCATGCCACATTTTAACTCAATGTATCGTCGTAATGTTTTGATTACGTAAAAAAATAAAAAATACGTGTCCAATATTTTTTAATAATATAAATGACGGACGAAACAAAAAACTTTTTTAGTCATCATCCTTATTAGTCAGGTATAAAGTCAAAGCAATACTCAATAATTAGGCAGCCAATGTAATTTTATTGTATTCGCACCTAACAATACGGTGGTGCTGTAAAAACTCATGAGAAATTCTATTACTTTACGTGAAGTACGCAATCCTGGTGTTTAGTGGCCTGTTATTAATATAGACAGACATGGGAGAACAGTGGGAAATACTAGGTAGAGGTAGTTTTTTCGATCGCAAAAGAAAATTATCTTACTTTCACCTGTAATGTGTAGCTAGTGTTTTATCTGTTATCTGTAAGTTCTGTAGTTTTATTAGTATCTGTAAATCTAGGGGTGAATAATAAGTACTTGCTATGTATATTATTTACTTCATTGTATTTGAAGAACCTTCTAGTGTCTTTTCAATTTAATTACTCATGATACGAAGTAATATAATTTAATTAACTGAAGATTCTGTTTCATGAAGCTTCTCTTCAAAAATCATTTAAGTAATGTTATTGGTATTATCTTGACCTATCCAATTTAGCCCAAAACAGCAACACAAGCCGTTATGGAGACGTAACATTGTTTTAAAACGGAACCCGTCACAGTTCAATTGTCAGCGTTTAACGAATATCGTTGCGTAACTCCAAGCCTAATGAGAATACACGTCGGAATTAAATATTTCCGCGAGTTTCTTTGTAACTCGTTGCCGATTAAATCTTCAGTAATGGCTGCATGTGATGTAAATGTTTTTGTATTAGTGTCGTCACTTAATAAAGGGTCATTAAGGTGACGTGAGGTTAGTTGTATTGTAGTTATGTGGGATGTTTTAGTATGGTTAGATGTGCAGACGTCAGTAAGAAAGGTTACATATGGAAAAGTTCTTTGTTTCATTTGCTCTTTGTATTCCATTGAATCTTCTTTAATGTCATGAGATTTGTTGATCAGATTTGGTTGGTTGGTAGTTATGCTATAAATAAAACCTATAGATATGTTTATCAACATTTTCTTGACAATCGATCACTCCGAATGAATTATTCCCAATAGTCCGCTCTAGCCCTGTGCTCCGGGGTGATAGCTGGGAATCATGTCGTTTAAACTTTTAAATTATATTATTTCTGACTTCATAACACTACTACGGTATCAATCTAAACACTATCAATGATAAATTATAGGAATTTATTTCTGTAAAATCGTCCAAAACACTTTTATACGTTAAAACATAATAAGTAATTACGATTTTCGCAAGAAATCAGAAAATGGATAATGATATATACTTAACAATGATTGTCTTGCCCAACATACAGTCGTAAATTGAGATATTTCACTGTGACAAGTAAGTAACACACTAACTTATCCTTCAGTGTGACTGATAAGACCACCCGTTATTTACTGCTGTTTGAAAACCGTCTGCATGTGAAATCAGAGTTACAATTACAAGGCCTGTAATTTACGTAGTATTGTGAAATTATTTGAGCACTAAAGATAATAAGTTTTGTTTTATTTAATTGAAATTTCTGGTTTGCGGCATGGTCCTTGAATACTAGAACGTAGTTCATTAGTTATTTTCCTGAAGATACGTCATGATTATCTCAGAACCATCTACCCTCACTGGGTCTGTTTGGTGGGTTACGGCCCACTCCTTCTCATAGACAAGAGGCTTATTGTGTCCTAGCAGTCGGAACTTTATACCTAGGCTAGTTATGATTATTATGATGACCAGAGATCGGAAAAGGTAAAGTTTTTTATCTAAACTTCAAGGAAGGAAGTAACATAGAGTGAATAATACGCTTTTTATCGCAATATAATCTACCCACAATAAACAGCCAACTTTTCAAGAATTTATTATTATATGAAAAACAAAGCTCTTTAATTTAATCGTTTTAGTACAGAACCCAAAAAAAAATAATTATATATGATTCTTCAAATCAATTATTTGTAACTAGGTATAAATAAAGTCCAATAAATAATTCGTGGTTTTTAAATCTTATATCATTTTAGAGGAGGTATTATCCACTCTATCTATTTTCCTCGAAGTTTAGGTAAATAAAATCTACCTAATCCGATCTCTGATGATTACTGACAAGATCAAGAGAATAAGCACTCTGTAGTAACTCGTTTCAAAATATACACTAAACAATAATTCTGAGACAGGCAAGAATTCAATAGCTGGTGTGCAAATCCTAACACTCACTTGACCAGGTATAAATATTGTGTATCAATAAAAAAATGAGAGCTTGTTATGAATGAAACAATAATAACTATTAAACAACCCAATGTTATCAATACATGCCCAATAGGAAACGACTATTGTGTAATACTAATAACAAGTCCGCAGCCAGGTTGTATAATGAAGCACCGAGTCCAACACATATGTTCGATGGCTTACAATTGTGTTACAATTAATTAATATTATTTATTTATTTATTATACAATGAGATCGCCCCGAGCGACATGATATAGTCCGCATTCAGGCAATAAGTTTATCATTAAAGTTCATATTGATTTATAACACAATTTTGCATTTTGATTGTAATGCTATAGATGAATTTGAACTCTCTCCTGATTTTGATGCTCAAGGGCTAATAAGCAATTGTCTTTTGTTTTAATTTGAGCGGCTTTCAAATCTTATCAAATCATTAAATTTATTCGTTTGCAAACATGGGTAATTAGTACATAGATGTTTTATTATAATAGTCCTTCATGAACTACCGTCACATGGGCATGCAAATCATATTATTATTTAATTCACTCATAATTTTAAATAACAGTTAGGAAAATTAAATAATACAAAACATAAAACGTTCATACACATTCATGATCATTCACCATTCATCATCACTCATTCATTCATTCATTTAATTGTTTTAACTAGAAGTAAATCGTAAACATCAATTACGTTTCTAAATGGCATGGCAAAAGGCTACTCCACCCTAACTATCTACAAAACACTCTTTCCTCAATATCACTTTTATCTTATCTGATATAAGTGAGACCGTGTCAAACTCATTCAAAATTGAATTTACAGTAGACAGCATCAGATCTACTACCATAAAATTATCAATAAGGCTACGTACAATTACCATTATATCATTGGTCTGCGGTCACTGCTGTCATTCACCCGCGGCCGCTCACCGGCGCTTGCGCAAGTCGCCGCGACACCCGATCTATCTGCCGGTTAATTGTATATTGTTCACGTGATTTATATAGGACCATGTGTGCAGGTACCTTGGTGACCACATACGTTAGGCTATATTGGTAGGCCATTTGAAAACTGGGTTGATACGGGCTCATTTAAGATGTGGTTAAAATTATGTACAATGTGTTGTGCTTGTGTAATTTACCTGAGCATGTTTTGATATGCATGTAATAAACATGCGCGAATCCTGTAGGCTTGTGCACAGCAGCTGAGCCTTGATAGAAGCTCAACATAATGACCATGAATCATGATACCACTAAACATTATTGGTCGCATTACTTTTGAGATCCAAAGTAACTCAGAGCTAGACCAACATTTTCAACGCGTGTAAGTCAAGTATATTCAAAAGACCGATCATCAATAACGGCATTTCTTGGACACCTGCCTTCAAACTCTCACTCGTCCTCAATGAAGGCATTTCTAAGACATCTATTACTAAAATGTTGACACTTGTATACTAAGTAGTTAGGAAGTACCTACTTGTTTACCAACTTCGGAATGTATTTGCCCTTCCCACGTGTGTTCCCTTTCCCAATGTGTACACAATGGCCTCTGCAGAGTCTACAACTTTTTCATGGTAGAAGTTATCAGCGAAAGTTGCCATGAATATTGAACAGTTTGTGGAAAGTAATGATTGTGTAATTTTTTTCAAAAAATTATGTTTTTTGCGTACATTTTGAGGGGGTTTTGGAAAAACTTTGTATCAGATTTGTTCAACTTATAAATCCCTTCTTATTTACTCAATTCTGAACTCTGTCTAATATTTTTCATTTAGGTACATCTCTTCCTCTAATGAATTCGAAATCCTTTTACAGTTTTGGTACCTACTTCATGTTAAATTTTTAATTTTACTGTGATGTTTATTTTGCCAGACTCGTATTTTCTATATACTTAAGTTGTATATTTTATTCTCACAATTTCTTAACATTTCCGTTGTTTGCCAGGATATTCAACAATGCTTGTTAAGGTCGTTTACTTTTGGCCCAAAATTATGAGACTATAGGTTTTAAAATATTAGACTTTTGATAAATGTAAAAATTATTCGTTACATGGTTGTTCATAAAATAATGTATATTTTAAAGATATTATGGTATTTATTTTTGTTTTGTTTTTAGTGTTGTTTGCGGTAAATAAAAACATATTTTGTACACAAGCAGATGATAAAAAATGTCGTAATGCAAGTCCATTGAAAGAAAGTAAAAGCTGAGCAGTGCGTGCGGTGCCCATAGGAAAAGTTATTAAGCTAGGAATTAATGATGTACACAGTCACTGAGAAGAAAGTTAGGAAAGTCATAAACATTTATTGAACAAATTCCACATCTTCGTACAATGACCATAATTTCGTTTGACCTTCCACACATTACTACTTCAATGAACGTACGGAGGATATCATTAGAAACAATGAAATGATTCAAGGTAATGTGGTCCTTACGTTCAATTTAAATAATGACAGAAATGTTCATTTCGAATTGACTTAACCCAGTCACTTGTACCAGGTACACGAGAACAATAAATGTTATAACATGCAAAAAAAACATTTTCTCATACAAATAATTACTTGAATGTAGTCTTGCAATCACGACTGTCCTAGAAAGTAAGTGACCATATTCATTGCTCGTTCATCATTGTGTTGATGTGTTTAATAGTTTTCCAACTAGTGGCACTGTGACGGTTCTGACTTAAAACATATTTAGTTCAAGAGACGCGGTGTATTCTTTAATTAGTGTTGGAATGCTTTTGTTGGATATAAGACCTGAGATCGGCTGTGTCAAATACTTTTGAGGTGAAAAATATATAAATATTTAGATCTGGTAAAAGAAGGTGCATGAAGGAAACATTGATAAAAATAAAGTTGTCAAACAACCCGTGACAACAAGGATTTCAGTTGAATTTAATGCATGAGTCAACTTGTACTTTTTTCTGTTTACGTGATATACGAAACGGATTCTAATTTGTACGAGTATAACTAAATTGATAAAGTATCTAGAGAAAGTCAGATCTGAATCTTTCAAAATCAACCGAGTCTAACCCGTCTGTCCAAATCTTGAAAACCCTGATATGTACAAGACAGATGATTTAATTTTTGCACACAAAGTCGGTCTCACGTCATTCGAAAGTTTTCGCCATTCTTCGGAACCGTCAGATGCATTTTTTGATAAAAATAATAAGTGCTTACAAACCCGTTATTTTTTATGAATGATTCTATGAGCATTAGACTGACTCATTCATTGGAATAAAGCGACCAACTTGATGTCGGTATTGGGACCATTTATTTTAATCCTTACATTTCAATTATTCTTCAATATTGGAAATGGCAAGTCTTTGAATTACAGAGTAGACTTTTTCTCACTTTTAATTTCAGTGACTGAATTTCATTTACAGCAGTTTCTGGACCATTTTCAAAGGCATTGTCAGAATCATTAGGCATGCTAGTTTTTGCCATCCATATCAGTTCATAATGGTGGTCGTGCGATCCAACAGCGGTCGCACGGTCGCTCGCTTGCCTCTTAATTGATCCCATTGTTGTTCTTCACCCGTTCGACGAAGTTATTAGTGCTGGCAAGTTCAAGCGATCACGGCTTACTTGAGAAACGTACCACATTTAATTTAGAGTTAAGGTCTTCATTTTAGTTAAAATGTTTGTGAGAAAAGGTGATTTGAATTAAAATAAAATGCAAACCTGTATTACTTATTTACAACATTATTAAAACATAGGTTAAACACGCTATTGGTGGACCTACAGAAAGTGTATGAGAAGAGAACTGTTTTCATTCTTAGCATGCAGATACAGTTATTTACAGAAAATAACAGTCTCATTAACGCATAGCTCTATAAAGTATTTAAGTTATATACCAAGTATTCACAGCACATAGAATACTAAATATACTTTACCATTCCATGGGCATCGGTTAACAGCACTGATAAGATTAAAAATAACTATATTCTATATTATTCATTCAAAAGGCAAAAGCTTTTGAAATATAGCATTAAACATTCAGCAATCGTTTTGTAACTGTCTAGTTCTTATGAATGGCTTGATGTTTAACATTCACGGTGTCTTGTCTAATATAAAATTATTCCAAATTGCTTCTGTATCATCAGCTCTTTGTTTTTAACACGTGCTTATTGTTTATTGGTGTATTGTTGTTTATTTAAAGTATATAATGGGATTTGGACAATATGACGATATGTATGATTTTACAGACATGGAATGGCCAATTACTGCATACCATGGGACGTGTAGAATAATGACCAAGAACTTTTAAAGAGTAGATGTATTTTAAAGAGTAGATTGAATAAAATGATAACAATAAAGTCAAAAATGGAAAATAGGTGAGAGCAAACAATGCAAAAATTAAACCGAAGAACGTGACATGAAAACCAATAAGTTATTGTAATACACCAAACAAAACATTCCTATTAGCTCATCGAATAAAATGTAAAACCAAAACGGTCATGGGAAACAATATAAAAATTGCAAGGATCACGAGGGGAGCGTTCAACTCTGTCCAAACGTTGTGCCTAAGCTATACATTTCCAGTACTAGCTGCCCTCACATTGTATAGGCGTTTCATACAAGGAGAAGTCAGCTTATACTGGCCTTGCTTGCATATAGCTTGATATACAGGGTGTCTCAAACGTTGTGGTCCAAAGGCAAATGGGGTAAAGCAGAGGTGGCCACCCATCATTTAAAAAAATGTAAGTTGGGATATTCTCAACAGATCAGAAAAATTATCTGGGCTTAGATTGTTTCGCTAAAGTTTAATAAAAAGTGAGAAAATACAAGTAAAATAAAATCTGTAGTATAGAAAATACTGAACGTAAATAGGAACATAATCTACTAACTACACTATCAAGGCATCTTCCAGGTAGATTTGAACTCGCTACGTCGAAAATTTTGTTCACAGAGTCGAAAAATTCCGTGTAAATTTTAGTGTAAAATTTCTTGAAAATGATAATTAGCGAAATTTTCTGAACTGTTGGAAAATTTTTAATTTGTTTAAATGAGAGGTGGCCACCTCCGTTTTACCCTATTTGCCTTTGAACCACTACTTTTGAGACAGCCTGTACAACGTCGTTGTGCGTACAAGCGTGAGCAGAAACAGAATTCAGATGTCAACACGTAGCAACGTTCACATGATGTGGATGGAATCGCTGATTGTCCATATTATGTATAGCAATATTCGCATCGTGACCGTACGGTGAATTTATGGGAGTTGTTGGTTGATGAGAAGGAAATAAAGAAATTATTGCGTTTGAAGTGTCATTCGTTTTTTTTTTAAATAAAACTTATTATGAAAAATAAAAGTTGCTTGAAAGAAAGTGCAGGCTCGTATTAGTTATTATGTTGGCACTGTTAATTCGTTCATTATTAAGCTAAATGATACCGCAAATATGAGAGACAACAGCAGAGACGAGTTAAATATAACTTATAAATACACTGGTAATTACAAATCTATATTCACCGATAAACTAGAATAACTTATAGATGTAGCTGACGATTAAAACCAAGTAGGTTCCGATGGTATCCACGATAAATGAACCGACCGTTAATGACCGTAAAGGTACAGATATCCAAGTAAGGAAGAGACAGATGATCCGCTATCGACTGAGAATTTCTCGTAACTTAATATGTGTAGGATGATTATTACGTTATTTTGTTTCCTGCGATCAGTCAGGTCTTGTAATTGAGTTGCATCACTCGTGATGCCGGACTGGTTTGAGTCCTATGGGAGTTATGCTTTGCCTGTGTGCCTTTGAAGTTTTGATCGAAATTTTGATAGGGTAAAATTATAGCTATGTTTAGTTAAAAACTACTTCATTTGATGATACTCTAAACGAGAATTTATTAATAAAATTCTCCGTTACTCCCAAGTCGGATGACACAGCAGACCATACAAACGGTACTAGAAAATTACAGACTTAACTTCGTTTGAAAATTGTAAGTGAGCCGTAAAGGAACTAATAAGTGGTAATAAGTGAAATGAAGTAACCCATGTTTAGACTAATGCCTCGCTGGTATCTAGCTTCTAATCACCGTATTCAGCCGAGGTGTAAGCACCACAAGCAAAGGCTCGTTTGTGCCTAGAAAGTGTTTCAGCAGCACTCTCTAACTACACTTTAATGTTTCTTAGTATCGGTATCAGATGGTTTTCATCATTGAGTTTTTTTATCGAAAAAATTACTACATCATATATGTGCAAAATTTTTTTCGTTGCTATTATTCATCTTAAGTATTTTTTATGATGATGTAGGTCATCCATTGGTTTATCCCATTTCTGAATGAAAGACAACAATTTTATTAACTTGAGAACTCAACTTGCGTCGTTAGGCTATTGTTACTCTTTGAAAACATCAAGATCATATCATAAGTGGGAGTCACATTTAAATCCAGAATCAGACAAGAATAAACTAGGTATTATCTGCATGCCCCACTTAACAGAGTTAGTACAAACTCCTTACGTCATTAAGCGAAACAAATGACAAACTTAGCATAGATTTTTGGGAATAAAGCCTCTTTGTCTCCGTTGCTACATCTTGCCTTGACAGATTTGGACAAAGTCTCGTCACGTTGCTTGTACACAGCGGCTTTATTATCATCGACGTCATTTGCAAACTAAATGCTGTACACATCATCATTTCTATGTTTGGTTAATTCATTATCATTGTTCTTATCTTTCAGAACAACCTGGTTAGTTTTTATCAGTGCATCCATGTAGGTGTTCCTTCATATTTTATTCAGCTTAATGTTTTTGCCTTCCAAATAATTTATATTGGTTATGTCAAGGTACGGAGAAGCAGGAAAAGCTGCTGTCTTTAGCGACAGTTAAATATTTTATTGATACGTGTAAATCTACTTAATCTACAATGAATCCGTCCGTTACACATTAAGTACTGCGCAGGTGGTGTTGCAGTTACCTCTAAAATAAAACACACAACTACAAAGACTAAATGAATTAAAATACTGAACCTTAACGTAACTGCTGGCAACGATTTTTTAGAAATAAAATTTGCACCTATTAGCTTTATTACCCAACAGTGACGTACAAACATACCTGCATACGTACGTCTTGCGTAAGAGCATTTGCAACAACCAATTTATCAGGCGAGTCGTTTTTCTGAATTATTTTAAACAAAACAATACTAGACTTACCGGTTCGCTGTGGTCATCGCCAAAGGATGGTGCTTTCACCTGCTTACAATTACTCGTCGACAGCTGTCCATCTTCAGTATAAGTTCGTATCATAATGGCATTTGCGGCGTATTCAGTTTTTTTGACATCGGCTATGTCTTTTGTGGTTTTAAATGTTATTGGGCATCAGTCATGCTGTTTATTGATGCTTCCGTTTGTTTTTTTAAGTCGTCTTTAATAAGTTAATAAGAATTAAGTTGAGGACTTGATTTTCTCAGCTCAAACAATAAGAAGTGGTGAAGAAGAGTGGGCGTTTTGGATACTGTCTTTAATAAAATAATAAAAACAAAGTGTTGATTGAAAATTTACTAAAATCACCAGGTTTAGCAGACATATTGTCTTTGACATCGTCAGTAATAATCGTCCATGAACCTTCGACACCTGACGTAAACATTGTACATATTATGCATGTGAGTCCGTTGATAAAAAGCACAGTTCCGTTATGATACCGCAGTATTACGTAGGTATTTATTACGTACGACATTATACGCAAGCGCAACGCCCACGTTTGCGTTCCGCCCGGTGTGAGTGAGGCTTCTCTCAATGAGATTGTTTTGTGATATTGCTGATAATGATTGAATACCAGGACTTGACATTAATAAACTAGTAAGAGATATTTATGAGATTAGTTTTGAAGAATGTAATTTAAAAAAAAACCGGCCATTTTTGTGTCGGACGACGCACAATGAAGGGATCTATAGATAGGAAAAATTGATCCCAAGAACAAACTTAACATTGTAGTTGAAAAACATGTTCTCCTATACGTTTTGTATTTGAGAACATGTTTTTCAAGTATGCAAATTTCATTTGGTCGAGTATTACTCGGTAACTTGTAAAGCCTACTTAACTGTGATAGTTTAATTTTTTTTTGGGAATGGCTTCTCGCAGTTCAACCTAGGAGGTTGTCTAGTGTTTAACCGGACTTTCCTGTGGGTGCCTCAATAAATTAAGGCCTCCAGCCAGGGCATAAAACTTAAAACTAAGCGACTACACGTTAAGGGCACCCCCCTGCGGGGGAACGGACCGCGGCTTAGGGCGTCACTGGGGGAGGACAGCAAGGGACGGGCTGGATTGTGATAAATTGGGGACGAATTTCAAGCTACAGGCTCAACGCCGCGGGCTGGCTCGAGCAAGGGGTCGAGGCGGGCATTGACGAGGACGTCGCGGCGGGCCTTGATAGTTTTCCTTTTAACTTCGTTATATCGCTACTGCTGTGATTTTTTTCACATATCCAAATACAACCATTTAGCTGACAAGGGGAGGGCAATGGACTCTAAAAAAAAAAAAAACGAAAAATGGTTTTCACAAAGCCGCTATATTTTTTAACGGCCTATCCATCGATACCCCGTACCATGGGATAGACGAGAAAAAAAAATATTTTACCACTTTGTTGGCATGATTAATATATATACCCATGCCAAATTACCGGACAGACAGACAGACGGACATGGCGAAACTATAAGGGTTCCTTGTTGACTACGGAACCCTAAAAACAAATCAACAGAGGTTTCTAAATCATCTTCTTTGTTTTGCAATGAAAGAATGTCTGATCAAAATGAATTGATCGACGATAGTACCTACCGGTACACAGAAACAGATACTAATACAGAAATGAAGACAAGGTCAAGTGCTCATTGGAACCTAAGTTGCATGATAATTTTTAATATGTATGCCAAATTTTATATGCACAAGAACACTGATTCTCTTGAGAATCACTTTTGTATTTTTAACTGGAATTCTCTATACTTGTTTGAAGGCTCTTACTTTTAATAAGTTAACTTTCATATATTCATTAGTAACTTTAATTTTGATTACATATGATTCATATTGTGTTCAACTAGCCATTATAAGTTTGTTATTAAATATGCGTGAAGTTATGAGTACCGTGGCCAGCACATCAAGTTACCATAAACTATCAAATATTCTCATTCGATTTTGAACTTAATCATCAACATTTTAAAGTTTAAAATCGTTTGTAGAAATTTGACAGTTTCGTGTAGCTTGGTGTGCTGGCCACTGTACATAGATGATTTATGATGGTAATGAGAATTCTGACATTATCTTTCATCTTTATAAATAAAAATGAAATGTTGTTTGTTGGTAAGCCCATCACTTGAGAACGGCTAGACCGATCTGGCTATTTTTTGTTTAAAAATGTTCGTTATAGTCCGAATTAGGTTTGTAAGGGAAGAAAAATCGTAAAACATTCCCGGATTTTTTTCCTATGGGATTTTCGTATGGATTATTGTAAGGACCGGACAACGGCTGTTAGATCAAGTAGTATTTTGTACAATTATAATCTTCCATTGCTGTTTCATTTCGGATATTGGTTATTTAATTAAGGAATTTGAAAGATGTTATATTACCATAGTTGCGAAATTTGGCATATAGTGGAAGTTGGTTATATTCCGATAGGAAATCGATGTTTTATTTAATTTATTTTTTAACTAGGGCATCTCAGTGTTAACCATGAGAGGATGACACTTTAAACGGACTATGTGTTTCCGAACGCATACAACCCTAATCTATTCAAAGTGAGAGTGAACAGGCTTCTTCTGGGTAAGCTCACTCCATCGTAGACTTTGTCTCTGTCATCCAGACCTAGACTAAAGTCAAGAGCAAACTCATAGTAGAATAAAAAAATAAATAAAACTATGCTGTGGTTGCCTTAAACTCCTAACGAAACTTAATGCCTCCAGCCAGGGCGTAAAACTTATAAACTAAACGACTGCGCGCTAAGGGCACCCCCTGTGGGTTACGAACCTAGGCTTAGGGCAGTGTCGGAGGGAGGATGGCAAGGGACCGTCGGTGGCTTATGGTGGGTTATGATTATTATCAGGGGGATTTAAAGCTACAGGCTCAGCTATAGCGCGTGCTGGCGCTTCGCTTACGGGCAACGGTCGGAGAGAACTATTTAGTCGGCGATTTCGCGCGGGGCCTCGGCGGCGAGGTCGGAATGAATCGATATGACGAAAGCTTTTTGCTTAAGTACTATACTACACACATGAGTGCATGTTTAGTAACTTTGTTTCATCTTGCACTGAACTAGAACATACTAACTTTTATGCAGATAAAGACGAAGACCATCATTTATCATAAATTTCATTTAAACGACCCATAAAGTAGCGATATAGACTTTTATGTTAATTAAATGAAGTTTCATGTATATTGATGATATACTTTACGTAACGAAGGCGGAAGAACATCAATAACAATTTAAATGAAAGCACCTGTTTTATGGACGTCGCGAATCGAGTATCGTGAACGAAATTATTTAGATTGAAAGTTACCGGGTACGTGGACACGATGCGATCGTTACGATATACGGGAAAGCAAGCAGATACCATGAAAATGGAAATTTTTGTTATGAACAGAAAATTTAATTTCACTGGTAAAGTAGGTATGTATAAAGACAAGTGAAAGAAATACCCCAACACTAACTATAAAATTAAGGACTACCATAAGGACCAATTTAAGGAAGCCCGTAGGAATTTTAATTAAATTAATGATAGAAAACAGTTTGCTAAAAGCGAAAACATTCTACCACTTTCCAGCTTAATAGACGTCTGCCAAATTTTAATTAGAAAGAATTTATTAAAGTCAAGATTTTTTCTCACAATTTAAAAGAGCGTTGATCAACGACAAGCCAGAAATTGGAAAAAAAATGATGATGAACATAACTATCTTGTTTTGTTACTTTTTGCAATTATTATAAGTAGCTATAATATAAATCTTTAAAAAAATGGTAAATTAATCTAATTCTTACTGTCAATTTGTAAATTATGTATTTATTTATTTATTTATTTAATACTTCAAGCACATAAATATACAGAGGCGGACTTAATGCTATAGGCATTTTCTACCAGTCAACCTTTGGGTGAAATTAGTCCATGGTGACGATGCGATGACGCAAGAGAAGTAACGTTTCTTTCTTTCTTTCTATTCATGTAGAATTAATTACATAAATATTAGAGTTATTAACTTATGTAACATAAGTTATTTTAAAACGAATAAATTCATAACTTGTAAAGAAGTTGTGGGTCAAAGAAGACTGCAGTTTAGTAGCTGCAACGACATTTTGTTCGATACACAGATACAATATCGGAGTCTTAATAGTAGGTCATAATAATAATAATAAGTATATTCTGTATTTTCTTGGATCCATTTGCAAAGTAACACGGCTAATCGTTGGTTGATGCCATATTTGATTAAAAATTTCGAACAGCCCTATGCGAGCTGGCTTCGGCCGCTCGTACGCTTTAGGCCCAGTAAAAGTATATAAGAAACTCATAAAAAATTGTGGCTATCTCAGTGTTGTGCAATTACAGAAGCCCATATCTAGTAGTTGACAGCTATTATAGCTGATGATGATGATACAACCAAAGCAGTTTACAACGTAGACCTACATGATAAACAAAATTATCTTATAAGCTTAAAAACAGACGAATTAAAGTGTATAGATAAAGGGATAAAGATTGATGACCATCCATATGTTACTTTTAAAACGATGAGTTATTATTTTACCGCAGTATGCTATCGTCATACCGTCACACGTCATCCACCATATTAGGGAGTATTTTTAATTTCCTGCGAACTTAACAACCTGTCCGATCTTTTTGAGTGGGCGCGGCTCGCTTTCATCCTTACGTAACAATTTTCATTATTACGCCATGAACGGAAGTGAATATGTTAAATGGTTTAATGACATACTTAAAGGGACTTGTAACATGTGATAAGGTAGGGTCAATGAAACGTTATGTAAGTGTTGATGGTTACATTGATTCTATGTTAATGCTTGTTTACGTTCTTTTTCCTTATTGGGAAAACGGCATGTGGACTTCATGTTGTGTCGTGACATTTATGATTAGTTCTCCGATTAGAAGATTCTGATCACAGATTATACTTTAAGCAAATCGAGTTTTTGATTACTCCTAGTCTTATTTATTTGTTTCTTTTCTTCGATATCCTTCTTTGACATATTAAAGAGGCGCCAATTTTTTTTATTTCTTCGCGCATTAACATCAAAAGTGTTGCTAGTTATTACATTCTCGTACACACTGTTTTGAAGATTACTGAAATATTCACGTGAATAGAATTCATTATGCCCAGTTTGGGCATCAAAAGGGCGCGGCATGATGGCTTATGAAACTGAATACACCTTGCATACAATTATGTTAATAGTGACGACAGGAAGCGGCGATACAAATAATACGATGTTTTGTTTGGGTGTTGTCTCTTTAGTGGTAAAGATTATAGTATTGTTAAAAAGGATAACTGGATGGAAGGGAAAGGAAGAACAAAAAATAGATGGATGAACGAGGGATGATGTGAATGAAAAGGGAGGATAGTGACAGAGGAGGATAACGTGACAGCTGACAGGGGAGAATGGAAGAGGAAAACAGTTTTCTCGGACCCCAAATAACATGATATCAGGGCGGGCAGAAAGAAGGTGCCGAAGTTAGACTTCATGAAAACTACTATTACTACATATTAGGTATGTGTTTTGGGGCAACTAGAATCAATTAACTATTTTTGTAATTTTTGACGTTCAAAAGTGCATTTTACGTGCCTATTTGAAATAAATGATTTGACTTTGACTTTAACTTATAAAGTAAGTAGAGGTACCGCAACTAACATCGTACGGTTTGAGGATTTTTTGAACTCAAATATCAAGAGCTCGCAACTTGGCAATTTCGCAAAACGCGAGCAATTAGAGAAGAATGTTCAAATCCCATAACGGAATAGAAATGTCTGTTACGTAACAACCAATTTTGAGTGGATTCCATAACCACTGTCTTATGTATTTGCAAATCTTAAAATAGATGTTCAGTCAAGTTATATTTTTGAAATATGTATTTCAATAGTTGCGTGAGAAATAACTTTTAAAACTTTGACTTTCCAATCGCAATTCGTGTTTCTACCTTTATATGCAACGTTTTACACTAAACTTATTAAATTGGCTATTCCCTCAGCTAAGTCTCGTCCGATGCTTATGTCAGAAAATTGTTTTTGTTTTATTTATATCCTTATAGCAATTAGGGACTACTACCAAGATATCAGCTGAATTTATGCTACAATGTAGATAAAACAAACAAAACTCTTTGAGATAAAAAAAAAACAAAAGCCCTTCATAATCACTTTCATTCTTTTTATCTTCTTTACAATTTCACACTTCAACGCCAATTTGACAATTCTCGATAATCCTCACAAATAAATAATAAAATTTGTGTTCTTAACAATGTAATGCCAAACATGTGTTTTTTTGTTGTGTTTTGTATGCCAAGGCTTAGTTTATTACACCTTAAAATATTAAGGTCAAACCACGATCAATTTAAATATACTCGGACAGTCAAATTTTAATTAACTAAGTTTCGGTTAACGACATGGCTGATGATAGTTTGTTAATCAATCAACATTTAATAGGTTGGTGAAACAAACCTCGTTAGAATTAAGTTATATAAAAGTATAGTATTCATAATTGTATGACAATTAATATTCATTTCTTCGTGACCTAATGAAGGCCAATAGATGACAACCCTGCTTTGCACAGAACTTAGTAGCTTTAATATCACGCAGAATTAGATGCGTACTAAGTAATTGATTGGCAAAGTATCAACAAATCTTTTTAAATAAAGATATGGGTGTCGCTAAAAGACATATTTAGCGATTTAGCTGCATAGTACTCTAAATTACTTACAGCATCAAAACATCTTAAAATAAAGCAATTTATTTAAAAAAGCAAACAACCCGACTGTAAAAACATATAACTGAAAAGAGAATAACAAACCTTATAACCTGTAAAATTTTGTTTCTGCTTTGTTTTTTGTAAGAAATTGCAGGCCAAACCAATAACCTGAAATATGGTGTAAATTTTGTTGTTTTTCTCTTTTCAGTTATGTTTTTGCAGCCGGTTTTTTTATATAATTTGCTTTGTTGATATGGAATTGACTCATTGCTAGCTTTTATTTGATACCAATATTGTTGTAATTTATTAAAAAAAAACCTTCTCCCATTCTTTTTATTTGTAGATGCAATATAAAAATATTATATAGCCTATGTCACTTCCACAATTAAGAAGAATCTAACGACACCTCATATGATAAAGTCTATCAAGCCGTGTAGGCTATAGAGTGTGCCAAAGAAATAGACATACATCCGTAGACATACTCTCGAAAAACATTACCCTCTTTCTGGGGCAGTTGGGTAAAAATAGGTCCTGTCGCATTATGAAACATAAAAAATCTTAGATAACTTTAGGTATCGTTTACTTTCATAATAAAAGCCTACTCTGATTAACTAATTGAAATATATAATTCTCCATACAAAGGTATAGTTACAGGTTACAGCAACCCATGGCGGTCGGGCTTGACGTTTATCTGTCACGCACCAGTTGTCATCGCGACTGACACACAATACTCTAATGTTATTGTATAATTCCATTTTTAAATGAATTCGATACCAACCGCACTTTGTTCCGCGATTGACGAAACACTAGGTTTAACCACGTATAAGGTTTCTTTAATATTGCACCATATTTAAAAAGTATGCTTATTGGTGCTTAGTATTACTGAACGAATTTCAATTAAAAACCAGCCAAGTGCGTGTCGCACAATTAAGGGATCCGTAGTTGGGATGAATTTATCCTAAGAACAAACTTAACATTGTAGTTGAAAAATTTGTTCTCCCATACATTTCGCCTGTAAATATAAGGTGGTCGACTACACAGTTAAGTAGGCTATACAAATTAACGAGTAATTTGTTAATTTGTAAAGCTTACTTAACCGTGATAGTTTTCCTTTTAACTTCATTACATATGCAACTGCCGTAATTTTTCCACATATCCAAAAATAACCATTTGGCTAATATTTTGTTAGCGTTAAGTGTCTCGAATCTAACAAAAATTAGCACTTCAAAGCTTAATATTACGCAAACGGAGCCCTGTATCGAAAAATGAATTTCACAGACCCGCAATATTTTTGAACGGCCTATCCAACGATACCCCACACCATGGAATAGACGAGAAAAAAATATCATCCCACTTTAAGGCTCGCACAGACAGGTACGATATCGCGGGCGCGACAGGCAGGTCGCCCCTTGTCGCGCCCGCGATATCGCGCCTTTGCGTGTTATTTTATCACTTTGTTTGGCGTGATTAATATGTATACCCATGCCAAATTACAGCTTTCTGGTACTAAAAGACTCTGAGCTAAGCCGCGGACAGACAGACAGACAGATGGACATGGCGAAACTATAAGGGTTCCTTGTTGACTACGGAACCTTAACAATAGACAAACCAAAGTAGGTTAGTTCCAAGAAGTATTTCTGCTTATCAAGTCAAGAGATTTACAAAAATAAAACCCATAATTAAAACCATTCGTTCATAGAAGTTAAGCATACCAGCCAGTATTCAAAGCTTAAAATAGATCAAGAAGAAGAAAAAAATTGTGACACTGAAACAAGGTTGAAATGAAGAGCATCGGCTTTTTCTCTTTGAAATGTCGAATCACATAAAAAATAAACAATACACTGTCTTTTGTATAAAGAACTAGGTATTGGAAAAAAAATATATACGACTAGATTATATTTCCTCAATTTGATTGAACATTTGATTTGCTTGTTGGAATTAATCACCTGGAATTGGACTGTTGATGGTTCAATGGCTTCCTTTACAATAATATTTGAAATAGATTAATATCACGCATTTGCAAATATAACAGCCACTTTGTTAAAATATTTGAACTACTAGTGATTTAAGTTGAAGATAGAGTTACTTTTGACTGTTTGAAGAATGCTTTAGCTCCTGATGTAATGCACAATGTGAATCAAGAAAGGCATCTATAAACAGTACAGAATTTATAACGGCATTTATATTGTTTTAGAATATGATGGCCGCATATCGCTCGAAGAGTAATTGCGTACAATTTGTATCGCATTCATATTTTAAACATCAATGAAATATAAATTGCATAAATTCTTTGATGTATGTATCTTCGTTGCCACTTCCTTTGATTTAAGCTTGCATAAATTAATTTGAATATGTTTTTAATACCGCAGAGACCAAATCAGACAAAATAAATTGTATAAACAATGGTTTTTCAACGCTAATCGAATTACAGGTTTGTTGCACCTTGATGACTAATTCTCAAAAGACTGGCTGTATCTGATAGATTCCTTTGTCAGGTAGAATGGCAGGGTTAAAACGCGAGTCGAATCACAATTAGCGGGAACATTATTGTTGGCGCCTTTTATGGTTTGTCAGTTTGACAAGGGTCAATATTACTGACAGCGGGATTTATTTATGGGAATGATTTCTTTCTTTTGTTTTAAATATAAATAAAGAAATAATGAGATTAAAGAATAGAATTAACCTAGTTTCTGAGATGAAAAGTGATGAAACGATCGTATACCACAAGAAAGAAAGGAAAACAAAGTTAGTTTATGAACAGTTTTTCTTCTCACGCAACCAGTGAGAGTCCGTCGAGGTACATAATTCAGTCACAATAGGTTATAACAATAACTGTGCACTTGTAAATTACTCGTATCAAACAGTAGCTACATTTGTCGTGGAAGAAGATAGCGTTAGAACATCAATATCATTGACCTATTTAAAATTACCTACTTTTGATCCGAATTCTCTAGCTGCAGTGATACTTCAAAAGTCTGCTCTAAAAGAGAATGCTAGCAAACCTTAAGTGCCCTACTATCACTCAAAGGTCCCTGCTAATTCATACCTGTCTGCAATTAAATAGTTCTGCTAGACACAGTTATCTTTATTATGCAGTCACGAAGTATGTCTGTTGTTGTATCCTCATGAAACTGGTACGGTTTCTCGTAATTCAATCGGACCTTGGAGTCTGATTAAGCATTCCTTTGAATCCATTCACTGATTTAGATCTGTGTGATTTATGTTACAGAATTGTTGTATTTTTATAACTAATTGATTAATTCAGAACAGTTCCCACTTACTTATTTTAGTGTACAAGAATGATAGCTTCTCAAAAGAACGCTTCTGGTGCAATTATCGCCTCGGTGTTCATCAAGCTACCAAAGAAACACAACGTCAGCAGTCATACGCTTATGGTTCTCTTTTTTTGCCCCTTGTCTTTATTACTTCATCGGTCCATTTGGCCACAGGACTGCCAACACCACTCTGTTGTCAGAGGTTACTGCCATTATTGTTTTAATACCACCGGAACTATAAACACGCCATTAAAGAGATAGTATCGCTGACGGACTACAGATTCTCGCTCCGCCATGATTAGCAACATCCCGACACTGCTGTCATTAATCATTAGCTGAGCTTTCCATCCATACTTATCTCCTGCGTTTGGACCTTCAATAACCTCTATAGCTTGCGAAATAAGAGTTATAGTTCAATGTTTTAGTAAAAATATAAAGTTGTCTGCAAAATAATGACAGTGCTCATTATGAATCGTATTGCGGACTGTGTAAGTCTGAAATACTGTGGCGGATGGTAGCGGATGCAGAATCGCGTAAGCTTCTCAACAACGGATGGATGCAGGCATGGCGATCGCTTTCCTGCTATCTTTGTGTTGCATATTCAAGTTCGTATTTTGATTTAAGACTTCTATAAAATATTATCTGCGTTGTATAATACAAAGTCAGCTTTTACAAAGTAGCTATATTTTACGATGACAGCAAAAACGTCAAAAACCTTTAATGAAGCTAAAATTAAGACTGGCCGACTGACTATCTTTTTCTTATACTACGGCAGTCTTTTGTTAAAGACTTTTTGTATTTTTTTATTAACTTGTTATTTTGTATAGCTATTAAAATTAATTTATCTCTTTTTTGTTACAGACGCAAAGAATGGACTGCGGAGCAAATGAGCTGGGCAGGAAACTGCGAGTTGATCAGGTAAATTATTATGTCTCATATATTATTATGTAGACTCGAATATGAAAATAACTTCTGACATATCAATTAACATAAATATTTCACCGTTATAATTAATCGGATAGAATGACAGTAGCAAATTGTCGTGCACTTTGTTAAATGGCGGCAAAAAAATCTCTAACGCGCATAGATAATCACTCTCTCGATTGACATAAGTGTCATGTGTGTCAGCTGTCAAATTACGAGCTAGTTACGTAACCGGTTTTTGCGCACACCTGTAGGAAAAAACTAGAGTATCCGATCAGCTGTTTGTAGGTTAGTTTATTGCTGGCAATTATAAACTTGTTGTAGTCTTATTGCTCGGCAATTACTTCGCATTTAAACGTAACCGTTCGTCTTGTTCTTGAGATTTAAATTATTTTATTGAACTTAATTAATAGTTATTAATAATTTTTATGATTGCAACACATTCATAATTCACGTTCGGTTTTGTCTGCGAGTTGTCAATTTTTCTTCTTTGATTTAGTGTCGAAACATTTTGATTTGTTTAATATTTCGTCATTGGCGATGATATCGGAAGAATTTTCGGTCACCACAATAAAGTGTTATAAATCCAATTTCCAATTCATATACTCGCACTGGCACTTGCTCTCAAAGTAATCAAAAATTAATAGAACAAAAACGAGTATTGGAATCGATTCCATTCAGTATCGAGTCGTGAGCGGTTTATGTAACGGTCCCGTCCTGCGCGAGAGATGACCCGCAGGCTTATTACGTATCTTGCAGAAGCCTAGCAATAGCGAAATTTGCGCAATTATCGCGCAAATTTCGCAAATCCATATTCTGTAACAGCGATAGCCATAGCATAGCAAACTAGCGATAGTGCTGCCTCTATGGAACAATCAGTTAACTAAAAATTGCAGTTTTCTACTGTGATCGCGCGGTGATTGCGACTATTTCGTATTACGCATGGTTTTTGACAGCAGAGCGACAGCCATCGGCGAGCAAATTTGGCTGTCAAATTGCGATAACCTTTTCCCTTGTTGCTGATCGCTCGCTGATTGCATTAGGTACAAATTAATCTTATAATTCGAAGAATTTTACCTAAAATTGTGTAAATTATACTCCGTCGTGTGTCGTGTGCTCTTTAGAACAAACTGTGTGTACCGTAAAAGACTATTCACCCCAGTGTATTCTAGTTAAATATAGTATCAAAAATTGTTTGCGTCTCTAGTCTCTATTGATTGAGGTGGAAGTATGGCTCGTGCTGTTCCCTTGCTTGAAGCACTTGGTTGAAGCCAGCAGGATTGAAAGCCGTAACACAGTTGCGGCGTAGCCTGCGAGATCAAGCTAATGCTTTGAGTTTATCTGACGCCGAGTTCAAAGCTCATTACAGACTTTCCAAAGAGCTGTTTATGAATTTATTGAGCTTGTTGGCAAGATCATTCCACTGCCTCTCCACAGTTTCCTTGGATCTTGAGCCAAGGCCAACACCCCTAGCTAAAGCAGGATGCTCAGCTAGAAATTCTAAAAGTTTTTGTAGTTGATCATTGGACACTCTATTTGCCATTTTATACTAAAACAAGATTATGTATTATTAATTTAAAAGTTAATTATTACACCTTTGTTTCACTTCATTAATATTTTAAAACTTGTTGGACAGCCGAATATCGCTGAGTCCAAGTTAACACTGTTTGCACCCACATAAGCATCTTGTAACCGACGCCAAGCTATTTTTGGTAAATTTTAAGAGGGTTTAAGTGGATTTTAAGTTTTTTTCGTAACAAAAAAAAAACACACTTAGAACTAAACACGTAGAACGTAGAACTTAACATTCTTATTGACAATTGACTTTAGTTCCGATGTTTGCTACATAATCGTTTTGGAGCTAGTGTCGTAGCGATAAGTGCACAGTAACAATTAGCGAGCGATCAGCAAACGATTTTTAGATAATGCCGATTTTTATAACGTTTAGCGATTGATCGCGCGATGACTGCGCGATAATTGCTGATTGCTCTTTTTTACATAATAAGCCTGCCGATATATCGGACACCGGTTACTCGATTCTTCTGTGCGTCCAAATTGTTGAGTTTTAAATTGGCATCGATTAAATTGTGGTGAGTGAGAGGATTTCAATTGAGTTTAGTGATAGTAGGTTAGGGATAGTACCTGTCACTTATTTTCGTGTTTATTCTTGTCATAAATATAAAATTAAGAAAATAAGTTAGCTAAAGAAAAACATGGTAGTTATGGTGATTAGGTAGGTATATTTTATTTACAATAAAGTACAGTCTCTAATATTCTAGAACTAGATAACATGAACATTTCAAGTCGAAGTTAACCCTGAAAATAATTTGAAGTTCAATGAACGTTAAGTCTATGAACATTTTGCTATTAGTTCCAAAAAAGTTCAACGTGACTAAAATAGCTCTTCGTGATAAA